>BDSL01000039.1:0-600000 GCA_003116995.1 Yamagishiella unicocca
CAGTACACGTAAAACCATGGTGCATTTACAGGGCGTTTTACAGATCTGACCGAAGTCCAGAAAGTGGATATTTGTAATAAGCATACCTTGAAGAGTCCACAGTTAAAGGGTGGTGACCTTTGGCGAAGTCCATGTGCATGTAGTAGTAACTGTTACAATCCCTAGCATTCCAGCCACCAGTACACGTAAAACCATGGTGCATTTACAGGGCGTTTTACAGATCTGAGCGAAGTCCAGAAAGTGGATATTTGTATTAAACATACCTTGAAGAGTCCACAGTAAAAGGGTGGTGACCTTTGGCGAAGTCCATGTGCATGTAGTAGTAACTGTTACAATCCCTAGCATTCCAGCCGCCAGTACACTTGAAACCATGGTGCATTTACAGGGTGTTTTACAGATCTGACCGAAGTCCAGAAAGTGGATATTTGTATTAAACATACCTTGAAGAGTCCACAGTAAAAGGGTGGTGTCCTTTGGCGAAGTCCATGTGCATGTAGTAGTAACTGTTACAATCCCTAGCATTCCAGCCGCCAGTACACGTAAAACCATGGTGCATTTACAGGGCGTTTTACAGATCTGACCGAAGTCCAGAAAGTGGATATTTGTAATAAGCATACCTTGAAGAGTCCACAGTAAAAGGGTGGTGACCTTTGGCGAAGTCCATGTGCATGTAGTAGTAACTGTTACAATCCCTAGCATTCCAGCCCCAGTACACGTAAAACCATGGTGCATTTACAGGGCGTTTTACAGATCTGACCGAAGTCCAGAAAGTGGATATTTGTAATAAGCATAAGCATACCTTGAAGAGTCCACAGTTAAAGGGTGGTGACCTTTGGCGAAGTCCATGTGCATGTAGTAGTAACTGTTACAATCCCTAGCATTCCAGCCACCAGTACACGTAAAACCATGGTGCATTTACAGGGCGTTTTACAGATCTGAGCGAAGTCCAGAAAGTGGATATTTGTATTAAACATACCTTGAAGAGTCCACAGTAAAAGGGTGGTGACCTTTGGCGAAGTCCATGTGCATGTAGTAGTAACTGTTACAATCCCTAGCATTCCAGCCCTATGGCAGCCAAATCGTCGTAAAGGGCTCCTAGGAGTCGTAACGACGTTACGAGGGTGTTACGACTCCAACGACTGTTTAAGTAGTTAACGTACCTAACGTCTTATATAGAACTAAAAGCCTCGTAAACAGTTACGAACTTAGGATCTTAAACCCTGCTTAAGACGGTATAAGTAGTTAACGTACCTAACGTCTTATAAAGAACTAAAAGCCTCGTAAACAGTTACGAGTTACGACTCGTAAGACCCTTACGAGCACTCTTATGAATGGTGTTATGACGCATTGAGCCGGATGCCATTATCAGAGATTTCATTCGTTACACGGTGGCCTGTCGTCATCTAACACTGCGGAAGACCGGACCGGTCTACCGCCGCCCTTGGCGGGTACACCGGTCTACCTCGACCGGCCCGGTCTACCTCTCGTTGCACTTCACCGGCCCGGTCTAACTCTGCCCATAACCGGCCCGGTCTCGCGGCCCTCGACTGGCCCGGTCTACCTCTCGCTGCCCTTCACCGGCCCGGTCTAACTCTGCCCATAACCGGCCCGGTCTCGCGGCCCTCGACCGGCCCGGTCTACCTCTCGCTGCCCTTCACCGGCCCGGTCTAACACTACTGCCCATAACCGGCCCGGTCTCGTGGCTCTTGACCGGCCCGGTCTACCTCTCACTGCCCTTCACCGGCCCGGTCTAACACTACTGCCCATAACCGGCCCGGTCTCGTGGCTCTTGACCGGCCCGGTCTACCTCTCACTGCCCTTCACCGGCCCGGTCTAACACTACTGCCATAACCGGCCCGGTCTCGCGGCTCTTGACCGGCCCGGTCTACCTCTCGCTGCCCTTGACCGGCCCGGTCTATCACTACTGCCCATAACTGGCCCGGTCTCGCGGCCCTTGACCGGCCCGGTCTACCTCTCGCTGCCCTTCACCGGCCCGGTCTAACACTACTGCCCATAACCGGCCCGGTCTACCGCATCCCACGACGCCTAGCAGTAACGAGGCTAGCAGGCAGACGACCTGCATTGGCACCCTGAGGTGCTCCAGCACCACGTCCACCATGGCTTTCACTGCGGCCTCCACCAGCAAGAAGTACGCCAGTTGACGGAGCAGAACCTGAGTACACACAGTAGTGTTATGTGTGTCCTTTTTTATGTAAGGGTGTCCGTTTTATACCATAATTTCATTCTTACCAGCAACTGGTTGGCTCCCTCCTGCCTTTGGCACCGCTGCCTTTTTGCCGCCTAGTGGAACGCCTGGCGTAACAATGAAAATTTTGTTGTATAGTTCGCAAGGAATAGTACGCCGTGGATGCATAATACATTCGCACCTTTAGCGGGCCTTTCAGGCCTGCAAAGACCCCGTAGTCCACTTGACATACCTGCCTGCGCTGGCGATGCCCCCTGAATGTCGTGTACATAAGGGAAATGGTGATATCAAATACTGTTCATGATGCATCCTATCATGCAGGGTTTCTTACCATTGGATAACGGTGCGTACAGAGGTGCCACATCATCATCGTCTGCGGGACAGTCGTCTGGATTTCCATAAGCGCCGAATTGTCCAGCCGTGGCATCGACATTGTAGCCCGGCGGCACGAGCCCACCTGCGAAAAATTAAAAGCCCACCGGTTAATAGTAGGGAATGGATGAGGTCTCCGTAATCCCGCCACCTAGGACGTCCTCATGTTGGACATTACCCGAGACCCCTTTTGTAACACATTCACTTCAACCGTTACATTTTCAAAACTATAAAAGATGTGATACGTGTCATCATGTTGGGTAGAGGTCTCCTTCATTACTCACATGGTGGCTGCGGCTGCTGCAGCTGTTCCACAACTGCCTCGTTGACAAGTGACGCCATTTCGTCGCCTGTAAGACATGAAGACTTCATGATTCGTTGCGCCAATGGGGAAGGGGGATGGGACGGCATAGGGGACCTACCCACAGTCCATAAGCAAAGACTCACTGCTTAAGTTACTGTATGCTTACCCGACACTGCTTTCCTTCTTCCTCTTCGCCTCGCACCTGTTCGGTGGGACCATAGCATCTAGTAACTGGATTGCTTGCATTCGTGGAACGTGGTACTCCTTCAGCAGGGACAGCCCTGCCTCCCGCGGATTGCTGTCAGACGCTTCGATCTCGCTTGTCAGCGCAGATGTCAGAGTCTCGAAAGTCTCTCCACTGGTCCTTAACACCGATGCCAGCTCGGCCTTAGCGCGGTCGCTTAGAGCGCTTAGGATAGTGCCAGACACGCCCCGCAGTTGAAGGAAACTTTCGATGTCACTCTTTCCGTTGTAGGTAGGCGCTGACCCCATACGACCTTCAGGCGGTGCGTATCCATTTTGCGCATGGATAGGACCTCTGTGCCAGTCAGCTCCTGCGCCTCGGCCGTCGAGGCCTCGGCCAGCAGCTCCGTACGTTCGCTCACGTGGCTGATCGTAACTTGTCCCCGCCGCACCAGCACTTTGCGCTCTCCTATCGTCTTCTCCTCCATCTGATAATTATTCGTGTGATGAAACGTTATCTGACCGGTACATTTTTTCCCCGCCAAAATTTCAAAAGTGATCTATGCCCGCAACCGCTGCTGTATAAAAATTGTATATAATTCAGGACATTGTCTTAGTGTAGTTAGTAGTTCGTTGTTAGGGAAAGTCTTCACACAATGCGTACGGTAGCAGTGTTCCGGGCGCCGCCTTCCTACAACAGGCCTTAGGTGAAAGGGAATACTGCCGTCCTAAAAGGGTTAGTGTAATGCACAGCAGACAGAGTGCATAATGCTTACCGCAACTCGCGGCCGCCATTCGGCTCGAGCAGTGCGTGTGGTGTCGAACGATTGCCATACCTCTCCTTGTCCTCTTCGTTTTGCTTGGTTAATGGTGAAATGCAGAACGATGGAATCCGCGCCCTAGAGAGCGAGCCTGACAACGAGGGTTTGACACGAACACGTGTACCTATCATCCCGCCTAGGTATGCGTCCTAGGTATGCGAGCCAGCTCCTGCAAGATGTCGCAAGGCAGCACACAGCACCTGCCATCGCCTCCGACTCACCTCTTCGAGCCAGCTTACCGATACGTCGTCGATTTGTCCCCACTCCGTTCAACGCCGATACCCCGCCTACTCGCATGGGAAACTCTGCATGTGGCGGTAGTTCTGGTGACGTAATAACTCAGTGCACTAGACAGCCGTTCAACGATTACACCCCGACCCCAACACGTAATGGTACTGGCGACCCTGGCCATGGTGGAAGCCCTGTTGACAGTACAGCGCCAAACTTCAATATCCCTGATTACCAGCAGCTGTCATCTGCTGAAGAAGATTCTCCCTCTTCAGAAGAAATGGCCGAAGACTGGGCTGTATATGAGGACGCGGAAGAGGATTTTGCAGAGGGTGATGTGTACGAAGATGCTGAGGGGGGACATAGTGACTTCAATCGGCTCAACTGGAACTTTAAACCGAATGAACGTGAGATGTTATGGAACAGGGGGTACCCTACTGAGCCGCGAAACTGACGCTGCTGAAGCACACCGGACATAGGGAGGTTGGCCGCCCAGGGCCGCCGATGGGAGAATGGCAAGCGGGAGAATGGCGAACAGGGGGGTTACTTCTAAATGCAATGTACCGATAACCGAATAACCGATTCATTTCTTGCGTCATGTAGTCCAACGGCAACACCTCAAGCACTCTGGGAATGGGCTGGTCCGTTTCCTCTCTGTTTCAGGCTCGGTTTAAGTCCGTTTTCTCAGTCCGTTTCGGTAGGTTACTATCTGTTGTTGTAATCGTTACAGTGGGCTCCAGACCTGAAAAGGTAGAGCCATCGGGCGCATCGCCTGACCGTTATCTGTTGTAACGGTTACAGTGGGTTCCAGACCAAGAGGTAGAACCATCGGGCGCATCGCCTGACACTGAACAAGACGGAGGAAACAAATACCGACATGCTATCTGTTATGCATTCCGTTTCCTGGTCCGTATGGGCCAAAAACTTAGAATGACACGGACCTAAACCGAGCCGGGAACGGAGAGGATCGCTTGCTACATACGTTTTACAGTTCGTTATGAACGGACCAGGAACGGACCGGGCCAACGTAGCACGGTACGGACCCGATTACCGACCGCATAAGGCAGCACCTAACGGAAGCTTCCAAACCCAGCAGAGAACGGAGCATGTCACGGAGCAGCCAACCGACCGCATAAGGCAGTGCCTTACCAAGCTGAAAACCTAATTTACCGAAATAGCATAAAACAAAGTAGAAGACGGGTGCCCTCACCAATGACAGCACGATCCGTCCAGCGTGACCACTCAGTAATATGTCAATGTGCAAAAGTCCTGCCAGGAGCTGACGGGGGGAACCCAGCCGAAGGTTCGAGAAGGTCCGTGTCAATGGCCTACCAGGGACGATCACACCGTCCATGACATAGTCATCAAGGTTTCTCTACAAGCATTAGCCCAACGGGATGCAAGCCCAGGTGCTACAGCAGAGACCGCTGTTACGCGAATGCTTACTAGTACTTTTCAGAATATGTCAAGTACCGACGCAAGCGCGGACCACCAGCGTGCAGCCTTATACCTTCCACGTACTTTCAATAGCTACCGCGCGCTCGTGGCGTACCTGTGGGGCTTAATGGTGCAGGCCAGCCGCCCCCTGGAGCGGCTACTGCTGTTGAGGGATCACCTGTGCGTGCTGTTGCTGTGGCAAACTAAACGGCGGTGCGAGGGCACGACGTGGGCAAACTCGGGCTTGGGGACTTCGTAGACCCTGCACAACCTCACCGCCGGCCGTACCCGGGTTTCCCGTTGCCGCCACCCTGGGAGTGGGGTCCCTCTCTGGCCCCCTCCCTGTGTTTCCGACAGTGAGGCACCAAGACTCATAAGCTGGCGCGCGCCCCCTTCGTGGAGCTGGTTCCCAACCCGGCGGAGCCAGCGTTCTGCCTTCCGCGGAACCTGGCCTACTACCTGTGGTGCTGTGGCCAGCCCGACGCCCCAGCGGGGAGCACCGTCCGGGACCTGTTGTTCCGGCCCCTGGCCCCGGATCAACAGGGCTTCAACGAGACCGCGCTACGCAGCGCGAGCCTGGCGGCCCGGGTCCGCCTGCACCTGCAGGGGGCGGGGCACTATGAGGGGGAAACCGTCCACAGTTTCCGCCGTGGTGCCTTGCAGGCCTCGGAGGCGTCGGGTGAAGGGGTTCCCGCCTTGCTGGCTTTTGGGCAGTTGCGGAGCGCCGCCATGCTTGGCCATTACTTGGATCCCCACCGTCACGAGCGGGACATACGGCCCCGCCTGTGCTTGGTGCTGATCCGCTAGGGCCTGTCATGCAATTGCGTCCAGTAAGCCATCCTGACAGGCCTTGGTTCTCTACTGAAGCCATTGTGCCATGGTCATGCGTAGTCCTACGGCACCCTAAGAAGGCTGGATGGTTGGTGGCCCTTGCTCGTCACTGGCACACCTTGCAACATCTGGAGGGTTGCCCAACGCCTCCCTGGATGGCGTGTTTGGCGCTGGGTTTCCACACAATTGATCCCAGACCGGGCCGGTCTCCGACCCCGCAGCGCTGGGTTTGCGTGCAGCTGCCTCTTCGTGGGTTTGCATCGTTTCCGGGAGACAGTGTTGATTAGAACGGTAGCAATCGATCCCAGACCGGGCCGGTCTCCGACCCCGCAGCGCTGGGTTTGCGTGCAGCTGCCTCTTCGTGGGTTTGTAACGTTTCCGCGAGATAGTGTTGATTAGAACGGTAGCAATCGATCCCAGACCGGGCCGGTCTCCGACCCCGCAGCGCTGGGTTTGCGTGCAGCTGCCTCTTCGTGGGTTTGTAACGTTTCCGCGAGATAGTGTTGATTAGAACGGTAGCAATCGATCCCAGACCGGGCCGGTCTCCGACCCCACAGCGCTGGGTTTGCGTGCAGCTGCCTCTTCGTGGGTTTGTAACGTTTCCGCGAGATAGTGTTGATTAGAACGGTAGCAATCGATCCCAGACCGGGCCGGTCTCCGACCCCACAGCGCTGGGTTTGCGTGCAGCTGCCTCTTCGTGGGTTTGCAACGTTTCCGCGAGATAGTGTTGATTAGAACGGTTGCAATCGATCCCAGACCGGGCCGGTCTCCGACCCCGCCCGCAGCGATGGGTTTCAACGCAACTCCCTAGTCGTGGGGTAGCATCGTTTCTAGGAGACAGAATAGATTCGAACGGCAGCAATTGATCCGAGACTGTGATGAAACACTAGAGAGGCATTCACGTATGTAGGTAGACGCGGGCCGGTCTCTGAGCTTCGAGCGTGCTCAGACATACTGAGCGCAGATTGTAAACTGAAATCAGTCCATAATTGAGAGTTACAAAAGGCTATAGGTGGATGAAGCCTCTGCGATGCACTGAACGGTGTAAATGCGCCGAAGTTGGCGAGCCTGCACGGTGCTTACGCCACTAAAACAAGTCGTAAGAGGTTACGACGCATTTAAATGTCTCGTATTAAAAGGCTCGTAAGAGTCGTAGGGCCTTCTTATGCGTTAACGAACTTAGGAACCGTCATAATGACAGCTCGTAAACGATTATGATGGCTCTTACGAGGGCTCTTATGAAGGCTCGTAAGGCTTTTACGAGGCCTTTACGACGATTTGGCTGCCATAGGGCAGCCGCCAGTACACTTGAAACCATGGTGCATTTACAGGGTGTTTTACAGATCTGACCGAAGTCCAGAAAGTGGATATTTGTATTAAACATACCTTGAAGAGTCCACAGTAAAAGGGTGGTGTCCTTTGGCGAAGTCCATGTGCATGTAGTAGTAACTGTTACAATCCCTAGCATTCCAGCCGCCAGTACACGTAAAACCATGGTGCATTTACAGGGCGTTTTACAGATCTGACCGAAGTCCAGAAAGTGGATATTTGTAATAAGCATACCTTGAAGAGTCCACAGTTAAAGGGTGGTGACCTTTGGCGAAGTCCATGTGCATGTAGTAGTAACTGTTACAATCCCTAGCATTCCAGCCGCCAGTACACGTAAAACCATGGTGCATTTACAGGGCGTTTTACAGATCTGAGCGAAGTCCAGAAAGTGGATATTTGTATTAAACATACCTTGAAGAGTCCACAGTAAAAGGGTGGTGACCTTTGGCGAAGTCCATGTGCATGTAGTAGTAACTGTTACAATCCCTAGCATTCCAGCCGCCAGTACACGTAAAACCATGGTGCATTTACAGGGCGTTTTACAGATCTGACCGAAGTCCAGAAAGTGGATATTTGTAATAAGCATACCTTGAAGAGTCCACAGTTAAAGGGTGGTGACCTTTGGCGAAGTCCATGTGCATGTAGTAGTAACTGTTACAATCCCTAGCATTCCAGCCACCAGTACACGTAAAAACATGGTGCATTAACAGGGCGTTTTACAGATCTGAGCGAAGTCCAGAAAGTGGATATTTGTATTAAACATACCTTGAAGAGTCCACAGTAAAAGGGTGGTGACCTTTGGCGAAGTCCATGTGCATGTAGTAGTAACTGTTACAATCCCTAGCATTCCAGCCGCCAGTGCACGTAAAACCATGGTGCATTTACAGGGCGTTTTACAGATCTGACCGAAGTCCAGAAAGTGGATATTTGTAATAAGCATACCTTGAAGAGTCCACAGTTAAAGGGTGGTGACCTTTGGCGAAGTCCATGTGCATGTAGTAGTAACTGTTACAATCCCTAGCATTCCAGCCGCCAGTACACGTAAAACCATGGTGCATTTACAGGGCGTTTTACAGATCTGACCGAAGTCCAGAAAGTGGATATTTGTAATAAGCATACCTTGAAGAGTCCACAGTTAAAGGGTGGTGACCTTTGGCGAAGTCCATGTGCATGTAGTAGTAACTGTTACAATCCCTAGCATTCCAGCCACCAGTACACGTAAAACCATGGTGCATTTACAGGGCGTTTTACAGATCTGAGCGAAGTCCAGAAAGTGGATATTTGTATTAAACATACCTTGAAGAGTCCACAGTAAAAGGGTGGTGACCTTTGGCGAAGTCCATGTGCATGTAGTAGTAACTGTTACAATCCCTAGCATTCCAGCCGCCAGTACACTTGAAACCATGGTGCATTTACAGGGTGTTTTACAGATCTGACCGAAGTCCAGAAAGTGGATATTTGTATTAAACATACCTTGAAGAGTCCACAGTAAAAGGGTGGTGTCCTTTGGCGAAGTCCATGTGCATGTAGTAGTAACTGTTACAATCCCTAGCATTCCAGCCGCCAGTACACGTAAAACCATGGTGCATTTACAGGGCGTTTTACAGATCTGACCGAAGTCCAGAAAGTGGATATTTGTAATAAGCATACCTTGAAGAGTCCACAGTTAAAGGGTGGTGACCTTTGGCGAAGTCCATGTGCATGTAGTAGTAACTGTTACAATCCCTAGCATTCCAGCCGCCAGTACACTTGAAACCATGGTGCATTTACAGGGTGTTTTACAGATCTGACCGAAGTCCAGAAAGTGGATATTTGTATTAAACATACCTTGAAGAGTCCACAGTAAAAGGGTGGTGTCCTTTGGCGAAGTCCATGTGCATGTAGTAGTAACTGTTACAATCCCTAGCATTCCAGCCGCCAGTACACGTAAAACCATGGTGCATTTACAGGGCGTTTTACAGATCTGACCGAAGTCCAGAAAGTGGATATTTGTAATAAGCATACCTTGAAGAGTCCACAGTTAAAGGGTGGTGACCTTTGGCGAAGTCCATGTGCATGTAGTAGTAACTGTTACAATCCCTAGCATTCCAGCCGCCAGTACACGTAAAACCATGGTGCATTTACAGGGCGTTTTACAGATCTGAGCGAAGTCCAGAAAGTGGATATTTGTATTAAACATACCTTGAAGAGTCCACAGTAAAAGGGTGGTGACCTTTGGCGAAGTCCATGTGCATGTAGTAGTAACTGTTACAATCCCTAGCATTCCAGCCACCAGTACACGTAAAACCATGGTGCATTTACAGGGCGTTTTACAGATCTGAGCGAAGTCCAGAAAGTGGATATTTGTATTAAACATACCTTGAAGAGTCCACAGTAAAAGGGTGGTGACCTTTGGCGAAGTCCATGTGCATGTAGTAGTAACTGTTACAATCCCTAGCATTCCAGCCGCCAGTACACTTGAAACCATGGTGCATTTACAGGGTGTTTTACAGATCTGACCGAAGTCCAGAAAGTGGATATTTGTATTAAACATACCTTGAAGAGTCCACAGTAAAAGGGTGGTGTCCTTTGGCGAAGTCCATGTGCATGTAGTAGTAACTGTTACAATCCCTAGCATTCCAGCCGCCAGTACACGTAAAACCATGGTGCATTTACAGGGCGTTTTACAGATCTGAGCGAAGTCCAGAAAGTGGATATTTGTAATAAACATACCTTGAAGAGTCCACAGTTAAAGGGTGGTGACCTTTGGCGAAGTCCATGTGCATGTAGTAGTAACTGTTACAATCCCTAGCATTCCAGCCACCAGTACACGTAAAACCATGGTGCATTTACAGGGCGTTTTACAGATCTGAGCGAAGTCCAGAAAGTGGATATTTGTAATAAGCATACCTTGAAGAGTCCACAGTTAAAGGGTGGTGACCTTTGGCGAAGTCCATGTGCATGTAGTAGTAACTGTTACAATCCCTAGCATTCCAGCCACCAGTACACGTAAAACCATGGTGCATTTACAGGGCGTTTTACAGATCTGAGCGAAGTCCAGAAAGTGGATATTTGTATTAAACATACCTTGAAGAGTCCACAGTAAAAGGGTGGTGACCTTTGGCGAAGTCCATGTGCATGTAGTAGTAACTGTTACAATCCCTAGCATTCCAGCCGCCAGTACACTTGAAACCATGGTGCATTTACAGGGTGTTTTACAGATCTGACCGAAGTCCAGAAAGTGGATATTTGTATTAAACATACCTTGAAGAGTCCACAGTAAAAGGGTGGTGTCCTTTGGCGAAGTCCATGTGCATGTAGTAGTAACTGTTACAATCCCTAGCATTCCAGCCGCCAGTACACGTAAAACCATGGTGCATTTACAGGGCGTTTTACAGATCTGACCGAAGTCCAGAAAGTGGATATTTGTAATAAGCATACCTTGAAGAGTCCACAGTTAAAGGGTGGTGACCTTTGGCGAAGTCCATGTGCATGTAGTAGTAACTGTTACAATCCCTAGCATTCCAGCCGCCAGTACACGTAAAACCATGGTGCATTTACAGGGCGTTTTACAGATCTGAGCGAAGTCCAGAAAGTGGATATTTGTATTAAACATACCTTGAAGAGTCCACAGTAAAAGGGTGGTGACCTTTGGCGAAGTCCATGTGCATGTAGTAGTAACTGTTACAATCCCTAGCATTCCAGCCGCCAGTACACGTAAAACCATGGTGCATTTACAGGGCGTTTTACAGATCTGACCGAAGTCCAGAAAGTGGATATTTGTAATAAGCATACCTTGAAGAGTCCACAGTTAAAGGGTGGTGACCTTTGGCGAAGTCCATGTGCATGTAGTAGTAACTGTTACAATCCCTAGCATTCCAGCCACCAGTACACGTAAAACCATGGTGCATTTACAGGGCGTTTTACAGATCTGAGCGAAGTCCAGAAAGTGGATATTTGTATTAAACATACCTTGAAGAGTCCACAGTAAAAGGGTGGTGACCTTTGGCGAAGTCCATGTGCATGTAGTAGTAACTGTTACAATCCCTAGCATTCCAGCCGCCAGTACACTTGAAACCATGGTGCATTTACAGGGTGTTTTACAGATCTGACCGAAGTCCAGAAAGTGGATATTTGTATTAAACATACCTTGAAGAGTCCACAGTAAAAGGGTGGTGTCCTTTGGCGAAGTCCATGTGCATGTAGTAGTAACTGTTACAATCCCTAGCATTCCAGCCGCCAGTACACGTAAAACCATGGTGCATTTACAGGGCGTTTTACAGATCTGACCGAAGTCCAGAAAGTGGATATTTGTATTAAACATACCTTGAAGAGTCCACAGTAAAAGGGTGGTGACCTTTGGCGAAGTCCATGTGCATGTAGTAGTAACTGTTACAATCCCTAGCATTCCAGCCGCCAGTACACGTAAAACCATGGTGCATTTACAGGGCGTTTTACAGATCTGACCGAAGTCCAGAAAGTGGATATTTGTAATAAGCATACCTTGAAGAGTCCACAGTTAAAGGGTGGTGACCTTTGGCGAAGTCCATGTGCATGTAGTACTAACTGTTACAATCCCTAGCATTCCAGCCACCAGTACACGTAAAAACATGGTGCATTTACAGGGCGTTTTACAGATCTGAGCGAAGTCCAGAAAGTGGATATTTGTATTAAACATACCTTGAAGAGTCCACAGTAAAAGGGTGGTGACCTTTGGCGAAGTCCATGTGCATGTAGTAGTAACTGTTACAATCCCTAGCATTCCAGCCACCAGTACACGTAAAAACATGGTGCATTTACAGGGCGTTTTACAGATCTGAGCGAAGTCCAGAAAGTGGATATTTGTATTAAACATACCTTGAAGAGTCCACAGTAAAAGGGTGGTGACCTTTGGCGAAGTCCATGTGCATGTAGTAGTAACTGTTACAATCCCTAGCATTCCAGCCGCCAGTACACATAAAACCATGGTCCATTTACAGGGCGTTTTACAGATCTGACCGAAGTCCAGAAAGTGGATATTTGTATTAAACATACCTTGAAGAGTCCACAGTAAAAGGGTGGTAACATTTGGCAAAGTCCATGTGCATGTAGTAGTAACTGTTACAATCCCTAGCATTCCAGCCGCCAGTACACTTGAAACCATGGTGCATTTACAGGGTGTTTTACAGATCTGACCGAAGTCCAGAAAGTGGATATTTGTATTAAACATACCTTGAAGAGTCCACAGTAAAAGGGTGGTGTCCTTTGGCGAAGTCCATGTGCATGTAGTAGTAACTGTTACAATCCCTAGCATTCCAGCCGCCAGTACACGTAAAACCATGGTCCATTTACAGGGCGTTTTACAGATCTGACCGAAGTCCAGAAAGTGGATATTTGTATTAAACATACCTTGAAGAGTCCACAGTAAAAGGGTGGTAACATTTGGCAAAGTCCATGTGCATGTAGTAGTAACTGTTACAATCCCTAGCATTCCAGCCGCCAGTACACGTAAAACCATGGTGCATTTACAGGGCGTTTTACAGATCTGACCGAAGTCCAGAAAGTGGATATTTGTAATAAGCATACCTTGAAGAGTCCACAGTTAAAGGGTGGTGACCTTTGGCGAAGTCCATGTGCATGTAGTAGTAACTGTTACAATCCCTAGCATTCCAGCCACCAGTACACGTAAAAACATGGTGCATTTACAGGGCGTTTTACAGATCTGAGCGAAGTCCAGAAAGTGGATATTTGTATTAAACATACCTTGAAGAGTCCACAGTAAAAGGGTGGTGACCTTTGGCGAAGTCCATGTGCATGTAGTAGTAACTGTTACAATCCCTAGCATTCCAGCCGCCAGTACACTTGAAACCATTGTGCATTTACAGGGCGTTTTACAGATCTGACCGAAGTCCAGAAAGTGGATATTCGTATTAAACATACCTTGAAGAGTCGACAGTAAAAGGGTGGTGACCTTTGGCGAAGTCCTTGTGCATGTAGTAGTAACTGTTACAATCCCTAGCATTCCAGCCACCAGTACACGTAAAACCATGGTCCATTTACAGGGCGTTTTACAGATCTGACCGAAGTCCAGAAAGTGGATATTTGTATTAAACATACCTTGAAGAGTCCACAGTAAACGGGTGGTAACATTTGGCGAAGTCCTTGTGCATGTAGTAGTAACTGTTACAATCCCTAGCATTCCAGCCACCAGTACACGTAAAACCATGGTCCATTTACAGGGCGTTTTACAGATCTGAGCGAAGTCCAGAAAGTGGATATTTGTAATAAACATACCTTGAAGAGTCCACAGTTAAAGGGTGGTGACCTTTGGCGAAGTCCATGTGCATGTAGTAGTAACTGTTACAATCCCTAGCATTCCAGCCACCAGTACACGTAAAACCATGGTGCATTTACAGGGCGTTTTACAGATCTGACCGAAGTCCAGAAAGTGGATATTTGTATTGAACATACCTTGAAGAGTCCACAGTAAAAGGGTGGTGACCTTTGGCGAAGTCCATGTGCATGTAGTAGTAACTGTTACAATCCCTAGCATTCCAGCCACCAGTACACGTAAAACCATGGTGCATTTACAGGGCGTTTTACAGATCTGACCGAAGTCCAGAAAGTGGATATTTGTATTAAACATACCTTGAAGAGTCCACAGTAAAAGGGTGGTGACCTTTGGCGAAGTCCATGTGCATGTAGTAGTAACTGTTACAATCCCTAGCATTCCAGCCGCCAGTACACGTAAAACCATGGTGCATTTACAGGGCGTTCTACAGATCTGACCGAAGTCCAGAAAGTGGATATTTGTATTAAACATACCTTGAAGAGTCCACAGTAAAAGGGTGGTGACCTTTGGCGAAGTCCATGTGCATGTAGTAGTAACTGTTACAATCCCTAGCATTCCAGCCGCCAGTACACATAAAACCATGGTGCATTTACAGGGCGTTTTACAGATCTGACCGAAGTCCAGAAAGTGGATATTTGTAATAAGCATACCTTGAAGAGTCCACAGTTAAAGGGTGGTGACCTTTGGCGAAGTCCATGTGCATGTAGTACTAACTGTTACAATCCCTAGCATTCCAGCCACCAGTACACGTAAAAACATGGTGCATTTACAGGGCGTTTTACAGATCTGAGCGAAGTCCAGAAAGTGGATATTTGTATTAAACATACCTTGAAGAGTCCACAGTAAAAGGGTGGTGACCTTTGGCGAAGTCCATGTGCATGTAGTAGTAACTGTTACAATCCCTAGCATTCCAGCCGCCAGTACACTTGAAACCATGGTGCATTTACAGGGTGTTTTACAGATCTGACCGAAGTCCAGAAAGTGGATATTTGTATTAAACATACCTTGAAGAGTCCACAGTAAAAGGGTGGTGACCTTTGGCGAAGTCCATGTGCATGTAGTAGTAACTGTTACAATCCCTAGCATTCCAGCCGCCAGTACACGTAAAACCATGGTGCATTTACAGGGCGTTTTACAGATCTGACCGAAGTCCAGAAAGTGGATATTTGTAATAAGCATACCTTGAAGAGTCCACAGTTAAAGGGTGGTGACCTTTGGCGAAGTCCATGTGCATGTAGTAGTAACTGTTACAATCCCTAGCATTCCAGCCACCAGTACACGTAAAAACATGGTGCGTAAAAACATGGTGCATTTACAGGGCGTTTTACAGATCTGAGCGAAGTCCAGAAAGTGGATATTTGTATTAAACATACCTTGAAGAGTCCACAGTAAAAGGGTGGTGACCTTTGGCGAAGTCCATGTGCATGTAGTAGTAACTGTTACAATCCCTAGCATTCCAGCCGCCAGTACACTTGAAACCATGGTGCATTTACAGGGTGTTTTACAGATCTGACCGAAGTCCAGAAAGTGGATATTTGTCTTAAACATACCTTGAAGAGTCCACAGTAAAAGGGTGGTGACCTTTGGCGAAGTCCATGTGCATGTAGTAGTAACTGTTACAATCCCTAGCATTCCAGCCGCCAGTACACGTAAAACCATGGTGCATTTACAGGGCGTTTTACAGATCTGACCGAAGTCCAGAAAGTGGATATTCGTATTAAACATACCTTGAAGAGTCGACAGTAAAAGGGTGGTAACATTTGGCGAAGTCCTTGTGCATGTAGTAGTAACTGTTACAATCCCTAGCATTCCAGCCGCCAGTACACGTAAAACCATGGTGCATTTACAGGGCGTTTTAACCAGTGAAGCGCCGCAACGATGCAAGCATCAGGACCAGCCGCCTCTCATCCCGAAAAGCACGGACCCCAAGCAAGTTACCGCAAACGACGGTTCCATATGTTACCGTAAACGACGGTTCCATATGTTACCGTAAACGACGGTTCCATATGTTACCGTAAACGACGTTTTCCCTTCTTAGCGTGACATCGACGCATGAGGGACAGCTTGTACAGGAAGGAAAGGCACACCAAGCCAGCGTCAGTATGGTGTCCCCGTAACCCGCAATCGCAAATGAAGGCAAGTGATGCCTCATGTCCCCACCTGAAACTTGCCGTACACATGCCGCGCCCCAACATAACCCTAACTGTGCCAGCTCGTTGGGGTCAGAAACATAACGACATCCTGTTACCCATGCCGCCACGGCCACCCAAAAAGAAACAACCACCGGTAGATGGCCGCCAACCACCAGCACCCCAGGCCGCCCAGCGCAACAGACTGGGCGGGGGTGCGCTGGTGTTTGGCACCAATTGGCAGCTTGCGTGCATCGCGAAAGGTGAAAGGCCGAAGGCACCAGCAAGAACCACAGCACGTGCCTACCATCTGCCCTCGAACACTGAGTGCTTCTTGGCGTGTAGAACCGAACCGGCAGATAAAGTGGTGTGCAGGGAGGGGTACCCCCCGCAGCACTGGGCACGGTATTAGGTGCCGTATTTATTCAGTCATACGTTCAGATTTGCACGAGCAAAGTCTTGTGTTTGCCATACATTACTGCGAGCGCGGCGCAATTAGAAAATCCATCCTGCGGATCCGAAGCCGACCTGCTCACTCGATGGCGCCACAAATGCCGTTGCTCCGAAGGCAACAACTCCGAGCGACACACAGGCATGGGTCGGCTTGCTCGCTCACGCCCCTCAAATGTCGTCATCATCGTCCTCATCCACATCTTCGTCGTCCCTACCCTTCAAACGGCCATGTCCCTTACCGCTGCCGCTGCGCTCCTTGCCGCCGCCATTGGCCCGCTCCTTGTCGCTTGGGTTACGCCCTTGCTTGATGCTACCGCTGTTGTTGCGCTCAGAGACGCGATCGCTATTGGAGCACTCTTCGTTGTCATCACCGCCGCGGTTCTTGGCGCCCCGGAAGAGCTGTACGGCGGCGTTCGCGCAGGGTGCCATACATCATTAGAGACTCAACGGGACGGGGACCGTCTACGGGGGCCTTCCGAACCCCGTCCGACGGCAAACACATTCGAGAACACACGCCACTGTGTTCTCTACCTAATACCCCCCTTCTGATGACGTGTGCTGGAACAGGAATGATGTGGTCAAACCATGTGGACGTCACAGCTTGCTACTCCCGGACCTCCGGTCAGCATCTTAAATAAAGTGATGTTGTCCGTCTCGGTGACGAGACCGCAGCTGCGATCTGGTCATGCCCACGGACACCCAAATTTTACGTAGAACTCTGACGGAGAGCCCGGCGGGCAGTTCAGGCTCTGGCTTATGGACTTCCTCATATCACATAATCTCATCATCTGATTTGCATTGTTTTCTGCATTGTTCTGAAGCTACGTCCTGAAAGACGACTCGATAGCACTTGTTTTATGTGACCCAGTACTCATCTCGAGTGAAAACAGGATGTTCAAGGCTAGGGCCCACGACCTGGTCGGGATACAAATGGGCACGTCAAAACGCCATCGTGAAATCTGTCACCACCAGTCATCCCATCTCCTCGTTCCTCCACTTCCGCAAACCCCTACCCACAACAATGGAATGCCGTGGAGCTCTGGGACTCAGCGGTAAATAACAACACAACCGTTTCCCCTGGCCTCGTCGTCCCGCCCCCGCCGGCCTCACCTTGAGCGGCGCCTTGAAGGCGTTGAGTACAGCGTTCCCCGCTGCGGTGGTTCCTAACTGATCCACCATCTTCCCCACTATCTGGTGAGTTTTAGGGTTTAAGGATTGGTGGGAGGGGGTGGGCGTGAGGGAGAGTTGGCGGACCACAACGCACCGGACAACAACATGCCTTACGTCGTTTCCCGCCGACTCACCTCTTCCCCTTCCCAAACCCCTTCATGCCCCATGCTTTCCCCCTCGTTCCCACCCCCTTCTCAGCCCTCATTCACTCACTTTTCCCCCGTGCGTTGCCACCATGACCGCCATGGATCCCATAGAGTGCGGCATGCCGTCAGGATCGAACACGTCAAACACCCCTCCCCGGTCATCCTCCGCCGGCTCCTCCTCCTCGAGCGGCGGCTAGCGGGGCACCGGCGGGATTTGCCGCAGGTTTGCGAAAGGGAGTGTGTCAGGAAGGAGGCCAGGACATGGAGTCGACGGGTTGAAGCCCTTGAAGGGGGGGGGTGGCAGCAGTGGTGAGTGGTGGTGGTGGAAGGTGGTGGAGTTATCAAACCAGATGTCAGGACCCCCGAGGCAGCAAAGCCCTAGCCGCTTGGAGGCAGCTGCGGAACCCCCCCTGGAGCTGCTGTCGCCGCTCGGGCGGAGGAAGCTAAGACACGGTCCCGAACAGAATCACAGTCCCCCGCCGGCCAACCCGTCACCCCCCTCACCTCGAACAGCTCCGAAAACCGACATGATGTAATGGGGTGGGCCTGTGACACAGAGAAAGTGTGGTGGGGAAAAGGTGTGCCCTTGCGAGAGCGGAGGACAGATCACGGCAGGGCGGCGATGCCAGCGGCGAGTCCTTGGGTTTGGCGGCGAGAGCGGATGCGATGTTCCCTGCTGGTCACGGATGGGCAGGTGGATCGCTTCCGTCCGCAGCTTATGATTGTCGGCATTCAAACATTATCAATGGCGCGGGCGGCGACTGGACGCTGGACACG
Organism: Yamagishiella unicocca; assembly: GCA_003116995.1. NCBI lineage: Eukaryota > Viridiplantae > Chlorophyta > Chlorophyceae > Chlamydomonadales > Volvocaceae > Yamagishiella > Yamagishiella unicocca. The sequence continues at coordinate 18,697 of BDSL01000039.1, forward strand.
ACACGCCCAGCTAAATCCCCCTCCCCCGCACCAAGCCCCACCTCCAGGGCGTAGCCCACAAGTTTGGCGGTGTGGTACAACTCGGGATTGTCTTCGCAAAAGGCGCCGGGCAGCTCCGACGTGCGCAAAACCTGCGAAGCGGGTTTTGCGGGTTTCGCGAGCTTCAGAGGCTTTAGGTGGTTGGCGGGTGGGAACTGGGAGTTGGGGTGCAGTTGTTAAAACCAAGCAAATGTAGGGAAACGTGAGTGGAGGCGGTCGGTAGGCATGGACCGGTCGGAGGGGAGCCTTGAGGCATCAGTCACCCCACCCGGCCTCGTCCTGAACCACAGCCCCGCAAGCGCCCGCTCCCGCTCGGCCCAAAACCCGGCCACAAAAGCTACAAACACTAGCCCGTTCCCCCTCGCCGCCCTCCTCACCTCGTACTCGCCCCCCAGCACCTTGATCGGCTTCCGATGCGATTCGCTGTAGGTGGTTGTGGTTTCGCAGCCGGCGGTTGCAAAGTCGTGCACCAGAGCTTTGCCTGTTTGGAGGGGCGAGAGGTTCGATGATGCCAGTGGCCACGCTGCTAGGTTTTCTTATTCTTTGTGTCACATCGCCGGGCTGTCTGAGGAGGCAGCTCCTGAAGATTAGCATGAACCGCTCCGAAACCCAAGCGAGACGTCCCCACCACGCAGTCCGTACCTTGCACCTCCGCCTGGCCCTTCAACGTCATTGCGCGAAGCGCCAGCCGCGGAGCGGGCCCCCCCACCATTGAAGTCAGCAGCTTGCTCTGTCCCATTGCGCCCTCACAGAAATCCAGCTGCACCAGGGCGCCGTGCGGCGCCTTGCCAGCCGGCACAAACACGCTGCCGCAGGGCTCGTCCAAAGACGCCGCCGCCGCCATGTCCTTCGCTACCCGTTTATACGACAATGCCGTATCAAAGACGTTGGCTGGGAAACCGGCGGCCTCCAACGTCTCCGCCACGCTTAAGGACGAGACGGCGCGGCGGGCGGTAGCGACCAGCTGGAGCCTGTTGAAGCGCGGGGTGGGAGGTGCGAAAAGGAAACGGCGGTGGGGGTGGGAAGGGGTAAAGAGGGAGCCCGGGGTGAGGAAAGCAGCGCATTAGCCTTTTCAAAGGCACCCATGTACAGACGCAAGAGAAAGAGGAAAAAATACTGGTTTGAGGATGGGGTTGGGGTGCAGGGTTCGGGGTGCCCGCTTCCCCTCCACCTCACTTATGCATGTCGGTGGACAGTGGCAAGTTAGTCAGCGTGGCCTCGCCGTACACCCGCAGCCCCTTGACCAGCCGCCGGCGGTGTCGGTGGTGGGTCACTCGCTCAACCCGCAGGCACCGGCTCTTGGAGCACCTGATGGCACGATGGGCAGGGGAATGGTGTGGTCGTCAGCCATCGGAAGCCGGCACAGCCTGTGGAATTGGTGATAAGGCAGATACCGGCGTGTCCCCGTTTTGCAAGGGCTTTCGTTACGCTCCGCTGACTCCGGCTACCCACCCTGGGTCTTCCTCGCAGCTCCCCACCATCGCACTCCGTAAGGTTGCGGCGTCACGAGTACCACGTCAGTCAACACATGCGTTGCACCCACCCCGACCCGCGCAAACCTCCCGCCGTCTCCGGCTCACCTCCCCCCACCCCGTTTTGCGTCGAACGGTTCTCACGCCACCCCGCACCCCCTCCACCCTCACTTGAAGTCCAGGTGCAGGCCCGCGTGCTGCTTGCTGACTGTGACGAGCTTGAAGTGTACGGCGCGTGGCAAGATGTACTGGATGCCGCCGTACAGCCCGGCGCCCTCGCCCCCAGGCAAGGGAACGTACAGCTGCGGCGTAATGGCCGATGGGGCGGATAGAAGGCATTGGCGACAGAGTCGAGAGAGCACTTCCGGGAAGATGAAGACATAACCTCCGCCTGCGTCGTCGCGCGCCCGTCAACTTGGCCAGATCCCCCTCGCCGCTCTTCGCTCATCCATACTGCCCCGCCCCAGCCCGCAAGCAGCCATAACCGCCCTTCTCCCGCATCCCGGCCCCCTCCGTCCCGCTCCGCCCACCCTGCTGACGCAAGGCCCACCTGGCGGCTGTCCTCGTCCGCTATAAGGCCCAGCTTCTCCTCCCAGCCGTCCAGCTGGGCCGCTAGGGAGCTCCAGGAGGGGATCGCGCCGAGGAAGGCGATGGTGACCTGCGGCTCGCGGCCCTGCTTGGCCAGCTTCTCACCACGCTTGTCATTCTGGGGGGCAGGCAGGCCGGCAGGCCAGCAGGCCGGCAGTCGGGCAGGCAGCCAGTCAGTCAGGCAGTCGGGCAGGCAGGCAGGCAGCCGTTAGTTCGGGCAGTCGGGCAGGCAGCCAGTCGGGCAGGCAGTCGGGCAGGCAGGCAGGCAACCGTCCGGGCAGTCGGGCAGGCAGGCAGTCGGGCAGGCAGGCAGTCGGGCAGGCACGCAACCAGATCAGGATGGTAAGCGCGCGGGCTGGTCAGTCAGTGCGACAGCGGTTACCTCCGGCGGGGCCATTTTTGGAGGCCGGCGCACAGCGGCAGGAGCAACAGCACGAACGGTTCAGGTAGTCCAAATGACTTGGAACGGATTACGCCATCCTCCGCCGCGACTCGTCCAACACCCTTTGGCCCGGGACTGGAGGTATGAGAGGAAAACCCGTGGATCCGGTACTGGGGGGCGCTGGGAGCGGCCCATTGGCTGGTCCGGGCTCGCACAAGTCGCGCACCTTGTACGACACGGGGTAGTCGTAAAACGCTATCTGCTGCTGTCCGCGTGGGTCAGCGGCCTCGGGGGGTATCTCCGACAGATCAATGTCCACGGTGCCAACGAGCTCATCCTGGCGGGCCCTATTCTCGTCGTACAGATCCAACCTGACGATCCCAGCGAGATATCCGTCAGCATCTCGGATGGCGTCGAAGAAAAAATCCTGTTTGCAGTCGTGCAGGAGGGGGGGAACAGCACAGGTAGGCATGTACTTCGGAATGAGTCAAAGATGAAGTACGCTGGATGACTGTGACAATAGAAGGAAAACCCAAAAGCGCGTTGTCGTCGACGGAACACGAACAGAACAATGTAGCGATGGGGCACCGCGGTCACTGTGCCCCTAGCCCTCCGTTGTGTTCGCCTACCTCCTCCCAGACCGGCTGCTGCTGGTTTTTGAAGTGTCGCGTCTCCCCTAGGAGCTGGCCGTCGAATTGGACGCGCAGGTACGGGTCGATAGAGCTGAGTGAAGACGGGGAGCGAGGGAGGGGGCGGGCGCGGCGGGGGGGGGAGTTTCAGCACGCTAGCAAGGGCGCAACGCCGCCGCCATACGCTCGGAAACGCGCGCGCCTTCTAGGATGCCGACCGAACAAGCCGTCACAACAAGTACCCCCGGGTCACCCGACTGTATTTTAGCTGTGGCTAAAACCAACGGGTCCGAAACCTCCCCAGCGCTTCGGGTGCGAGGCAACACGTGCACGTCTACAAGGGTATAGGAATTAGAATCGGCTAGCCGAATAGAGCTTACCCGATGAAGTTGGTTCGAGGAAGCTGTTCGCGTGAAAGGGTTGGAAAGGGGGTTGGCTGGCTGTTAAGCAAGCCAATCGAACGAAAGCATGGTCTTACAATAAGAGTATATGCAGGCAACTTGAAATGACAGCGAATGTGGTAACAAACTCACATCTGCCCCTGAAACAACTCTAAATTGCACAGTAACCTGTTCCGTCGCGTCCATAGATGCCGTAGCGGAAGCTGCATCACTATCCTATCAGTGAACCATTAGCCACAATCCATTTGAGGGCTCCAAAGGATGCAGGATAGCCAAGTGCAGTGCCGATAGGCGCCCGTCAGGACCGGTATAGAGTTTTAAGTACTTGGCAATCACGCTAAACCAGCTTTAACAAAATGTTAGTATTATTGGAGGTATTTATCAAAAATTACGTTCAGGGAAAGACTTGTCTGACTTGAACTCGAAATATCATTAGCGTTCTTGCAAACTGCCATGCTCCTCCAACTCCAACCACGAGGCATCATAAATTACTTGCAGTGTTTGACGACCACGAGTCGCTCTGGTGTGGAAGTTACTCAGCCGCAGAACCGCGGGTCGAAGTGCAAAACGAAGGACACTGGCATCCAGGGCCTTCCTTACGCGACTCGCAGGATGTACATTTTCACGTTTGGGTTCCACTCTTGTTATAGTGATTTGGTGCCCACTTGTAGGCGTCAGACTGCGTACGTGCAGCTTATAATGGCTGGCTGGCCGCCTGGCACTCGACATTACAGGCCTGCGGCCTTAAAAGATTCGGCCTGCGGCCTTGGAAGATTCGGCCACATCTCCTTAGGCCCACTCCGGGCCCTATTGGAAATGCGACGCTACCAACAAACGACGTACTCCGCATCCGCGCAGCTCGACGCGTTTCCCCCGGGCGCCCCGTTGCAACTTGACATCGGAGCAACGGCGGCCGCCTGCCAGCTAGGGTCAGCTGCCGCTGCGGCACACCGCAAGGCTGAATTCCGCCAGCCAGCCCCACATCCCTCCCAAAGCTAAGCCTCTCTCACGCGCACACCCTCCTCTCCGTCTGTCCCTCTCCTCCCTACGCTCACCCTCCTCCTCCGCCGACGCCCTCCATGCGACCAACCCAGTGTCGACGACCTTCACACGCCGGTGTAACACAGAGCAGCTACGAGCTCTCGAAACGGAATTCCACGCCTACTGGGGCCCGTGTTGTACGGCATTCCCCTTGACATGCATCCAACCTCTCGACCCCACGCACACACACACACACACGCCATTCTCTTCCCCTATCCCCGATCGCTCTTTCTTCATGCATCCTACAAGCTGCTTAGCGGTTCGTCCGCTTCGTCGCCTCCCAATTAGCGCCGGTCCGAATGCGTGGCCGCGTTGTGCCTGTTGAAGCAACCGGCATCGTCCAGCCCAGCCAGGGCGTCCAGCCCAAGCGGGACCCATAGCCCGCACGCACACCGTCCAGCTCCGTTGCTGCCATGCTGCTTGGGAGCAGTAGTGCGTGCCGCGCCATGCAGTGGATGCGCTCTTCCTTCCGATGTGGAGGACCTCCCTCACCCCGCGTCGCGCCCCGTGCTTATGCTGTGCTTTCCCAGCCATATCGTTACCGTACCCGCGCCCAATTCTTCCAAATCAAAACCTTCGCGAGCGTCCCAACACCTCAGGCTCAGCAACTCCTTCCTACTCCTCGTGCGTTTGCCCACCAAGAAGGCCCCACCCAGCACCAGGCCCTCACCACCCTAGCTCCAGCGGCGGCGGCGGCGGCGGCGGCGGCCAATTGTACGGCGGCTTCTCACCGCCTCGCACCATAAAATCACCCGCCTCCCGCCGTACTAGCGGCGGTGGCGTCACCGTCGCCCCCTTCAACCGCTCCCGGGCCGCTGGCGCCTGAGGCGCCTTTGGGCCTCTGCGGGTCTGGCTCAGCACCGGACGGGCCCTTGCGCCGCGTAGGGCCATCACCCGCCACCCGCCGCCGCAGCGGCAGCGCGATGCTGGCGCCACCCGGCGGCGGCTTGAAGGCCAGCCAGCGAACTGGGGGCAGGTCCTGGGGAAGGAAAGGGGGGCGGGACCTGTTGTTCCGATGGGAGGCGAACTGAGAGGCGGGCGGCGGGAAGTGTTGGGGCTCACACTCGGGCATCATCAGCATCGCTGTATACACACTCTTCCCACAACGACCCTCGACACGCGCCTGCAGTGCTCTGCCGCCACCCTCCGCGGGTGTGAACACGAAGCGGGGTCCCAGCAGGTATGCCAGCAGCGCACCGCCCAGCATCCCGCCGGTGTGGCCCCTGAGTGCAGAAGGAGGGGACGGGGACGGGAAGCAGGAGGAGCATGACAGGGACTCAGGACGGAGACTGCAGACTTGCAGGCTGCAAACAACATGCAAATGACAAGGGCGGAAACGTAAAGCGGCGATACTCTCCGTCGGGACCCCTTTCTCCCTAGACCCGTCCCCCTCTTGGGGGCCTCCTCTCACCTAAACACACACACACACACACTTACCAGCATTTATAAAACACACTTACCAGTTGTCGATCTTTTTGTTGACCAACGAGTACGCCAGGTTGATCGCGACTGTGATCCCAAGAGTACGCAGCCCGGTCTCGCTAGCTGGCCCCAGGACCTCCCGGTGGCGCCTGGCGGTGCGGGGTGGAGGTGGGAAGTGGGCATGGTGCGGGTTTCGTACAGCCCTCAATGCCACACGCCGAACCAACTCCCCATCACTTCCGAGCTGCGTCCAGCCCAGGACCTACCTCTCTGTGGCTAAACCTAACCCTGCCGCTCGACGCTGCCGCGGCTGCTGCAAACCCCCGATTCCCTCCAAAACCCTGAAAACCCGACTCACCAATAGAACACCCCCAGTGCCGCCCCCAGCCCGAACACGGCCCCGCTGGCCCCTAGGGAGGGAGCCGGGCACAGCAGGAAGCTGGCCAGCGTGGCTATGACCCCTGAGGGGGGGAAGGCGAGGAGGAGGCGAGTTTGTGAGGAAAACACGTGCACGAGTAAAGTTTGCGACATACGTTTATAGGTGCATGAGAGAGGGAGACGAGGAGGCGGGAAGGGTGGGAGAGGGTTTAGGTGGACAGGTGGACAGATGGTGGTCTGTATGAGACGATTGTGGCAGACCCAGCCTGCCTCCTCCCTGCACGCACCCAAGCTGTTCACCAACCCCCCGTCCAGCTCAGGCCAGCCACACCCGTGTTTCTCCGCTACCCACCCGAAGCCATGTATATGACGGCCGTGCGCCTGCTGCCTGACACCACCTCCACCTGGGGCCCCAGCGAGTGGAGCGCGTGCATGTTGATCTGCGGGGTGGGTTGGGTGTACGGCCGGGTTAGGAAACGGGGCGGCGGGTGAAGGTGGGGGGTCAGGGGCGGGAGGCGGCGTGGTGGGACGGCTGCTGCCCGGTGTTTTCCCCCCACTCACCCCCCGGCTCATCCCCGCTCACCCCCACTCACCCCCGGCTCATCCCCGCTCACCCCCACTCACCCCCAGGTGGAACAGGTTGGAGTGCAGGAATAGCGGCGTCACTAGGCGCCACACCTGGCCCGACGCGATGAGGGAGTTGACCTGCCGGTGTGTGGGGGTCAAGCGTGGGGTTTGGGGTGCGGGGCGAAACGTCACTACCGTACAGGGAACCTTGTGGCGGAGACAGCCGGTCCACGACGGCATGTACCGAACTGCTGTAAGCGTAACTGCACTGTTACGGTAACGATGTCTTCCGTACAGATATTGTGATCGCATTGTAACCGCCATCCACCCAAGCAGTGGCCATGGTGGTGGTTGTGGTGTTGGGACCTGGGAGCTGTGGCGCCGGCCGCATCGAACCCAACCCAGCCGCCGCACCTTGAAGCCCCACAGCAGCAGCACATCCCTGGACAGCCAGTTGAGTGCAAACACGACCGCGTTGAGCGCCAGGAACACGTCAGTGGTCCGCCGCCCGGGGTGCCCGAAATCCGCCAGCGTCTTGACCCTACGGTGAGGGGAAGGTAGAGAGGAACCGCACCGTGAGGTGCTCTGGTCATTGGTCTCTGAGGATTCCCGACGACGCTTCCATGACGTTGTACTAGTTCTACTACCATTACCACTACAATGTCGGCGGCGGCCTCGTTTGGCCAATGTGTGGGGTCCGGGGCATTGCCGCCTCGCCGCCGCGTGTGGCGCGCACGGTGCGTGTCACGCAGTGTGCAGCACGCAGTGCAGCACACTGGGGGCGACGCACGCCGGTGTCTTTCGACAGGCAGAAGGGGCTTATGGGGTCGCTGCCGGGGTAGGGGCAGTGCGGCGACTAGTCCCACGGGGTCAGTGCCAGGACCCGGGGGCCTGCTACGACGAAATTCAACTGGGAAGGGATTCAGAGCAGACCTACTGGGTCGGAATCAGAGCAGCTCCACAACAGAGATCCAGTCGAGCCTCTATGGACGAATCCACGTGAACGCGACCGCGGCAAGGGAGTGCCCGGATGTGGGGGCGACATGCAGCCAGCTATTGGAGGGCCTAGAGGTGCTCACGACATTGAAGTGGTCCGTGCTTGGTCAACGTAGCGAGTTGTAGAGTGGGTGGGTGGGTGAGCGGGGAGTGCGCGCGGGTGTGGCAGTTGGGTTTGCTGGGAGGGAACGCACCGTTTGACCTCAGGGGTGCCTCCGCCGTCGGGTGCTGGCGTCGCCGCTGCGCCCGCCGTCGCTGAGGCCATCAGCGCCCCCCCGCCGAGGCCCGCCCGGAGCCGCGATGGGTGTGCGCGCAGCGCCCTTTCGAGCTGGAGGCGTGCGCGCTGGCAGCGCCTGCCGAACCAGTGCATGCCCGACCAATCGCCGGAGCGACAGGCCAGGGAGCGGCCATTGCTGTGCATGAGCGCTGCCTAGCAGATTTCTGAGGGACAGGCGTTTTCCTTTGGGTGATGCGGCAGGCCGCTTGGCAAGCGGGCGCACGCCGACCTGAATATTGAGGGACGCCAAAACGCAGCGCTGTCCGCCTGTTCAGTCCTTGCCAAATAGTCGGTTTGAAATTGGTAATATGCGAAAGGCAGGAAATGCAATTAGGCGAGCACTGTGTGGGACGCTGGAGGAGTCAGTGTGTGGTGGCAGGCGTTTGTCCGAACGTGTATATTATAGAATTGCAAAGGGGGAAAAACCAATACATATATATTTGCTCCAAGGCATTACCAGGCAGTATATGCAAGCGTAGAAAGTAATCTGTTTCCAGTTTCACTTGTCAGGGATAGCTAGGAATGGTCGAAATGCAGCTTGCTTTACACAGTACGTGCTAGGATAGTTTATGGGAGAGCAAGCGGCCCACATGGTATGAGCGCGTCGCCAGACATTTAACGACTTTAGGAACTGCCCAGAACTGCAGAAGCGCAGTTTCAGCCTGAAGCACACACTCGTCATAATGTCCAAAACATGCGCGCAATAGGGCCCAGCGCATTGTTGTCGCGCTGCCCAAAGTTGCCAACTGCATGTCCGGTACTTTTGGGTAGTATGTAACGCCGGAAAGTTGCTGCATGATTGTGCATAAATGGTGATAATATGCTCGGTATAATTGCCATTTGGCGTGCGCTTTGAACTGGTCAGTAAACAGTTACGAGTTACGACTCGTAAGACCCTTACGAGCACTCGTATGAATGGTGTTATGACGCATTGAGGCGGATGCCATTATCAGAGATTTCATTCGTTACACGGTGGCTTGTCGTCATCTAACACTGCGGAAGACCGGACCGGTCTACCGCCGCCCTTGGCGGGTACACAGGTCTACCTCGACCGGCCCGACCGGCCTGGTCTACCTCTCGCTGCCCTTCACCGGCCCGGTCTAACTCTGCCCATAACCGTACGCTAAGGGCATGAGTTGCGCCCTGCGGTTAGCGTCGTCTGGTAGATGTGGTTACATGGCTTTGATTGCCGGTAATTACGGTAGTAATATTAATACTATTGTTGCAGTAGATGTGAAGCCAACGGACACATGTGTATGTGTCGGCAGCAAGGGTAGATGTGCTCCAGGGATGGCAGTTAGCCACGTTCGGGAGCGCACCTAGGCCCGCTGCCTGGAATGCCCAGGCAGCGGAGTTTGTCGCCACAAACTAACAAAGTCTGGAAGAAACAGCCCTGTACTGACACATCGCTGTAAGACTAGTGCGCACCTCCGTCCATTCTCTAAACAGCATCCACAACTTGCACGTCACAGTGTGTTGATTGCTCAGCCGTGTCCGGCAGTCTTTTCGCTCTCTTCACCCAAGAGCCGACGCACGCGCGTCGGTGCCGCGTCCGGCAGCCAGGCGACCTCTGGAGCTGTGTGTCGTGACAACCAGAACGGATGCCAATGACAAAAGATGCTCCTGCAACAGTGGGCCTGATACGTACTGGTCCAGACAGATGCTACGACAGTCGCAGTAGGTCCGGGATAATTAGAGGATAGGCTGGGGAAAACAAGATAGGCGGTTGGCGCAAGGAATTGATGGGAGCATGGTGGGGGCATGTTAACGATCAAAAAAATGCTCCCATACACTGTGGACTGGATACTGGTCCAGACTGGTGCCGCGACTGCCACAGTAGGTCCGGGATAATTTGAGGAAAGGCTGGGGAAAACAAGATAGGCGGTTGGCGCGAGGAATTGGTGGGAGCATGGTGGGAGCATGTTAGTGATCAAAAAAATGCTCCTGTAAACAGTGGACTAGATACTGGTCCAGACTGGTGCCTCAACGGTCGCTGTAGGTTAGGGATAATTTGACGAAAAAGCTCGGGACAGCATGATGGGCGGTTGGCGCGAGGAATCGATGGGATCATGGTGGGAGCGCGCAGCATGGTGGGAGCATGTTAGTGGTCAAAACATGCTCCCGCAACAGTGGGCCTTATACCGGTCCGGACAGATGCTGCCACGGTCGCGGTAGGTCCTGAATGATTTGAGGATAGGCCGGGGACAGCATGGTGGCCCGTTGGTGCGAGGAATCGATGGGAGTATGGTGGGAGCATGTTAGTGACCAAAACATGCTCCCGCAACAGTGGGCCTGATACCGGTCCGGACAGATGCTGCGACGGTCGCAGTAGGTCCGGGATGATTTGGGGACGGCATGATGGGCGGTAAGTGCGGGGAATTGGTGGGAGCATGGTGGGAGCATGGTGTGAGCATGTTAGTGACCAAAACATGCTCCCGCAACAGTGGGCCTTATACCGGTCCGGACAGATGCCGCGACGGTCATAGTAGGTCCGGGATGATTTGGGGACGGCATGATGGGCGGTTAAGTGCGGGGAATTGGTGGGAGCATGGTGGGAGCATGGTGGGAGCATGTTAGTGACCAAAACATGCTCCCGCAACAATGGGCCTGATACCGGTCCAGACAGATGCCGCGACGGTCATACTAGGTCCGGGATGATTTGGGAACGGCATGATGGGCGGTAAGTGCGAGGAATTGGTGGGAGCATGGTGGGAGCATGGTGGGAGCATGTTAGTGACCAAAACATGCTCCCGCAACAATAGGCCTGATACCGGTCCGGACAGGTGATGCGACGGTCGCAGTAGGTCCGGGATGATTTGGGGACGGCATGATGGGCGGTAAAGTGCGAGGAATTGGTGGGAGCATGGTGGGAGCATGGTGTGAGCATGTTAGTGACCAAAACATGCTCCCGCAACAGTGGGCCTTATACCGGTCCGGACAGATGCCGCGACGGTCGTAGTAGGTCAGGCCTGCTTGAAGTAAGGTTTTGGGATGGCAAGATCGTCCGTTGATGCGAGGAATCAATGGGAGCATGGTGGGTGCATGGTGGCTGGTGGTGCGTCTATACACTGTCCATACACAGTCCATGCACTACAGTATGGTCCTTTTCATCACGGGCATAGGTGTAGACATGGCAGTTACCAAATGCACGTGCTAGGTGCGCGAAATAGGCAAGTTACGTGGGAGCATGCTCCCAGTCGGAAATGCGACTGAATTGTAGCATGCTCCCAATCATATTTCCGACTGACCGGATAGCTGGGGACGTTCCTTTCACCTAGTTATTGCTACCGTTAAGCAGCGTGCCCAAGAGCGAGGCCGATCGAAGGTTGCCGGAGAAGCCGATGCTAGCCGATTGGCCCGGAAGTCCTCGTGCGGCGATCCCCAGAGGCGAATTTCGGTGGGGACGTTCCTTTCACCTAGTTATTGCTACCGTTAAGCAGCGTGCCCAAGAGCGAGGCCGATCGAAGGTTGCCGGAGAAGCCGATGCTAGCCGATTGGCCCGGACGTCCTCGTGCGGCGATCCCCAGAGGCGAATTTCGGTGGGGACGTTCCTTTCACCTAGTTATTGCTACCGTTAAGCTGCGTGCCCAAGAGCGAGGCCGATCGAAGGTTGCCGGAGAAGCCGATGCTTGCCGATGGCCCGGACGTCCTCGTGCGGCGATCCCCAGAGGCGAATTTCGGTGGGGACGTTCCTTTCACCTATTTATTGCTACCGTTAAGCAGCGCGCCCAAGAGCGAGGCCGATCGAAGGTTGCCGGAGAAGCCGATGCTAGCCGATTGGCCCGGACGTCCTCGTGCGGCGATCCCCAGAGGCGAGTTTCGGTGGGGACGTTCCTTTCACCTAGTTATTGCTACCGTTAAGCTGCTTGCCCAAGAGCGAGGCCGATCGAAGGTTGCCGGAGAAGCCGATGCTTGCCGATTGGCCCGGACGTCCTCGTGCGGCGATCCCCAGAGGCGAATTTCGGTGGGGACGTTCCTTTCACCTATTTATTGCTACCGTTAAGCTGCGTGCCCAAGAGCGAGGCCGATCGAAGGTTGCCGGAGAAGCCGATGCTTGCCGATGGCCCGGACGTCCTCGTGCGGCGATCCCCAGAGGCGAATTTCGGTGGGGACGTTCCTTTCACCTATTTATTGCTACCGTTAAGCAGCGCGCCCAAGAGCGAGGCCGATCGAAGGTTGCCGGAGAAGCCGATGCTAGCCGATTGGCCCGGACGTCCTCGTGCGGCGATCCCCAGAGGCGAGTTTCGGTGGGGACGTTCCTTTCACCTAGTTATTGCTACCGTTAAGCTGCTTGCCCAAGAGCGAGGCCGATCGAAGGTTGCCGGAGAAGCCGATGCTAGCCGATTGGCCCGGACGTCCTCGTGCGGCGATCCCCAGAGGCGAGTTTCGGTGGGGACGTTCCTTTCACCTAGTTATTGCTACCGTTAAGCTGCGTGCCCAAGAGCGAGGCCGATCGAAGGTTGCCGGAGAAGCCGATGCTTGCCGATTGGCCCGGACGTCCTCGTGCGGCGATCCCCAGAGGCGAATTTCGGTGGGGACGTTCCTTTCACCTAGTTATTGCTACCGTTAAGCAGCGCGCCCAAGAGCGAGGCCGATCGAAGGTTGCCGGAGAAGCCGATGCTAGCCGATTGGCCCGGACGTCCTCGTGCGGCGATCCCCAGAGGCGAATTTCGGTGGGGACGTTCCTTTCACCTAGTTTTTGCTACCGTTAAGCTGCGTGCCCAAGAGCGAGGCCGATCGAAGGTTGCCGGAGAAGCCGATGCTAGCCGATTGGCCCGGACGTCCTCGTGCGGCGATCCCCAGAGGCGAATTTCGGTGGGGACGTTCCTTTCACCTATTTATTGCTACCGTTAAGCTGCGTGCCCAAGAGAGAGGCCGATCGAAGGTTGCCGGAGAAGCCGATGCTAGCCGATTGGCCCGGACGTCCTCGTGCGGCGATCCCCAGAGGCGAATTTCGGTGGGGACGTTCCTTTCACCTAGTTATTGCTACCGTTAAGCTGCGTGCCCAAGAGCGAGGCCGATCGAAGGTTGCCGGAGAAGCCGATGCTAGCCGATTGGCCCGGACGTCCTCGTGCGGCGATCCCCAGAGGCGAGTTTCGGTGGGGACGTTCCTTTCACCTAGTTATTGCTACCGTTAAGCTGCGTGCCCAAGAGCGAGGCCGATCAATGCTTGCCGGAGAAGCCGATGCTTGCCGATTGGCCCGGACGTCCTCGTGCGGCGATCCCCAGAGGCGAATTTCGGTGGGGACGTTCCTTTCACCTAGTTATTGCTACCGTTAAGCTGCGTGCCCAAGAGTGAGGCCGATCGAAGGTTGCCGGAGAAGCCGATGCTAGCCGATTGGCCCGGACGTCCTCGTGCGGCGATCCCCAGAGGCGAATTTCGGTTGGGACGTTCCTTTCACCTAGTTATTGCTACCGTTAAGCTGCGTGTTCAAGAGCGAGGCCGATCGAAGGTTGCCGGAGAAGCCGATGCTTGCCGATTGGCCCGGACGTCCTCGTGCGGCGATCCCCAGAGGCGAATTTCGGTGGGGACGTTCCTTTCACCTAGTTATTGCTACCGTTAAGCTGCGTGCCCAAGAGCGAGGCCGATCGAAGGTTGCCGGAGAAGCCGATGCTAGCCGATTGGCCCGGACGTCCTCGTGCGGCGATCCCCAGAGGCGAATTTCGGTGGGGACGTTCCTTTCACCTATTTATTGCTACCGTTAAGCTGCGTGCCCAAGAGCGAGGCCGATCGAAGGTTGCCGGAGAAGCCGATGCTTGCCGATTGGCCCGGACGTCCTCGTGCGGCGATCCCCAGAGGCGAGTTTCGGTGGGGACGTTCCTTTCACCTAGTTATTGCTACCGTTAAGCTGCGTGCCCAAGAGCGAGGCCGATCAATGCTTGCCGGAGAAGCCGATGCTTGCCGATTGGCACGGACGTCCTCGTGCGGCGATCCCCAGAGGCGAATTTCGGTGGGGACGTTCCTTTCACCTAGTTTTTGCTACCGTTAAGCTGCGTGCCCAAGAGCGAGGCCGATCGAAGGTTGCCGGAGAAGCCGATGCTTGCCGATTGGCCCGGACGTCCTCGTGCGGCGATCCCCAGAGGCGAGTTTCGGTGGGGACGTTCCTTTCACCTAGTTATTGCTACCGTTAAGCTGCGTGCCCAAGAGCGAGGCCGATCGAAGGTTGCCGGAGAAGCCGATGCTTGCCGATTGGCCCGGACGTCCTCGTGCGGCGATCCCCAGAGGCGAATTTCGGTGGGGACGTTCCTTTCACCTAGTTTTTGCTACCGTTAAGCTGCGTGCCCAAGAGCGAGGCCGATCGAAGGTTGCCGGAGAAGCCGATGCTAGCCGATTGGCCCGGACGTCCTCGTGCGGCGATCCCCAGAGGCGAATTTCGGTTGGGACGTTCCTTTCACCTAGTTATTGCTACCGTTAAGCTGCGTGCCCAAGAGCGAGGCCGATTGAAGGTTGCCGGAGAAGCCGATGCTAGCCGATTGGCCCGGACGTCCTCGTGCGGCGATCCCCAGAGGCGAGTTTCGGTGGGGACGTTCCTTTCACCTAGTTATTGCTACCGTTAAGCTGCGTGCCCAAGAGCGAGGCCGATCAATGCTTGCCGGAGAAGCCGATGCTAGCCGATTGGCCCGGACGTCCTCGTGCGGCGATCCCCAGAGGCGAATTTCGGTGGGGACGTTCCTTTCACCTAGTTATTGCTACCGTTAAGCTGCGTGCCCAAGAGCGAGGCCGATCGAAGGTTGCCGGAGAAGCCGATGCTAGCCGATTGGCCCGGACGTCCTCGTGCGGCGATCCCCAGAGGCGAATTTCGGTTGGGACGTTCCTTTCACCTAGTTATTGCTACCGTTAAGCTGCGTGTTCAAGAGCGAGGCCGATCGAAGGTTGCCGGAGAAGCCGATGCTTGCCGATTGGCCCGGACGTCCTCGTGCGGCGATCCCCAGAGGCGAATTTCGGTGGGGACGTTCCTTTCACCTAGTTATTGCTACCGTTAAGCTGCGTGCCCAAGAGCGAGGCCGATCGAAGGTTGCCGGAGAAGCCGATGCTTGCCGATTGGCCCGGACGTCCTCGTGCGGCGATCCCCAGAGGCGAGTTTCGGTGGGGACGTTCCTTTCACCTAGTTATTGCTACCGTTAAGCTGCGTGCCCAAGAGCGAGGCCGATCGAAGGTTGCCGGAGAAGCCGATGCTTGCCGATTGGCACGGACGTCCTCGTGCGGCGATCCCCAGAGGCGAATTTCGGTGGGGACGTTCCTTTCACCTAGTTTTTGCTACCGTTAAGCTGCGTGCCCAAGAGCGAGGCCGATCGAAGGTTGCCGGAGAAGCCGATGCTTGCCGATTGGCCCGGACGTCCTCGTGCGGCGATCCCCAGAGGCGAGTTTCGGTGGGGACGTTCCTTTCACCTAGTTATTGCTACCGTTAAGCTGCGTGCCCAAGAGCGAGGCCGATCGAAGGTTGCCGGAGAAGCCGATGCTTGCCGATTGGCCCGGACGTCCTCGTGCGGCGATCCCCAGAGGCGAATTTCGGTGGGGACGTTCCTTTCACCTAGTTTTTGCTACCGTTAAGCTGCGTGCCCAAGAGCGAGGCCGATCGAAGGTTGCCGGAGAAGCCGATGCTTGCCGATTGGCCCGGACGTCCTCGTGCGGCGATCCCCAGAGGCGAATTTCGGTTGGGACGTTCCTTTCACCTATTTATTGCTACCGTTAAGCTGCGTGCCCAAGAGCGAGGCCGATTGAAGGTTGCCGGAGAAGCCGATGCTAGCCGATTGGCCCGGACGTCCTCGTGCGGCGATCCCCAGAGGCGAGTTTCGGTGGGGACGTTCCTTTCACCTATTTATTGCTACCGTTAAGCTGCGTGCCCAAGAGAGAGGCCGATCAATGCTTGCCGGAGAAGCCGATGCTAGCCGATTGGCCCGGACGTCCTCGTGCGGCGATCCCCAGAGGCGAATTTCGGTGGGGACGTTCCTTTCACCTAGTTATTGCTACCGTTAAGCTGCGTGCCCAAGAGCGAGGCCGATCGAAGGTTGCCGGAGAAGCCGATGCTAGCCGATTGGCCCGGACGTCCTCGTGCGGCGATCCCCAGAGGCGAATTTCGGTGGGGACGTTCCTTTTACCTAGTTATTGCTACCGTTAAGCTGCGTGCCCAAGAGCGAGGCCGATCGAAGGTTGCCGGAGAAGCCGATGCTTGCCGATTGGCACGGACGTCCTCGTGCGGCGATCCCCAGAGGCGAGTTTCGGTGGGGACGTTCCTTTCACCTAGTTATTGCTACCGTTAAGCTGCGTGCCCAAGAGCGAGGCCGATCAATGCTTGCCGGAGAAGCCGATGCTAGCCGATTGGCCCGGACGTCCTCGTGCGGCGATCCCCAGAGGCGAGTTTCGGTGGGGACGTTCCTTTCACCTATTTATTGCTACCGTTAAGCTGCGTGCCCAAGAGCGAGGCCGATCGAAGGTTGCCGGAGAAGCCGATGCTAGCCGATTGGCCCGGACGTCCTCGTGCGGCGATCCCCAGAGGCGAGTTTCGGTGGGGACGTTCCTTTCACCTAGTTATTGCTACCGTTAAGCTGCGTGCCCAAGAGAGAGGCCGATCGAAGGTTGCCGGAGAAGCCGATGCTAGCCGATTGGCCCGGACGTCCTCGTGCGGCGATCCCCAGAGGCGAATTTCGGTGGGGACGTTCCTTTCACCTATTTATTGCTACCGTTAAGCTGCGTGCCCAAGAGCGAGGCCGATCGAAGGTTGCCGGAGAAGCCGATGCTTGCCGATTGGCCCGGACGTCCTCGTGCGGCGATCCCCAGAGGCGAATTTCGGTTGGGACGTTCCTTTCACCTAGTTATTGCTACCGTTAAGCTGCGTGCCCAAGAGCGAGGCCGATCGAAGGTTGCCGGAGAAGCCGATGCTAGCCGATTGGCCCGGACGTCCTCGTGCGGCGATCCCCAGAGGCGAGTTTCGGTGGGGACGTTCCTTTCACCTAGTTATTGCTACCGT
This sequence comes from Yamagishiella unicocca, assembly GCA_003116995.1. Taxonomy (NCBI): domain Eukaryota; kingdom Viridiplantae; phylum Chlorophyta; class Chlorophyceae; order Chlamydomonadales; family Volvocaceae; genus Yamagishiella; species Yamagishiella unicocca. The sequence continues at coordinate 35,858 of BDSL01000039.1, forward strand.
TAAGCTGCGTGCCCAAGAGCGAGGCCGATCGAAGGTTGCCGGAGAAGCCGATGCTTGCCGATTGGCCCGGACGTCCTCGTGCGGCGATCCCCAGAGGCGAGTTTCGGTGGGGACGTTCCTTTCACCTATTTATTGCTACCGTTAAGCTGCGTGCCCAAGAGCGAGGCCGATCAATGCTTGCCGGAGAAGCCGATGCTTGCCGATTGGCACGGACGTCCTCGTGCGGCGATCCCCAGAGGCGAATTTCGGTGGGGACGTTCCTTTCACCTAGTTATTGCTACCGTTAAGCTGCGTGCCCAAGAGCGAGGCCGATCGAAGGTTGCCTACCTCTCCTGGACCCAACCCTGCCCATATAGGCACCACCAAACGCAAGGGTTCTTTGAAAGTTGAACCACAGCCAGCACCTGCAGGTGGGCGTTACCAGCCACCACTCAGCTCTGTCGCTCCGTAACTATGGTACGCGCGCGCGCGGGGGCACAGGCTGTGGGGGCCTTATTACGTGCGTACATGAAGTAGTCATGCATGGCCGATCCTAACGCAATAAAAGGGCGCCGACGTCCGCGTACGTCTCCATCCAGCAGGCGCTTCCCCAGCTTTCCAACGATACAACGCCCAGTTACGTAGCTCACCAGCAGTGTATGTGACAGCACCTACCGGTGACACTGCCTGCTGCTGCTCGCTCGCGCTTGAACGAACAGAGAGAGGCTCAGCAGCCACCAGTACGTAATATGTGACCATCAGGCATATGTATGTTGGATCCTGCGCGTCTCAGAAGACGTTGTCTGCTGAGAGTTGCTTGCCAAATGATTGGCTGGCAGCACGCAGGTGCAGCATGATTGCGCGCGGTCGTCCTGATGAGCCCTACCCGACGTTCTGATGTAGTTCGAGGCGTCGGGCAGCAGCAAGGTGAGACTTCGTAGCGTCAACGTTGTGCGTGTCCTGTGCGTCTAGCATATGCGTCAGATGCTGAGACACAGCAGGGCCTAAGAAGCCGCCCGCCGCTGGGCTAACATCCGCCCCGAGCGAGAGCGTTTACGGTATGTACTGGTGATGATCGGCCCAGATCTGCCCAAATACGTAAGGGGTGGCATCGCCCACTTTCTACCTACCACTGGTTCAGCACAATTGAAGGCAGGCTGGGGCGCGTGGTGGATAACGGACGGACCCTACCTTGGCATCCAACGAGTGCCATGCATGTATGCCTGCTGACATACAGCAGTATAACTACCGTAACAGCAGCGCCTAGTTCTTGGCTATGGATTGGCATTTCGGGTCAATTTCCATGTGTTTCGGGTGCTGGTTTAGGGATACACGGTTTAGACGTCTGCAAATTTGGACCCTAAACCGCGCGGTTACGGGCCCTAAACGGTAAACCCATTCCTGGCGATTCATATCCTTACTTTGCGTGTGACGACCTGACTCCCGACTTAGGGATACACGGTTTAGACGTCCGCAAATTTGGACACTAAACCGCGCGGTTACATTCGGGCCCTAAACGGTTAACCCATTCCTGGCGATTCATACCCTTACTTTGCGTGTGACGACCTGACTCCCGACTTAGGGATACACGGTTTAGACGTCTGCAAATTTGGACACTAAACCGCGCGGTTACAAACGGCGGGCCCTAAACGGTTAACCCATTCCTGGCGATTCATACCCTTACTTTGCAGGTGACGACCTGACTCCCGACTTAGGGATACACGGTTTAGACGTCTGCAAATTTGGACACTAAACCGCGCGGTTACAAACGGCGGGCCCTAAATGGTTAACCCATTCCTGGCGATTCATATCCTTACTTTGCGTGTGACGACCTGCGTGACTCCCGACTTAGGGATACACGGTTTAGACGTCTGCAAATTTGGACACTAAACCGCGCGGTTACAAACGGCGGGCCCCCCTAAATGGTTAACCCATTCCTGGCGATTCATATCCTTACTTTGCGTGTGACGACCTGACTCCCGACTTAGGGATACACGGTTTAGACGTCTGCAAATTTGGACACTAAACCGCGCGGTTACATACGGGCCCTAAACGGTTAACCCATTCCTGGCGATTGTGACGACCTGACTCCCGACCACCCGCACACCGATCGAAACCGAATGCACAAACGTATTGGAAACCATAGCATTATCCATGCACAATGAGGTTTTCATGGCTGGATGTGTGTGAGTAATATAGGGTGAACTCGGCTGAGAACCATGCGCGACCGTTGCGGTCGGCGTGCCTCCTTACTGCCTTCAGATTGCCTTCAAATTTTATAACCCAGTTCATGCCCAGAGGATGAGTCATCTTTCCATGGTCCATCCTCGAGGCAGGCCTCGCTTCGAAGTTGTGCGCGCGCTGAAGGCTTTACAAGGAACGTTGTACAGCTTTGAATGGGCAGGGATTCGGTCTTGTATCAAAATACGCTTCGGGCCACGCGGGGAGAACCTGCGATGGCACACAGCACTTTTTTGTGCCAAATACAACGTTCCAAACCCCTTCCCTTCCCTCGTTCCCACCATGGTGGGGCAAGGTATCTGCTGCACTGCTGGCCATCAGCCAGCACTTCAGCCAGCCAGCGCAGCCAACCCTACCTACAGCGTCAGACACCCGTCAGCCAGTCGCACAGCACAGCCTTACTTCAGCAGCCAGCTTTCTCGCAGCAGCAGTAGTCCAGCCATCGGTGCAGCGGGTGCCTTGCCCCATCCACCCTTACTTCGTCCCGCCGGCGTTCCCTGAGTGCGTGCCATGCGTCGCTGCCGCACACACAACGGTTTTACCGGACAAGTACGAATGTTCTAACCCCTGCCTTCCCTTCCCCCCTGCCTGTGACTCGTGTCAGGAACCCTGGACAAGATTCAAGGCCTGCAGTCTACGAGGTAGGGCGCGCGCCGCCGCCTTCCCCGCCGTCCAAGCAGCAGGTGCCCAGGTCACCGTGTATGTCGCTGTGGGGTCATCGCTGCCTTGCGGGTACGAAGGTTCTAACCCCTTGCGTTCCCTCCCTTCCTGTGCGTGGCTGCCCATTTCAGGATCACTGGACGAGATTCAAGGCCTGCGGTCTACGTTATAGGTAGGGCGCCGTCTTCCCCGTCCAAGCAGCAGGTGCGTGTCCAGGTCACCGTGTATGTCGCTGTGGGGTCATCGCTGCCTTGCACGCACGCAACGCATTTCGTTCCGGGCCGCGTACGATGGTTCTAACCCCTTCCCTTAGCTTCCCTCCCTCCCTGTGCGTGGCCGCCCATTTCAGGATCCCTGGACGAGATTCAAGGCCTGCGGTCTACGTTATAGGTAGGGCGCCGTCTTCCGCGTCCAAGCAGCAGGTGCGTGTCCAGGTCACCGTGTATGTCGCTGTGGGGTCATCGCTGCCTTGCACGCACGCAACGCATTTCGTTCCGGGCCGCGTACGATGGTTCTAACCCCTTCCCTTAGCTTCCCTCCCTCCCTGTGCGTGGCCGCCCATTTCAGGATCCCTGGACGAGATTCAAGGCCTGCGGTCTACGTTATAGGTAGGGCGCCGTCTTCCGCGTCCAAGCAGCAGGTGCGTGTCCAGGTCACCGTTTATGTCGCTGTGTGGTCATCGCAGCCTTGCACGCACGCAACACATTTCGTTCCGGGCCGAGTATGTACGAAGGTTCTAATTAGGGGTTATAACCCCTACCCGTCCCTTCCGCCCCGTGCCCCATGTCAGGAGCCCTGCAGGACGAGATTCAAGGCCTGCGGTGTATGTTCGAGGGCGCGCGCCCCCGCATCATCTCACAGTCTTTCCAAGGCAGGTAGTGTGTCTGCTCAGGGATGGGCGGGCTTTAGGGGCTACGTACGTACGGCATGTCTTGGGGTAGGAAGTGTCATGCGCGCGCCGGGCCGCCGGTATTCGTTTGGGTTGATTGGATAGGATGGATGGATAGATGAGTGTCGCCACGCACGCACGACGGAGGAGCGCCTTCTCTTCGCTTCCCTCCATGGTGGGGAAAGGTATCTGCTGCACTGCTGCTCATCAGCCAGCACTTCAGCCAGCCAGCGCAGCAGTCAACCCTTCAGCATCAGCCACCCGTCAGCCAGCCGCACAGCCTTCAGCAGCCAGCAGCCAGCAGCCAGCAGCCAGCAGCTTTCTCGCAGCAGTAGTAGTCCAGCAATCGGTCCGGCAAGTGCCTTGCCCCACCCTTACGTCCCGCCGGCGTTCCCTTACTGCGTGCCATGCGTCGCTGCCGCACACACAACGGTTTTTCGGGACAAGTACGAAGGTTCTAACCCCTGCCTTCCCTTCCTTTCCCCCCTGCCTGTGGATGGCCCGTGTCAGGAACCTTGGACAAGGTTCAAGGCCTGCAGTCTACGTTCGAGGTAGGGCGCGCGCCGTCGCCTTCCCCGCCGTCCAAGCAGCAGGTGCCCAGGTCACCGTGTATGTCGCTAGCTGTGTGGTCATCGCTGCCTTGCGGGTACGAAGGTTCTAACCCCTTCCGTTCCCTCCCTCCCTGTGCGTGGCCGTGTAAGCATGAAAAGGCGTAACCTTTTCATGCTTACAGGCCGCCCATTTCAGGATCCCTGGACGAGATTCAAGGCCTGCGGTCTACGTTATAGGTAGGGCGCCGTCTTCCCCGTCCAAGCAGCAGGTGCGTGTCCAGGTCACCGTTAATGTCGCTGTGGGGTCATCGCTGCCTTGCACGCACGCAACGGATTTCGTTCCGGGCCGCGTACGATGGTTCTAACCCCTTCCCTTAGTGTCCCTCCCTCCCTGTGCGTGGCCGCCCATTTCAGGATCCCTGGACGAGATTCAAGGCCTCGTCTACGTTATAGCGCTTGGCAGCGTCTCCGGACCGGTTCCGGCCGCGTCGAGTACCCTCCTGCTTCCCTCCCCTGTGCGTGGCCGCCCATTTCAGGATCCCTGGACGAGATTCAAGGCCTGCGGTCTACGTTATAGGTAGGGCGCCGTCTTCCCCGTCCAAGCAGCAGGTGCGTGTCCAGGTCACCGCGTATGTCGCTGTGTGGTCATCGCAGCCTTGCCGGGGTACTTTAGCCTCCCTGTCCCGCACAGGATCCTGACAATCACCTGCTCCGTTATAGGCGCTTCCCTCCGCAGGTCCCATCCCGTGTGCGTGGGCCGCACCATTGGTACGAGGACCCTCCTAGCCTCCTCCTGTGCGTGGCGCCATTCAGATCCTGGAGATTCAAGGCCTGCGGTCTACGTTATAGGTAGGGCGCCGTCTTCCCCGTCCAAGCAGCAGGTGCGTGTCCAGGTCACCGTTTATGTCGCTGTGGGGTCATCGCTGCCTTGCACGCACGCAACGCATTTCGTTCCGGGCCGCGTACGATGGTTCTAACCCCTTCCCTTAGCTTCCCTCCCTCCCTGTGCGTGGCCGGCCATTTCAGGATCACTGGACGAGATTCAAGGCCTGCGGTCTACGTTATAGGTAGGGCGCCGTCTTCCCCGTCCAAGCAGCAGGTGCGTGTCCAGGTCACCGCGTATGTCGCTGTGTGGTCATCGCAGCCTTGCGGGTACGAAGGATGTAACCCCTTCCCTTAGCTTCCCTCCCTCCCTGTGCGTGGCCGCCCATTTCAGGATCCCTGGACGAGATTCAAGGCCTGCGGTCTACGTTATAGGTAGGGCGCCGTCTTCCCCGTCCAAGCAGCAGGTGCGTGTCCAGGTCACCGTGTATGTCGCTGTGGGGTCATCGCTGCCTTGCACGCACGCAACGCATTTCGTTCCGGGCCGCGTACGATGGTTCTAACCCCTTCCCTTAGTGTCCCTCCCTCCCTGTGCGTGGCCGCCCATTTCAGGATCACTGGACGAGATTCAAGGCCTGCGGTCTACGTTATAGGTAGGGCGCCGTCTTCCCCGTCCAAGCAGCAGGTGCGTGTCCAGGTCACCGTGTATGTCGCTGTGGGGCCATCGCTGCCTTGCACGCACGCAACGCATTTCGTTCCGGGCCGCGTACGATGGTTCTAACCCCTTCCCTTAGTGTCCCTCCCTCCCTGTGCGTGGCCGCCCATTTCAGGATCCCTGGACGAGATTCAAGGCCTGCGGTCTACGTTATAGGTAGGGCGCCGTCTTCCCCGTCCAAGCAGCAGGTGCGTGTCCAGGTCACCGTGTATGTCGCTGTGGGGTCATCGCTGCCTTGCACGCACGCAACGCATTTCGTTCCGGGCCGCGTACGATGGTTCAAACCCCTTCCCTTAGCTGTCCCTCCCTCCCTGTGCGTGGCCGCCCATTTCAGGATCCCTGGACGAGATTCAAGGCCTGCGGTCTACGTTATAGGTAGGGCGCCGTCTTCCCCGTCCAAGCAGCAGGTGCGTGCCCAGGTCACCGTGTATGTCGCTGTGGGGTCATCGCTGCCTTGCACGCACGCAACGCATTTCGTTCCGGGCCGCGTACGATGGTTCTCACCCCTTCCCTTAGTGTCCCTCCCTCCCTGTGCGTGGCCGCCCATTTCAGGATCCCTGGACGAGATTCAAGGCCTGCGGTCTACGTTATAGGTAGGGCGCCGTCTTCCCCGTCCAAGCAGCAGGTGCGTGTCCAGGTCACCGTGTATGTCGCTGTGTGGTCATCGCAGCCTTGCGGGTACGAAGGTTCTAACCCCTTCCCTTAGCTTCCCTTCCTCCCTGTGCGTGGCCGCCCATTTCAGGATCCCTGGACGAGATTCAAGGCCTGCGGTCTACGTTATAGGTAGGGCGCCGTCTTCCCCGTCCAAGCAGCAGGTGCGTGTCCAGGTCACCGTGTATGTCGCTGTGGGGTCATCGCTGCCTTGCACGCACGCAACGCATTTCGTTCCGGGCCGCGTACGATGGTTCAAACCCCTTCCCTTAGCTTCGTTCCCTCCCTCCCTGTGCGTGGCCGCCCATTTCAGGATCCCTGGACGAGATTCAAGGCCTGCGGTCTACGTTATAGGTAGGGCGCCGTCTTCCCCGTCCAAGCAGCAGGTGCGTGCCCAGGTCACCGTGTATGTCGCTGTGGGGTCATCGCTGCCTTGCACGCACGCAACGCATTTCGTTCCGGGCCGCGTACGAAGGTTCAAACCCCTTCCCTTAGTGTCCCTCCCTCCCTGTGCGTGGCCGCCCATTTCAGGATCCCTGGACGAGATTCAAGGCCTGCGGTCTACGTTATAGGTAGGGCGCCGTCTTCCCCGTCCAAGCAGCAGGTGCGTGTCCAGGTCACCGTGTATGTCGCTGTGTGGTCATCGCAGCCTTGCGGGTACGAAGGTTCTAACCCCTTCCCTTAGCTTCCCTTCCTCCCTGTGCGTGGCCGCCCATTTCAGGATCCCTGGACGAGATTCAAGGCCTGCGGTCTACGTTATAGGTAGGGCGCCGTCTTCCCCGTCCAAGCAGCAGGTGCGTGTCCAGGTCACCGTGTATGTCGCTGTGGGGTCATCGCTGCCTTGCACGCACGCAACGCATTTCGTTCCGGGCCGCGTACGAAGGTTCAAACCCCTTCCCTTAGCTTCCCTCCCTCCCTGTGCGTGGCCGCCCATTTCAGGATCCCTGGACGAGGTTCAAGGCCTGCGGTCTACGTTATAGGTAGGGCGCCGTCTTCCCCGTCCAAGCAGCAGGTGCGTGTCCAGGTCACCGTGTATGTCGCTGTGTGGTCATCGCAGCCTTGCGGGTACGAAGGTTCTAACCCCTTCCCTTAGCTTCCCTTCCTCCCTGTGCGTGGCCGCCCATTTCAGGATCCCTGGACGAGATTCAAGGCCTGCGGTCTACGTTATAGGTAGGGCGCCGTCTTCCCCGTCCAAGCAGCAGGTGCGTGTCCAGGTCACCGTGTATGTCGCTGTGGGGTCATCGCTGCCTTGCACGCACGCAACGCATTTCGTTCCGGGCCGCGTACGATGGTTCTAACCCCTTCCCTTAGTGTCCCTTCCTCCCTGTGCGTGGCCGCCCATTTCAGGATCCCTGGACGAGATTCAAGGCCTGCGGTCTACGTTATAGGTAGGGCGCCGTCTTCCCCGTCCAAGCAGCAGGTGCGTGCCCAGGTCACCGTGTATGTCGCTATGGGGTCATCGCTGCCTTGCACGCACGCAACGCATTTCGTTCCGGGCCGCGTACGATGGTTCTAACCCCTTCCCTTAGTGTCCCTTCCTCCCTGTGCGTGGCCGCCCATTTCAGGATCCCTGGACGAGATTCAAGGCCTGCGGTCTACGTTATAGGTAGGGCGCCGTCTTCCCCGTCCAAGCAGCAGGTGCGTGTCCAGGTCACCGTGTATGTCGCTGTGTGGTCATCGCAGCCTTGCGGGTACGAAGGTTCAAACCCCTTCCCTTAGCTTCCCTCCCTCCCTGTGCGTGGCCGCCCATTTCAGGATCCCTGGACGAGGTTCAAGGCCTGCGGTCTACGTTATAGGTAGGGCGCCGTCTTCCCCGTCCAAGCAGCAGGTGCGTGTCCAGGTCACCGTTTATGTCGCTGTGTGGTCATCGCTGCCTTGCACGCACGCAACGCATTTCGTTCCGGGCACGTACGATGGTTCAAACCCCTTCCCTTAGCTTCGTTCCCTCCCTCCCTGTGCGTGGCCGCCCATTTCAGGATCCCTGGACGAGATTCAAGGCCCGCGGTCTACGCTATAGGTAGGGCGCCGTCTTCCCCGTCCAAGCAGCAGGTGCGTGTCCAGGTCACCGTTTATGTCGCTGTGGGGTCATCGCTGCCTTGACCGCACGCAACGCATTTCGTTCCGGGCACGTACGATGGTTCAAACCCCTTCCCTTAGCTTCGTTCCCTCCCTCCCTGTGCGTGGCCGCCCATTTCAGGATCCCTGGACGAGATTCAAGGCCCGCGGTCTACGCTATAGGTAGGGCGCCGTCTTCCCCGTCCAAGCAGCAGGTGCGTGCCCAGGTCACCGTGTATGTCGCTGTGGTGTCATCGCTGCCTTGCGGGTACGAAGGTTCTAACCCCTTCCCTTAGCTTCCCTCCCTCCCTGTGCGTGGCCGCCCATTTCAGGATCACTGGACGAGATTCAAGGCCTGCGGTCTACGTTTATAGGTAGGGCGCCGTCTTCCCCGTCCAAGCAACAGGTGCGTGTCCAGGTCACCGTGTATGTCGCTGTTTGGTCATCGCTGCCTTGCGGGTACGAAGGTTCTAACCCCTTCCCTTAGTGTCCCTCCCTCCCTGTGCGTGGCCACCCATTTCAGGATCCCTGGACGAGATTCAAGGCCTGCGGTCTACGTTATAGGTAGGGCGCCGCCTTCCCCGTCCAAGCAGCAGGTGCGTGCCCAGGTCACCGTGTATGTCGCTGTTTGGTCATCGCTGCCTTGCGGGTACGAAGGTTCTAACCCCTTCCCTTAGTGTCCCTCCCTCCCTGTGCGTGGCCGCCCATTTCAGGATCCCTGGACGAGATTCAAGGCCTGCGGTCTACGTTATAGGTAGGGCGCCGTCTTCCCCGTCCAAGCAGCAGGTGCGTGTCCAGGTCACCGTGTATGTCGCTGTGGGGTCATCGCTGCCTTGCACGCACGCAACGCATTTCGTTCCGGGCCGCGTACGATGGTTCTAACCCCTTCCCTTAGCTTCGTTCCCTCCCTCCCTGTGCGTGGCCGCCCATTTCAGGATCCCTGGGCGAGATTCAAGGCCTGCGGTCTACGTTATAGGTAGGGCGCCGTCTTCCCCGTCCAAGCAGCAGGTGCGTGTCCAGGTCACCGTTTATGTCGCTGTGGGGTCATCGCTGCCTTGCACGCACGCAACGCATTTCGTTCCGGGCCGCGTACGAAGGTTCTAACCCCTTTCCTTAGCTTCCCTCCCTCCCTGTGCGTGGCCGCCCATTTCAGGATCCTTGGACGAGATTCAAGGCCTGCGGTCTACGTTATCGGTAGGGCGCCGTCTTCCCCGTCCAAGCAGCAGGTGCGTGTCCAGGTCACCGTTTATGTCGCTGTGGGGTCATCGCTGCCTTGCGGGTACGAAGGTTCTAACCCCTTCCCTTAGCTTCCCTCCCTCCCTGTGCGTGGCCGCCCATTTCAGGATCACTGGACGAGATTCAAGGCCTGCGGTCTACGTTATAGGTAGGGCGCCGTCTTCCCCGTCCAAGCAGCAGGCGCGTGTCCAGGTCACCGTGTATGTCGCTGTGTGGTCATCGCTGCCTTGCGGGTACGAAGGTTCTAACCCCTTCCCTTAGCTTCCCTCCCTCCCTGTGCGTGGCCGCCCATTTCAGGATCCCTGGACGAGATTCAAGGCCTGCGGTCTACGCTATAGGTAGGGCGCCGTCTTCCCCGTCCAAGCAGCAGGTGCGTGTCCAGGTCACCGTTTATGTCGCTGTGCGGTCATCGCTGCCTTGCACGCACGCAACGCATTTCGTTCCGGGCCGCGTACGATGGTTCAAACCCCTTCCCTTAGTGTCCCTCCCTGTGCGTGGCCGCCCATTTCAGGATCCCTGGACGAGATTCAAGGCCTGCGGTCTACGTTATAGGTAGGGCGCCGTCTTCCCCGTCCAAGCAGCAGGTGCGTGTCCAGGTCACCGTGTATGTCGCTGTGGGGTCATCGCTGCCTTGCACGCACGCAACGCATTTCGTTCCGGGCCGAGTATGTACGAAGGTTCTAATTAGGGGTTATAACCCCTACCCGTCCCTTCCGCCCCGTGCCCCATGTCAGGAGCCCTGCTGGACGAGATTCAAGGCCTGCGGTGTATGTTCGAGGGCGCGCGCCCCCGCATCATCTCACAGTCTTTCCAAGGCAGGTAGTGTGTCTGCTCAGGGATGGGCGGGCTTTAGGGGCTACGTACGTACGGCATGTCTTGGGGTAGGTAGTGTCATGCGCGCGCCGGGCCGCCGGTATTCGTGTGGGTTGATTGGATAGGATGGATGGATAGATGAGTGTCGCCACGCACGCACGACGGAGGAGCGCCTTCTCTTCGCTTCCCTCCCTCCATGGTGGGGAAAGGTATCTGCTGCACTGCTGCTCATCAGCCAGCACTTCAGCCAGCCAGCGCAGCAGTCAACCCTTCAGCATCAGCCGCCCGTCAGCCAGCCGCACAGCCTTCAGCAGCCAGCAGCCAGCAGCCAGCAGCTTTCTCGCAGCAGTAGTAGTCCAGCCATCGGTGCGGCAGGTACCTTGCCCCACCCTTGCCGGCGTTCCCTGAGTGCGTGCCATGCGTCGCTGCCGCACAAACAACGGGTTTTTCGGGACAAGTACGATGGTTCTAACCCCTTTCTTCCCTTCCTTTCCCCCCTGCCTGTGGATGGCCCGTGTCAGGAACCCTGGACAAGATTCAAGGACTGCGGTCTACGTTCGAGGTAGGCAGGGCGCGCGCCGCCGCCTTCCCCGCCTTCCAAGCAGCAGGTGCCAAGGCCACCGTGTATGTGGCTGTGGGGTCATCGCTGCATTGCACGCACGCAACGCATTTCGTTCCGGGCCGAGTACGTAGGTTCTAACCCCTTCCCTTAGCTTCCCTCCCTCCCTGTGCGTGGCCGCCCGTGTCAGGAAACCTGACGAGATAGACTCAAGGCCTGCCTCCGGTCTACGTTCGAGGTAGGGCGCCGCCTGCCCCGTCCAAGCAGCAGCTGCTCAGGGATGGGCGGGCTTCAAGGGCTACGTACAGCAGCATGTGCTGGGCTGGGTTCATTTTATTTGGGGTCGAGTTGAGGGCAAGCCAGCCAGCCACCAGCAGTTGTTAGGGTGATAACAGTTTGGAGCTCTGTACCGGTCTCGTGCGTGCCGTACAACGTAACTCTGCACCGCACGTCCGCACCTATGTCGCCAACCGTATATCAAAAATGGAAGTGCGGTACAAGGTAGTCACCAGCATCAAGGCCAATGCGGGTAGCGTAATAGTGAAAATCTGTTGGACCATTGCTCTGCCATCGGTTAGAGTTACATTATCACTGGTAATGTCAGGCTGCCGGCTTGGCTTACGATCGATTACTATCAGTACGGCAACCGCCTGGCCAGTCGTATACTTGGTGTGATAATCTATTTGATTGTAATTGGTAGTCCTTACTACCACCACTCAGACGGGTGGGGTATCCTCGGGATTTTTTTATCAGCATCAATGCATTGGTCGGTGTATCCCATAGCGAAAGGCCGTCGCGGCTGCCACACCTGGAGATAGAGCACATTCCAGGATCGCTTACTTGTCAAGTTGCACGCCGGCACCGTAGAAGTTGCTTGCACGCCTGCACCGTACAAGTTGCACGCCTGCACCGTAACCGTTACAACAACAACATAGTTGCTGTTTCGTTGTGTTTTGGAACCGAAATAAACGGCCGTTGATTCCACGCGTCCCGGCATCAATTTTCGTGCCTTGCTCGGGGACAGCTCCAACGATATGCAAAGGGACTACTGGTGTTTGCTATGAAGGTGGGTATGCAGGTTTGCTTACTGACTGCCCATGTGATTAGCACACTCGAGCCCATTTATCCCCTGCTGTAAGTATGATGTTCACTGCGTACCAGGGAAGACGGATTGCAACTCGGTCGTTGACACTGGTTTCGGGGGTCGAATATCCTGGCATCGGAGATTCAACACCCCCATCGTCGGACTCCTCGTTTTTGCGGGTAGATAGCTGCGGTTTTGGCCAGGAGTCTATCGCTTCCGCAGGGCGAGTCCGAGAGGCCGCACATGTTGCCACATATGTTGTTTCTAACCTGGCGTCCGGTGCGCGTGGGAGTTGTTATGAGCGGCGTTGTGTGCACCTTGTGTGCATCGATGGATGGGGTCGCTCTGTAACCGTTTCGCAAAAAATGGACTTTGGGTCCCTGTAACCGTGTCCCCTTCTCACCGGCGGGTATCCGCGCGCGCTAGCAGCCTGGATACCCGGGAGATAAAAGGTAATCCGCAAATCCACGGCCCTGGACACTCGGCGGGGGATGGACACCATGCCCAGAGGGAACCGGATTATTGTTCCGGGCTGGCACTTCGTCACGAACGGGATGGGCACTCACCCGCTAACCCGAGCCCATACCCTGTCGGATCATACAGCCTGAGGCAGCTTTCGTGCATGCAATTTGGAACACCTTCAGTGCTTCCTAGGTCCAAGCTGTAAAACTAGCCATCACCCCGGATTGAGATCCAGACGTACTCGCAGCTTAACACAATGACGACGCCTCGTGGGCAAAGCGCCCACGCGGCAGTGCCCCAACAGCGATGACGGCAGCAACGGGTACCGGCTTCCGCTGTCGAGGGGTTCGTCCTTTGCCCTGGGTTGGGTTAGGACGAATCCCTCCCTCCTGAGTGCCTGAGGCCGGGCTGAGCCACCTCCGGAATCGTCTGCAGCCAAAAGCGCTGCAGCAGTTCTATGCAGTAAAGGCTTTACGGTTAGATAACGGTGGTGCGGTACCCGGCTCAATTAGCGCCGCAAGCAGTTGGCGCGGACGGTGCCAGCCCGCCAGCTTGGGAGTGGAGATGGGCCTCAAGGAGAGCGCTAGAACATGACGCACATGCCCGCCGAGACGTCCAGTGGAAGGTGGGCGGGACGGCTAGGGTGATATAATGCCAGCCCGCAGTTGCGCCCCGGAAAGCTCAAGCCTAGTCACTGTTCATAATCCGGAACAAATGGTGGAGGGAATGTGGAATCAGGAGGCAGTTGGCATCCGCAAATTCGAACGTCTAAACTCCCAACAAGTCTCAAGCGTCATGTCCAGATCGTATGCGGTATGCTTAAAATAGCCACATGAAGACAGCAAGGGGGCGATCACCGGGCTCTGGCGGCGCAGGGCCTGACGACTGAAACACCTTGCACCTACACACATGCTTTGAATACTATAAGATAAGGAGAGCATTTAATATCATTCCTAATAATATATGTATGCGAACATTATGCCGGTGTAGCTGGACATCCGAAACACGGAAATGACGTACTGAGGCCAGGACGTAGACAATTCCAAAAGGTAAACCTGCTAGCAGATTCGGTTCATATACTAGTGAAGCTGTGACTCTCATCTCCGTTACCGCGACGTCATCACACGTCCTACTCTGGCAGCTCACGTTGGGAAGGGACCATGCTTCGTTAAGCTCGCGAAAACAGGGAATGTTTCGTGACCTTCTGCAGCACCAGCCCCGGGTATGGCGGCAGACTGGGCAAACGCAGCAAGTGCTTGCCACGCCATCTCCTCGTCGACCAGTCGCATCGTGTGCCGCAGCACCGGATGTACCAGACACCAGCAAAAGGCGGAATGCGAAACGGGCGAATACAGGTCGACGGCAACGCAGCCGCGCGCCAGTGCAGCCCCAAGCGCCGCCGCCGATCGGCCGGAACGCAGCGGATAACCTATTTCTAGACCCAGGGCAGTTTGACCTGCAAGGACAGCTGAACGTAATGCAGGAGGCGTTCAGTCAGATGTCCGACAGCGAGCGGCAGTCTTTCCTTGACTACCTAGCCAGCCAGGAGGGCCAGGCCGCGACCGAGGCTTTTGCGCAGCTGAGCCCCGAGCAGCGGAAAGCGGCCCTCCATGATGGAGTCGCGCCCAATGCTGCCAGCGTCAGGGACAAACTGCAGGTCAAGCTCTGGCGCCTGACACTGGACTCGTTGCCTGACAGCGACGCTGCCATCCTAAAGAAGGCCCTGCCGCGCGGTTGGTACGGCGCCAGAGACCTATCCCGACGGGAAGTCGTTGAGGGGTTGGGGCGGCTGACCAGGGCCGAGCGGAGGCGGCTGCCCTTGGTTCTGGAGCGCGTGGCGGAGGTGCAGCAGAGCGCCGACGAGGTGGCTAAGGCGCAGGAGCAGCACGAGCGGCTCACAACGCTCCGCCGGCAGCGCCTGGCAGCGCAGAAGGGGCTTAGGCTGCCAGACGTGTACGATGAAGAGTACGGCGAAGAGTACGACGACGCCGACGACGCCGAGGGCGGCGAGGCGGGCGACGTCGAGGGGCGGGCCGCCGCCGGGAACCTGACGGAGCTCTTAGGTGTCGTACAGCGTCGGCTGCGGCAGCGGCTACGGGAGGTGGAGGCGGACCCGGTTGTGGATGAGGAAGAGTCGCTGCAGCAGCTGGCGGACCACCCCCTGCATCGGGTCAGGCTCGGGCCCGCGGACCTGGGCGACATGTATGACGATATATACGACCGGCAGCAGCAGCCCGGGGCGAGCACAAGCGGCGGCAACGGCGGCGGCGGCGGCAACGTTATTCCGGAGGCGCTACAGGGCCGGCTGGGGCGCATGGCAGCATCGTACGACACCTACGTCACAGGTCGTGGCTGGGAGCAGGAGGCGATGCGGCGAGAGAGCGTTGAGATGCGCAACCTCGTGCGGTGAGGCGGTTGGACCAAAGAGCGCTGGGTGGGGGTGCGAATCTGAGCAGGGTTAAGAGTTCCGGAGTTCAGAGCGACAGGCAGATCCTGGTGTCAGTCCTCAGGAAGCACATGCACAGGGCAGAGGTCATACAGCCCGGTCTCCGGGCCGTCTCCCCTGCGCGTCGCCTGCTCTTAAGCCCTGGGACCCTTTGTCCTGTCCTCTCCTGATCTCCCAACGCGCAATTTGCATGGCTCCCAACTTTCCTTCCTCGGCTGCGCTCCGGTCTCTTGGGGGTCCCAACATCAGGTTGCACGCGGAGCTGACGGAGCTGGCGGCGGCCGCCGCCGCGCCGCTCCGGGCCGGCGGCGGCATGCCCCTGTCCAGCCGGGCGCTGGCGCAGCGCGAGCTGGACTTGCAGCGGCGGAGTGACGACCTGGCGTCCCAGGTCGCGGCGCTGCTGCAGCCGGGGGCGAGGCAGCGGTTGCAGGTGCGGAGGCGGGGGGCGGGGAGGCAGAGAGGGATGGCGTACAAGGTGTGCAGCGGACGTGGGGACGGGGCGTGGGGAAGGGGAAAGGGGGGGCGGGCGATCTTGGAAACAGCCTAAGCGGTACTCTAAAACCCTAAACCGCCGCCACGTCGCCGCCGCTGGCCCCAGCTGCCGACTGCTTTGGGGTCCCTGGCGCCCTACCCTGCAGCACTTCTGGGACCATCGCTGCCCTTCTGCACGCACCCAGCGCCGGGCGGCTCCATTGCGTGCGTCCTACCTGAGTACATGAATACACGCGTGCAGTGAGCTGACCCTCCCACCGCACACACGCCACCTCTTTCTTGCCTCCCTGGAGCGCCTCAGGACCCAGCCGCTCGCGCCGTAGTGCGGTACATCGAGACGCAGCTGGTGGCGGCCGACGAGGGGGGCGGCGAGGGCGCGGCGGCGGAGGAGGACGGGGGGCTGGCGCTGGAGGTGGACGAGCAGGCGCTGGCCAGGTGCGTGATTTAGGGGTTTAGGGGGGTCTGGAGTGGTGCGTGGCGAGGAATGCGAAGAGCGCACGTAAGGGGTTAACGTGTACGACGAAACCGATCAGGCATGGGCAAGTAATGGTTGTTGTATGGGAACTGGTAATGGTTAAGCGTCGGGTGCAGGGTAGGGTGCCAGGGACGCTGGCAGCGTCAGGGACGGGTGCAGGGTAGGGTGCCAGGGACGCTGGCAGCGTCAGGGACGGTGCAGGGTAGGGTGCCAGGGACGCTGCCAGCGTCAGGGACAAACTGCTGGTGCGTCGCTGCAACAGCCTCGCACCCTTACTTCCCGTGATACCCACCCCGTCTCTAAGCCCGCGAGCCATTGCCTACCTCCAACTGACTGACTAACCTCCAACCGGCTGACCCCAACCGCCTAACCCCAGCGACCTAACCCCAAACCCCTGCCGCACAGGCTGAGCCAGTTGATGACCGCAGCCACGAACTGGGAGGGCTACCGCGCCTTCATGGACCTGTACGCCAACCGCCACCCGGAGCTATCACTGGGATCAGTCATGCGGGTGGGTGGGTGGATGGTGGGGTCACGTGGCTCGGTACGACGGTACGGCGGCCTGCGCTGCGGTGACCCCGCTTGGCCCCCTTTCCCACGCCTCGGAGGTGGAGTGGTTGTCGTGGCGTGGTGCTGCCGGCTGACCACATCGTGGCTTGGTGCTGCCGGCTGACCACAGATATTAGGCTGGGCGGCACGGCAGCAACCATGAGGCAACCCTCTCACACGCACCCCATCCTCCCCCCGTCGTCCTCGCCGCCGCCGCAGGCCGCCGGCATGTCGGACGGCGACGAGTGGTGGGCGCAGCTGCCCGACCTGGACACCAACAGCGACGGCCACGACGGCATTAGCAGCGACAGCGCCGGCGGCGCCCGATTGGTGGTAGACTGGTCCCGAGTGGAGGCTGTAGCAGCGCTGGACGGCGACTGCCTGGCGTTCCTCACGGAGCTGGAGGCGAGCGGCTACTCGGAGGACACCTTCATGAAGTGGTACTTCCACCCCGTGCTGGGGCCGCGTATCCGGGCCGGCAGCCTTCTGGACGCAAGCGGGGGAGCAGCAGGGGCAGGGGGACCGGAGGGGGCTGCGGCGAGGGGGCTGGGCTCTTTGGACCCGGCGGCGCTGCTGGTGCGTTTGATGGGAGCTGAGCAGGGCGAGGTGCCGCCGATGGTCCGGGAGGCGATGGAGGAGGCGGTGAAGTCAGGAGGGGGCCCGGCGCCTGACGGCCCGGCCGGGGCGGGGGCCGGAGCGGGGGGCGGGAGAGGGGTGGGGAGCAGGAGGCGAGGTGGGGCGGACAGGGCGTAGGCAGCCGTACGGATGCATTGAAAGTGGATCGTAGGACATGTTGACACAAATGTGTGTTTGTTTGTTTTCGCAGCTGCCGCAGATGGTGTCAACGGTGGGAACATTTACAGCAATGATGTGTCCACGGGTGTGATAAGGTCCAGTACTGCGGGTCGTACACGCGGTTTTTTCCGTGTCATGATGTGCAGCTAGCGAATCAGGCAGCAGATGACGTCTCAGGACATAGCAAGAGGTCATAAGGGCGCAAGAGCATAGGACAGCAGAGGGAAATGGGAACAACGGCAGGCAGCGAGTAGATGCCGAGCGTTATGAGGAGATCAATGGCCGGCTACCAGGGTCTGCGCCGCAGAAGTATTACTGGCTTACAGTGGCGCTGAATTGCGGTGACAACGCCGTTGCCTCGCATGCACGGGCAGCCGCGCGGGTGCCCCTTGGAAGCCACGAAGCGTTACTGGCGAGACACTGGCGGCTGCAGCGCAGCGGCGGATTGCGGAGGTCATGTGACGGTGACGGCACCGCCGGGTGCTGCCAAGTGACGGCACCGCCGGGTGCTGCCATGCTGAGTGAGTACTGGACGGGAGGGGGCAACAGGGGAAGCTGGTTGCGGTGCCCCATGGGCTCCTCTTTAGGCTACCAACCCTAAAACCCTCAAGCCCGGGCCTGTTTTGCCTCGCAGGAGCGCGAGGACGACTTCACCCGGTGAGGTCGTCATATTTTCAAACGGAGTACGGCACCCCACCCTGGAGCCGTCGAGCTCGCTTCCACCGGGGGGCCACGGGGAGCTGGGGCGGGGCTGGCGGCGTTGTGGGCTTATGATGAAGACGTTTGGACCTTTGTAGGTTTGGTTGAAGGTTGCGTTGGATCGCGCCTTGAGACAGAGCGCAGGACAGGACAGGGTGCAACGGCAATGCCTGATAATGCAGTCGCAGTGGTAGGGCTTCCGTTAATTGCATGTGAAAAACAACGGACAGCAGCAGTGTGCGTACTGCAGTTTGCGACCGGCATCCGATTCAGAACGAATGTGAGGTTGGGTCAACGAACGTCACCGGGTGTTGTGACCCACGGGTCCTCACTGCTAATTGATTTCATTGCCGGTACTTTGTACGGGGCTGCTGCTGCGTGCGCTGAGCGCTTGTCAAGAGCCTGACTATGCCGTAGTGCGGGATAGGGCATTGACGAGGATTTCCCTCAAATATGTAGATTACCGGTACGGTAACTGCGCTCACGTGCTTTGCTTGCACCGCATATGGTTTGGCGGCAGCGCCCTGCTCGTACCTTGCCCTTCACGCCGCCTTGCAGACGGCCGGCAACTCGTTCAGGCAAGGTACGCAAGCCCCCCGCCACACCCTGGAGGCATTGGCCCCTGAGACCCTCCCGTGCGACGCTATCACTACCCACCCCGCGCAAGCGACCCCGCGCAAGCGGGTTGCCTAACTTAGCGTTACACACCTTCAGTCCAACCTGCACGGCGCAGGCACTGATCAGGAGAGGCACACTGCTACTCGCTCGACGACCTGTTGGATGAGATCATGTCGCCGGTCGGTCCCTAGAACCCGGACTCCGCTGCACCATTCACCCGAGGAGCTCACCTGCTGAAAGCGCAGGGCGCGGCATCGTGTTTGATACATGTCCGGGCTCTCGCCAGTCATGCCCCGCTTCCCGATCATGTGTTTCATACTATGTGCACACCGCCACGAATACAGCATCCACTTGGCCGCCCTCGACTCGAAAAATGCCGTACAGATACACGGCCCCTGAAATAGAAAAACACCAAGCGAGCCCATACACTGCCGCTTCTACAGCGATGTTTTTCTCCAAATACTGGTTTCTCTCCAAAGCAACGGAACCACGCAACCTCTCATGCAATCGACAACATGGCTTTCATTCGGGCTTTGCCACAGGGATCCATTACTGCGGCACACCACCAACGTACGTTTCCACATTCTCGTTAGGCAAGCCCCATGCGGAGCCGTGTAGCGTTGTTGCGAGGGATTGGCGGCATGGGGCTTGCCTACCACGGCTCCGCACGAGTCCGACCACCGCACAACGAAGGCGAAGACCCTACCCGTGTCACCTGCCGGGGACTCTTCTTCCTGCGGCCGCCGATCCCGTTTGACCCAACGCCAATGCTTACCAAGTTACCACTCAATACGACCCACCGCTCAAGCAGTACACAAGCACGACAGCTATACCGCTTACCGCCATCTTCCAGCCTACTCACTAGGACAAATTTCCTCAAGCGCGTATCCAAACACGTCTGTTGCTGCTGCTGCTCTTGGGTCGGCCTCATTTATTGGTAATCTTCAGCATCGAACACAACAGCTGCAGTTGTGGAGGCGTGTGGATGTTCAAATGCAGCCACTGCCCATGGCATAGCAGGGGCACCATACTCTACACGTCGACACTTTTCCCTCGCGCCTCCTACGTTCATGAGAGGCGTACGACAGCGTTTACGATTCGCCTCTCGTCACTGCGGCTCGAGACATGCGGCTGACGTCCTCAGGCTGCTTCGCCTTGGCCGTCGCTGTCACAGCATGAGGCCACGTGCCGGCCACTTCTGGATCGGAAAGCGGGTGATGCATGGTACGGCACACACGGCACGGAGGTCAGCAAAGCAAACATGGGTACAAAGGCCCGAGTCAATGCAACTCCCCTGTTCTGCTACGCTGTAGTACTACATAGGCACATACGCCATGACGCATAGCGGGGCTGCGCCATCACTTCCGATCGTGCAATGGGTATTCCTCAAATCTTGCCTGAACCTTCCAAGCAACGCCCGGGGCCGCCCTATTCCTTTCCGCAACTGCCTATCAGCGCTCAAACCCATCTTCAACATGGCAGCCGCTTGGAAGACCTTCGCCCACACACACCACATCGCGTTTGTATTTAAAGAAGTAACTCGGCGGCACGGCAATGGCTCCGGAGCGTTGCCGCCCGCCGGCGCAGCACACAACGACCGCGCTACGATGCCTTTGGCGAGGCCACCGGCTTGGTGGGTTTCGGAGCCCTGGGCAAAGGCGACGCCGCCGGTGATGTCACCACGGGTGGCGCCTCCGCCGCTGCCGCCGCCATCATCTCGGCCTTGAGCTTGCGCTCCGCCTTGTCCTCCTCGATCGCCAGCCTGATGCGCTCCTTCTCCGCCGTCTCCCGCGTCAGCTTCTCCTCCCGCTCCTTGCGCTTCTTCTGCGGTGGGCCAGGCGGGTGGGCGCGGGGAGTGGCGCGTAGGATAGGGGGAGCGGTAAATACGATCCGCACAGGGGTGGATTCGTCAGTCCGCGCAACACAGGGGCCCGACAGCAGGTCCACACGCAGCCACTGCCAAACCGCCACTGCCACCGCCCAGCCTGCGTTAAGGACGCCTCCATTACCCTATTCTCCAGCGCCAAGGCAATGGTTCCCCAGCAGGCGCCAGCCAACCTCCGCCCGGCCGGCACTCTCACCTCCGCCTTTTCATGTACGGTTTGCAGCGCACGCTCGCTTAGGTGCAGAGCCTCCTTGAGCACACTGGGGCGGGCGGGCAGGGGTAAGGATTAGTAACCTTGCTTCATTGTCCGGCCGCGGTCTAAAAGCGGCAACAGCTTACCAACCATGCATCACAGTCCCTTACAGCTCCCACGCGCCCTTCTTGCCGACCGACAAGAGCCCCGCCCCGCCCCGCCTCCTCCTCACCCGAATCGTGCGCTGTCCGCAGCCGCATCAAAGACCCAATACTTCTCAAGCTCAACCACCTGCCGTGGTCGTTAAGGGACAGGTGGTCCGTTGGGGAGTTGAAAGAGTTGTGTGTCAGCGGACCGGCCGGCTCGAAATGAAAGGAGGGACCTTTTCGCGCCCGCCGGACACTTGGATGCTCTAATAGGTCCACAAGGACGGCTGTGACGACATCGCAGCTTGGCTCCTCCACTCACACGCCCATAACCGCCGAGGCAAACCCAGTACGCAGCCACCAGTACTCTTATGCAACCTCGTACCCAACGACCGCTACTCAGGGCCTTACGAAACCCACCCGCGGCAGCCACCCGGCGTGCAGCAGCAGGTCCTCCCCTCCCTTGACCAATGCGACTGTGGTCTTGAGGGTGTTGCTGGTGGCCTTGACCTACGTGTCCGCCGGCGTGACGTTGCCGCCGTTGATGGAAGCCACATGTTTGGGGGATGCAGTGTGGCGGTGAGTGGCGAAGCAAAGACGTGGCGGAGAGAGAGAGGCTGGGGCGACGCCTCTCGCGAGGCTCAACCACTGCGATAACATGTCGGCGTCCTGCCTAGTTTGCTCACAAGCGAGACTCTGCGCCCAGCGTAACGATAAGCTGTGGCGACGAGCTCTGACCCCAGCGCAACAGGGTTCACATCAGTTCGAAGTCCATTGCTGTCCCTTAACAGGGAGTGAACTACTGATACCGGTACTTCCACGTCCTCCTCCCCCCCGGCCCTCCACCGCCCACGTGGCACCGTACACCTACCTTGCGGAATTTCTCCTCCGTGGGGTTGTGTACGACGTTGCCAAAGAGCTGCACACAAGCACGCACACACGTGGTAACTGATTCATTGGCTGCTTCGGGTGTTACTGTAGTTGCAGGCAGCAGAGCTGGTTGCTACAAGGCTGTGGTCGTATGATGATATGGACGGAGGTCCGCCGGCGTGCTGAGGGGCCCTCGCTGCCCTCGGAGATCATGGTAAGTTTTGCTGTGCCTGCTTACCAACCCCTGCTTACCAACCCCTGCTTACCAACCCCGAAACCCCGTTATGTAGCATCTTACCCCACCCTCCCGCCAACTTGAACCCACACGGACCTAGAAGCAATCACCAGCAAACGACGCACGCATGTGCCACTCCACTATATAAGCAGCTGGCGGCACATCGTCCATTGCTACTGCATTCCTATTGCCTGAAACTCCGCTGCTGCGCCGGCAGTTACCTTGATGCACGTTGTCAGGCATGCCTCAATGTGTATCGGGTTGTTGTGCTTATAGTCAAGCACGTGGTCCTCCATGTGAGCACTGAATTTACGGCGTCCCTCCTGCACCGTCTTGTCAATTATGGCCTGACGCGCGATTTCAGAAGCTGGTGCC
Organism: Yamagishiella unicocca; assembly: GCA_003116995.1. Classification (NCBI taxonomy): domain Eukaryota; kingdom Viridiplantae; phylum Chlorophyta; class Chlorophyceae; order Chlamydomonadales; family Volvocaceae; genus Yamagishiella; species Yamagishiella unicocca. The sequence goes on from BDSL01000039.1 coordinate 58,353, forward strand.
TTAACGGGGCTTGAAGAGGATTGGCTCCCAACTTCTGCAACAGCGCCCTCATGAGGGGTCTCTGTCATTGCGTCGCGCTCGGCGGACTAACCGAGGCCACGATATCCGATCCGACTGTCTGCAGCAGAGGGGGAGGCAAGTTACGCCCGACTTCCCTAACAACAACACCGTATGAATTAAAAATTTGTTTCCGCCGAAACGAGCACAGCGGAGCACAAAACCTACAAAATCCACAAAGCAGAGAACGTGTTTCGAGTATTAGATGTAACTTCAGTGATATTCTTCTTTAGATGTGAAAGCAAATTCGCATTGCCGCGTGCCCCCTTCCACGTATCCGGCCAGTTTCGGAGCAACCTTCCGGCCCAGTTAAAGTTTTCATGCTTGTGCCCATAGCCGATGGGTTGCGACATCGCAATTGCGTATGTGAGCATACCGTATATTAATGGCGCCAATCCTCATGCTGAAGGACAACGCTTAACGTGTGCAGCCTAAGACGAGCTCCCAACGATTTGGCAACGGTTGGCACCAAAATATCGACTGGACGTCGATGCGATACCGGTACTATCATGACAAGGTGGCGTAAGGTGCCCGCAAAGGCGAAATCCAGTTACCTGTACCGGTATCACTTCAAACAATTGAAGGATGGGAGATTGCGTTGAAAACTTGACTATAAAAGTTTCACCTGAGTAGTACCATGATGGCAAGTGGGCTTGTATTGAGGGTTCGACTTGTGGGGCTGTGCTGAGCTCAGCACGGCACACCGTGGCTTTTTTTGGATTGTAACCACCCCTCCAGGTCCATACAATCCATCAGTTTGATGGAATAATAATGCGTTATATCTTCAAAAGGTCGTCATGTTACGAATCCGTGGCCATGCTCACCTCTCGATAACATGCTCGGCCGCACGAATTCCTGCGCATTTGCCTCTCTTTAGGAATAGGATCGGCCCATATGTCGCCTACTTCGGATTGGGGCTCGCCGCGACATGGGCGCCGAAACTGCGCCGCACAGCGGACATGGCCATCGGATTGCTGAGGCAGTCTGACCAAGCCGCCATTCCACCTATATCCTTTCGGAACCGCTCTCGGTCAAGCGTCATCTCACAGGCGTCCAGCGTTGCACGGCAGTACGGACGCTACGGATCCCCGGCCAATCGTCCGCAGGTCAGTGACTGGTTGCTGGGCAGCAACAGGGGCGCCGGCAGCAACAGCCGCACCGTTGCAACAGTCGTACAAACAGCAACGGCAGGGCAAGCAGCTTCGAGGTGCATGGGCGAGGCAGGGGACGAGGTGGCCGGGAGCGCAGCATGCGTGGAATTGTGCGGTGGCAAGATGGGTTATCGACGCCGTACGATGGAAGGCCGGGACGAGGCGAGAGACGGCAGCCGGCAGGATGGCAAAACAAGCGAGGCCGACCCAACCCATACACACCTGCCTCACCCCCTGCCTCACCCCCTGCCTCCACCTCCCCGCTCGCAGCCATGGCAGGTGGTATCCGCCGTGTGCGCGGTAGCCATGCTCCTCTGCAACTTCCATCGCTCCGTGTTCACGGCGCTGGTGCCGCTGGTGGCGACGGGCCTGGCGCTTTCGCCCGCCGAGGTAGGTGCGTGTGCGGGAGCGGCCGGCTCTGCCGCCCTGCCGCCCTGCCGCCGCAACACTTCAGTGTGAAACCCCTTAAGGCCCGCCTGCCCGCATCGCTCCCTACCAATAACTCCGTGCCGTACACGCCGTGCTGTGTATCCAGGGAGCTTCGAATTCCCGCTTAACCTCCGTCATGGACCCCGGCTGCGCCATAGGCTCCGCTCCATTTCAACTTCAAACCCCTCCCTAAACCCTAACCACTACCAACTACCCACTACCTTTTTGTCACTGTCCAGGTGGGCCTCCTGCAGTCCTCCATGCTGTGGGGTTACCTGGCGGGACAGATCCCTGCCGGCAAGCTGGCGGACGAGCAGGGGGGTGACCGGTGAGAGGGGGGGGAATACGAGAATCCACGGACCCACGGCCGACAAACCGAGGGCGGTGAAGGTGGTGGTCCAGCGGAGGGACTTGCGGGGGAGGGGGAGACAGGCGTGGGGCGGTTGGGAGGATGGGCAGAAGGCCGGGGCGACAGACGGGAGACGACAACCTCGAACTAGGTGGTGAGTGGTCAATGCAAGCCAGGGGCCGACCATGCAAGACGCCATCGCTGCGGTCGCTGTGGCCCAGCGGGACGGCGCGGGCACCCCAGGTGGCCATGCAGGGATTGCCTGGCGACGTACCCATGGCGTTAGGTTGGAAGATCAAATTTTGCGGTGACGACCCTGATGTTGCTGATGACCCTGATGTTGCTGATGACCCTGATGTTGCGGATGACCCTGATGATGCGGATGCGACGTGCAGCAATTAATTAGGGGAATTATGCTCTTGCGCATGTCATAGGGCCCGCCTGGAGTGTTACCGTCGTACGCAGGCCTTACCGCCGGCCGCCGCTACCGCCGCCTCCTGCTGTTGTAGGGTGCTGCTAACCGGCCTGGCGCTCTGGTCACTCGCCACCGCCGCGACCGCCGCCGCCGCCGCCGCTGCGCCCGGCGCGGCCCTGGCCGTGCTGCTTGCTGCGCGGGTGTCCATGGGCCTCTTCTCCTCCGTCATCATGCCCTCCGTCTCTGCGGCGACCGCCCAGTGGGTTCCCACGGAGCGCAAGGCGGCCACCCTGGCCATGATCTACGCCTTCTTCAATGTTGGTGCGTTTTACCCGTTCAGCTTGACCGGCCCGACGCGCAGATATTTCACACAGATAGTTTGGAGGTTAACAATTATTTGCGTCAAGCCTGACGAAGCGAACGCGGATATGGAAACTGACGCTGGGACGCTGACGCTGACGCAAGACAACACATCGGCATGGCATTTGTCTTCGGGTTGAGTTCGGTTGTCTGCAATCTCCCCGACCGAAATCTAACTGACAACCACCGACATGTCGTATATCGGGCCCTTCTCGCCTGCATCGGCATGTCTGTATACCGTACCCTCCTCGTCTGTGCCCTCGCCTCTCCCTTCAGGCGGTGTACTGGGCCTTATAGCGGCGCCGCACCTGGCGGTCCGCAGCGGCTGGCCCGCCGCCTTCGTTACTGCCGCCGCCGGAGGAGTTATGTGGGCCCTATTTGGCAGCGCGGCTGTGGCGAGGGTGGGGCAGCGGCCGCGGTCTCCCACAGAGCTGAGAGAAAAGCGGCAGCAGCAGCAGCAACAACAACAGCAACAGTCGGCGGCTGCGGCCTCGACGCCCGGCTTGGCCGATTCAGTAAGCGGGGCAGCCGAAGGCGCGACTCGTTCAGCCGAAGCCGGCGGCAAGTCCGGGCCAGAGGCGAGTACGACACCGTCGGCGGCGGCGGCAGCAGCGGCGGCAGTGTCGGCGGAGCGAGTGCGCGCCGCCAGTGGCGGCGAGACGTCGACATCCGCAGCCCCACGAAGAGACACGCTGGTGCAGGTACGGCAACAAGATGAGTACAATTGTCGTACGAGCTTTTCGGCAACCCTGAGAGCCTCCTGAGGAACCCCAACCGCCGCCACCACCTTCCAACCGACCCCCAACCGCTGCCAACCAACCACCAACAGAACCCCAACCACCACCACCACCACCATCCCTCAGGTCGCCGCTCTGTGCTGGTGCCACAGCGTCATCGGCTGGGGCTTCTTCGTGCTTCAGGCCTGGGTGCCCATGTACCTGCAGTCACTGGGGGTGGCGGACCTGGGCAGCGCAAGTGAGGGCGGGAGATCCTGGGGGGGTCTTATTCAAAAAAAGAAGAAAACCGAAATCCCAGGGCACGGGGTGTATGGGGCTGTTCCGGGCAAGGCACATGGAGAGAGGTATCGTGCTGTGTTTGTATAGGTGAGTTCCAGGCTCGGTTATGTATCATACCGTATCACGAGCTCACGTGTTGTAATCGCCGCCCGTTGAAGGCACCGAGTGCTGTTGCGTGCTAGGGAACAAAACCGCCCGGCCGGCTCGAAAACCCGCCCAACAACCCGTACCCCCGCCGCTCCCGCCCCTTATCTCCTCCCCTCAGGCCTGCTTGCCTCACTACCCTGGCTGGCAGCCGCGTTCACAGCCACCGCCGCCGCCGGCCTGGCCGACCGCCTGGTACGCAGCGGCCGTACACCCCGCCTCACCGTACGACGCGCCATGCACACGGTATCGACGCTGGGCTGCGCCGCCGCCGTAATCCCGCTGGCGGCGGCGCCAGTGGGAGCGCTACCGCCCGCTGTCGCCACATTGTGCCTCGTGTTGGCGGTGGGCAGCTACGGGTTCAGCTTCGGCGGCTTCCACGCCTACGTGCAGGTGCGCCGCGAAGGGAACGCGTATAGATAGCATCGTAGGAGGCAAGCATAAATCAGGGCGTTTCGAACACGCTTTTGAGGAGCCACATGCTTGGGGACCCACGCCCTACGTGCAGGGTGAGTCATTGTTTGGGTCGGTGGGTCGATGGCTGTATGGTATGGCGTCCAATGGTTCCGTCGGCTGTCAAGGGTGCGGGTGCCCACGATTCAGCATAAGGGCCCCCTGGTACTATCGGCCCATGTGGCCCCCTGGTGCTGCCCTAACAGGACGTGGCGGCTGCTGACGCGGGCAAGCTGCTGGGCCTCACCAACACCGCCAGCATCCTTGGAGGCATCGCGGGCAACCTGGCCACGGGGGCATTGCTGCAGGTGGGGGCGGGAAGGGGGGTACGAGGTTGGGGTTTCGGGGCGGGCAGCCACGAGGCGAGGGTGGGGTTTCGGGGCGGGCAGCCGGGGCAGGGCGGGAGGGAGGGGTGGAGAGGTGGCGTTGGTCTGGGGTATGAGTGCTTGCCTTGCAGCCGGCATGCTCACCTCACAACCGATGGAAGGAGAGCTCATGGCGCGTAGGGTGAGGCTCGTCCCTGCAACCCGCTCCACCTCGGTAAATTCTCAGCAGGCGCCATTGGGGCGTTTGCATCCCGAGGCTCACCAGTTTGCCATCCCCCGCGCCCCATTCCCTGTTTCATCGGCCTATTCGCTACCCCTGTCGTCTAATGCCTCCACCCGCTCAGACCACTGGCGGCTACGGTGGAGTCTTCTGGGTGGCTGCTGCTCTGTACGGCAGCTCCTGGTTGTGTTTCGTGGGGCTGCTGCGGGGGGAGGCGGTGTCGCTGACAGGTCTGACACGCAGGACGGCGTGACCATGTCAGAATCAGTAGTGGTAGCTGTTGTAGCGGGCTCTAGACCCAAAGGTGGAGCCATCGGGCGCATTGCCTGACACTGGAAGTACAAGGAAGTACGGACGCAGGAAGTAGAAGGGGACGCGAGATGGAGGTGGAGATGGGTGGTGGCGGACGTGCGCGAGCTTGTGAAAGTTATGATGCAGATCCTGCGAGAGAGATCATGCGGAGCGTGGGACAGGTGACCAGGTATGGGTGAGGGCGATCAGCGCTGAATGTGCGGGGTCCACTTGTTGCCAAGCGCGCGCGCGACGGCATGTTTTGTGCAACGTGATTGGTGGGCTGAAGCCCCGTCAACCCTCGCCCGCCCACCCCAGCAGTACGGCAAGCTTGCGATGATATCATTGTTTGCCAGTTGATGGAAGTCCGGAGGGGAAAGGAATTCCGGAGATGCGCAACGTCTTGCCAAGCGCACGCGACGAGGATTCATTGCCCACAGCTGGTGCTCCGCCCACCCAGGTGCTCACACCTGTCGATTTACACCCCAGTAGTTCGACCTCGGATTACGCTGCCGACTGGTCGCCATGCAACACCTAAAACAAGCGGCCGCACCCGGCGGGATCACGCCCCATCTCTTCATTTGCCTGCCTTCTTTAACAGTACGTTGTACGACACGGTACGGCGGGCCCTGTTCGCTGTTCCAACCGGCCCGCCTCCTGACCCCCTCCCTCTCATCCGGGTGATAAGACCCTTCGCTCGTCCACTTATTGCCGCAGCACCACATCGAAAAGACCTATCCTTCCACGAAGCACTCAACAACTTACAAACGGTATAACTGCCTGTAGGACGAGGCGTTTGCCGCCCAACGCAACCGATGCGCACACGCCGCACGGCGCCCATGCCCTCCTGCTGCTGCTCGCTGCCCCCTTTCATGATAAGTAGGCTCGCCCGCAGTCCCCCTCCCTTCTCCTCCTTTCCCCTCCCCCCACTCAACCCAGAACCCAGCCGCACACACGCTCGCCAACCAACCAACCAACCAACCAACCAACCAACCGTTCAGCTACTTGACTGACTGCTAGGTGCTCCCCGTCGCCTCCGTCTTGCCGATCAGCGCGCGCACGCTCGCGGGCGAGTGTACAGCACGCAGCTCGGGATTTTCCCGCAGGAAGTCGAACGCCTCGTGTGTGGCCACCTTGGCACGCTCCATCCGCGCCACGTCGTCGGCGGCGCGCGTGGAGGTGTCCCAGCCGCCGGCTGCGTCCCCGCCCTTGCCGTCCGCAAGCGCGGAGCGCTTGGCGGCGGCGGCGTCAGACTTGAGCCTACTAGTGGCCGTCGCCCTACACGCGCGTGGGGCATGGGGAGTGGGGTCGTTGGCGGTTTAAGGCAGGTCAGGCGGGTCAGGTGCGGACAGCAGATGTGGCCCCCGACAGCAGGCACCTGAGCTGCACTACCCACAAACCCCTCAGCCCCCCCCCGCCCCCCCCCCCTCAGCCCCCCGCCCCCTCAGCCCCCCGCCCCCCTCAGCCCCCCGCCCCCCTCAGCCCCCCGCCCCCCTCAGCCCCCCGCCCCCCTCAGCCCCCCGGCCCCCTCAGCCCCCCGCCCCCCTCAGCCCCCCGCCCCCCTCAGCCCCCCACCTCCCAACAGGTCTCCTTCCCCGCAGACCCCGTCCTCACGGGAACCCCTTTCCCAGTGAGCCCCTTCCCAACCAGCCCCGCTCCGGGCCGCCTCCCTCACCTGCTCACTGCACTCGCACCCCCCTCCGACACGGCCGCCAGTGACATGTTGTCGTCGTCCCGCGCCGCCCGCCGCGCCTCCACCACCCGCTTCATGGCCGCGTGGTTCATGGCCTTCACCAGATTCTTCCGCCACGCCTTCTCCTCGCCCGGGGCGGGGCCCTTGCCGTCCGCGCCGGTCATGGCCTTGACGCTCTCCTGCAAGTGGCGGTGGCCGGGGGAGGGGGGTTGGGAGTGTGAAGCGAGGATGCGGGAGAACGCCCAATGGCGCAAACCCCTACACGCCACCGTCACGGTGGCAAAGCGGGAAGAGCGTGCGCATGCGCGCCACGCACCACCTATGCCCGCCTAGGCCCTGGAACGGACGTTTCCGAACCCCCTCGGACTACAGCCGCTCCGAAACCCACAGCTCCGAAACCCACCCACCTGCAGCTCCGCGTCGTCCAGTGCCGACATGAAAGAGTCGAAGTCCAGCTCGTCTGTGAAGCGCAGCAGCTCCTCCTCCTCAGCGTCCTCCAGCTGCGCCACCTCGTCCGAGGTAAGAGCCCAAGCCGGCTTGGCGGCCGCGCCGCGGGCCCCCTTCCGCCCACCGGCGCTCCCCCCGCGCGCCCCGGCGCCCGCCGCCGCCGCCGCCGCCGCCGCTCCTGCTTTCCCGCTGCTGCTGGCGTCGGCGGTGGCGTCAGCGCGCTGACCCCCCGACGGAGGCTCCAGCGCGACGGCAGCGTCCCTAACAAGATCATCCACAAAGGACAACATGGCCGCCTTGCTGGCTCCGGCCTCCGCCGCCGACGGTTTGCTCGAGGCAACGGGCTCCGCTGGCCGGGCCTTGGAGGTGTCCAGAGACTGCCGTACACCCTCCGCCTGCTTGGTCGCCTTCCAGAAGCCCAGGTCCTCGCCGGACAGGATGGCGGAGCGCAGCTGGGCTCTGAGGGGGGGAGGGAAAGGAAAGAGAGAAAGGACAGGTTGGAGCAGAGGAAGTCAGGAACGGGAACAAAGGGATAGGGCGGCGAACGCGTGTAAGGGTGTGAGGTGTAGGGTGGGGACGGGTTCAGGAGGTACGTGGGAGGGAGAGGAAGGCGATACGACGCTCGAGAGCCAACCAAAAACGAGCAACGACCAACGAGTAACTGAATCTCCCATTTTCTCACGCGTTTTACCCTCGCGCTCGCTTGCTCACCCAAATGCTGTGACGCTCTCCGCCTTTGCCGCCTCGGCCATCCGCCGCTCCTCCTCGCGCAACGTTGCCAACCGGTTCTCCTCCTCAATCTCTCGTACCGTAGCGTGGCTCTTGATGTTGATGTTGGCCGGCTTGGGCGCTAGGCTGGGCGGGAAGGTCTGCATCGCGATCCCAATGGATCCAGGGCAGATCCGGGGCGATCCAGGGCAGGGGCGGGATCCAGGGGCAGCGACCATTGGACCCCATTTCCGCGGAGTGGATGCTACACACAAACGCCGAATTCGGAGAGTACGGCATATGGAGAAGTGGCTGTTGCGGTGCAGTGCGGCACAGCATGACGAGCAGGATTGAGGAAAGGCGTTCACGGCACTTCCAGGGAGAGCGCCGAGGTTAGGGGACGCTAGGCCAGGATACGCCTGGCAGTGTAGGGACGAGTCAGGAAGGGCTCCAGGGGTGGTCGAGGCTGGGGCTGATGCTGGGCAGGAAGGAAGCCCCTGGGGGCCTGCTCTGGCTGTTATACGCATAGTGTCCTATCTATGCGGTGCGGTATGTGACAAACGGGCTGCCACACCAGACCCCAGTGCCCACGTCTTCCACTTCTCTCCCAGGGGTTTGCTGTCAATTGTAGGCGAGTAAGCAATAAGTCGAGGCTCACACCCGTCGCAGCCGCACGTGGCGCCCCGTCCCCATCCGCTACACAAGCCAAAATACACGATGGTGAAAAGTGATGACACAACACGTCTTGAGTCTGTACTGCAGTCACGGTCCTCGACCCGAACCAGTGCCGCGGGCCGAAAGGGATAGGAACGAAAGCGAACTACCCTTGCATGGGAAACAACATTCGCCATATGACGACGCGTATAAATGTTACCTTTTGCGTCGGCACCAATCCCAGCGGCTCCAGACCCGAAGGAATTGACGAAGGTAAGAACGGCTTTGGGCCAGGGCTAGTGTCCATTTGTGACGGACCAGGCCTTTCGCAAAGCATTATGCCCTGGGAATTTGGGGCATGCGCATTCATCAGTTATGCCGAACGGCATTCTTTCTGGCAACCTTAAATGTGGCCGAATGGCGATACTGTTAATTGAAACGCTTACCTTTTGTCCACTGCTCATGATGAGCTTGGAGTCCGCAAAAGTTCACCTACTCAGCGAAGCTTTTTGACAAAAGTGGAATAGCAAGCCGGTATTGTTTTAATCAGTCGATCTGCTAAGCAATTGTATTATTTCTCTGTGCCGCTATTGTCCTGTTGAAACACAGGAAATATTTGACAACGTCTTTGCACACCGATAATAAGTATTTGTAGGAACTTCGAGCGTCCGGCTTCCTCTAATTCGATGTCGCAGCGATCGCGTGTCTCTTAAACGCGAGACGGAAGTTTTCATCAGCTCTAAGGGGTCCGACCGTTAGCCGTACGAGTCAGGTACAGGTTACCATAAGCAAGCAACGCGCATGGGGTACCAATACTATGACACCAACCTCAGGTTTAATTGACCTTTATGTCGACTTGCTTACGGACTCAGCCGCCCGGCAACCGCTGTCTTAGACCCTTGGTTCGCAGCCTTCCTGTACACCACCCCATACCGTCCTACACGGTAAGCGGCCCGTGAGCGATTTTCTGTTACGAGCCGCCACTGCAAACACTTAACTGGCACAGTTATGGGATGCAGCCATGCATTTTGGCAATCGCCCATTCCAGCTAGGAAGCACTATAAGCTGACCTATGATTGGCGATACCAGCAGTGATCTGCAATCGTGGGCAGCCGCACCAACGCGCACCACACAGTACACTAGCATCAACACTAAAACAATAAATCCCAGGATTCAAGGCTTAGGCCCCGAGGGGCCATGTCATGCCAGGGCCTGCCTACCAACGACCTACCGAGCAACCCCACGTGCATGCAATTACTCACACGCATGAGCGCCTCCATCCATACATTCCAAGAATGGGTGCTGGAGTCGCACAGCAGTTACCTATCCGATAATCCGTGCCGTGTCCTCAGACAACAAGTAAAGTAGGTGTGTATGCAGCCGTCGCCGTGTAGCCGAGATCCGATCATGTGCAACCATTCACAGATGCGCACCACCTCAGCATCACTCCGAAATGAGGGGCCCCATACCACAACGACAATCCCTCGCAGAGACCAGAGGTCAGCACATGAATCCCGTCCCAGCTCCTACCTAACGTTGTCGTGCACTTTGACCCAAACCCGGGCCTGATGTCGTACTACCCAAACACACTTCCACGCGAGCATCTCGCCCAGATCCACCTGTCGTGCGCCCCAGCTTCGTACAGTGGCACTTTCCCCATCCCGTAGACAAAAAATTTAACCCCTTACCCAAACCTGTTAAAACCCAACCCTAAAACCCTAACCCCCTCCGCTCAGCGAACTAACCAAGCCCTGCAACACCGCCCGCACCTTGCCCGGCTGCTCCACCCTGCCCCCGCCCTCCCCCCCCTCCCCCTCCCCGTTCCCCTCCCAACTGTCCCAACCGCCTCCCCCCCCGCCCGACCTCACACCGCCACCAGCCCCGTGCTCCTCCTCCGCCTCGCCCTTCCCCTCCTCACTAACCGCTGCAACTGCAGGTGGCAGTAGCTCCACCAACCTGAGCCCAGCCAGGCCGCACGCGCGCGCGTAGCCGTCGCAGCCCTCAGGGCGATGCAGCTCCGGAACCGCCACCAGCACCCGCCCCAACGGCGGCCACTGGGCCAACCAGTCCGCCGCTGCTGCCGCTGCTGCCCCTTGCTGAGCGCCAGCGGCCTCCTCCGCCTCCTCGGCAGCCCCGGCGGCAGTAGCCGCCGCCGCGGAGGCACCCCGCAGCGAGGCGGCCAGGAGGTACCAGGCGCTCTGCTGCAGCTGTACGGCAGATGACGACGCACCCTCCGCCGGGCTGTAGCAGCTGTCCTGCAGGACCTCCACCAGGCGCGTGGCGATGGCGGCGGCGTCCGAGGGCGGCGCCGCCGCTACAGCCTCTTGTACGGCGGGTCCCATGTCGACCAGGACCACCAGTAGACCCTCCAGCACCTGATCGTCGGAAGGGTGGGAGAGGAGGAGGGGGGAGGAAGGGCAGGTCATGAGGGATGCCCTTTCTTGGGGAAGCCCTTCCTTGCCGACGTGCCCAGCACACAACCTCAAGCGCCATGCCTTCCTCCGTCCATCCGTCGCCCCCAACCTTTCATCCCCGCTTGCCTGCTTCCCTCCCTGGAGCTCTCCCTGCCCGGCCCCACAGCCGCCCTGGCTCCCGCCGCCGCCCTCCCAATGACACGACCCAGCACACCTGCATGCTGTCGTACTGGCGGCGCAGGAGGCCAAGCAGCAGCTGCATCAGCCCCGGCCGGAGACCCCGTGCCTCGTACAGCCGCAGCAGCGCCTCCGCGCCGCTGCTGGGGGCCGCGACTGCAGCCCCGTCGTCCCCGGACCCAGCTCCAGGGAGCGCGAGGGGTCCCCGCACAGCCAACAGCTCCTGCGGGGGACCGTGGTAGAGGAACCGTTCAGGGCCGCGGAGAGGGAGCGGGATGATGGTTGGACTAGAAATGGCACAAGGTAGAAGCGTGACGAGCCATTGGCACTCCGCAGAGCACTCCCCGCACGCACCTCAATCAGCCTCAGGGCCGCGTCCACGGCCTCGTCGCTCAGAGGCACGGGCCCCGCTGCCGCCGCTGCCACCACAACCGCCGTCTGTGTCTCCGCCTCTGTCTCCGCTACCGCAGCTGCCCGGTCCCTCTCGTCTCCATCTTCATCGTTATCATCATCGCCGTCGTTATCTCCTCCAGACGCCCCTGGCCCCTTTTCCTCCGATGCACCAGCAGTGGCAGTGGCGGCCGTAGCAGCACGAGCACTGCCACCACAGTCCGGCTGGGTATCCGCGGCTACTGCCATTGTTGCGGCCGTAGTTCCATCCTCGTCGTTTGCGTCCGCATCTCCAGCCGCCGCCGCCCGCGCCGCGCTCGTCGTCGTCCCCGCCGCTGACATGCCCTCGAGCGGCGAGCGGCACGCCTCCAGATCGGCGTACTCCTCCTCAGCTGTGATGCCGTACCCTTCCGCATTCCTGCCGTACTTCTCCTCCTGCGGAGTACGTAGAAGCGACACCAATGGGGAAACAAGGCATCGGCCACTCCCATGTACAGCAGAGACTGTTCTGCCGCTCCCTACATGCTGCTTTTCCTGTATCGCGCATCCAACATAACGGTAGAATTTGTAATCTCTTAATCGCCGGACTCGCCGCTGGACATCAGCAAATTCCCAACACCCATCCAACCTCACGTTTTTAAAAAACAAAACGCTTCTACGCCCCGTTTCTACGCCACCCAGCCCCCTTTTCTCCTTGGATTACGCTCTATCCCCGGACATGCGGCCGCCGTAAAGCCAGGCATTACGCAAAACAACAACGCCAAGCCCCAGATCCGTCTCCAGAGACCCACCACCGGCAGACACGCTCGCAGCGCCTGTCGCAGCAACCCGTGTAGCAGTTCCAGCAGGCCGCAGCCCAGCAATAGCTGGCAGCACACGGAGGCCGAGGCGAGCCCGGGGGGGGGCGCGGAGGCGGAACAGTCCTCAGCGGCTAGGCCCATCGGCGCCGCGCCGTCCTCGGGCGGGGCCGCAGCCTCGGGCCCCCCCGGCGCCTCTGCTATCCCAGGTGCCGTTTCGGCCGCCGAAGCGGCGTGCAGCAGCGCCACCAGCAAGTCAAGGAACCTGTGGGTTGGTGGGCGGTGGCGGTGGTATTGGCGGAGTAATGGTGGGGAGGGGTGTCAGTAACGCCAGTGCCAGTCTGATCACTCGGCCTGGCGCTCACCACCAGCCAGCTAGCCGAAGCCAGCTGCGAGAACCGACGCAGAGCTGGAGCCTGATGATGCCGTTGAGGTTGAGCTGGCAGGCTGCTCTAAATTGTGATCTTAATCAAGCAACATGCAAGTCCAAAGCCTTCCTCCTAGCCATCACCCACCCCCTTCAAACCCACCTAGCGAACAGGTGCGGGTCGGCCGTCGCCGCTCCGACCCACATGATCCGCCGTAGCACCGGCGGAGAGCCCAGCGCCGCCAGCCATGCGGCGGAGCCCTGCATCCAACCAACAAACCGCCCATGGATAACCGACGACAAGCCAGCAGGTAAGGAACGACAGCGACAGGCTCATATGGGTCGATGGACCACGGGGTAGAGCGGGCTGGCCTGCCTTGTGCCAGACCTACCCACCCATCATCCTCACCGCCCGGTTGCACCCCGTTACGGAGGCAAACGAGGCAGGCCGTCCTCCCCCACATCCCGCCCCAAACCCGCCATCAACACCCTGGCCGAAGTGCCAGGTGCTGATGCCAAAATCGGCTGGCGCCGGTGATTGCACGCATTTGCCCACCCACCCACCTGGCATCTCAGCGCCAGGCTGCACAGCCGTAGCAGCTCCGAAAGCACGCGCGCGTCATCCACATATAAGGCCCCGCCGCCACCACTGCTGGGGCTGGACTCGGTATCGCCGTCAGCCGAAGCGGCGCTGCCGTCGCTGGCACCTTTCCGCGGCGGCGAAACCAGCAGCGCGAGAAGCTCTGGCCGGCTGGTTGCGGACGCGGCAGCCGCGGGCTGCGTCACCACCAGGTTTGCCAGGGTGCCGAGGCAGATCTCCAGGATCCGCAGCGGTTTTTGAACTGAACGCTGTGCCAGCTGGCGCCCGGCAACTGCCACGGGGCTTCTGCTGCCGCCGTCACCGCCAGCTGATGCTCCAGCTTCCAAGGCCGACGTTTCGAGGACGTTGGTGTTCTGGACAACCAGGAGCTCGCGGGCGATCACCACCTCCAGAGCTTCCAGTGCGCGGTGGCGCAGCATAAGCCGGGCGACTGGCCGTGAGGCGCTCATGTCCCACAGCAGACACCCGGCCTCCTCGCTGGTCATGTCATCTATCCGCTGTGGCTCATCTGGTAGCCTGGCGTCATGCTCCATAGCATCCCCGGGAGGAGCTGCGGGCGGCGCGGCTTCGGCGACCAGCACACGCAGCAAATGTATCACAGAAGCCTCCTCAATGGCTGTCTGCTCCGCGGGATCTCCATTATGATCTGGGGCATCTTCTACTCCAGTCTGATGGATTGGACCACCCGCTGTATCGAGCGCCATTCGTTATCCCGCGACAGCCGAGGTCCTATGCTCTAGACGCAAATATGACGATTAACGGTATGGAAACCTTACGTTACAGAGTTGTTATTCCCTTGGCCATATAGCGGACGTTTCAGCCCTATCCCAACATGTCGGAGCTGTAAGCGGTTGAGGCTGTGTTACAAGCATACAATTTAGTATAGTAGCAGATGTATGCGCATGAAGTGATCCATTCTGTATTTGTTTGTGTGCGCTTTGCGGGTGCCGGAATCCAGCAATGAGAAAAGTGAGCCGGACCATGACGTGCATAAAAGCTGGGCATCGCCGTCACTTCCTTTGTTTTTTTATTGTCGGTTATTTATCAATATTACACCTACAACAGCAAGTCACTATTTGAGACGTAGCTGGGCAACCTTACTCCTCCTGCCGGCTATTCATCTTCACCGTCGCGGACACACCATGTACAGTCAGCTTCCGGCAATCCTGACGCCTGTGATAACGCAAGCGCCTGTAACAGGAGCGCTGTACTGGGTCGTCAAGCACAAGGTGCGCAAGCTTGCCCCCTCCAGCTCTAGGGCAGACCGAGATTACGTGGGAAGCAGCTTGAAGCTGACGCGTTTGGGCCAATTTGCCTTGTGCGGCCAAATTTGAGTCGAATAATGCGTTGTGAAGGGAGGTTCGTTGATTCGAACGTGTATTCGTGCAAGATACGCTTTGGCGACGCGCCACGCCTCACTTCTGCCAACATGCATCGTGCATGCGCCCGCATCTTGATAACGCAAACAGTGCCCCCTCATGCCAGGGACAGCTTGCGCACGAGCCCCAACATGCGCCAACACGCCAAGAACCATACCCACCCTTCGTGTCCGGTCCCAGTTTTTCCAATTATCCGTTCCTACAACCAAATCACCGACCCACGCGACCCCTGCGTTCACGTATCCGTGTCCTTTTTGCTCCCAATCCTTCTCACGGGAGGCTGTGAGCAATCTCACAAATTCACACGCCCCTCTTCCAGCGCCCTACCCTTCGCAACCTCAATTGCTGGCCCCACCCTGGACCTGTAACCCCCTCGGCCCCCTCCGGGCCGCGTCCCGCATCAGGTTGCTGGGAGTTTGCAGTTGTTTGGTAATGCCGGGCAGCAATCCGCCTTATCAGCCGCGCAGCCCTCCGCACCCGCCCGGATGACGTTGTCGGCGCCACTGCGTAGGATGGCCGCTACAGTGGCGACAGCTCCTTTAGGCCCCAAGTGAGGACCGGGCTCGGAGGGGTTGGCCGTTTGCGATTAGGGTCGAGGCTGCCGTTTGCGATCTGGGTGGGAGCTGCCGTTTGCGATCTGGGTCGGAGCTACCACGTGCGATCTGGGTGGGAGCTGCCGTTTGCGATCTGGGTCGGAGCTACCACATGCGATCTGGGTGAAAGCTGCCGTTTGCGATCTGGGTCGGGGCTGCCGTTTGCAATTTGGGTCGAGGCTGCCATTTGCGATCTGGGTCGGGGCTCCCGTTTGCGATCCTCGGTCGGAGCTGCCATTTGCGATCCTCGATCGGGGCTGACGTTTGCGATCCTAGGTCAGGGCTCCCATGTGCGATCTGGGTCGGAGCTGCTGTACGCGACCTGGGTCGGAACTGAACCGAGGATTGGATGCGGGATGAGTGCGTCGTGGCATTGGCTGGCTGGCGGCGCTGACCTGGTCCCAACCACCCAACTCCCCGCCCACGCACAGGTGCTCACTCGTTGCCCGTGGCGGCGGTTTCGGAGCAGCGCCGGGCTTGCTGCCCTACAGCCTCGGCATCGGCGTCCGCAGCATCGGCGTTGGTGCCGTACCATGGCGGACCTACGGCGCCGCTGCTGCCGCGGCCGCGGCCGCCGCCTCTCCCGCTGCCACCACCGACGCCGCCGCCACGTTTACCGACGCCTCGTCCCACTCGTTTGCCGCCTCCGAGGCCGGAGCAATTTCCCAGCAGAGGGCCGCCGCGTCACCGCTGTCTTTCTCCGACCACAAAGCCGTGTTCGAGGGGCAGAGCACGTTGCAGCTGCTGCGAGCGTACGGCGTGCTGCGCGTCTGCGGCTTCAAGGTATCGGTAGACAATTATTTTGGTTGGGGCTGGGCTGCTGGATTTACGCCGTCCCCGCTGCGTACTGCGGCTGTGCCTCCTCCGCATTGTGTCCTTC
This sequence comes from Yamagishiella unicocca, assembly GCA_003116995.1. Classification (NCBI taxonomy): domain Eukaryota; kingdom Viridiplantae; phylum Chlorophyta; class Chlorophyceae; order Chlamydomonadales; family Volvocaceae; genus Yamagishiella; species Yamagishiella unicocca. The sequence continues at coordinate 74,664 of BDSL01000039.1, forward strand.
GAAGCGTTGGACGCGCCCCACGCAGGGATGGAATTCCTAATTCGTTGCTTGGTTCCGTTTTGAAGCATTCTCAAGCGCAAACACACACCTCCCTCCCTTCCGCCGCCCGCTCCTCCCCCCTGCTGTCAGCCCCTCGTGAGCAACGCGGAGACGCTGCTGGCAACCTCACGGAGGCTGCTGGGGGACCGCGCTACAGACGCAATCGTAAAGGCGACCTTCTTCTCCCACTTCTGCGCGGGTGGGTCACTGCACCGCGTATCAGTGGTAGCACCGTGAGCGTCCGTGGGTTGCTGCCCCTGACAACGCTGTATCCGCTCGCGGTTCAGCTTTGGCCTGCTGGCCATGGCAAGTATGCGCGCCACCCTGCATAAGGCCCCATCCAGTCAAGGCCTGCGGCAGTGCAGGCAGGCAGCATGCGAATCCTATGTACCGTGTGCTGTGGCCTTCGGAGCGCTTCATCACCTTGGGTTTTTCTGTTTCATAAGCGAAGTCGGCTGCTATTGTGAACGAAACCGTCCACGGGTTGACTGACGCCTCTCCTGATGGCCCGACCCATGCGTTACAGGCGAGGACGTGTCTGAGGTTCAGCGCACCGTGGACCGCTTGAGGGTGAGTACGAGATGCGCGGGTTCCTGTGGTTGGTCAGGTCGCCTGGCGGTTGGTTTGGTGGTTGCTTGTTTGGGCTTGGGTAGGCACTGGGGCCGGCCGCCCAGCATTCGTGCGTGTCGATTAAGTAAATCGTTAGGGAACAAAATGTATAGCCGCATGTCTCGCTCGCGATGCCCGTGTCGTACACTTGCTCCGTACGACAATGTATGCGACGTCGCTTCTGATTGGTCGCGCGCCGTGTACGCAGGCCGTGGGCGTCGGCGCCATCCTGGACTACGCGGCGGAGGACGACGTAGGGCCCACCACCGCCTCCGCCTCGGCCTCCGCACCCAGCCAGGCTGGGTCGGCGGAAGCATCGGTTTCGGAGCCGTCGGCCCGCGCGCTGGGCGTGGTGGGACGAACGTACGACTACGCGTCCGAGGAGCAGTGCGACAGGTGGGGTGGACGGGACGGGTGCTCGCTTCGGCGCCTGCCGTGCCTCCCCCTCCGCCGTCCTGCATGTGACACTGCCGCCCGCTGACCACCCAGTTGCCGGGACCCTATCCTGCCTTGGACCTCGCTTCCTAGCGCCCCGGGGACAAGGCCCGACCCCGCCGCCGTCCTTCTCCAAACCCCAACTGCTCTAAGCCCCAAAGCAACGATCCAGTTTTCGCCGCTGCCCCTGCCGACCACATCCCACCCTACCGCCCACGTCGACCTTTTCCTCTTTGTATCATATTATCTATACCCACCTCCCATCCTACTGGTCCGTTGTCGGCATGCAGGCACGTGGATCATTTCCTGGCCGCCATCGAGATGGCGGCCAAGCAGCCCGGTCGGCCCGCCTTCGCGGCTATCAAGGTACGGCAACGTAGCAAGTGAGGATGACGTCATAACGTGGATGCCGTGCTTCGCAGCCACAGCTCTCAGCCCTTCAGCCCCCCGCGGCGCCATCAGGCCCTACAAATCTCTCGAGCCCCCTGCACAATTTTCAACGGGTTGGATGCCCAGTGGAGCTCTCTCCCAGCCCTCGCAATCCAAACCCCTCCCACCCACGCCTGCGCCTGCGTCTTACGTTTTCTAATCGGTTTTACTGACTTTCGACGTGCCGACTTACGGGTTTCCTCTCAAGTCCCCGCCTGCGTCCGCTTCCCCCCCGCCTTTGCCGCGTGCGTCCCCGCAGATGACCGCACTTGGCAACCCCGCGCTTCTGGAGCGAGCCAGCACCGCCGTCAACATGCTGCACGGGCTGTTCTCGCGCTTTGACGAGGACGGTGGGTTCGGCTGGGGGGGAGGGGGATGTACGGCAAGGGAAGAAAGAGGGTGGGGTCAGCAGGGGCAGCTGGGGTCGTTGCGGAGTGGTGGGCGAGGGAGAGGGACGTGGCTGCATAGGAGTGGGGTCTCCTTAAACCCTCTACCGTCGTGTCTAGATCTAGAGGTTTTCTCGTCCTCACCCCCATCGCTGCTGTCTGAGGCGAGCAGTTGGCTGAACCCCAATCCCTTGCTGGTATTCACAGGCAGCGGCTTCATCGACCGGGGGGAGTTCCAGCGGCAGTGGCGGCGGCTCGTGAGCGGCGGCGGCGGCGGCGGCAGCGAGGTGATGCTGGCGCAGCAGGCCGAGGACACGTTCCGCTGGCTGGACCTGCAGGGCAAGGGGAAGGTGGACTACGTGAGCTGGTGCCAGCGCCTGGACCTGCGCCACATGCCGATCCTGGCGGACCGGATCGAGGAGGGCGGCGGCGGCAGGGACGCAGCCGGCGGCGACGGTGCCGGCAGCCGGGCGGGTGGGTAGCATAGAAAGACGCATTTGACGCATGGGTGGGTGGGTGGGCGGCATCGAGAGTGTCAAGAGAGGGCTTGGACTCATACCCGCGAGTGAAAGCTGCTCCCTCAGGTGATTACCCTTCCCTCTTTCTCCCTGCTGTTGCATCTCACGATCGCCTTCCCGACCCTCACGCCGCCTTCCCGACCCTCACGCCGCCTTCTTATTGCAACACGTCCCTACTCCTCACCCGCCGATATTGCCGGTCCACCCCTTCGGCTGTTTGTCCGGGCAGTGGCCGCCGCCTGCTTGGACGATCGGGAGGTGGAGCTCATGGACGCACTGCTGTGCAGGTTGCAGGTGGGGCCGGGGGAGGGGGAGGGGAAGGGGGGAGTAAGGGAGTTGGGGCGCGGGGGGACCTCAAGCGGCGGATGCAGGGGCCGCGCGGGTGAGGTTGGAGCTGTCATGCCAGGGGATTGGGTCGGCAGGGCGAGCACGGCAGGTGGACTTGGAACAGGTCTCATGTTCAAGCGTCAGGCTGGCGGATCATGAGGGGGGGGATCAAGCCCGTGTGTATGTCTCTGACAAGTCGTGCCGGCCCCATCCCCCCCCCCCCCCCCGGTTCCGCTCTGCCCCGCAGCGGCTGGTGACGGCCGCCATGCGGCTGGACGTGCGGCTCATGATCGACGCCGAACACACTTACTTCCAGCCGGTAGGTCGTCGTACAAACGTGAATGGATGGCCGCACAGCCGTTGTGTGTCGCGTTGCCCTGAGGTTCATGGTGCGATCAGGCGTGCGGATGTGCTGACGGAGGCGGCCGCGTTTTGCGCTCGCGTCAAAAGGACCGGCGCTGGCAAGCGAGGGCAGGAACCATTCCAACCCTAGCATCAGGAGGTACACCCTTGACGCCACGCACGGTCTACCCATCCGCCAAACCTCCTCCTGCGTCCAAAGCTCCAAACCTTCCTCCTGTTTCGCGATACGCGCCTTCTCGCTACCCACCCAACCGCCCCACCATTCCCCGCCCCCACCCAACAACGCAATCCCTCAGGCCATTGAGCACGTCACGCTGCGGCTGATGCGCGAGCACAACCGGGACGGTGCGGCGCGGGTGCTCAACACCTACCAGGTGGGGGGGGGGCGCGGAGGGGGCGTGGAGAAGGAACGCGTGTTGGCTCCATGAGGCGATGCACCCGGTCGTGACAGGGTGGCGGCTGTGGGGGCGATGAGGCGGTGCCAACGGGTTCGTGTCAGGGCTGCGGGCTAAGAGCCCAACCCCGCGGTCATACGCGCTAGCTTGCGATTGGTCTGGTATCCGGAGCACCGGTTAGGCACATAGGAAATGCGAGAGGCACCATGTATGGCTATACAGCCATATAAGGCCCTCCAGGAAATTTTCTTTCGCCATCGGCTCTCCACGTTCCCCTTCCGTTATCCTAACCCAACCCCCGGTTCCCTGCCCACTTCAGGCATACCTGGTGGACTCCCGGGGGCGGCTGCTGCGGGATATGGAGCGGGCCCGCAGGGAGGGCTGGGTGCTGGGGGCCAAGCTGGTGAGCGGGTCGTACTGCCAGGCCGGGCGAAGGCCGGGAGGGGAACGTTGAAGCGGAATCGCCGAGTACAGGCGAACTTGGGGCTGGGGGCCAAGGTCCGGGCGCTCGTCTCGGGATGGTGGGGCTTGTCATGGTGATGCCTGTGGTGATGACCGGACGGCATGGCACAGGACCACCGCATACTGCGGTTGCTTTGGCGCGAGACGCGCGTTTCAGGATTACTCCACTTGATCCCATGCACCGCGGCCCGCCGCTCTACGTAGGTCCGTGGCGCCTACCTGAACCTGGAGCGCCGGCGCGCGGAGCAGCTGGGGCTGCCTTCACCGGTGTGGGCGGAGCTGGCGCAGACGCACGCCAACTACGACTCCTGCCTGGCGGACCTGCTGGCGGGGGTGAAGGAGGGGCGCGCAGAGGTACGGCTCCCCCAGAAGCCGACTTGATTATCTTCAAAGATCTTTTCAAGCAATCTGTTTAGTAAATCGCCGCCCACTATGGGGTGTCCTCAGCCGCAGCCCCAGATCTAGTCACCACCACCACCACCACAACCACCACCCACCAATACCCACCACAACCACCACCATCACCACCCCTCATCAATACCCACCAGCACCCACCACCACCACCACTACCACCCATCAATACGCACCAGCACCCACCACCAGCCCCACCAGCATCGCCATTGCCTGCGTTGGCGCTCTCCGCACTTCCAGCGTACCTAAATGCGAGTTCGGGCCGTGTCTTTGCGGCGCAGGTGCTTCTGGGAACGCATAACCAGGGCAGCGTAGAGGCGGCGGTGGCGCTGATGGCGATGCTGGGCCTGCCTCCCTCTAATCTCCCGGGGACCCCTGGTGTCATGTTCGGGCAGCTGCTGGGCATGTCAGACCACCTCACGCTCACGCTTGGCAAGGCGGGCTACAGGTGGGTGGGTGCACGGGCACGGAAGGTGACTGCACGAGGGTTTCCGTTCCGATCTGTTTCTTGCTGGTTTGGTTGTGTGCATGTGATGTCCGCCCGCAGACCTGGGCGCTCAACAGCACGGCTCCGACATTGAACGGTTCACCGCAGCCTTGTTCACCTCAATGAGCCGATCATGCACACGCTGCTGTCCCCACGCTGCTGCGCCGCATTATTGCACGCTTTCCGTTCGCGCAGGGCCTACAAGTACGTGCCGTACGGTCGCGTGGGGCAGGTGATGCCGTACCTCCTCCGCCGCGCCGCCGAGAACCAGGACATCATGAAGGTGAGTCGGGTGGGGGGCGGCGTTCGCTGTGTTTGGGGCATTGCGGGGTGCGATTGGCGGTCGCTAGGCGCTTGTGCCCAAACGTTTCATAGCCGGCTTTACACATCCCTGTAAAACCGGCCAACCTACGGTTTCCTCTCATTCCCCCCTGGAGCGTGCAGGGCTCCAAGCAGGATCTTATGATGCTGCAGAGTGAGCTGAAGCGCAGGGCGGCGGCGGCTATGCGGTTGGGCGCGTAGTGGGGCCTGTGGGGACGGGGCCAAAGCGACCCGACCCGATGACGGGAGGGTTATGCAGCCCTGTGGGGGCCGTTGGGATGGAAGATACAGGAGATGGAGCTATCAGAGGACTCAGCCACTCTCTATGGCTGTGTTCCGTAGTTTGGGCAGCCCGGCGCCGACAGGAGGGGGCCTAGCCCGTTGCGCTCGGCCGTCAGTTAATCGGCGCTAAGCGGGAATGGGCTTGGATGCTGCTGATGACGTAGGATGGTGCGCCGACTGAGACAGTGCAGTGCATTGGACTGGCATAGGGCAGTGCATTGGGCCGGCATAGAGCAGTGCATTGGACTGGAATAGAGCAGTGCATTGGACTGGAATAGCAGACGGCACACCGGGCATGCGGGGGTCAACACGTGCAGAGCAAGGGTGGATGGCTGAATGGTGTGCAGTACGTCGACGCCCAGCCTAACGCCTGGTATTTAGTTCGTGCCTTAGTCGGTGATAGTGGCATTTGCGCGTGATTACGTCGATAGCCCATTGCCATAGCCAGCTGGGTGGACCTTGCACGCATCTGCGTGGCTATTGCCGCGCCAACAGTACACTTTGGGCCAGGGGCGAAGCAGGCGGGGCGTTGCCAGCTGGGGCGCCAGGAGGTAGCGACGCATAGAGGCACAGCGTAAGACGATTTTTGGCGCAGGGTGGTGCAGTAGAGTGAACTGATCCCAAAGGGATCGACTGCCAATTTTTTAGTGATTGGCCCATCTTGTCGTTCTTCGCCTGCCGCGCAACTAACGAGGCAGGGTTGCCAAAGTCACGGTGACGGGGACATGCGGCGATGGCCGCGACGAGGGTCATTTTGAGTTTCGTGCACCTTACGTTTGTAACCGTGTGCTGTACTGTGCTGTGTCGTGGCGGTATGCCGCTGCCTGTATGCCGGAGGGCGGTGTGCAAACCAACTAATGGACTCCTCGCCAATTGTGACCGCGGCGGCCGCGTGACCGTGCCAGTGCGTGCGTCTGTCGTCACACGTGACAGCCTGTTCGGCATGGGGTCGCTTACACGCATTGTTGCCCTTATCCGTGGCGGCTGCAGACGTCACATACTGCACTGCACGGTTTCCCAGCCCCGAACGAAGCGCAACCGCATTACACCGCAGTACCACATCCTGACGCAGCGCCCTCAGGCAGACAGCAACCAGTAGCAGCGTCGCCACCTCACCGCCTTGCTAGTGCGGCGTCGCGTGATTTTACGGTATGCGTGGATGACGTAAGCGATGATGCTGTTTTTATACTACCGGTAATACGTCAAATGGCTCTACCTTACGGTATGGGGCCCACTGTAACAAATTACGAACACACGGCGGCGCGTGGGGGCGCCCACATGCGCTCCTATTACGAGCTCCCAACTACAAATTCGCGCTCCGAACTCCCAATAGCGCGCGCCTCCAATAGCTTCCATAGTTACGCAGCTCCAAATTAAGGTAACCAGCGGCCATGCCGCTTAACGCGCTCACGATGACGGGTATTGCACCGCCGGCAGCGCAGGACCTGCGGCGGTGCAAGCGCCGCTGCACCGCCGGCGGCTCCCGTGTAGGGGCTGTGATTAATATGACAAGCAACAAAACCGACATCTATGCAAATGAACCACTACCATTCAGGATACCATTAATCTGTCCGCCGTTGTCATCATACGCAATCGTAATCGCATCTCGTTATCAACGGAATCGATAAGAAGGTGCGCGGCGGTGCAGCGTTCCAACCCGCCGAGCACCGAGCAGAGCCCCCCCAGAACGCCCCCAGCTGACCGCAGCCTCGGTCCTCAAGCGGGTGCACCACCACGGATTGCAGGCAGTCCCACGGACCGCCCGTCACTCGTCACTCCCAGCAGGTAGTACAACACTCAAACCATCACGAAGGTAAAGGGGGATAAACAGCTAAAGCCAATCCACAGCGTGTTAAGCTACGTACCTCCGACGAATATTTTACCACTGGAAATCATGCAGAAGCTAAATAGCCCATCCGGACGGCCAGTGCAAGCCATCCGGCAGGGGTGGAGGAAAAGCGGGATACGAGGCGTATGAAGCTGGGCCGTGGCCCCTCAGACATCTGACGGCACCCCAATGCTGTGTCACCCGACAGAAGCTCTTGTACTAGCGCTGGACACGTCCCTTTGCTTTCGCCCTGTCGCAGCCACAACGCGCGCGAATACGCTGCTCGACTTCCAGCAGTGCACGGAGGCACCCGAACCAACCATTCGATAAGTGCAGCGACTGGCTCCAGCAATTGCCCCACCACCATTCGTAGATGGATGGATTCGAGACCGTGCGCCTGGGCGCCGAAAAGAACGTGCCGTCGGAGCCGAAAGGCTGGCGCGGGAATGAATCAAACCGATTGGCGAATCCCTGAATGAATGCCAATCGGCCGATCGAATGAGCGCAGTGCAGAACAATACAAACGAGAGAGAAAATGAGCGGCGTACAATCCAGCAATCCAACCCAGCACAGTAACAACCCCTTGAGTCCCATCTAAGCAATCCGTTTTAGATGCGCGTCATCGATCGACGGCTATTGCGGCCGGCCACTGGCACGCCTACAGTAGACAGCTACACGCGACCAGGAACAGCATGTCGTCAGCGCCTCCCCTGGAGCAGCACGTCGTCGCGGCCTCCCCTGGAGCAGCACGTCGTCGGGGCCTCCCCTGGAGCACCCAGGCCCCCGAGCCATCGTGCAGCAAAACACGCACAGCAGCGCGGCCCCGACCCCGGACCGCATGGTCCTGAGCTTGGAGCACGTCTGCTCTCTCCATCGTCCAAAGTTTGCCGTACGCTCCCGCCCGTCTGTGCGCTAGTGGCCCGCGTGGCTCAACGAACGACTCATCCGCCCGCCACATATACGTCCATGATAGGATGCGGTCAGGCAAACACAGTCCCTCACCCACCGCCACCGTGGGCTCGAGCCTACGGGGGCCTCGGGAAGGAGGCAGGCAGGCATGAAAATGAGAAGTCGCACGGACACATACGGTACGGCGTGCCGTGAGATCCACATGAACACTCGATTTACGTCAAGAAATGAGATCCATACCCGCATGTACGGTACGTGGTGCCGTGCCTTGCTGCCCTCCTTACGCACGCGCACAGAACGTCATGGCATGAGATCCACCGAAAGGCACGCCCAATGGTGTTCAGCAGTGTTGCCAACATCCAGTGCTCGCCGCAGCCCAGCCCGCGGGCTCCGGTCTGTGCGCTAGCTGGTGGTGGCGAGGCACCCGCGGTCCCAGGTCAGCCGCGCGCAATCAGGTACAATAATCGAGAGCAGTCGCAGGCCGCACCCCACGGGCCCCCAGGCCGCTAGACAGTGCCCCACCCACCCACCCACCCCTCCGCGCAGAATCCCCTCCAGCGCATTCGCGCTCATACTCTCCCCCATGCAGCATCAGCAATGTTCTCGACAGGTAAATGACCCTGATCAGAGGAACTTCTGAGAAGAGGAACTCCCGAGAAAAGGGACTCCTGATCAGAGGAACTCCTGAGAAAAGGGACTCCTGATCAGAGGAACTCCTGATCAGAGGAACTCCCGAAAAGTCTTCCAAATCGGCAGCCCGCACGGGCACTAGTGGCAACCCCTGCCCGACAATGCGTGCCGGCACGGATGATATGGTTTTTCGAAGTGTTCAAACCGTGCACGTTTCTGCAGACAGACGTGTGCGGCTTCGCTCAACCTCCCCCCCCTCCCCGAATGCAATGTGCACACCGCGAGCAAGGTACAGCGCGAAGGGAGGAGAGGCCTCCCCTACCTGGCCGGGGAGGGCTCCTCGTACACGGGCTCCTCTCACCCCACCTGGCCGAGGTCCCGGTACCCATCCATCACACGTGAATACGCAGAAGGCAAAACATTCATTAGTAAGCCGTCAATCCTGACAAGACATCCATCCTGATAAAGCACCCAGCCTAAGAGTTCCCAAATCCAGTACCTATTTCCAATCCCCACAAAACCATACACGGCGCATCGCGGTGACTCAAGTGTTGCGAGACCCATGGGTCATGACCTCCCGGCGTGACCGCAGCTGGCAGCAGCTGCTGCGAACTGCGCCACACGACACTGCCCCAGCCAGCCGACCGTGCGAAACAACACCAGCCGCGCAACTTCCAACAAATAGGCATTCACATTCACATTCACAGCTCTCCGCCCTCCGTCCGCGTCCACCACCCACCGACGCGCGCCCTTCCGCCCCCCTCGCCCTGCAGCGCAACACCACGCGCTTGGTTCTCAATGGGACCACCGTTCGTCCTCATTTGAGCCACCGATGACGAGCCCAGCTGGCGCGCCGCCACCACCCACTGACGCGCGCACTCCGCCGCCCGCCTGCCAGGCCGAATTGAGAGTATGCGACTCCTCGCACGCACAGCCGCCCGGCGGGCAGGCGGGCCGACCCGGGGCTGCTGCACAGGGGGCGTACATGGCTGTGCAGCAGCCTGGCGTTCCTGGAGACTGTGAGTCATTTGAGGCTCACTGGAGGAGGGCAGGTGCCCAGTCGCCGGCGGCGGTTACTTCTTGAAGAGGTTCTTCAGCTTGCGGGCCAGGCCCTTGGCCTTGCTGGGCCCTGCGTCCGTACTGGCTACGGAGCCGATTTCGCTGGGGCGCATGCCCACATTTCCGGAGCTGGAGCCGCGTCTGGCTACATCATCCAGGGACATGGACTAAGACGACAGAGGTGGGGGAACGGGGGGGGGGAGGCGAGGGCGTTTGCATCGAGAGAAGGGTTTGCGTCAGCAGGGGGGGTCAGTTTTAACTCGTGTGTCTTGTATAGGCTACCAGGAACGGCTGAAAAGCATTCGGGGGATAGATGCCGCTATCCCTTAACCACCCGCACCAGCACCACCAGCACCACCACATTGCCCTCCCCACACACAATCGCCTCCCAGGCCCTCACCCCCGCTCCATCGCTCCGCCACAACCCACCTGCAGCTGCTGCAGCACCGACCCCTGGGACGGCAGCCCCGACCCAGAAGCGGTTTTCGACAATGACGGGGACGACGACGCCGGCGGCACCGGTAGCACCGAATGGCTCGTCGGCGCCAGCGGCGACGCCTTAGACGTGGCGCTGCGCGCAATAACGAACCCGCTCGGCGGCGCCAGTCCCGCGGCGGAGCCGCTGGACGCCTCCGGCCGCGACAGCGGCGACGGCTCATATCCATGCTGCGACACCATATTCATGCGCCCAATCGACCCGTCCCCGCCGCCGCCACCGCCGCCGGAAAACGGATAGGCGTTAGCGCCCGAGGAGGGGGCGTCGCTGTCGCTGCCTGCGCCGCTGGCACCGGCCATGTTGTGGACCGTGTTGGCGCCCATCATGAGCCGGCTGCTGGTGGACGTCAGGGGGCTGCCAGGGTTGGGCCGGGCGCCCCGCGCATACACAGTACGGAAGGACGTGTCGCGAGCCACGGCCGGGGGCTGACCCTCCCGCAGCGAGCCGTCTCGCACGAGCTGCGGCCCGTCCCTGAAGGACCCACCGGACGGGAGGCCGCTGCCGCTGCCGCCGCCGCCGCCGCCTGTGCCGGTGGCGGATAGAGGAAGCAGGGCGTCCAGGCCCGAGACGGTGCGCACGACTTCGGAGCCGGGCAGGGCGCTGAACATGGAGGCGGGAGGCGTGCCGCCGCCTTCGGAGCCACGCACCGTGGCGCTCAGGGTGGGCACCTGGCTGCTGGTGCTGGTGCTGTGGCTACCGCCTGAGAGCATGGCTCCGGAGCTGAAGGGGGGGAGGGGGTTGCGGGAGGTGCGGTCCTCGTCGCCCTCCTTGATGGCCTCCATGGGACCGGTGGCGCGCTGCAGCCCGAGGCTCTCCGTCGACCTGCGTGGGCGTTGGCGGTCGGGATCGCGGGGCGTTGACGGTTGGGATTGCGGGCGTCGGCGGTTGGGAGTGAGGGCGCGGGTGAGGGCGGGGGTTAGGCCGAGGCCGGTGGGGGTGGGGGCGGAGGACCGGAGCGGGCAGCGCCCGTCCGAGGGAAGTGGTGTAGGTATTGTTCGAGGAAGGGATCATGCAAGCAAGCCAACCGCAGAAAGGAACAGAGCCCGACGACGATGAGGCCAGTCGCTCCATGGGATAGGAGAGGGGACCCGTGGGTCGGCGCTGAAAAGTTAAATCGATTTTTGTATACCAAACGCTTAATATACGCGTTTGAAATTCCATGGGGGGGATCTTGCTCCCCGTCGCCCAGCAGGGGAGCACGGCGTCCGTGCATGACGTCGCGTGGTTCGTTGGTTTGGCGGGTGCGGTTAAGTCGCGTTGGCGGGTACAGTTACGTCGCGGATGACCGAAACGGGGGAGTGCGGCGGCGAAGGCACCACCCAACTACCAACCGTGCCGCCGTCCGGATCTAACGGCGACCGTCCACGTATCCTCAAACAGCCTTCCACCCAAATACCGACCGCGCCGCCTGCCGGAGGTAACGGTAACCGTTAACGTATTCTCGTACGACCGTTTCACCCACCTGCCCGACCCCGTGATGACGAACGAGCCCTGGTTCGCTCCAACATCCAGCTGCGCGTCGAAGGAGGTGTGACGCAGCAGCCAGTCGTCGTTGGTCCCTCCGATAAGGTACGTCTGTTGGGGATTAGGGGTTGGCGGTTGGCGGTTAGGCGGTTGGAGGCGATGCAGAGGCTATAGATTTAATAGATTTAATGGGAAGGAGCGCTTACGCAAAACGGCGCTCTAACACGCCCAGATACCGTACCCCTAGCGGCCCCAAATCCGGGGGAGGAAGGGTAACAAACGCGCAGATGCGGTAGACGTAACCGCAGGGAACGCACCGTCATGTTTCCTCGGCCCTTGACCGCGATGTTGCCTCGCTCCCGCACCGCGTACTTGGCCTTGTCGACGATGCTGTTGTACGACACGTCCGAGATGTGGATCTTGCCGGGCAGGCCGTGGCTCTCCATGCGCGAGGCCACGTTGACGGTGTCGCCGTAGATGGAGAAGCGAGGCGTCTTGGCGCCCAGCACGCCGCCCACGACGGGGCCGGTGTGGATACCGATGCGAATCTGGACGGGCTCGCCTTGGGCGCTCTTGACCTGCCTGCGGGATGACGTGCGAGCCAGCGGGAAGTGGAGCTAGTCAGGCGCGTGTGACCGATGAAGAGGGGCTGCCGCCACGACTGCGAAATGCGCGGCCCGCATTTTCCCCGTACGTACCTCGCTGCCCCCCCAGTGCGACTTCGCCGCACGCACCACTCATCCACACCTGCTTTCTCATTTCGCCTCTTCTTGTCCCCCGCCTTGCGCGCCTTGCCTTGCCTTCCTCCTTTCGCGTCCCTCCCTCCCCGTCCGTTCCTCCGTCTCCCTCCCCCTCCTCCTCCCACGACATTCGATCTCCGGGTTTTGTTTCCTCAACCAAATGTACGTAATAACCAACCGTTTCCTACTCAGCTTCCTCGTACACGGGCTTTCCCCCTCCTCCCACGCTGCCGGTTTACCCCCGCCCGCACACACCTTGCCGCCGCCTGCATCCTTATGGCGAAGTCAATCACGACGTCCACGTGGTTGTCGCACTCCGTGGTCAGGTTACAGACAAGGAAGTAGGCGTCGCCGATGGTCTCCAGCTTGTAAACGTCGGGGAAGTCGTCGACGATCCCGTCAAACCTGGCAGCACGCGAAAGGGTTAAGGGGTTTAGGGCCCCTCCAAATTGCAGACCCGTACTCCAAGGAACAACAAGCAGGGCAAGGCACCGAAGCATGCTGCGGGGTAACACGTCGTGGTGCGCTTGCGAAACTCAGGCTTTTTGTTTTTGAGGCCCCGGCGGGCTTGGCGTGTGTCCAGTAACCTGATCAGCAAGCGTTTCTGCGTTTCTGGACTCCTACATTCTGCTGCGTGTCTACGTTAATGCGGGTATCGCGAGGCGCGGGCGTGGGGGCCGCATTGTGTGGCTCCCGGTGCTTGTGCTGCTGTTACGGTGCTCGGACCACCCGACGCACACCGTACTACCGTACTGCACGACATCATGTACCGTACTCACTTATCGTACATCTCGTTGAGCATGTTGTACACCTCCTCCGGCGTCGACTTGGCCGAGGTGTTGGTGAAGCCCACCATATCTGGGGGGGGGGGGCAGCAGCAGGCGAAGAGGCAACACGGGGCGAGAGGGCCGGTTGGTTTCCCCCTATTCGCACCCACACTACCGACCTCCTCTGCTCCTCCACTGCTCCTTTAGTCATCTCTCATTTCCCCCCTGCGGAACACTGTTTCCGTTTCCGTTTCAGTTACGACGGCTACATCGGGTGCACCTTCAAGGTAACACCGCCATTCTTGTAACGCGTGAATGACACCCAAGGCCTCCTGGTCGGCGGTTGCGTAGTTCTTCTCCGCCGGTTCCGGTTTCCTCGCATGACACATCGCCCCACCCAGCTCGCGACAGGCCCACCCCGAGGGATATCGAACGTCTCCTAATCGGCTTTACGTTTCAGTGCCGACCCACGGGTCTCCTCCCATACGCACCCTCCACGCGCGCATCCACGGGTCTTCCTCGAACCCTCCGCGCGCGCATGGCCCTCACCGCTGAACAGTATCGTGACCTCCGGGTAGCTGATCGCCTCCACCTTGCGCCCCTCCCGCAGGTCCGCTGCGATGTCCGCTGGCAGCATGCGGTACAGCAGCGCGTCACTGCGCTGCCGTTCCTCGTCCAGCCAGCGAGTGGCCTGCTCCAGCCGGTCGTTGGCAACCCGCAGGTCCACAGCCAGCTTCTCAAACCGCTCCTTCAGGTCGGCCTCGGCCTGCAGGTGGGAGGGGGGGCGGGACCGACCCGGGGGTCACCGGCGCCAGATGGAGGCAGGGTACAGTACCCGGGCTAGGGCAGGTAGGATGCACACTGCAGGGGACCCTGCCAGGAGGAGCTAACCCCCTGGCCGCCCACGCCTGCCTCAACAAACACAGCTAGCGAGCTAGGGCAGCCACCCGCCCATAGCCATCCATCGGCAAGGCCACCCGCCCCTGCCTCCTCTCCGGTCGCCGGTTGCACGTCCGTGGCTCCCGGGCCCCGGCTGCCGTACATGTGCCCACAGCCACGTCCCCTTCCCGCACCTGTCTCTGCTCAGCCAGCAGCACGAAGTCTCGGCTCATGTCGTGCAGCGGTATGTCCGACAGGTACAGCTGGTGCGCCGCCATCTCCTCCAGGTTGGCCACGCGGGGGGAGCCCAGGAACAGGAGGACAGGAACGCCACCCTGTGCGTGTCGAAGAACGCATGTGGTTAAACACCCGTAAACAGGATGCAAGCAGGAAGGCGGAGTGATTGGGCAACTCCCAAGGGTACGGCAGTTCCAAAACAAGCTGGGGTGCTGGGATGCCCCAGCTCGGGGCAGTGCTGGACAGGGAGTCCAGTGCTTGTTGTCCGCAACAATGACAGGCGTGAAGGTGAAAGCGCACGGGCGGGCATGACCCATGGGTCGTGACCTTATGCAAGCTACCGAGGCCTTCGCACACGAGTATCCGTCGCCCAGGGCCAGGCGCTCACCGGCATGGTTGTTTGGACCATCTGGCCCTTAAACTCCAGGCCCGTTTGCAGCGCCTGGGGGGAGATAGGAGTGGGGAGCCAACCGCGTTGCAAAGGCCGGTCAAGCGTTTGGCTGACGACGGCCGCACCTTCCCAACTGAGCGGCAGCAGGGAGGAGATTCGCGCAACAGAGGGGCTCAGGGGGCAGATCCCTAGGAGAGGGGAGGGGGACGCTTCGCACAACACGTCACAGCACAGGTCCAGGGAAGGGAAGGGAAGTTCTCGCCACCTCGGAGCTGCCGCCACTCGCTCAACGCGGCTGCCGTACGCATCCCCCATGCGCGCATACGGCACCTGTGTATCGCCACCACAACCACCCACAGCTACCCGCGCTCGTCCAGCCCGAGTGGGACACCCTCCCCCGAGGCGACCTGAAGCCAGGCCAGGCGACCCGCCGCCATCGTCGGACCCGACGCCTTCAATGGACACGCCTTCAATGAACCCAAGCCAGCACACCTTCAGCAAGAACAGCGAGTCCTTCTCCACGATCATCTTGTCGTACTCGAACGCGATGTACGGGTGGCGCAGCTTGAAGGTGTCTGTCACCGCCGACCCGGCGGTCAGGGTTTCGCCGAACAGGCGGCCCATGATGCGGCCCACCTGCACCACGGCGCAGTCCTTGTCCAGGATGATGTGGAAGGGGAACATGTCGTAGAAGAAGTCCTTAGTCATGCTGTACGACGACGCCAGCGCCGCGCCGTGGTCATCCCAGTGCTGCAGCGCCTCCTGGTGCGGGTACAGCACCTTGAAGATCTACAGGGCGCGGGGGAAAAGGGGTTTTGAAGAAGACCCGTGGATGCGAGAAAAAATCCGTGGGGTGGGGTAGGTTTTACAAGGTTTTAGCTGGGGTGGACATGCAAGCTTGGGGTGATTGGCCAACATCGCATCATATCTGAGGATGAGAGGAAAACTTCATTCGAGAGGTCCCAACGTGCGCCTCTTTCCCTTCCGTCCCCCTCCCTCCCGCCCTGCCTACGCCCCGCCCCCTCCCCCCTGCCCTCGCACCTCGTGGTCGCAGTCCCCCGCTTCTCGGCTGGCCACCAGCTCCATCTCCACTTCGTGTTCAAACAGGACCTTGGAGGCGCCCTTGAGCACCCCGCTCACAATGGGCCACAGCGCCGGCCGAATGGAGTGGTAGTGCAGCAGGAGCGAGGTGCTGGTGACCTGACATGCGGAAGGGACGGAGCGAGAGAAAACCCGCAGGAAGGCACTTGAGAGATACGTAAAACAGACCAGGAAAAAGAGGGAGTGCAGGCACCAGCCGCAGCAGCAACGGCGGGCAGGCACGCCCATCAGAGGCCGCTAGGCGGCTTGAACCTTGGGAGCCAAGCAGAGCGCCCGTAATGCCGCGGCTTCCTATCCCCCCCGGCGCAGCGCCCTCCCGCCGCAACCCACTCTTGTCTATGCCCCAAAACCGCATTCACCGCCCTTACCGACCACCCCTGTTCCTTTCCCCGGCGCCTCCTCCTGCCCCTTTTCCTCCCGACCGCCCCCTCCCGTCCTCGCGGCTCCCTCCCGGCCCCCTCCCGCACCTCCTCGACGCGGAATGCTGGTGCCACCATGGACGGGAACCCCATGGTCTGCGGGCGGGGAGAGAAAGTACATTTTCTACCCATGTTCTTCGGGGGCATGTCGCGGGTACTTTTATTAATAGTATGGCCGGGCAATGTAGCCGGGCCGGGCCGGGCAATATATACATATGGCCGTGCCGGGTAATGTAGCCGGGCCGGGCCGGGCAATGTAGCTTCATGTCCTATACATGTCCTATACATGTCCTATACATGTACCTTCATGTCCTGAAGTTACGTGCCTCTGTCGAGTATTTTTCGATGGCACAGAAGCTGTGAGAACGCAAACAGTGATTGGGCCGCAGGCATCTGCCCATCGGCCTGCCCCTACTCCTGACCCAAATCAGCAAATTGCGCCATCAATCCCCGGTCAAGCTCGGTTCCCCGCTCAACGCTCCAAACCCGCGCAACGCGTCGGCGCCAGCCGTGCCCTTGCCGTACCCACCAGATGCAGGTGCAGATTATTTAAGTTCGCCAGGAACCTGCGATACATGGCGGCATCAGCAACAGCGACAGCATCAGTATCAGCAACCGCATCAGCAGCCAGGGCATAGCAGCGCCGGCTTCCAATTGATACAACCAACCTGCAGCGTTCGACGCATCCACAGTGGCCATCGTCATCGATACACACGCCCTAGCAACGTCCTCGCCTCAGTTGCACCCCAGTCCGCTCAACGAAACGCTAGCTGGGCGCAGTGCGTAAGATTCTTCCCACACCGGAACGCTCCCCACACCGAAACGCTCCCCACACCGAAACGCATACAGCCCCGAAACCTACTCGGCAATGTTGCTGCCCAGGCTCTTGAGGAGGCGTGTGTAGCCCTGCTTGATGACGTAATTTACGAAGTACTGGCCGTACGCCTGTCGCGCAGGGTTTGAGGGGCGTCCGGGGGGTTGCAGGCGATGACGAATATAGTGTGCAGTCAGGCGGGTTCCGTCGCCCCCAGACAGTCTTCCGCGGGCCTGCACGGTTCTGCCTGAGGGAGACAGCAAGACCGAATCGAACTATGGGGCCGATGTAGGCGGTGGGCAACGCGTATGATTGCACCATGAAAGCCGGCACGAAACCGCCATAGAAAGCACTGGCAGACAAGGCGTATGCGCCGCAGGGCCAGGTTGCGCAGTTGGTGGGTACAGGTAGGAGCCGCGAGGCGCGGGGCGTGTATGGAAGCTGGACGAGCGCTGAGTGTTTGCCCTAGCCGCGACGCTAAAGCATGGCGATGAGGCAACGGATACGGGCCCCTCTCCTTATCCTGGGTGCGCCCGGGATTGCGGACGCTGTAACAGTTTATTATTAGGGAGTCTACCGCCGTTGCAGGGACCCAAAAACACTTGGGTACTCCATCTAGCCCAACCATGGCTAGGGCACATCAGCCCAACCGTGACTTAAGCCCGACCGTGACTGGGGAACTCCAGCCCAGCCATGACTGGGGGACTCCTGGCCCCAGCAATGGATAGGTCGCCGCTCCACATCTCCCCGAATTCGTCCAGAAGAGGTCCAACGCGCGTTTCCGCGCCTTACTGGGCGTTTCCCTCCCAACGGTGCTTCCCTGCTGCAAGCGACAGGAGTCTGCCTGTCAACCGCATCGCCGCCGCTGCGGTGAATGCCCCAATACCGCGGCACCATCGCACGCAGGCTGATGGGGGAGACCAGGTCCCCCGACGGGGGTCGTCGCTCACGGGCCACTCAACCTAGATGCCCCCTTGCCCTACGGTT
Source organism: Yamagishiella unicocca (assembly GCA_003116995.1). Lineage (NCBI taxonomy): Eukaryota > Viridiplantae > Chlorophyta > Chlorophyceae > Chlamydomonadales > Volvocaceae > Yamagishiella > Yamagishiella unicocca. Next base: position 92,849 of record BDSL01000039.1, read on the forward strand.
TCGTTTCCCGTCTGTTTGCAATGTGGGTCATTCCAGGCTGTCGTACAATGGCATCACGCCGTCACATTGTATGCGTCATGCACCTGCCGGCGCATGGAGCGCCACTGGAGGCTTTGTTGCTGAGCTGCGGGAAGGCATGGGCCGCTCGGCGGCGTGGGAAGTTGGGGGCCCAAGGTCGGCGAAATCATAAGTGAGGACCCAGGCGCGTCGCACCTCAAGGGCTTGGGGCACTGTGACGCCTAGGATTCCGGCTCCTGTGATGACCAGGTCGTATGTGACCTTGTCCGGGTATGGGCATGACGACACCCAGTTGCAGTCCACGTGGGCCTCCTTGACAATCTGAACCCAAGCATCCCTGCCGAACGAATCGCAAATGAAGCCTTCAACTGCGCGGGAGAAACATGGCCGGGTCAGGGAGGAGGATGTGAACCCAGGGGAAAGAGAGTGAGTCTGTGGGGGTGGGCGGGAGGAGATGGATTGCGAAGAGCAGGGGTGAGATGCTGACGCGGGGACAGCAGTGGGGCAGGGGGCAGTGCTGGGCAGGCGGCCAGAACAGTCGTGACAGTCCGCCTTGGAGGGGAGGGGAGGCGGTGAGTAGATTGCCGCAGTGCGGATGGCTGTGGAGGGCGATTGATGTGAAGGGCTCCCAAGACACGTTCCCATGGGTGTTCATCATGGCGAGCCAGGTGCTCTAGTGTGCATCAGTTTAGCAATTGCAGATGCGCAACATCGGCTACTGCTGCAAAGGACATTGCAGATTGCACAGGCGGGTTGCGCCAGACGAGCAGTGGCTCCGTGCTTTCCTGCGGCCGAGCTGAAAAATACCCCATGAGTCACCCCTCCTCTATGCCCCAGACGTTACATATGCAGCCGCACAACCCCACCACCAACATACCGCTGAGGTTGATCCTGTTCATGGTTTGCGAAGAGGGCGAGGGCGGCAGGCGGGAAGGGACGGAAACAGCTCAGCCTGGCTAAAAAGGAAGCCGCGTTGTATTATGCTTCATTTTCACTTGCACTAATGGAAGCTACAAGGCAATGATTGGTCAGTCAAAGGAGACGAATGGCAATATAGGAACGCGCGTATAGCGAGTAACGCGCCAGTATGGCCGTGAAGACGTTGCCACCTGATGAGTGCTCATTGAATTCCAAGCCTTGCCATCGCCCTTGCTTCCACACCTGACCTGTAACTTATTACTTACCACCCGATCATTTCGGGCCGTTCCGGGCGAAGTGCTTCTCGCCAGCGCGGCTACGCACTTCTCGCCCTCCGAACGGCAGTCAGGGCGAAGTAGTGTCTGATACTGGCGAAGAAATCACTTAACTAAGATAAACACGGTAAACACACTTTGACTCCACGGAGCTTAATCACTGTGAAGCCGGCGAAGCGTTCCTTAGTCGCACTGGGAAGGTTTCCGCGGCAAGTGAGCACCCGGAATCACTGTCTACGTTAAGTAACCTGCTGGATATATAGTACACGTGTAAGCTACAAAGCTGAACAAACCAGATGCGCGGACAAAAGAGGGTGATGGTACAACTGGGTTGAGGTGCTGTAATGGCCTAGCTTTGTAAATTACTTCAGCGCCCGGTTGCGCGCCCATGTAACTGCTTGCCCTAAACGTTTGCACAAAGTTGCGGTGTACCCAACGGCGTGTACGACAACGGACGGGAAAAAGTTACGCGCGGCCTCCAAAGTCTATCCTAACCAGTAAAGAAGCCGACAGGCACCCGCAACGTCAAGAACATTGCAATGGCGCATGAACGATGAACTCCAATATGGCTATATGGGCGACATCGAAAGTGCAGCGACGAGCGTACGACTCTGCTTTGTGTTGCCTGCTTACGCCGTGGCAAGGCCCTTGCACTCCCACAACCCCTGTGTAAGGACGACAGCATTTCGGTCCTTTGCTTTGCACTTGCATGCAAGTTGCGAGAGAATGTGGGAACGATGACACTTTGGTAACGCTCTGCTGCTGACTGTGGGGCTGGGCAGATAGCAGACAGCAGTCTCTGCACCCGGACTAATACTGCTGTTTTTACGAAGGCTAGGGCTGTGTGCGTTCTACGGCACACGGAGTCAGGCGCATTCGCGTGCGCGTCTTGCGTAGTCTTTTGAGGCTGAAGAGACGCCATGGGCTGCTTTAACTCCAAGGAAGTGCTGTATGACTCAAAAGGTGGCGTCGTCCAGACCGGAACCAAGCCGCAGCATGCCCAGGGCAATCAAGTATCGGGTTCAACGTCTGGCCAGCTCCCGCCTGCATATCTCCTCGAAGCTGGCCCGCAAAGTATACTGCTTGGCTCAACCGGCCAGTTAACCCCGTCAGGCCACTCAGCGGGAGGCAAGTACGCTATACCGAACTCTTCACGGAACAGTGTGAGCGCCGGTGGTCACGGCGGCTCGTTTATTGCCTTGGGAGCTGGTGGAGGCTCAACTAGTGGCGTCACACGGCGGACGCCAGTTGGTGGCAAGGGAGCCCACGTGTCAGCCGACTTGAACGCAATCGTTGACGACCAGGGAACCATTAACGCATTGGTCAGCCGACAGCTATCTGTGATGAGCCATTACAGTGTGAAGAGTGAAGCTGGCAGCGTCATTCTTCAGCCGGAGTTAGGGCACGGGCCTAACGCGCTGGGATTTACTCTGCATAAGCTTATTGGGCGCGGCGGCTTCGGCAATGTTTATCTAGGAGAGTGGGAGGGACGTAAAGTAGCCGTGAAAGTGGTCACAGGCAACAATAACGAGGCGAACGCTGAACAGGTGCGATTCGGGTTGGCGGTCGGGTTTCGAGACGGAAGTGGTTGGGATGTGGTGGAGCGAATAAGCTGCGTGGCCGGGCACCCGTTCGTTATAAAACAGCCGGCAAGCAGGCACTCGTGCCTGGCATGCGCAACTGCTTCAACCAACCCCCATGCTCGCATTGGCGTTACCGCATACACATCCCAGCGCATACCTACATGCGGTAGTGCTGTGTGTTGACGCGGTAACGGAAGGCCCGGACCCACAGTGAATCGGCTGTGCTGTGCTGTTGGTGGGGTTGATGCTAGCACTGTTGTGCAACGGTCGTCACCTTGTTGCCCGCTTGACTTCACCCGCTTTCAACGTCCACGGCTGCCATTCTGCTCTTCCACCGTCCTTCCCACCATACGATGGCTGCTGAAAGCCTGCCGTGAAAGCCGCGCTGCCGGTTTGAGCATTTGGCCCGTCCGAATCGACGTTGCCATATTAGTCAGTGGCGGTTAAACCGTACTCCGCCTGACAGACATTTTACATTACCCGAATCTGCCCCGACGCTGCGACAACTGAACCTGCAGCCGGAGGACAAAGAGTGGGAGGCCCGCAAGGAGAAGATGGCGCAGATGGAGGCTATCCTGATGGCCTCAGTCAATCACCCCAGCATAGTGCACACCCTCAAGGTAGGTCCGGCAGTCTTCGTACCCCGTGTTCTCTGTGGTGCCTTTCTGAGCCCGTCACCTGTCACCACAAGACATGCGCGTCGCATGAATGTAACAAACAGCCGAAAGCAAGCGGAGTTTTTCGACGCGTGGATTTGTGTAATCGTCGATCAGTGGTCTAGGCAGCGGAGCCGCCATGACCAGCCTTACTCGGCTCATGCCGTGTCGCGCGTCGTCGTTCTTTCACCCTGACGCCCACACTTCCGGGCCCCTGCACCGCCTAACCATGCGCTTGACCCGACTCGGGTCACGCACCGTAACACATGGCATCTTGATCCTTTTAATGCTGCGACTCTTTTAATGTTGCGACCCTTTTAATGTTGCGGTTGTATCAGGTGATTGCGCACCAGGGCGACGCCATGGATCCGGAGCTTGCGGCCATTGAGCGGGAGCTCTTCACGGAGCGGGACGACGTGAGTACGGTGCGTGTGATGGTGGCCCACATGGGGAGGCGGGGGGGCGAGCCGGGTCCTTGCGTTGTATCCCTGAAGGCAGCAGTTCGGGTTGCACCCACTGTGCTGCCAGTGTGCGTGCCGTCTGCAGAAAGGATTGGTAGGTAGGCGATGGGTACGGAGTGGAATGAGCTAAAATAGGGGCCTGCAATGGGTACGGAGTGGAATGAACTAAAATAGGGGCCTGCAATGGGTATCGGGTGGGATGAACTAAAATAGGGCCCGGCAATGCGCTGCTGCGCGAGCCTGGTGGGGCGTTTCCCGACCACTGTTTGGTATCGCTGCCCTGGCATGTGAGGGTGCTGGCCGTAAACTGTGGAAGTGGCGTTGACAAAGGTACTGGTGGCGATGGCTGTGGCGTTGGTGTACCCTGCGTGAGGGCGTTCCCCAGGGTGCTGGGATCCTACACCCTACAGAGCGGCGCAAGTGCACCACGGTCCTAGCGGGCAGTCCTCGTGCGCAAGTGCCGCCGCTGCTGTCTCAAAGCTCGGGGGGACTTCTGGGCGCAGTCGTGTGGGGGTTCCGTATCTCCCGCCGATCTATGTAAAGCGTAGCACATAGATAATGCATAAGGGGGTAAAGCCTGGAGGACACGCAGCCATCGCAGCCGCGGCAGTGCCCGCTGTCACAAGCCTTCTGTTTGGCCCCCCACGCATGCGAGGGCAAGCAGCGCCTATGGAATGCATAGAAACCTGCTCAGGCGATTGTACGCCGCTTGCTGTCTGTCCCTTGGCCCGAGAGTGACCCCTCCCCCTAATGCGCCAACCATTATACCCGTGTCCTGTAACCGGTCTTTATGCCATCCCCGCCATCTGATCCCTTCGCAGCAACACTCACCGGCCTTCGAGTGGCACATCATCATGGTGGGTGGCGGACGAGGGTGGAGGGCGACGGCCAGACGCGGTGGCAGGGAAATGGCGCCAGGCGGCAGGGGAGGGATACTCTGCTGCAAGCCGTCCTCAACCCGTTTAACCTGACGGAAGGAACCGGCACGGGGGCTCTGGTCTGTCTACGCATGTACCGGCCCACTTCGGGCGCCAGCACGCAGCACGCACCAGGGGAGTAGCTGGAAACCCCTTGGGTTGGGAACAGCCCACGGGTCGACCCGTGGTTCAGACCACTGGCATCACCCATAAGTGCGCCGCGCCCGTGCTTAATGCGCAGCACGTCCGATCAGCATCGGGCATGAGAAGGTTTCGGTGCGCGCGTCGATCCCATCCGAGTTCAAACCCCTGCTTGCTTTGCATGCGCGTCCTCCGTTCAGGAGTACTGCGATCGAGGGTCCTTCTCACGGGCACTGGCGTCCATGCGTTTCCACGAGGTGGGCTCCGAGGTGGAACCAGCTGTGGGCTGGGTTGAAAAGTGACAGGGTTTAGGGTAAACCGATTAGGTTTGGGGGAGGGGGTACCCGGTGAGGTTGCTGGGAGGGGTACCCGGTGAGGTTGCTGGCGCGAGGTAGCATCCGTGCCGTGCTGGAAGGAAGCAAGGTTTCGGAGCCTGGGCCCAGGGTGCATCGTCCATGGCATGGCCAGCATTGCAGGCTGGCCTGCATAGCAAGATTGCGCGGATGCTAGCCGCACTGCCGCGCACAGAGAGGGCCCTGCGTTCCGAGGTTGGAAGTCCGATAATAGGGCCCGTTGGAGGTCGTGCCATGCCGATGTGCGTTGCGCGTATTGCACGTCGACACCGCTTCCCTCTCGACAGCGGCCCGGGGCCTAGAGCCTGAAGCAAATGTCATCGCCTAGTCGCTGTTACGGTGTCTTGGTTGCCTCGCGTCGAAAGTGGATTGGAAGTGAACCGGAAGCGACCGTCATTGTGTGATACCCGTCTTTGCTGCTTGCCTGGCTTTCTGACTTGGCCCCCGCCCCCGGGCAACTCTCTGTGCTCGGTTCACTCCCTGTGCTCGGTTCCAGTTTGTGGAGACGGCTGGGTATGTGCGGTGGGACGCCTGGGCGTGCCTCCAGACCCTCAAGGAGGTCACCAAGGCGCTCATCTTCCTGCACGAGAACCGCATTTTGCACGGAGACCTCAAGGTATGTGGGAGTTTGGGAGGGGAGGGTGGCGGAAAACGACATGGGGGAGAGGAGTGTGACGAGTTTTGACTATACGCAGGAGGGGTTCGAGGGAAACCCGTGGATGTCCGAAAAAACCGTTTAAAGAGAAGTTTTGAGACGCAGGAGGGGAGGGTGACGAGTTTTATCGCCGCCTTCCCCTCCCGATATGTCGTGTTCACGCCACCCTTGGCTGCCTTATTTCGAAAAGGGAGGGCGGCCGTTGCGCTGGCGTGGTGCGCTGCCACCGCAGCCATGCGGGTCTAGTGAGGGCTTCATCAAGGTCGGGTTTCGGAGCTTCGCGCGCCCCAACCCTTTCCTGCATTCACCATCTCTCCCAAAAACCCTCAGCCCCCGCCTCATCCTCGCTCTCATGCTCCCAGGCCGCCAATGTGCTGCTGAGCAGCAGCGACGTCGACCGGCGAGGCTTCGTGGCCAAGGTGTCGGACTTCGGCCTTAGCCGGGTGTTGGCGGGTAACCGCAAGGAGATCAAGACGCAGACGTTCGGCACGGTGCGTGCACCCGAGAGCAACGGAATAGGAACGTACCCCGCGCCTGTTCGCGGGCAGGGCCACTGCCGCCCAGCGTGCACCCCAGCTCTACGGAAATACAAAACACACTTTCGAGGGCTGGGATATTGCCGCCTAGTGTGCATTCTGCCATTTTGCCAGGTCGCATACTTCCCCTCCTGCTCCTTATTCCCCTCCTGCTCCCCTCCACCGTGCCCCCTTCTGCCCCCCACCTTGCCTCAGGTGACTCACATGCCCCCGGAGCTGCTGTCGAAAGGCATCCTGAGCCCCTCAGCCGGTACGGAGGGGCTGCTGCGAGCCGCAGGCGCAGGGCCACTGTCGCTCCTGCTGGAGCTGCGCCTTCGCCCTGTGATTGCCAGCCTCCAGCACAATCCACACGACATCTGCCTGTGCACCATGTCCCCTTCAACCTCACTTGAAATCACCCTCTCCTGCATCCCCACGGTATTCATGGCTAGCAGCGCAAACATCACCTAGCGCTTCCGCCATTGCTCAAATCGCATAACCCCTGGGGGCCTGCATCTGCGTACTGCGGGTTCACTTCGGCTATGGAAACCCACTACCAGCCTTTCCAATGTTTAAATCCCGCATACACTAGACCTTCCCATCCCGCACCAGGCCTTCCCAGACCCTACCATCAATCACACCCTCCACTCACCAGACCTTCCCATCCCGCACCAGGCCTTCCCAGACCCTACCATCAATCACACCCTCCACTCACCAGACCTTCCCATCCCGCACCAGGCCTTCCCAGACCCTACCATCAATCACACCCTCCACTCACCAGACCTTCCCATCCCGCACACCCTCCGTCACGTCACCCCTGCTGGGCCCATCTTCGCACAGACGTGTACGCGATGGGCGTGCTGCTTTGGGAGGCCTACAGCGGCGACCGCGTCTTCAAGCAGCTCAGCGACAGCGAGGTCATCCTGGCCGTAGTGACGCGGAAGGCGCGACCGCAGTTCCCGCCCGACACGCCCCACAGGTAGGGCCGAGAGGGAACCTGCGTGTCTACACGTAGGGAGACATTATACAGCCTGGAAGTTAAGGTTTTGGGCCGCGCAGGGTAAGCCGGCTGGGGCTTCTGCCCGCCAGGCCACGGCTGCTCGTGGGGGAACCTGTTGCCTCCTGTTGGCGCTGGGTTTGGCTCGCTGCCGAGCAAGGTTACGCCTGCTGCCGAGCAAGGTTACGCCTGCTGCTTACGCCTGTTGCCAAGCAACGCGCCTTCTTCCGCCACGCGCTCCTCGCCGTGCAGGTTCAAGTACCTGGCGGAGCGCTGCTGGGCAGAGCTGCCGGAGGTGCGCCCCTCCCTGCAGCAGCTGTACAACGAGCTGGAGAACCTGCAGGTGGGGAGGCGTCCAGGAGTGGTACAGACGCGTGTGTTTGGGAAGTGGAGGGCTCGCCTCCAGGGAGGGGCAGGCGGCACGGGAAAGCAAGTCGAGGGTGTTGGTTGCAAGTCTGGGGGGCCATGTCGTCTATTGCGCTAGGTGTTAAGCAAGGCGGCAGGGGGTTGCGAAGTGCGTGGGCTTAAGCAGGCGGGTGGAAGAGGATTCTGGGGGCATTTCTGGGATGAAGGCACGGAAGGGCGGGAGGAGAGGCGGCGGGGCACCTTTTGGATGAGGCGTGCAACGAGGGGCCGTTGGGAAAGCGGGTGTGGCGGGGACACAGGCTCAGGCGGGCAGCGCGGGCAGTCGGCGCATGGTTGCGAAACGGAGTCGCTGGCGCGAAGCCATGTTGTGGCAGGGGCAAACGGCGCGAGGAGGGGCAGGGGCAAACGGCTCGAGGAGGGGCAGACGACTCGAGGCGGGGCAGGGGCAGCGGCTCGAGGAGGGGCAGGGGCGGCAGGAGAGATGTCAAGAGGTATCGCGACGGTGTGTGTGTACGGGCTTCTATGCCCGGGGGGGGATCTGCGTGCAATAAGCACGAAATCCCATAAAGTCCAAGGCCGGGGCATTACATCGCTACGTCATTGACGCCGGTCAGTTATCCTAATCCCGAATCTCCCGTTGACGGCCCCCGCCGCCCTGCCACCCACCCGCAGGCCCAGCTGTGCCCCCAGGGGGTGGAGTCCCCGCGGCTGCTGGTGCAGTCTTGCATCAAGCAGAAGCGCAGTGTGGGGGCGGTGCCGCCCGTGCAGATGGCGGGCGCGAAGGGACCGGGGCAGCAGAGCCGCTTGGCGCAGGTGGGAGGCCGGCGGGGCCCTGGGGCAGGGCGGAGGGCGGGGCGGGAGGTGGGGCCGTAAGGCCGCTGGACAGGTTGATGCGGGCAATGCGGGGAAATAAATATGGGCAGGTGATGCGAGTAATGCGGGGCCATAACGCAGGGCAGACAGGTGATGCGGGCAATGCGCGGGAATAACGATGGGCAGGCGATGCGATGCGGGCAATGGGGTATGGGATTGTGGGAGCAGGGGCCCTGGCGCCCTGGACGTGCGCTCTCTACTTGCCCCCACGCCTTCCTAGCCGCATCGTTTGGTCACGAGCCGGGATGACGCGAAGGTGCTGTCCTAGCTGCACCGTCTGGTTCACTCCCACAAGCCGCGATGATAATGACCGTGATGATGATGATCGGCAAGCGTGGGAGGGAAACTCGACGCCATTCGCGTCACCCAAACACGATCTGCATTGCATCTTGTGGCTGCTGGACGAGTAACGAGTGCCACGCGGTTGCTGCTGCTGCTGCGCTGCTCAGGGCGTCAGCACCGACGGGACAGCCAAGGGCGGCTCGACGGCGCTGCCAAAGGGGGTCTACACGTCAACACCAGGTGCGTGGAGCGCGGATGGCTCTGGTGTAAATGGCTGGAGGGACGCAGCTGGGGGCTGCGAGAGCGCGGCACTGCTGGCGGGTCTTGAGGTCGGGACATTGCGGGATCTCGCGCTGGGCTGGGCAGAACGGCTGGCGTAGGGGTGCGGCCAACCAGCCGCAGCTGGCGTAGGGGTGCTGTCATTCCCGCTGCGGCTGGCTGTTGAAGCTGCAGCTGCAGCTACGGCTGGCAGCTGGAAGCGTAGGGCCGACGGTGATGCCTAGCCACCCTGCCTGGCCGCTCCCGCTGGCCCCAACGATGGATGATAATGCTGCGACGGGCGTGTGTCGCAGGGCGCGAGTACAACAGCGGCGGCGGGCACCACTACGTCAACTCGCCGCTGGGGGGCGGCGGCGGAGTCGGCAGCCACGGGCCGTCACAGGTACGGTGGCTGTTTGTCGTTGGGATACTGACGAGGGCCGTGCAGTTCGGCAGCGACCGAAAGACGGTGGCAACCGCGCCTTGCAGCCTCAGCCATGCGACCTGAGGTCCCCCAGAAACTCCGGTGTAGCCGCACCCGCCATCGACACCCGGCCTGCCGTCCTGAACCCACCGAACTGCACCCGTGCATCTACCCCAACCGTGTCCCGGTGCACCGATGCTCCTCGCCGCGCATCTACCCCAACCGTGTCCCGGTGCTCCGATGCTCCTCGCCGTGCCTCTACCCGAACCGTGTCCCGGTGCACCGGTGCACCGATGCTCCTCGCCGCGCATCTACCCGAACCGTGTCCCGGTGCTCCGATGCTCCTCGCCGTGCCTCTACCCGAACCGTGTCCCGGTGCACCGGTGCACCGATGCTCCTCGCCGCGCATCTACCCGAACCGTGTCCCGATGCTCCGATGCTCCTCGCCGCGCAGGCGGACAAGCTCAAGACCTTTGCGGCGCTCAACCGCACCCAGCAGAGCGCAAAAAAGAGCAGCGAGTACGGGGCAGGGCCGCCCAGCGGCAACGGCTACGTCAACCCTAGCGGCAACAGCGGCACGGCGGGCAGCCCTGGGATGGGCGGGTCGCGGCCAGGTGGCCATGCGCCCGGGATCGGACCCATGGGACCGCGGCCGCTCATGAAGGTGCCGTCGCTGCATAAGGCCCGCGAGGTGAGGGTGGGAGAGGGCGGCCGGCTGGGCCACTGCACGTCGGCCCGACAGGGGGCCTGGGAGAGGGGAAGTAGGCGGGGGGAGGGTTCGATCAGGGAGGTGACAGAGCGCTTGGGGCTTCGGGCCCAGGCACTGCAGCGCTTCGTTGCGGTCGTCTCGTTGTCGTCCCTTTGCAGCGGCAGTTTTCCAGCGTCTAGTGTAGGTGGCTCAACCAGTGAAGCCAGCCCGGACCACTTGCCGCGTAGCACGCTGCCACCCCAGTCGCCTCTCCCCCCGGCTGCGCCCACACTCATGCCCACGTCCAACCCTACTCCCGCCCCCAACCCAACCCCATTTCCAACCGCAACTCCCAACCCCAATTCCAACCGAAACTCCAACCGCAACGCTGACCGAAACGCTGACCGAAATTCCACCACCCGCAGCCCGAGCTCAGCGTCTCGCACTCTGCGGCCTCCTCTCCAACGCTCATATCCCCCTACATCAAAGGCGCCGTGTCGGGGCCGCTGTCGCCGCTCAAAAACAGCACCATGGTGCAACAAGTGGCGCCGTCACAGCCCTCGGCGCCACAGGGCGGCGGCTTCCCGCCTGCCCCCTCCAACCGGAACGCCACCACTGGCAACGCCACCGGGTACTCACCCAACCACAGCGGCATGTCCACGGGGTCGCTGCCGCCTATCAACATCAGCGCAGCAAACGGGCCGGGCGCCATTACGATAGGGCCCAGCAGCCCGGGCTCCAACTCGGGAGGCATCGGTAAGTGCGCTGGGCGTGATGACCGATGCGGTGTGGTCGAAAGAACCCAGGATGCGGTCGGAGTGCGTTGCGTAAACCCTAACTCGACAACTACTCATCAAAAGAGATCGAAGTCCGTTTGCGGTGCTGGAGGTTAATGCTAGTGGTTAGTGCTGGAGGTTAGTTCGCGGTCCGACGCACAAAAAACAAGACTGACTGAAAAGAAGTAAATTACTAGGTGAGAAAAAAGGCTGGGCAAGCGTTTCAGATGGTGGCGGTGTATGTGTGTGTCTGTGAATGCCGCCGCGGGTGCGATTCGCCGACAGCTGTCCTACCCGGTACCTGCTCAACAGCTGCCCAACCTGATATCCGTCCTCCTTCCTTGGACCCCGGCCTCGTCCTTCTGAGATCACGGCACACACGGCCAGTCTTGGCTCGGCTCGCTTCACATACATCCCCATGCAGGGGACATGCCCTCGTCCCCGTTGCGATGTGGGACTTGCCCCGACCCGCGCCCGATCGCCTCTTTTCCGCCTCTGCTGTAGGACCGATTGGCGGCACCCCCGACTCGCCTCCCGTGGTGCCCAACGAGTTCCTAGGCCGGGCGCGCACCGCATCAGCCACCGGCATCAGCCGGCCCAGCCGCTTCGGCCACCAGGAGGAGGCTGTGGCGCGCCAGGCGTCGACCGGCAGTGTGCCCGCCCCGTCAGTCCTGAATTGAACCCAACATCGGGTCCCGCCCTATTGACTCGTAGAGCTGTGCCAAGCCGGCCAGCTGGAAGGTAGGGGCACCTGTCCGATCAACAGCCAGTCGGTGATGTCGCTACTCTGCGCCAGGGTGTGCTACGTGTCACACACGCGCGCACAGGGCTGTGAGACCTCTCACCTTGCCCTGGCCAACGGAGGCGGAGAGGCCCGCCGGCAGTTGCATTGCTCCAGGGAGGCTGCCATCTGGGTACTCCCGTGGAGGTCGGGGGCCGGGTTGGTGCGGTGCAGGGCGCTGACGGGTGGTGCGCCTGCGGTGGTCGACTGCAGCGCGGCCCCACGTGTAGGCGGCCTTTTTGCTGCTGCGTGGGGTTGGGACGCGGCCAGGGTCTAGGCACGGCGGCCAGGGTCTAGGCAGGCGGCCAGGGTCTAGGCAGGCGGCCAGGGTCTTGGCAGGCGGTCAGGTATTGGCAGGCGGCCAGGGTCTTTGCGTCGTCCTGAAAACGGCGCGTTGGAGGCAGTAGCTGCCTTGCAATAATGCGAGAAGACGCTGGGACGTCCTGTGGTGGTTAGGTGGGTGGGTGGGTGGCGGTATCTCATGCAGAGCAGGAAGACGCGGAGCGTAGTGGTGGAGCAGCGCACATCAGGGCACGTCAGGGCACATCATGGCACGGGGAGGTTCGAGTGTCAGCTGGTGTCCAAGTGGTCGCAAGCTGCGAGTGGTGGCCGTGATGCACCGCCCCGACACCACGTTAAGGCCCCAGCGTTGCGCACATGGCCTTCCCCGCCCTGCCCCGCCCCACGTCTCACGCCACCTCATACATCCTCGCTGCTAGCGGGGCGCGCACGGGCCCCTGCCTCGCGGCTGGGACAGCGGGCAGCGGTGGCCGCATGCCAACCGCATGAGGGGCCGCTGCGCGCCCCACAACGTATGTTGCGCACTGATTATCGCGCCACTCAGCGTATGAAATTGTCTTGATGTGCTGTCCGTTGCATAAGCGTTTTGTGGTTGGCTGCGGACAGTAGCCGCGGCGGCGCCTTCTATTGCCCCCTTTTGTGTGTTAATCTATTTCACTGTGTGGCCGCCGAGGGCTGTATCGGCGGGGGGTGGCGCTGTTCTGGCGGCGGGGCCGATTTCCCCACGTCGGCTGGATTACGGAAGGTATTTGCTTTCGGGTGTGGTGCCTGAGGCCGGCGGAGGCTCTGCTTATCACGCACTTGGAACCTGCTCCCCCCCGCGCAGGGGCTGCGAACTGGCCTATGTGATTATGTGTAGATTAAAGCGGGGCTTGAGTACGTGTTTGTGACCTCTTTCCATTTCTGGAGGAAGACAGGGAAGCAGCAAGGAAGTGATGGTCTTTCGCCCACCCCGCCCGTGTTTGCATTTGGGCGGTTGGCCACGGCCGGAGCTGCTGGGGCTGACCCAGCAACGGTCTTTCACACGGATATGGTGCGTGCTGTGTCATGACCCGGATATGACCGTGTTTGTTGGGTTGCCAGACGGCTTCAGCGCGCGCGCACATGCAGCCTTAACACGTCGTGGTTTGGGGCTCGCTCAGCCGCTTGAAAACGTTGGTTGCAACTGCTCTCGGCAGTTGGCCGGCGGTGGTTGAAGTACCGGTATGCGTGTTGGCGTGACCCTTGACCGGGAGCCGCTGTGATTGCAATACGTGGCGGGGGAGGCCCCAGTGGCAACATGCAGCTGGCGGCGTGCCTCCTGCCTGCCAACCTGTTTTGGTGGCCCGCGCAATCCCTGGAGCGCACCGGCTGCGGCGCCTTGCCGCCATTGGCCGCATGGACCGGCGGTTGCGGTCGCTGCGTGTTGTGTTTTGGCGCTGCCGCGGAGGGCCACGCATGCTGGCTGTTCGTCCGCCCAATGGCGGTCGGCGCGCTTGCGCGCGTGCGGCAGCGCGGGGATGCTTCTTAGTAAGAGTGCAGGAGGTGCCCCTAAGGTAACACTTTAGGTCTGGCTGGCGGTGTAAGCCGGTGGCGGGAGAGCACAGCCCGCTGGAGGAGCACTGGGCTCAGGTTTGCGTTCGTGGAGCCCACGTGTTCGCTCGTGGGGGCTCACCGCTTTCCCGTGCGGCCCCACTGGTCGCTGCTGCGCGGTGCGGCCGTGGTATGCGGTTGGAGGGTCATCGTCCAACCGGCAGGGCGTTTGGGGATCTATGACCGACGGGGGAAGGCATGGAGGGGGGCGAGGCGTACGGCGTACGGCAGTCGCGGTTGTGACTTTGGGGCGGTACAAGCACTTCTGGAGGGAGAGGCACTTGGGTGGGACCTCCTTGGCCTTGCAGGACGCATGTGCATACTCGCTTAGGTCGGATGTGGGAGATGGGGTGAATTGGGACGATGGGGCACACACACATGGGCCGACCTGCAGGCTGCCGTACTGTACTGCAGTTGTCGGCTAGCCGCAGAGGGGTAGTGCGTACGGAAATTGCGGAGGGCGGTCCGGCACTTCCGGGCAAGCAATTGCGTGGCCTGGGAGCACGGTGCATGGTACCCCTTGGTACGGCAGTACGGCACCTATGTTTCGTGCGTTTCTGTGGCTGACTTCTGGGACGTTTTTTTTACTGGCGCTGGCGCAACTGGTGGAGGTGGAGGTGTTTAGGTACGCCTGGGTGGCTGCCGCGAAGCCACGGTCCCGGTGTGGGGGTGGCGGGAACACCGCCCGGTCCCGATAGGGGGGCGTCTGAGAGGAATTCGGCGAGGGGGGAGCTGCCTGTAATTGGTGTCGCGGTAAAGTGGGCAGGAGGACCGGAGGGTCCACTGACTTCAGCGCCGCTACGATGACCTCGTTACTTGTTATCATGGGTGTCTCTTGTTCGTCGAATTATATGTACACGGTATACGGTAGATGTAACTCCGGCACTTCTGCGCAGGTTTGTATGGCCCCCTGGTGCCGATGCGCGACCCACTGAGAAGGGCGTTTCATTGCTAATGACGATTCCATCGTGATAACGGTTGCTGTCCTTTCCCAATTTCATAGAGCCGTACTCTTGTGACGGGCGCTGGGTTCGATTTTTTTGAAGCGTCCGAATTAAGGGACGCAGCATTCGCTCTGTACGCGGCTCTCAATTTGTAAGGTGGCGTCTTTGCGTAGCCACAGCGGCATCACGCGTTATCGCGCGATCACATCACACGGCACCTTGCCCCGCATGCCCGCATGTCGCATCGCAGCGCGTGCCTCAATCAACCCGTCATGCCCGCGGCGGCACATGACTGGAACGAAACAGCGGGCGTGCCTAAACCTGCCTAAGCAGCGGGCATGCCTACTCCCCGTCGACTACCGGACGCGCCAGGCTGTCCGCAGCCTTCATTGCTGCCAGAGAGGTGTCTGAAGCCAGATTGCCCGGACTGTCGTGCAGTGTACGGCAGCCGCCCCCAGGGACAGCTGCGTCATCACGTGTTACATCCGTTTGGTGAGAGGCGCCGCCGGTGATTGAATCTACCGGGGGGTGGCCTCCGCAATCCTGCTTGCGCGTCATGGCGCCCGAAGGCACGTTCGAGTGCTTCGTACTTGGCTTCACTGCCAACTGTTCCCAGTCGGGCTTGGGGACTACGTGTCACTTGTGGAGAAAGCCGCAAACGCAACCGTATCACACGACAATGTTGAGTACCGGATGACAATGTTAACTACGGAAGCGATCCTTTCCCGATCGCATGAAAACAGGTCGCGATGTAACCAGGGAGAAACCAAATCTCCGCTCCGCTTGCCCATAAGCCCTAGCTGCGCTAACTCAGCCCGATTCAGCTTAATCGTGGAAGGTCGCAACACACTTGCGTGCACCGTGCAATAAAGGTGCACATAAACTACCCCGACCGCCTTCCTCCTCTGCTGCCTGCTCATTGCATAATACTTGCACGGCCCAGGCGGGGCCCATCTGCTCGACGAAACAAACGCCGATAAGGGTCGTGGCAGAAGGTGGGTGCTGTTCGTACGCTTTGGTATGTAAGTATCTAAACGGTGTCAACGGTGTCGAAGGCGCATAAACAAGCCACTCATGGATCCAACCCATGTGTGTTCATGTTGATTGCTCAGTGCATTCTATACACTCTGTGCAAGAACATCCTATCCGTCTTCACATCGACGTGTGCCCCTTCCCGCACGCCCCACGATTGCTGACTGCAATATGAGGGCCGCCCCGAGGTGCTTCCACCGCGCACACAAGATTCGTACGCTGCGCATCGAGTGGGGCAGCGGAAAGAGGATTGCGGTCTGCAGCAGCAACCACGCTGCATGTCGCTCGTCGCCTTCCGAAGCCCGCAAACGCGCATCGTCGCAGCATCCCAATTTAACGAGTGCAAGGCACGGCACCAAGGATGAGCGGCGCCAAGGATTAGCGACAATCCTTATAGCCAAATAATCTCCGAAACCAACACACGTCCCTGCCGCCAGCCATGCAAAACGTCCGAGCCCTCCAGCACTGTCTACTATACACAGGCCGCTGATAGCCAAAGACGGCGGCCCCTCGCAAGAGCTTTACTAACGCATCAAATCATATTATGTCCAGAGGAAGAAAAGCAAATGAGGTCGCAAGAGAGTTTCGCGGCTTTCGCCGCCGATGAAGTCATTTGCAACGGACACCTCGAGGTGAGGCGTGCATGTGATGGGGGACGACTCCCCCTTCCCCCTAAATCAACATGCTCGCCGATAGCACCATGGCTGACCCCCTTGCGCCCAAGAACTCAACAAGAATGCGTGCCGGGCATGCAGCCGCACAATACCCATTCACACAAAAAAACGAGGTCCGGACGATATCGACATTGCAGCCCTGAAACATTCCACGGCCACTCGAGCTGCACTAGCATTATGGGAAGATCTGCACTTTGCATATTCCGTGCTGCAGCGCTCTGCAGGTTCCCACTGCTCTGCGATTGATGGGATTCTTCAATGGACAACGTACGGCAGTAGTCGTCCTCGTCACCCCCGCCTGACCGGCCGTCGCGGCCGGCTCGAGCTTCCATCCAGCAATCGGTTGCGAGAAGTGCGCATTGACTTTCGCAATCTCCTGCAGCTGCCCTAACGTACACACACATCGACATCCCCTCTTCGGGCCTTAAGATCTTCGACTGACCCGTGGATTGGATCGCGCGCCTATAGCAGGCCCTGGGCCTTGCACACGCTGACGAAGCGATGGCCTGGGGTGTCCACGAAAGAGTAGAGGCACAGCCCTTGCGCGGTGCGCTTGCAGACGTCGCTGAAGGAGCCGAACTCAGCGCATTTGAGGAGCATGAAGAAGCCATCCGTGTAGTCGTATCTCAGGCTGTAGACGTACAGCTCAATCGCCTTCCCGCTGAATGTCGTACCTGCAATGAACCCAAGTGTGACACACGGTGTGCAAGGTGTGCACGGCTTTGTGGCGGGCGCTGGATCGCGGGACAGACAGTCTTCCCCCACTCTACCTGCCCCGACAGCGCTCTGCGATCGCCGATCGGCCGACGAATGAACCGCATAAGGACTTGTCGTACTGGGTAACCTGGGTCAGGACGCTTCCCTAGTCTGCCCCTCCGTCTCTTCCTGCCTATGGCCAGAGTCGGCCCGCCCTGCCGTGCTATGTGCATGCGGTTTGCTGCAGATGACTCAGATCCCAGTTCAATTCCCGGCACTGTATGACACCGTACGGCGCTATACGGCGCCACACCCACCGACGCGCGCCGACAACCAGTTCTCTGGGTTCGCCTCCGAGTCCTGCCAGAATCGGACGCCCCTGTGACAGCATCGCCAACAGCAGGGGAAGCAAGAGCCAGGATGGCGTTAGGCCCGCATTTGGAAGTACGGATGACCCTTACGCGGAGCTTTTGCCACAAGTCCCTAAAGCAGTGTAAGTGATCGACTCGTACTGTCGTGAACTTCGCGGGTTTGCACATGCATCCCATAACCGCTAAGCCCAACGGAGCGCTGCAGCGGCGTGATCCAACCTAGCCGCTCTTACTCCCGCCCTGCAGCACACACGCCCGCCAATGCACCCGTTGATCCTCCCTCCATCGCAACTGCCAGCCAACTGCCAGCCAATCGTCAGCCAACTGCCAGGCAACTGCCAGGCAACCGCCCAGCTTTCTGAGCCCAATCACCTGTAGTTCGACGCCTTGTCCAGGGTGTTGAGCGGACTGGCGAAGCAGGACGCCGCCTTCAGGTTCAGGCGGAACGCGATCTTGTTTACCGTCGTCCTCGTGATGCTGTGTGGGGAGCGAGCCAACCAGGTGACAGCGGGTGGGGTATATCGGCATGCATGTGCGGGCTCGTTGTATGGGAGGGCGGCAGATTTTGATGGAGCAAGCTAGTCAGGAGCATGGATTACAACCCTAAACGCCCACCGAACATAAAACACCGTCGCTGGGCCGGCCCCGGCTTCCTGCACCACGTACCCCTCTCCCCCTCCCCATCCGTGCCACAGACCCTGCAGCTCGCGGGCAGCACCCAGCCCTCTGGGTGCACCCCACCTCCACCCATCTGTTTCCTCTTCCCCCCACCCCCCACCTGTACCCATGGGCTTCCTCTTACCCCACCCCCCACCTGCACCCATGGGTTTCCTCTTCCCTTCCACCCTCCACCTGTACCCATGGGTTCCCTCTTCCCCCCCACCCCCCACCTGTACCCATGGGTTTCCTCTTCCCACCCACCACCTGCACCCATGGGTTTCCTCTTACCCCCCACCCCCCACCTGCACCCATGGGTTTCCTCTTCCCCCCCACCCCCCACCTGCACCCATGGGTTTCCTCTTCCCCCCCCCCACCACCTGTACCCATGGGTTTCCTCTTCCCCCCCACCCCCCACCTGCACCCATTGGTTTCCTCTTCCCCCCCCCCCACCCCCCACCTGCACACGGGGTTGCCGTCCATCATGATTGTCTCATTGCACTCCTTTGGAAACAACCGGAAGGTATGGTAGGTGCTGCGGGGGTTGAGGTGGGTGGTTCGGGTTTCGGAGGAAGTGGATGACCGTTGGAGGTACGGTAAACGGAAGCAGGTAAAATGGACCCGGCACCCAGCGCCGGTACCTAGCCCACCACGTCGTACACTGGCTGGCCCCTTCCGCCTGTCTTCCACCAATCCCATCGAGGGGGCCGCGAAATCTCCAACCCGCCGCCTGCCCATCCTCCCAACCCGACGCCTGTGACTGCCGTACTCACGCGTTCTCGAACTCGATATCCTGCCCGAAGTGCAGGCTGTACGGCGCCGTGTCGCAGGAGCACAAGCCCGACCGGAAGCTGCCGTACGGGAACTGCTCACCGTCGACGATGACTTCTCCCGTGTCCCTGACGCGGCAACCGACGTTCAGGTCGGGGCCTGCGGGGGAGCCAAACACAAAACACACCACACACACGCGCAGGATTTCGTACGTGTACTCGTCAGGTAAGGCCCTTCTGATCGCGCCGTCCCGCAACGTCCCCCGCTCGTCTCCCTGTTAGGTTCGCTGCTTACGGCTTCCACATATCTCAATTGGCTAGTGTCCGACCCGAATGCGGCCCGATCCGATTGCTTTCCGACCAGACGTTCCTGACCGAACGGCGCCGAACGGCGCGCTTATAGATTTCACACCAACCAAAGCACGGCCCGGCACAGATCACCTCAGCGCGTTGCATCTTGCATTACAGTACGACATGGCGCTACCCGATCCACGCGAACCCAGCGGCAAAACAGTAACCGACTCCGGCATTCCCTCCGAGCGCCGACTTGTCGCTCACCGGGCATCTGTTGCAGCGGCTGCAGCGGCGTTCCGAACAACGGAGGTAGCAGCGCCCGTGACGGAGGCGGAGGCGGCGGAGGGTATGGCAGCGATGGGGAGGGTGTCGCTGCCAGCGGCAGAAGCTGTGTATCGGGGTGGAAGCGGCTGTAGCATACCGACACGGCAGGCCCAGCAGCCGTTTCAAGGGGAGGTGATGGCGGTGAAGAGGAGGGTTTCGCGATCGGTGGGGCCAGCCGGGCGACCGGAGGCGGCAGGGACGCGGGCGGAAGTCTGGGCAGGCTTGGAGGGGGTGGCGGTGAACGAGGCGGCGGGCGAGGATTGGGGGGCGTTGCCGAGGGCGGGAGGGGAAGCGGGAATGAGGGCGTGGGTGGAGGCGGCTTTGGAGACGCAGGCTTGGCGGGCTGCACGGGCGGCCGTGGGGGCATCGGGTGCCGTGGGGCCAACGGCGGCCGTGGTGGTAACGGCCGCCGAGGGAGGAGCGGCGGCCGTGGCGGCATCGGCGGGCGTGGCGGAAGCGGCGGCCGTGGCTGCCGTGGGGGCAACGGCGACCGAAGCGGCTGTTGATTTGTGGGTGGTTTGGCGGAGGTGGGCGGCGGGGCAGAGGGCGGCGATGACGGCTGGGAGGGAGGTGGCGGTGACCCCGGAGACGGCGGCCTTCGAAACGGTGGCCGAACAGGTACGCGCGGCGAAGGCGATGGAGGTGGGGTATGCAGCGGCGAAGGCGATGGAGGTGGGGAATGCGGCGGCGAAGGCGATGGAGGTGGGGGATGCGGCGGCGAAGGCGATGGAGGTGGGGGATGGGGCGGCGAAGGCGAAGGCGAAGGCGAAGGCGAAGGCGAAGGCGAAGGCGAAGGCGAAGGCGAAGGCGAAGGCGAAGGCGAAGGCGAAGGCGAAGGCGAAGGCGAAGGCGAAGGCGAAGGCGAAGGCGAAGGCGAAGGCGAAGGCGAAGGCGAAGGCGAAGGCGAAGGCGAAGGCGAAGGCGAAGGCGAAGGCGAAGGCGAAGGCGAAGGCGAAGGCGAAGGCGAAGGCGAAGGCGAAGGCGAAGGCGAAGGCGAAGGCGAAGGCGAAGGCGAAGGCGACCCAGTCAATGGCGGCGAGGATCGCGGTCTTGGTGGCAGGGGCGGCGTTGATGGTGGCGGCGACGTCGGCTGTGTTTCCGGTGATGGGGGGGAAAGCCGGGCGCCACCTAGTAGCACATCCACGCCGAAACGAATACGTTGCTGGAGTCGTCGCTCGCCAGTCCTCAAGTCCCCAGAAGCATCACGTAGAGGCTTGTCGGAAGACACGGCCAGTGGTGGCGGCGGTGGGTGTTCCACCAACGTCAAACTTGCCACTGTCCGAGCTGCCACAGGCGGCGATTGCAGTGACTTCTTAGAAGGCGGCCGGGGCGGCTTTCCTGGGCTGGGAGGCCGTGGGGGCTTCGAGGCTTTTGGCGGCTTCGCTGCCATAGGGCGCTGCAGGGGCTGGAAGGGTGCTGCTGGTTCTTCAGGCACCATCGGAGCTCTTTTCCCCCGGGGCCTTGGGGGCGAGGGTGGACCTGCCGGAGGTGTTTGGCTGCTCGGCGGGGGCGGGGGCAGGGAAGGACGAAACGGTCGCCGCCGTGGAGGGGGGCGGCGGCGGCCGGACGGCGGCTTCGGCGGGGGTGCGGTTGGGGTTTCAGGCGACGACGGAAGCGAAGGAGGCAAGGGCGACTCTGGAGTGGGCGGCGGAGGAGGCCGTCGGCGCGATGGGCGGGGTGACCGCGGACGGGATGTTGGCGGCGATGAAGGTGGTGGGGCTGGCGAATTGAGCGGCAAGGGCGGCGGTGATGCTGGCGATCGGTTCGCGGGAAGCAGCGGCGGCGGGAATTCCGGCGACTTAGGCGGCGACGGTGACGGCGGCGGCGGTGACGGCGGCGGCGGCGATGGTGACAGCTTTGGCGGCGACGGTGACGGCGGTGGTGATGGTGACGGCGGCGGCGGCGGCGACGGCTTTGGCGGCGACGGAGACGGTGGTGGTGGCGAGGGTGATGCATGTTGCAGCGGAGGTTTTGGCGGTAATGGTGAAGGCGGCGGTGGCGACGGTGATGGTGGAGATGGCGACGGTGGCGACGGTGAGGGTGGAGGTGGGGACGGTGGTGGAGGTGGCGGGGACGGCTGTGGCGGCGACGGCGATGGCGGAGGTGATGGTGGTGGTGGTGATGGGGACGGTGACGGTGGTGGTGGTAACGGCTTTGGCGGCGATGGTGACGGCGGTAATGGCGATGGCTGTGGCGGCAATGGTGACGGTGGTGGCGACGATGGTGACGGCGGTGGAGAAGGCGGTGACCGCCGCTGCAGCGGCTGCTTCGGTGGCAACGGTGACGGCTGTGGCGGCGATGGCTTTGGCGGCGGCGGTGACGGCGGCGGTGGTGATGGCTGAGGAGGCGGCGGTGATGGCGGTGGTGGCGATGGCTGCGGCGGCAGTGGTGACGGCGGTGGTTGTGTCGGCTTCGGCGGCGATGGTGACGGCGGTGGTGGCAACGGCTTTGGCGGCGGCGGTAACGGCGGTGGTGGCGACGGCTGTGGCGGCGACGGTGATGGCGGCGAGGGTGACGGTGGTGGCGGAAACGGCTTTGGCGGTGACGGTGACGGCGGTGGTGGCAATGGCTGTGGCGGTGAGGGCGACGGTGGTGGTGGGGACGGCTTTGGCGGCGGCGGTGACGGTGGTGGCGGCAACGGCTTTGGCGGCGATGGTGAGGGCGGTGGCGGCGATGGCTGTGGCGGTGAGGGCCACGGCGGTGGCGGGGACGGCTTTGGCGGCGGAGGTGATGGTGGTGGTGATGGGGACGGTGACGGTGGTGGTGGTGACGGCGGTGGTTGCAATGGCAGTGGTGGCGATGGTGACGGCGGTGGTGGTGACGGTAACGGAGGCGAGGGCGACGGTGGTGGTGGCGACGGGTTTGGTGGCGACGGTGATGGTGGTGGCGGTGATGGTGAGGGCGGCGACGGTGAAGGCGGTGGTGGCGATGGCTGTGGCGGCGATGGTGATGGCGGCGGCGATGGTGACGGCGGTGGAAGAGGTGGTGACTTCCGCCGCAGCGGCTTCCTTGGTGGCAACGGCGACGGCTGTGGTGGTGATGGCTGTGGCGGCGATGGTGATGGTGGTGGCGATGGCTCCGGCGGCGACGGTGACGGCGGTGGTGGAGACGGCTGTGGCGGCGACGGTGATGGTGGTGGTGCCGACGGTTGTGGCGGTGAGGGAGATGGCGGTGGCGGCGATGGTTTTGGCGGCAGCGGTGACGGCGGTGGCGGCGATGGTGACGGTGGTGGTGGCGATGGCTCCGGCGGCGACGGTGACGGCGGCGGTGGTGACGGCTGAGGAGGCGACGGCGACGGTGGTGGTGGCGATGGCTTTGGCGGCGACGGTGACGGTGGTGGTGGCGACGGCTTTGGTGGCGACGGTGAAGGTGGTGGCGGCGATGGCTCCGGCGGCGACGGTGAGGGCGGTGGCGGCGATGGCTGAGGAGGCGACGGTGAAGGTGGTGGCGGCGATGGCTTTGGCGGCCGCGGTGATGGCGGTGGCGGCGATGGCTGTGGCGGCGACGGTGAAGGTGGTGGCGGCGATGGCTCCGGCGGCGACGGTGAGGGCGGTGGCGGCGATGGCTGAGGAGGCGACGGTGAAGGTGGTGGCGGCGATGGCTTTGGCGGCCGCGGTGATGGCGGTGGCGGCGATGGCTGTGGCGGCGACGGTGAAGGTGGTGGCGGCGATGGCTCCGGCGGCGACGGTGAAGGTGGTGGCGGCGATGGCTTTGGCGGCCGCGGTGATGGCGGTGGCGGCGATGGCTCCGGCGGCGACGGTGAAGGTGGTGGCGGCGATGGCTTTGGCGGCCGCGGTGATGGCGGTGGCGGCGATGGCTGTGGCGGCGACGGTGAAGGTGGTGGCGGTGATGGCTGTGGCGGCGACGGTGAAGGTGGTGGCGGCGATGGCTCCGGCGGCGACGGTGAGGGCGGTGGCGGTGATGGCTGAGGAGGCGACGGTGAGGGTGGTGGCGGCGATGGCTTTGGCGGCCGCGGTGATGGCGGTGGCGGCGATGGCTGTGGCGGCGACGGTGACGGTGGTGGTGGCGATGGCTCCGGCGGCGACGGTGAGGGCGGTGGCGGCGATGGCTGTGGCGGCGACGGTGACGGTGGTGGCGGCGACGGCTTTGGCGGCCGCGGTGACGGCGGTGGCGGCGATGGCTGTGGCGGTGATGGTGACGGTGGTGGTTGTAATGGCTCCGGTGGCGACGGTGACGGCGGTGGTGGCGGCGGCTGAGGCGGCGACGGTGACGGTGGCGGCGGCGATGGCTGTGGTGGTGTCGGCGATGGTGGTGGCGGCGACAGCTTTGGCGGCGGAGGTGACGGTGGCGGCGGCGATGGCTGTGGCGGCGACGGTGACGGTGGCAGCGGAGATGGTGACGGCGGCGAGGGTGACGGTGGTGGTGATGAAATTGGGGGTGGGGACGATCGAAGCGGCCTCGGAGGCATTGGTGGAAAGGGTTTCCTTGGAGCCTTCGGAAGTAGAGGAGACCTGGGCGGTTTAGGCTGACTAAGCTGCGGCGGTGATGACGACGGCAGTAAGAAGGGTGGTTTGCTTGGCCGCCTCGAAGGCTTCGGTTGAGCAGGGGATGGGGGGGGTATTTGGGATGGGGGGGAGGGTGGGATGTCCGGAGGCGGAGGCTTTAAGGGCGTCTTGGGCGTCTTAGGCGCCTTGGTGGAGGATGGAGCCTTTGGTGGAGTCGGCGAGGGCGGGGACCGTGGTGGCTTGGGGCGTCTAGGCCTCAACGGTGATGGTGGTTGTGGCTCCGGCGGCGGTATCGAGGGTGGCTCCGGTGAAGCCGGTGACTGCTGGGGGTCCATTGGAGCACTGGGTAGGGGCGACGGCAGCTTCGGTGGCTTGGATGGCGGCCTAGGGGGTGGCGGCGGCGACGGAGCCCGGGGGGGTGATGGCAGCAGTGGTGTCCGAGGTGGCGGCGGCGGTGGCAGTGGCCGAGGGGGCCGTGGCACCGATGGAGTCCGGGGAGGTGGCGGCGGCGACGGAATCGTAGGAGTTGCCGGTAGGACCGGTGTCCGAGGCGGCGGCGGTGGTGACGGCGACGGCGGTGGCTTAGGGCGTGCCGGTGTCAACGGAGTCCGAGGCTGCCGAGGCAATGCAGGCGGCCTAGGAGGCGGCGGCGGCGGCGGACTCGTCAGCTGTGTTAGCGGCGGCGACCTGGGAGCCAGTGGTGGTTGTCGCGGCGGCTGCGAGACGCTCGGCGATGGTGGCGGGGTCCCCGGCGGCGGCACCCCCGGCGGCGCGTCGGGCGGCGGCGTCTGCGGCGGCGTCTGCGGCGGCGAAAGGGCTGCCTTGCTCCAGATGTACGACACGAGGCACGTGGCGGCGCCGTCGGGGGTCTGTGTGTTGCACACCCTGCGCAGTGAGATTCCGCCGCACTTGCCGACAAGGAACACGCCCCGGGTCAGGGGGTCGGTGCCGGCTTTGGCCTCAGCTGGCAGCGTCACCGCCGCGTTGAGGCGCCTTCGGAGGTCGGATAAGGTGATGGCGAGCTCCATATAGCCGGTGTAGGTGCTGATGCCTGGTTGGGAGTGGTCAGGCAGCGGAGGGCGATGGTCAAGACGGGCCAACAACCCCTCCTGGCCCCTCCTGACCCCTCCTGGCCCCTCCTAGCCCCGCCTGGCCTCTCCTGGCCCCTCCTGACCCCTCCTGACCCCCCCGAACCCTCCTGACCCCTCCTGACCCCTCCTGACCCCTCCTGACCCTGAAGCGTCCTACCAATATAGGCGTTGACCACGAGTCCCGCTGGGTCCGTGCCGTCCCACGGGTCATCTGGCCTGAACCAGACGCCAGCTCCGAAGCCCTGGCCCAGGCTACCTGGCTGGACAAAGGCATTGGGCCTCACTTTGTAGCAGCTGGTCGTCCTGTTGGGGTCCAGCTGGATGATGAGGGAGGTCAGCTGTGTCGGGGAGGAGGATCCGGGCAGCCGAGGGTCAAGACGGAAGGCGTACAACTGCCTGCGAGCGCATGTGGCGAGAGGCGCATGAGGGGTTGAGAGGGGCAGGAGGGGTTGAGAGGAGCAGGAGGAGGGGGATGTGGCATCGATGACGAAATGCACAGGCATGACAGAGATTGCGCGTTGGCTTCTGTTGGATTTGCTTCTGTTCGACTTTGCGCATGGGGCTTGAGTAAAATGGTATCGCATTTCCGACCCAACGGCAGCACAGTAGCTTAACGTGCGGCTGCGGCTGGCACAGAATGAATAGCCGAAGTGCGCTACCTGACGCAAGTATGCACGTTCGGTACCCGGCTCCCGCAAGCGCCCAAGCAAAACCCAGCAACCCCGCCCCCAAAAACATGTATATTTTGCAACCCCCCAAAACGGGTTTTGTCAGTCCCCAGCATACGCATACACACGCCGGGGTGCTGCTGCCCCGGGGGCTCACGCACCTGACATCCATCTCCACGTCAGAACCCCACACCATGCTGTACGGCGATGCCGTGCACCCGCAATCGCCTCCTCCGCCACGGGCTACAGGAAACCTGCAAGCGCGTCCGTGTCGGTGTGAGGGGGGGTACGGCAGCAAAGCGAGGAAGCAAACACCGAGAGGATGGGTGGGAGGATGGGTGGATCCGAGGATCCACGGCTGACAAACCAAAGGCGGACGGAGATGGTGGCCCAAGAACATACAGAATGGGTGGGTACTAGGGCGCCAGAGGTGAGCAGCACAGCCAGACCGTTAGTGCTGGCAGTTAGGTGGGTCAGCATAAGGCCCGGCTGGTGCAGGTTGGCTGCGGCGACCGTTGACGCTGAAACGACAGCAAGCAGAACGGATGGCAAGGATGCCCTCCAAAAAGGTGCTCAGACCCGGCTAAACCGAATACCGTCTGCCCTCCTCCAATCCCCTCGGCTAAACCCATATCCCTCAGCTGAACCCAGTCCCTTCGGCTGAGCCCATTTTCCTCAGCTGAACACAGTTCCCTCAGCTGCGCCCGGTTCCGGCAACCGCTTCGGCTGGATCCCACAATTCCCTCGGCTGGACTCAACGTGTTCGGGGCAATCCAACGCATCCTGCTGAGCCTATTCGGCAGCACACCATCCCTTCAGCCGTCGGCCCCTCCCTCCTGCTGAACCAACCCCTACAGGCCGCCACCCCCCCCCCCACGGCGTTGCCTTGAGGCCCGCAGACAATGGATCCTCCTCGTCTGGCAAACTACGCACGGCAGCACTCACCGGTAGCCGCTGGGGAAGACCCAGTCCGGGACCGATCCGCTTTGTAGCACCGCCATGCTGGTGTCTGTGCCATTCCACAACTGCCCGCCCGAAACGCCCCCCTCGTCAGATGACCGAAGGGAACATGTGGGGGACTGCCAGTCGTTTGGCGGCCCTGCGCGTGCAGAGGGGAGTTGTGTGCAGACAGGCGGGTTGGGTGCAGAGGGGAGTTGGGTGCAGACAGGCGGGTTGGGTGCAGAGGGGAGTTGGGTGCAGGCAGGCGGGTTGGGTGCAGAGGGGAGTTGGGTGCAGGCAGGCGGGTTGGGTGCAGAGGGGAGTTGGGTGCAGGCAGGCGGGTTGGGTGCAGAGGGGAGTTGGGTGCAGGCAGGCGGGTTGGGTGCAGAGGGGAGTTGGGTGCAGGCAGGCGGGTTGGGTGCCGAGGGGAGTTGGGTGCAGGCAGGCGGGTTGGGTGCAGAGGGGAGTTGGGTGCAGACAGGCGGGTTGGGTGCAGAGGGGAGTTGGGTGCAGGCAGGCGGGTTGGGTGCAGAGGGGAGTTGGGTGCAGGCAGGCGGGTTGGGTGCAGAGGGGAGTTGGGTGCAGGCAGGCGGGTTGAGTGCAGAGGGGAGTTGGGTGCAGGCAGGCGGGTTGGGTGCAGAGGGGAGTTGGGTGCAGGCAGGCGGGTTGGGTGAGCGGCAGCGCGCGGCAGTGGGAACGTCAAAGGAACGCGCCCTCCCGCCCTCGCTCCCTCCCGCGCGCGCGCGCAAGCAAGCTGCCAACAGCTACCCGGCTGCTGCATGCGGTTTGCTGACCCGAGGTACACCGCCCCGCCCTCAGGCCCAGTGCCGCTCAGTGCCGCTCAGTGCCGCTCAATGCTTCACGTCCGATCCGCGTTGTCCGAATTTTGCAGCGTTTTCGTGTGCTGGACGCTTCGCATGTCCGCCAAGCCCTACTCTATTACCGCCTGGACCCGGGTGTTCTCATGCGGGACGGCCTGCTGCTTTACTCGTAGCGGCATTTATGTTTAGGTCGCGCGCGATGACTATCAAGGTGCAGCCCTCACGGGTACCACGGGGGTTCTCCAGACGCGCCACCACCTACCGGGCCGACCACATTCCGCACATCTTCGCCGCCTTCCTCCCTTGCCTTTTGCCCTCCTTTATCGGACCACGGGCTGCCTCCATACCCTTCACTCCAACCACCGCGAACTCGTGCTCAGGGCGTTATTCCCGCTGGTACTTTCCTCACATTTCCCAAGTCGCTTCCATAAGTTTCCGCCCTGACACAATCGTTCCCACGCCCCAAACGTCCCCTGCCCATACCCTCGGGGAGCGGCGAAGAATTCCATGTAGAAGATCTGGGGGTTTCCCCAGCCCTTTCATGCCGATATACCTGAGGCCGTGCGGCATGGAACCTCGAACGCGTGCTCAAAACCCTCGCCCGCAAGTGCTTTCCCTTCTCCGTCGCTCCAAGAGTTCCCCCGCTACCGCCCGCCCCATGGTTCTGCCGCACCAATCGCGCACATCATCCGCGCCCACAAAGCCCCAGCTGCAGTCGCGCAGGGTGGTTAGCATAGTGTGGGCCGCTTGCTCCAAGTCCGCGCATCGGCGGGAAGTGAACAGCACCTGCGTCGTACCACGTCCATTCCGTACGGCGCTGGACGATGAAGGTATGCCCACTATTCGGTTCATGAGCCTCGTGGCTCGTCTGAACCGTGCAAGCCTCAGCTTGTAACAACTCATACTCGTACTCATACTATTCGGTCTTAAAGTTTTGAACTTGAGCGATTTCCTTACCTAATTCTCGCGCAGGTACGCCTACGGGCTTCAAATGGATGGACTTCTCAACTCTGGGCTGCCTGACTTTTGCGGCACCGGTTGAACAACGCCGGCCAAATCCATTGTGCTTAATCTGAAGGGAAACTTCATCTGTAACGGACGCCTATTTGGTGCCCGGTGTCGAGGAGGCTGGGTGTTTGCCTTTGCCCAGAGACTGGGTGTTTGCCTTTGCCTCGATGCGATCCACGACAGGGTGTGCCTTTCATGTTTTTTAAGCAACAGATAGGATTGGCACGCAAAGCTTGTTCAAGTAGCTAGCAACGCAAGGACTGCCCTTCAGCCTACGTGTTAGTGGGACCCCGGTCGCAACGTAAGGCCCCCCGGACACTCCCCCTGCCGTCTACACGGGTTTTCCTTGCACCCCCCGCCGCCTACCAAACGCGTTCGGTTTTACTTTTCAGTGCCGACCTACGGGTCTCCCCTCATATCTCCCCGGCCGCGACACGAGCACCTCCCCTGGCCGTCGTCACAAAGCCCTTCCCTCGCCCGCTGCTCAAGCACCACTCCCCGCCCGCGGCACAAGCTTTCTCCCCAAGCCGCGATACAAAACCCTTTTCCAGCCACGACGTAAGCCCCTCCCCCCCCAACGAAATGAATCCCTCTACGCCGGCCGCATTATGGTCGGGGATATACAGCCCGAACGTCGTTGTCCGCTTCGTTTCGATCCTACTTGACCCCACAGCGCTCTGACGCGGGTCCCGTACTTGGGGTCGGGAATGCATCGAGCAGCTGCCGTGCGCGCCATCTCATTACCTTCTTTCCGACTTTCTGGTACCCAGCGGCCCCCAGCGGCCCCCACTCCGCCGGGACACATCCACACCCGCACCGCCGCACCCTTCCATGCACATTTCGCTCGGGCTGGCAAGCGCAATACTTGCTGTCCGGGCACAACAAAAAGCCTCTCCCTGTCCCGCAACGCATGTGCTTTGTCTACATTTGGCAGCGACACTAGCGGCGCGCGATATCCTGGTGAGAGTAAGTATTCCCGACTCCCGCCCTGAGCGACAAGGTTTTTCTTCCCCTATTGTTTGTCAGGAGGTACACTTGCAGTGCGCGCGACACGCGCGACATCGAACACGTTGCCGGCTTTATGTGAAGTATTCTGCTCACTTTACCTAATCCACAAACCCGCAGCCATTACTTGTGGTGCTTCAGTGTCAGTGACGCTCCCCACTAAAATCACTTACTAGGGGGAGGCGGGCTGGGCTCGCTGGGCGGGCTGAGCGGGTCCCGCGGCGGGCTCCTGGGCTTTCTGCAAGGCAAAGGAATCGGTTTAGGTCAGTTGGTCGTTGGAAATAGGGAACACGTTGCTTGTAAGGTCATAAGGACCTTAAGGCCTCGCACGACAACGGGCCCTGCCCGACCGCCAGGTTTGCGCCGATACCGATGCATTCGCGCAATTGCATGGCAAGGAGAGCGCTCCGATTTGCCTACCTCTGCTGCAGTGGGGCTACGGGCGCCAGCGCTGGCTGCCGCAGAAGCGGTGGCGACGGCAGCTGCGCGGCTCTCGGAGGCACTGATAACACGAAGAGGATGGTGTCCGGTTCGGACGACAGTTGTTGCAGGGGCACCGACGAAGGAGACGCAATTGGGGGAGGCGGGAGGGGATGTTCGGGTGTTGGATGTAAGAATACAAGGGGGCGCGGGGGCGCCCTTCCTAGGGGGGGCACCTGCTGCCCTTGCGGTACAGGCATGGTCGGATACGATGGCATGCTCGGAGGAGGAGGGTACATCGGATGGGGTGCTTCGGGAATCGTCGGGTAGGCTGGCTGGGGGTACGTGGGGTACGTGGGGAACGTGGGGTACATGGGGAACATGGAGAAGGCCGGCGGGGGGCGGAGGAGGTGGAGGGTTTGGGGGGGATGGAGGAGGTGGAGGGGGACGTCTGGCGCCACATTGGCGTTCATGGGAGGAGAAGGTGGAGGTGGAGATGGGGGCGACTGGCCCGGGGCTAGAGGCAGGCCCGTACTTGACATTGGATTTCTGGGAGGCCGCTGGGGCCGTAGGGGCCGTGGGGGTCGGGGGGGGCGGGGGGGCCAGGCTGGCCATTGCGGCTGCGGCGGCCGCTGCGGCCGTAGTGGCCGCTGCGGCCGCGGCGACCGCATGGGAGGAGGAGGTGGTGTTGTAGGGGACTGTGGCGGAGTCGGGGGCGGCGGTGAATCGTGGTGGGTGTCCGGAACCTGAGATGGCGGCGGCGCCAAGGAGGGGCCCATTGCCGTACCTGAGGCCGTGTTTGGGGCGCCATCGGTGGAAGGCGCCCCTGGAGCGGCTCCGTAGGCTCCAGGGGCTAGCAGGGCCGCCAAGAAGATGAGCAGAAGTCGGAGTGACTTTTGCAGCGGCCGCCGCCTCGGTGCATGTCTTACAGCACAGAACTCGCCGCCCACCGAGCTTAGCTGCTGGACATTGAGGGAAGCTCTGGTGCCGAGATGTGGATGTGCACCTAATCGGTGGGAGGCTGATTGGCCGCGGCACGCGTCCAAGGGAACCCCTAGTAAGCGATGACGATGCACCTCCACCGATCGGTCCGATCGGTAGGTCATTGCCACGGCAAGTGCCGTGCCTGATCAAGGCCCTGATCCACCTTACGAATCGTCGCTAGCAGCAGATGCGCTACGACATGCGCTGGCGCCACGGCGCGCACCGGACTGGCAGCGGCTCGGAGGCCGCAAAGTTACGTAGCACTAAGAACAGAGGTTCTGGTTCGAGCACGAAAGCTTTACACCTGCGGTTGTGCAGATGAAAGCCTGCTCACTCCGCCCCGGTAGCATTCGCCACCATGCGTGTAATTTGGGCCTAATAACTAAAATGATACATAATATATATTGTGGTGTGGCGATGGAGACTGCATGTATGAGGTCAGCCGTGAAACGTCCTGCCAGGTATGGGTACTGATAGTTGTGTTGGTGTGAGAATGCAAGCAAGCAGATGGAAAATCCGTTCCTCCAATACCTTTAATTAATAAATTAAATGATGTAGTCCCAGTGGTATCCGTTGACCACTGCAGCAGCCGGCTCCGAGTGCTGCCTCCTTTCACCTTCGTAAAGGTCAATTCATCCTATTATGAATAGCAGCAGCAACTTCTAATAGGAAATATAGTATTTTTTACGTGTGCATACTGCAATGTGTATATCGGTGCACCTACAATGATATTGTGCTAAAATACGAAATGGCGGGCACGGCGGGCGGTTCTGACCAAAAGGCTGCAACGGCGCCTGGCAGTTGTTAGATTATAGGAATAAAAGGAA
The DNA here is from genome assembly GCA_003116995.1 of Yamagishiella unicocca. Lineage (NCBI taxonomy): Eukaryota > Viridiplantae > Chlorophyta > Chlorophyceae > Chlamydomonadales > Volvocaceae > Yamagishiella > Yamagishiella unicocca. The sequence goes on from BDSL01000039.1 coordinate 124,649, forward strand.
TTATGTCCTAGTATGTCATGCAAGGCCCTCCTTACTTCGGGCGCCACAGCTGAACGACGGCCCCCGCATACGGCGCGGCCCGCTCCTGCAGCTTTCCGGGCACCTCAATAATCTTACAAAATAGAACTTCTTTTCGTTTTGAGATCTACTTTGCTTGCTCCATACCGCTTTCTTACCTGGCCACTCATCCGTACGTACACGAGCGTACACAAGCATAGTTGGTCTTCGTAGTGCGGCATGCCGCTACGGGTTAAGCAGGTAGAATGAATGTGAGTTTATAAATCCATACCAACGTTACTAAGCAGGAATACTTAGGACAACCAGCTGGCCAGGATGGAAGCGAGGAGTTAGAGCTTGGGGCCAGCTAAGCGCTGCAGGAAACGCTTCGCCCTCTAACACGACATTGTAACACCTGGAATACGTATCGTTCACATTCGTGTCTATGGACGGCTTGATGCGATAGTCACAACCTGCAATACAGCGCTGACCATTGCGGCAGCTACGCCTCCGGCAACTAAATGAGGTACGCGCAGCGGTCAACTATGGCCAGCTGTGTCACCATATGACATGTAGTGTTCTTGATTGCACGACCGTTCCTCCCGGACTTTAAAATATTATTGCGGCCGTGCGCGGTGCGCTGCAATATTCGCGGAACTGCCTGGAAAAAGATACGGCCTTCGATAACGATCTTTCACAGGCGCCGTGTCCAATGATCATCCTGTTTTACAGATGGAGTACTGTGGTTGGGACAGGGCGGGACCAGATTTTAGGGATTGACATGGGGTACGGTACTTAACCCGTCTTAACCTTCCGCGCCCTGTCCCTTTCTGTCGAATCAAGGCCTTGTCAAATTGGAACCCAATAATTGCGAAGTCATTCAAGCCCATCCGGATTAAATGTACTTATCTATCCCGTCAATTGGACGATCTAACCCTATCGGACAATAAGTACACCTCTTACCCGCTCCATGTCTGCACTTGGGACAGCATCACGGCTTAGAATGACCCGATGGGTCTTCCTACACGAGTCCTGCCGATATTTGTTCGACAAAATCGGACAGTTTTTGAAGCTCATCCGAACTGCCACATGTCCAGGGGCCCTTACGAATGCGCTTATGGTGGGGGTACTTGGCCGGCAGTATACGCATTCACCAGCATTCTGACGCATCCGGATGCATCCACCGGTATCCCGACGCATTCGGAGGGAGCAAGGGGGCGACGATATTTGAAGGATAGGACGTTATTGAGAGCACCGGAGGCGCAGTCACGCGTACATCTGCAGGAGGCGCAGTCACGCGTACATCTGCAGCATGTGTGCCAGAGCTACGCGACGGGTAGTAATAGTGGTCCTTATAGCGGGCTCCAGGCCCAGGACATTCAGAGCCATCGGGCGCATCCCCTGACCGGGATGTATCAGGCTCGCGCGCTGACAGCCCTCACCTAACCTTGCCGGATTTGCCTTCTTCACCCGACTTTGACAAGCATCCTAGTGTAAGCATGAAAGGGCGTAACCGCGGATGACGGGAAGGCGTAAGAACCCCAGCTTACACCTAGCGTATAAGCCAAAATCACGTTACTGCAGATGAAGCAAACCTGGAAGTTGCTGTGGGCCCGTAGTCCAGTACTACCGTTTTAGAAGGAATTTAACGTCCAACAACTACCATCCACTTCGGAAAAAGCGAAGCCTACCGATAGCATAGCTTGCCATAGCAGTGCTGCCAACGATAACATATCTTGCCATGGCAATGCTGCCAAACACCGAACATAGCCACACCTGTAAACTTCCATATCTCCTTAGATATCGCCCAATGGGGCTACCTCACGCGGATCTCAGTTTCGTATCCTGTGCGACCAAGAAACGCCAGTGTCCAATTTTGCGCGCACGACGATTATGTACAACCATCATGCATAAGGTACAAAGATACAACCATCATGCATAAGCTCCCAATGATGAACAGAGGAAACATCGCCCGCGTTCTTAGCCCACAGCCGATCCCGACTTTGGGCCCTGCACAAGGCCCTCCTGCGCGTCAGGTCGCAGCACCCTACAACCCTTGCCGGCCGTGCCCCACATGCGCTTATCCCTCCCTCCCTGGGCCCGTAGCGCCGGCGGAGTTATCGGCTCCGTCGATGGCGTGCAGCAGCCCGACCGCGCGACTGGGCTCGTCCATCACCACCTCGTAACCCACACCGACTAGCGGGTAAGGCGGCATCGGTGGGCCACCGGACCCCTCCCCAGCAGCCGGCGCACTCTTTGCCTTTTGCTTCCGGCCGGCCGGGGCTTGAGCCAGGGCCGGCGGCGCAGGCAAGGCCAGGTGCGTGCGGTCCAGCAGCTTCAGCAGCATGCTGTCCGAAACAACGCCCGACTGCGCCAGGTCCCCGGAGCGGCGGTCAGGGTTAAGGAGCTGCACCAGCTCATCGGCGGAGGTGGAGGAAGCGGTCTTCGGAGTATGAAGGGCAGGAAGGGCGGAACAAAAAGGGGATCAGGCGACCAGGGCCATGGACACGAACAGGATACCGATACGATAAGGAATAAGAGATGAAGCAACCGGGACGACGACTGACGTTTGCGATGCAAACATAAGAAGGCGCTTGCCATAATGCCTTTTGTTCAAGCAGCCGCCGGGTGGACCATGGGTACCTGCGGACATACCTGTAGCAGCTCCTTGAACACACCCTTCTTGATGACGATGCGCTCCAGCGCCTTTTTGGAGTCGGCGCGTGCCAGCATGCGGTTCTCCACGCTGTTGGCGGTGACCAGCCGGAACACCAGCACGGGCTTGGACTGCCCGATGCGATGGCAGCGGTCCATCGCCTGCCATGGACAACAAGATACGTGCAACCGATCGCACGGCCGGAGACCAGGGGAGGTTTGGGACTGTAAAAATGGTGTACATGCAGCACTCCGGACGAAAAGTGGAGTGGAGGCGTGAGAAGATGGCAAGGGCCGGCATGCGGGTGCCCGCGACCGAAGCGCACCTGCGAGTCCTGGTGCGGGTTCCAATCGCTGTCGTACAGGATGACCGTGTCGGCCGCCGTCAGGTTGATGCCCAGGCCGCCCGCCCGCGTGGACAGCAGGAATATCCACTTGTCCGACTTGCCGCTCTGCGAGGTATACAAAGTGATCAGGCGACTGATACGTGTGGACCCAAATCTTCTTTGGAACGCTTTATGAGTCGTCGCCAAATGCCCCACCAGGCATGAATGTGAACGCCCATTTATACGGACCTGGAACTCAGCAATGTCCTCCTTGCGCTGTTGCCACGGCACGCTGCCGTCTATCCGCAGTGCCTCGATGCCCAAGTCTTGGAGGTAGGCTTCCAGCACGTTGAGCACCTCAGTCATCTGTCAGCAAGGGGAGGCTAACCGATTACCGGACGGACCCCATTCCCTCGTTGTTGTGACAACCCCTTGTTGTTGTAACAACCGCCTCCATTCCCTCGTTGTTGTAACAACCGCCTCCTAACATACACATACCTGCGAGAAGATGAGGACCCGGTGGCCCCCCTTGCGCAGCTCCTTCAGCAGCCGGTCCAGCAGCGCAAGCTTGCCGCACTGCGCCACCAGCTCGGAGGCGGACGGGTAGGATGTCGAGCCGGAGGCCCGCCCCATGATCAGGTCCGGGTGGTTGCACACCTGCGGGGGAGTGGGTGGGACGTGGTTGGAGCTGTGCGCTTCAGGCGGCGCACCCAGTCCTCGTGTACAATCGCACACCCAGTGCTCGTGTACAATCGTGCACCCAGTGCCCGCCCCATGATCAGGTCCGGGTGGTTGCACACCTTGCGCATCTGCATGATGAGGTTGTTCAGGTGGTTGGCTCGGGCGCCGCCGGTGGCCTCCTTGGCGAGTTCCTCCTGCGGAGTGGAGTGGAGCGGCACACGGCGCCTTAACGGGCGTAGAGGCGGACACACGTCTATTGCGCTGGTCTGGAATCGCCTGTTAAGGTGACTCACCCATACAGCGCATCACCACTCCTCGCCATGCCGTACAATGATGTGACGCCCACTGCTTAGTTCGGGTTCCCTTGTTGTGAACATCACGCCACATGCCCTACATGGCTACGTTCGCTGCTGCGAATCCTAGCTTCTTTGTTGCGAGTCCCAGCTTCTTCGCTGCGGACCCGAAGACCCTCGCTTGCCTTCAGCGTGCCGTCGATGAGGCCTCGCGTGAGGCGCCGCTGCTCGTCCGTCATCTCCGCGTACAACACGATCTCCTGCTTGGGCGGAACGCCGATGTCGACGTCCGCCTTGACTCGACGCAGCACGAACGGCTTGAGGATGGCGTGGAGGCGAGACACCATGGTCGCCGCGGCTTGCTGCTGCTGGCCAGTGTCAGCCTGCACGATGTCAACGGGTGCGTGGTCAGCCCCGCCAGGTCAAACCGCATCCACTAAGCCAGGCTCATGCCGATGATAGGACACGACTAATCGATACAGACAGCGTCGTTAGCCGGCAAGCCGGATGGCGGCTTAACAACTAGAGGGGAGAGCTTGCCTTTCCAATGGAGAACCCCAGGTGAGCTCAGTGCCGAAGGCTAATATGGGCCCAGGACTTGCGCTTCAAACCACTACGGACCCACTTTGCTGTCGCTGCCGCTCGCTGTCGACTGGTTCCCGCCGACTTGCTGCGCCGCCTGGTCCCGCCCAGCAGTGCCTGCCTGCTCCACAGGCGCTGAAGGCCTAGCCGCCGCCACACCCACGGCAGGCTTCGCGGCCTTTGGTGGCCGGCCGCGCCGCTTTGTCACCGCCGCCGGTTGCTGCTGCTCGGCCGTGGCGGCATGGTCGGCAGAGGCGCTGACCATTGACGCCGCTGGCGCACCAACGACTCGGGCGGTCGGGTGAGTCACAGCAGGTGGGATGGCGGTGTCTGGGGTTCTGATGTCGAACCATTCGAGGAACTGGTCCGCGTTCGGGAAGACTAACGGCATGCAGAAGCTGAGGAGCGACCAGAGCTCCCGGAGGTTGTTCTGCAACGGAGTACCTGTGGGAAGACGGACGAGCCGGCGGCGAGTATGTGGGTGCCGGCGTTTGATTTAAGGAGCCGCGGTCAAGCGATCCATAGGAGCCCAGGGTTTCTGGATATACAACTGGACGCGCAATATGACCGCTGCGAATGTGTGATACCCGATTCCCAACGACGCCCGCCGGCCCACCCGTCAGCAGCAGCCGGCTCTCCGTGTCCAGGCAGCGCAGCTCGCGCATCAGCTTGCAGTTGTAGTTCTTGAGGCGGTGGCCCTGCATTGGCGGAGTTGCGATAAGACATAACGCCGCAGTCGAGCTTTGAGGAAGCCGGGGCCGACCCGACCGCCCGGGTCGTTACCGGGACCAACCAAATGGAAGTGCGACGCAAACGGACCATAACCCTGCACGCGGAAGAGCATCCATGCCATGGCCCGCTCCGGCGCCCTCTCGTTGTTGGCGACTAGTGCCCAGAAGCGAGCCCGAGTCATCCGAAGTCCTCGGACCCCCGGACTGCACCCTTCCCACGCCCTCAACCCCACCTCATCCACCACCAACAGCTTCCACTTGTGACGCTCCAGGTGCCGGCGGTCCGCTATTACAATCTCATAGCTTGTAATGATCACTGGCATCTGCTTATTGTCTGGAGAGGCACAGTCGTGTTTGAAATCGGCAGGCATGGTTAGTTGACACGACAGCATGACAACTCCGTTAAGTGTGTTATAACGTGGTTTGCGAGTCAGGTATGGAACAGGCAGGGGTAGCGCCAACTCGTGGTGAAGGCATCATCGACAAGGTGCCCGATTCCCCGAGCACCAAGAGGGCATTGTTGCGCCACGTCTGGACATCACGCGACTACTAACGTCCATGCGCAACGCCCGCAACACGCCCACGATACATCCCGTCCCCCCTGGCTTGTGCTGACTGCTTACCGGAGGCCATCTGGTTGCGCCGCAGCGATTCGCGTTCCAGCGGCGTGCCGTGGTAGAGCAGCACTGGGATGTCCGGGCAGAAGCGGTGAAACTCGTTGACCCAGTTTGATAGCGTGGACAACGGGCCAACAACCATGTACTTGGCGCCCGCTCCCTTGGGAACGTGAATCGAGGAGAGGCGGCGTCGTGTTAGGTCTGAAGCGACGGCATAGTGATTGCGCAACACCATGCCGACAGAACGTCCGTTGGCTCACAATGCGCACATGGAGGGAGCCACCGACGCCCAGCATCAACGGTTGAACAAAATCGAGGCAATACCAAACATACCTTACAGTTCGTCCACAGGTAGGAGATGAAGCTGATCGTTTGCAGCTGGTGACCGAATTAAGATGTTCACACACGGGGGGAGTAGGGGGTTTAGGGCTCCTAAAAACGCCGCGACTCCATCGGGATAGGCAGGTGGTTAGAAAGGGTAGAAACGGTGGTACGCAAGCCATCGCGGTAGGAGGATTGATACACAAGCCACTACCCTCCTGTCACACGGTCTTACCGTCTTGCCGAGGCCCATCTCATCTGCCAGTATGCCATTGCAGCCGTTCTTGTAGAGGCTAATGAGCCATGCCACCCCCTTGATCTGGTAATCACGCAGCTCCGCGCGAATCAATGGGAGCAGGCTCTACAACAATGGGGGGTCGCGGGTTGCAAGGCAAGGTGAGCGACACACGCAAGGAAAGCTGTTGAGAGGGACGACGACCGGTCGATAAGAAGACAGCTACAAAGTAACGTGCAGCTGGGTATGGCGCGAACGGGTCGAAATCCATGAGTAACGCAACGTACATGATGTCGAGAAACAAGTCAGCAGCGGGACTGCAAATTCCCCGAACAATAAATACATGTTGGAAGGCAGGTACACGGAGGGCTTCTGCCTGCGCGAAGATAATTCCTACGCCGCCAAGTGTGTTCTCGTAGTGTTCGAAGCCATATGGCCCGGTACGGCGAGCGGCTGGAGGCACGGCACGTTGCATGTAGGCAGGTTATGGTCACGTATACACTGCGCGCGAGCATCCCCTTTCCTGCTGACCGACGGGTGCCACGACACATTAACCCTACAAGCATTCCCCAGTAGTATATACCCTCTCATGCGGAGCAGCTTGCCATCGGGCCCCTCCCTTGACTACCTGTGTCGCCGAGGGCGTCGGGGCCGGTGCCGCGGCTTTCCTGCCACGTGCCCGCTTCGCAGGCCGCTCATCCGCAGGATCATTTGCGGGTTCTGCCATTTGTTTCATGGTGTGGTCCACAACATCTTTGAACTGGTCAGCAAGCCAGCTGCTGTACATCTGCGACCTGTCAACAAGGTCCAAAAGCCTGGCCGCAACGCCACTGTCGCCCTCAGGCTCAGGTTCAGAATCGCCCTGCATTGGATATCATAGTATGAAACATATACCAAAATAATTGCTGTAAGGGGTCCAAATCCTATAGGGCTTCGCTCCCACCTCGTCATCCGACCCCTCCTCCAGCTCCGCCACCTCAGCCGCTACGCGCTTCAAGTGAAGCTCACGTTCCTCCTCCACCAAGTGCTCGTCAACCAGACCATCGGTTCCGTGGTCCTGCGGTCCAAGGCCATGTTGAATGAGCTAGCAACTTTGGCCTAGGTATCATCTTTGCACGATGGCATTCATTGCCAAGTTTGATGTGTATCCTACCGCAGCTGAGGGACTTGGTGACCGGTCGAGTTCGGCCATAATAGCAGCCATGGCGACCGTATGGACACAACCTGTAAGCCTATGCCTCCAGGTTTTTGAAACAATCTATGTAAAGCACATCAAGCCACTTAAGGCAGAGATCCGTACAAGACAAATTCAAATGTTTACGGCCGATAGAAATCCACATTATGCCTGCAGTGATGTCCAGCATGTGACTCACTGATAGTGCAGGATCAGTGAGCCACATGTCAGCATGATGGCTTTGCTATATGGCTTGACACCAATGTCACAACAAAGAGAGAAATCAGACATCTTCGTTCGCGTGGCACACAGCGCGCACGGCCTCAACACACTGCTGCAAACACAACTTCAGGTGAAACGCTGTTCATTATGACTGTAAAAAGTGTTAGGCAACACGAATTGTTCGGCCCAGCGAAGTTGCGGCGAAGAAGCAATACTTTTAGTTCGTTTCTCCTTGCCAGTCACCGCTGTTCTGACTGCTTTCGTATACTCCTTTTCTCTATCGAAGCTGAGCTCACCGTGCATGAGCCTCCTGGCTCGCGCAGGCTCGCGTAAGCGCAATAAAGTTTGCACACAGGCAATTACCGGTAAATAACTAGCCCAAACATTCAGTTTCGGACGTCCCATCGATGATTTGGCTGCAGAGTGCAGACTGACACTCTGACAGTAGCGGGTTGCCTGCTCATTTCATGCATACTTCGACGCTGAGTAGCGGCCTGGCAGCGGCCCAATCACCCCGCAACACACTGATAAATTTCAGCGAAAGAACAGCCGCTTATCTAGTCGAAAAAAATTCTTATGGAATCCGGCTAGGACCTAGAATCCGACCTACCTGCCAAATCCATACAGAATTGTGCATTCAGCCATCAACTTCAAATACCTAGGGTTTATGACACAGGCAATCCTTAACCTTGCTGCCAATATACATGCGACAGTGTACTCTCTGGTAAGCCGCGAAAGCCTGTGGGAGAAGGCGTCCAGTACTTATAAGATGCCATACATACCAGTGACATCTCTGCTGCAGGTCTTCCGCTTTCTCTTCTTCCATTTCTGGCGATCCATTATTATTATCAGGAAAATTGTTCTGGGTCCATTAGCTTCTGGGCTGGTCTGAATCTACGGGTTCGGCAGAGGTCGTTGCGTCCTCTGCCGCAGTAGGGGGCCAATTTAAGTGTTTTCTTATGGGAACAATGGGAGCTCAGTTGCTTGCCCTTAAGCAGCCCCTCGGTGATTAATTTTGTATGTATGTTTTAGTAATAAAGTATCTTCTCACTGTACGATCGCAGCAGATGTGACAAGGGCGGAGGTCAAAGTGTAGCGTCCTCACATATTTCTTGGAGGTCATCCATATACTTCAGTTCTACACCGTCGATTAGGGTCGATTTGACGCGCACATATGGACGCCTTCGCGTTTTGCTTTCGTACCTGTGCTGCGCGCACATTGTCCGGGACGAGTCCGTCGCTATGTAACCAGGAGACCGTCACTTCTTCCTTCGCTAATGTCAAGGCACGCGAAGGCCAGAAACATCTCTCGCTTCCCGGTAGTGTCCCCAATACTGAGGGCGCTTTACAAGCGTGCAGTCAGGTATGCAAGGCCGTCTTACATATAATTATACGAAGGTTTAGAATGTTGTATATCCTTACTTCAATTCGGGAATTCGACTTGCAGACGCTAAACCCAAGCAAAGCCGCCTGCAAGTCCGCCATCATCTTTGCTCGTTTTCCCATTAAAGTATAATTGCAAACCGACATTGCGTGGGACAGGAACGCGGCGTATCGAACCCGGCGACCTTAGTCACACCTATCGCGTTTCGTTTCACCTTGTCAGTGCCACGCTGAGGTTGTCTTCGCCGCTGCCGTCCGCCCCTACCAGTCGAATGTTTCCTATCCTACGACCAATGGAGAGACACAAGAACACGAGTTTGCAGGCCAGCCCTCGCAGGCGCTGCCTGAGTCGCCTTCGGCGGCTGTTGACCGCCGGCAGCAGTCGCGGCAGCCGTCGGCTGCGCTTGCCAATTTTCATGAATACCGATTGCACAATGACACCTTCTACAAAACATTCCCATTCCACATTGTAATGGACACCAAGCTGCGTGTATTACAAGCTGGCAGCGTAGTAACTCGCCTACTCGGAGCGTCTATGGCTTTGGGTCAATCCGTACGAGAAGCCTTCAACGTCCGTTGCCCGCAACTAAGCCTCCTAAGCACTGGCGAGCACTCGACGACCGACCGGCAACGGATCCATGACGGGGACGTGCCAGACTGGTTCACCTGCTGCCCAGCTGACGTGACCATGCTGCAAAGTGGCTTGGCGGAGTGCGTATTGCAGGTCAGTGGGGGCGGATGGAAGACAGCCATCGCCACACTACGTACCGGTACCCGTCGTCAGATCCTTCGTGCTTAAAATGACTGCGTTGGTTCCATTCCTGGACTTACACGCTTCTGGGTGCGGGCTGCTGCCATGCATGGCCATGTGCATGTAAAATTGTTGAAGGTGAAATGACAGCTCGTCTTGCTGCTGCCCTGCTTTCTGCCATTGGAACCCTTGCTTGTATGCTGCCAATCGTCCATCCAGGCGCGGAGCACGGGCTTGGAGCTCCGCGGCCTCTTGACGCCAACGAGCATGCCGGTATGTATGTCTTAAACTTAAATGCAATGGTGGCGGCGGCGTCTCGTAGCCCTGCCCGCTGTTTACCGCGACAGCTGGTTTCCGAAGGAAAATCCACATCATCACCGCAGAGCTAGGGGAACCATTTCCGTAGGCAGCACAGTCGTCTGGATAATGCTACTTGTCTCCCCTCGTAAGCTTGCAGGTTTGGGTGACGCAACGGCTGCGTGCGGTATGATGTCACACTTACTGAATGCACCTTCCACCATGCCACAAATGCACACTCCGATATAACTAATAAATCGGCTTTCCGGGTTGCCTCCCTTCCCCAGGGTGGCGTTCCTGTCCTCCTGTTCCTGGGCTCCCCCCGCGTGGCCAACCTGGAGGAGATGGCGGCGCACCAGCTGTACCTGTCGGACATACCGCTGCACGACATGAGCCGAGACTTCGTGCTGCTGGCTGAGCAGAGACAGGTGCGGGAAGGGGACGTGGCTGTGGGCACATGTACGGCAGCCGGGGACCGGGAGCCACGGACGTGCAACCGGTGACCGGAGAGGTGGCAGGGGCGGGTGGCCTTGCCGATGGATGGCTACGGGCGGGTGGCTGCCCTAGCTCGCTAGCTGTGTTTGTCGAGGCAGGCGTGGGCGGCCAGGGGGTTAGCTCCTCCTGGCAGGGTCCCCTGCAGTGTGCACTCTACCTGCCCTAGCCCGGGTACTGTACCCTGCCTCCATCTGGCGCCGGTGACCCCCGGGTCGGTCCCGCCCCCCCTCCCACCTGCAGGCCGAGGCCGACCTGAAGGAGCGGTTTGAGAAGCTGGCTGTGGACCTGCGGGTTGCCAACGACCGGCTGGAGCAGGCCACTCGCTGGCTGGACGAGGAGCGGCAGCGCAGTGACGCGCTGCTGTACCGCATGCTGCCAGCGGACATCGCAGCGGACCTGCGGGAGGGGCGCAAGGTGGAGGCGATCAGCTACCCGGAGGTCACGATACTGTTCAGCGGTACGAAGGCCTCAATGCTGCTGCTCGTTCTTTGTTGAACGACCGCCGCCACCGAATGTTATGTATCCTTCCCCGCATTATGACCTTGCGTGCAGATGTTGCGGGACACATGCTGTCGTCATCCCCATCGACCAACGAGCAAATGTATGACGCGATGAACCGACTTTATGACATGTGAGTGCGTGCCTTTCGGGGAAGCTCTTCGTGCGCCGCATTTCGACTGCCGACAGCCATTCCCACTCAACCAACAATTTCTCACATGCCACCATACGCTTCAGAGACGGGCCGGCTGCCTTTCCAAGCAAGTAAACACAGATTTAAGTATATAAACCTACCGCGTGCTGCCAGGTTTGACGGGATCGTCGACGACTTCCCCGACGTTTACAAGCTGGAGACCATCGGCGACGCCTACTTCCTTGTCTGTAACCTGACCACGGAGTGCGACAACCACGTGGACGTCGTGATTGACTTCGCCATAAGGATGCAGGCGGCGGCAAGGTGTGTGCGGGCGGGGGTAAACCGGCAGCGTGGGAGGAGGGGGAAAGCCCGTGTACGAGGAAGCTGAGTAGGAAACGGTTGGTTATTACGTACATTTGGTTGAGGAAACAAAACCCGCAGGTCGAATGTCGTGGGAGGAGGAGGGGAAGGGAGACGGAGGAACGGACGGGGAGGGAGGGACGCGAAAGGAGGACGGCAAGGCAAGGCGCGCAAGGCGGGGGACAAGAAGAGGCGAAATGAGAAAGCAGGTGTGGATGAGTGGTGCGTGCGGCGAAGTCGCACTGGGGGGGGCAGCGAGGTACGTACGGGGAAAATGCGGGCCGCGCATTTCCATACGTGGCGGCAGCCCCTCCTCATCGGTCACACGCGCCTGACTAGCTCCACTTCCCGCTGGCTCGCACGTCATCCCGCAGGCAGGTCAAGAGCGCCCAAGGCGAGCCCGTCCAGATTCGCATCGGTATCCACACCGGCCCCGTCGTGGGCGGCGTGCTGGGCGCCAAGACGCCTCGCTTCTCCATCTACGGCGACACCGTCAACGTGGCCTCGCGCATGGAGAGCCACGGCCTGCCCGGCAAGATCCACATCTCGGACGTGTCGTACAACAGTATCGTTGACAAGGCCAAGTACGCGGTGCGGGAGCGAGGCAACATCGCGGTCAAGGGCCGAGGAAACATGACGGTGCGTTCCCTGTGACGAAGCTTCCTAGGTCATGGGGTACCTGCACCATCTGGGTTTCCCTGCTGACTTGGGTACGGCACTTAAGTTCCGGGCGTTATGGATAAATATTAGGAAACGTATGCGTCTCTGCTCCTCTTGACATGCTGATGGAATTTAATGTTTTGTGCAGGGCGTCTTCCGTCTCTCTGCGTCTCTTCACTGCTCACATTTGTCGTATCATATTGTGCATTTCTTCTGCGTTCTTCTATTCGCGCTAGTGGACAGCATACGTGTCTCTAAGGCTGCCCTTGAGCAGGTCAGCAACTACGTAACCGTGTCCACGACGAGACGCCACACAACCCTTTGCGCGTTGTTGCTGACCTTGCAACCATCATGCAGACATACTTCGTATCCGGGACGCGAGCAACCACCTGCTGTCATCAAATGCTGTAGTACCGGTGGCCTTACACCTGGATGTGGGGGTTTGCTGAAAGGATGAGCTGGTACTTAGGTGGCGGGAGTAAGTACAATAGTTGGTTCCGTTCATGTGTCGTTGCGACCCAGCGACGGGTCGGCCAAGAATTTTGCTTCGTTAGTTCGGACAGGCCTTTGCAGCACTGGGCCTCGTACCAGAAATCCTATATACCAAGAAACCGCCGATATCAACGTACGAAGTGGTAAAAGTACACGTGTTCATAATATAGCTCGCTACTCGCTGGGCATAGGCTCAAGGCTTCGCATGTAGTCTATAGCATGTGGTAGCTCTGATAATCGCGCGCCCGCCACAGGCCAGAACAGGCATAGTTCATATGTTAGCTCCTCGTCGTTTTTGGCTGCCCTGCGGCTTCGGCTAGGTAACCTGGCACCGTTCTTATCAAGGATTTTGGGCCTTGCCTGAACAAATAAACGATAGCAGTCGGTATTTGTTGAGCTGAAGGATGGCGCCCTTATTACATATTAAGGCTTTACATTCTGTCGTCTTTCTTGCTTCAGAGGGTATCAAAGTGTCGTTCTAATCCCGATCCTCGAAAATAGTTGGTCCGGCAATCCCTCGTGAAATCTAATCCCCGACGGGTTTAATCCCTAAGCCCCCAATTCCAAAGCGAGTTCTAATCCCCAGCGCGGCAATCCCCCACCGGGTTGAATCCCCTCGAGGAGGCGGTTTCAATCCCCAATCCCCACGGGTCCGCAGCAGTCCCCAGCCCGTGTGAGTTTTCAGTATTCCCCCAGCGGCTGAGGAGCTGTGAGAAGCGGCGGGTGTCATTTGCGTTTGGTGTCGCACCCTAGGATTCCGCTTCCCAGGGGCCTTGCCTTGCGTATAGAGCGCAGTCCTTCCTCGATGGAGTTTACAGTTGGTGGTTATGGCGGAGAATAATGGTGGCAATGTAACACCTCCTCGAACCGCAACGGCGATTAAGGATGCACAGACGGCTGTTGGCAGTCAATAGGTAGCACCCCTAATCACTAACCCCAACACTCCCGCTCAACGGTACTTTTAACACCATGCATTACGTGGGGCACCGCACCTTCCCACCTCCCGCCCATCTTGGTCCATCCCGCCTCCTTTCCCCAACACGCATTAAACACCGGTGCAAAAAAAAAACGCACAGGCGTTCGGTCCGATGCAGGCAGGTCGGGTTACATGACGGCAGTCTAGGCAACTAAAGGAAACGCATACAAGGAGGTTGTCTACGGATCGTGTATATATGTATAGGAGAATGGGGAGCCATGGACTATCAGCTGTACGCCTGTACCACCATTCCATCTGTTCGTGTGTACGATTGACACGTTGGGAACTAAATGACGCCTGTCCTCCTCTTATTATACCTCCATTTTCTGAAGTCATATAGCTAGAGTGCTGCGGTCGTTCAAACGATAGCGATGTCTTCCTCGGACAGGTCGTCTTCGAAATCGGAAGGCGACCCCTCGACAGAGAGTTCTTCCTCTGGTTCGACGGAGGAGTCTACGTCGTCGGGCTCTTGAGGTGTCTGTGAGGATGGAGATAATGGCGAGGAATATGTGAGCAGTCTGCCTTTGTCTGCTGGCAGTGTCCGAGTGCACCACTGGTGCACTAACCCATTTTCGTCGCCACGGCCTCGGTGCCTTCGCCTAACGCGTACATTGCATCGTAGGTAATCACCGAAGACACAGAGCGCAAGGCCTTCGCGGAAAGGGTAAGTCGGTGGGGAATTTTCGCCGCACCGTCGACCATGCCTCTGTCCCAGTTTGTCCGCGGTCTGCGACATCCGTAAGTTACAATATCACTTCTGACGTATGTCGCAGGGTGGAGAGCCTAAGTCGCCGAACCTTGGGGCGGTCCTCACGAGTTTCCTGCGCGAATCTGGCCTCTTGATCGTGGCAGCTGGAGGAGAGCGGCATCCGAACGCCCAATGACGTGATTGGAGGTAAGAGAGCGGGAGAGGGTATCGGATGGCGCCTAGTAATACGATTTTTGTGCATACCGGTACCAGGCTCTTAGCGAACCTAATTTCGCTTTATCCTGCCGTCTGTTTCGGCAGGTATGTACAGAGCTATTGGGCCACATAGGCAGAGCTGGGCGCAGGGAGTGCTCACTTCTGGCGTACTCGGTGCTGGCCGTGTACAACAATTGCGGAGGAACGCTCAAGTGAGAGGCGGGACCGCGACACCGGTGATGCAAGTGCACCCTGGCCAGATGTCAGCGGTTACCGGCACGCCACGCCACTAAATGGCTGGCGGGCGTTCAGCAAGCAGGGCAACCTTGCCAACCTGTTTGCTGGCGCACCCGAGCCCGCCAAGGGTGTCCTGCTCTGCCGCTTCCTGCCTCCGGACCAACAGCTGCAGCTGCGCAGGCCCGTAGGCTTGGCGCCCCCTTTCAGCGCGCTGGGCGCAGCAGCAGCAATGGGCGCTGCCACAGGGCATGGCCGACCCCGCAGCAGTGCGGACGGCGGACAACCAGGAACCAGCGCCGTCATCCCCTTGCCAGCCCTGCGCCCACACCTGGCGCTGATGCCTGGACCCCTGTTCGTCACACGACGCCAACTCCAGGGTTGGAGCGGCGCGTTTTTTTGATGCCGCGGATGATGGCTTAGATGCAGCTAACGCATGGTCGGGGAACCTGTTTGTGAACCCGCCATTCGGTACCCATGACGGGGGGAAGTTTGCAGGGCCTTTTCCTGCAGCGATGTATCCTAGGTTACAAGGCGGGGATTGTACAACAGATGGTAGTGCAGCTGAAGGCGAGCCCGCGTGCAAAACCCGCACGGCAGCGAGGTAGTGTACCTTGGAAACAGTGGCGCCAAGTTTGCGCAGATGTTTAGGAGGGTAGGACAAATAGCCGGCCACAATGCATGGGCGCTCACGCCCGGTGCGTCGGACCAAGTTGGCACTTGATGTGCACTTGTGGGTGTCCATGTATTTTTTTTGCTTACTGCAGGGTCGGCCTGGATAATGCGGGCGGCCAAATTGTTAGACTCCCTTTTAGGGACTGGGCCAGACCGCTAGGACATGGCAGCTGAGTCCAGATGGGTATGTACTTCATTCCACGCGTTACTGCCTGCTTGAATTAGATTCTTTTTTGTAGGCTGCTGTGCAGCGGTACGGTACGGGATGGTCCATGATGCATCGTGAAGAGAAGGACGGGTTGTCCTGGTTTGCCTGGATTGGCTGGTCGAGGCAGCGACCTGAACTGTACGACTGGGCAGGTTTAGTCAGGTTCAGATCTGTAACTTTGGTATGGCATCTGACTATGCAAACCCGTGTCACCTAGGCCAACCATGCATGTTGCACTTCTCTCGTTACTGGTGCAGCCGGTTGTGGGCAGCTCTATGACGATATGGACCAGTACGGCCTCGTCATGTGACCTGGTGTTGCGGCCCATCCAGCCAGCAGCGCAGCTACCCCCACACTTCATGCCCTTCCCAACCAGCGATGTGTATCCCGTACGACCCCAACCCCACCCCGACCGCGGGCCAATCCAATCCCTGCCGTCGGCCAATCCAATCCCTGCCGTTGGAAGGTTGAATCCCTGACATTGGAAGGTTGAATCCCTACCGTTGCACAGTCCAATCCCACCCTTTGGCTAATCTAATCCCCAAGCCAGGACCAACCCTTTTGGCAATCCTAATCCCTTGATACCCTCTGCTTGCTTGTGACCGTCGTAAGGAATTTGAAACGGCTAATGCGAATCCCAGACTGCCATCAATCGAGACGGTAGAGATATATATGTTTCACTCCGCAGCCGCCTAATTGACGCTGTACGGAGGGAGATCGTAGGAGGCATCGTCGCGTCGATTTCGACAGGTACATTTCTCTATGCTCTCGTATGTCGTGTCGCATATGTAAGGGTATTGCCTATACAACAGTCGGTTGGTGATGTGCTGCTCCTTGCGGGCTGAAAGTCACCAAAGTTACAAATAACACCGTACTCTGCGGCGAACGATGCCCAGTAGGATCGCAACTGCGTAGCAAACAGTGTTCGGTGTCCTTACAGCAATCCCTTACTAGCTTCTACTTCACCATCCAGATGGCCTGCGGTAGCTGTTTGCGACACAACGATGCCCATCCAACGTGGTTGGCGCTGAGGTGGTTTCCGCTGCTGGTTGCTATGTTGGCGGTGCTGAGAAATGTTATTCGACCGACGGTGCGGATAGACATGTAAAGCACGATGCAAGCAAATGGAGTCGTTGCTTGTGCGCAAGCAACCCCTTAAAGCGGGGCCCTGCCGCACCACGGCCCTCCACGGCCAACCACGGCGTGCGGCTCACGGACACCCCTTGCGGAAGCGCGCTGTCCCCGTCTGTCCCATTGAACATTCATTTTGTGCCTACGTTTGCACACTGTTTATTAGGTGCGGAGGCGGCGATGATCATCCTATGCACTAAGAAGATGACGGAAGATGACGTGTCCTTCGCTTGCTTGCCGATCAGCCGGTAGGGACCAATGTCAATGTTTGTTCACGAAATTATAACGGTGAAAGATGAGGATGTAAGCTCACTGCAGGGTAAACCCCTGGTAAACCGGTAAATGGCGCGCATGCTTGGTGCAAGTTTACCAGTCCAATCGCTGCCTCCAACCGTCTCCAACGATCTGCAACGACATGTGTACACAGTAGTTAAGATGGACAGTGTGGTTGCAACAGCGACTTCCTTAAGCTGAAGAAGACGGGCCTTGGACTCCCACCAATGCGATCGTAGGCTGTGCGCAGTTGGCTCGACCAAAACGAATATCCATCCGGCAAAAAAAGTGTCACCGCCGGGACTCGAACCCGGGTCGCGTGGGTGAAAGCCACGTATCCTAACCGCCTAGACTACGGAGACACGAACACCTGTGCAATATATGGGCGCACGATAATGTAGTCCCGCAACAACCGGAACAATCGCAGGTTGCCCGTACCCGACCTTGGTTCCGTGTCTCTTCCGCAGTGCTTTCCCGCCGGGATAAGGGCGGGTGCCGCCTGTCGTGCGGCCACTGTAACGTGGTCTCTCTCTCTCTCGTCCTTGGTTCCGTGTCTCTTCCGCAGTGCTTTCCCGCCGGGATAAGGGCGGGTGCCGCCTGTCGTGCGGCCACTGTAACGCGGTCTCTCTCTCTCTCGTCCGGTGACTTTGCCGTCCGTCTCACCGGCAAAAAACCAGCAACGCAGGGGCTGCGCGAGTGGGCTCACCTCCTCCCACCCGGCCGCCCGGCGGTCGGGCGACGCGGCGGCGCGCAGAGGGGTATAAGGTTGCAGGGGTATGCTTGCAGGGGTCATGCTTGCACGCGTATGCTTGCAGGAGTATGCTTGCAGGGGTATGCTTGCAGGGGTCATGCTTGCACGCGTATGCTTGCAGGAGTATGCTTGCAGGGGTATGCTTGCAGGGGTATGCTTGCATGTGCATAGGCTTGCAAGGGGCAGTCAGCGGGCCCGCAGGGGGCCCGCCACGTGCAATGGTAGGTCGAGCAGGCGCTGCCACTCGGCCTTGAGGTCGGGGATCGGCTGTGCGAGGCCGACGAGTTTCTGCAGGACACGATCCTTCTCGGTGTCATCACCGAGCGGGTGTGCCCGCTGTGCCCGCCCGCTTGGGCACCTGGGCGCCAAAATTGGTACCGCCATCCCACCTCCCACCTACCAGGGGGCTGGGTGCTTGGGCGTCCAAAGGAAGGTGGGTGCCAGGGTGCGCGCGAATTGCCGAAGAAAGCACGCAAAGCGGTGCAACCTGCGGTTGGGCGCCAACTGCCGTCCGCGTCGCAGAAGAAAGGAAGCGAATTGGGCGAGCCGCCTACTACTCGGGCGCCCAAAGGGGGGTGGTGCCAGGGTGCCCTGTGGGTGTGGGGTGCAGGGGGCTGCGTGCCCGGGCGCCAAAATCAGAGTAGCTGCCATCCGTCAATGATTATGATCTCCCAGTTACCAGGGGGCTGGGAGCTTGGGCGCCCACGCGCCATGTTGTAACGGTTACAGTGGGTTCCAGACCAAGAGGTAGAACCATCGGGCCATGTGTGAACTGGAGTCCCCACCAACTACTCAGCACGCACCATCTGGCAATGAAGATGTGCTATTTGCTCGGGCGCCCACAGGGAGGTGGGTGCCAGGGTGCCTTATGGGTGTGGGGTGGAGGGGGCTGGGTGCCAAAATTGGACAAGGGGGCCGGGTGCCTGAGCGCCAAAACCGGGCTCTCAGATGCTGATACATCCTTCGGGTGGGTGCCTGGGATATGTCGGAAGAATAAGGGAGCTAATACGCCCAACGGGTGTGTGCGTGTGTGGACCGCCTGCCCCGCTGCCAAAAACGATGTGGGTGCCAGGGTGCCCCGTGGGTGTGGGGTGCAGGGGGCTGGGTGCCTGGGCGCCAAAATAGTGCTAGCTGCCACCCGCCTGCTCCGCAGCTGCCTGCTTGCCGCCAATTAATGTTTGCCACCCGCCCGGGTGCCAAAAGGGGTGTGGGGTGCAGCGCAGGGGGCTGGGTGCCTGGGCGCCACGATCGGAGCTGCCGCCATCCGCAAACTACTATGACCTCCCAGCTACCAGGGGGCTACCAGCTCAGATGCTCATACTCCTTCGGGTGGGTGCCTGGGATACATCGAACGCGATCATATCATTTACCTATCCAGCACCTATCTGGGACCCACTGCCCCTGCCCACTGTAACCGTTACAACAACCACCCCTGCCAAATTTGCGCTCTTCATACCTCCTAAAGGAGGTAAGCATTCACACGGGCGAAAATGTTTGCCCGTCCATTCCAATTCCACACACACGGAAACTATTCTAGTTGTCGTCGACCTAGCTGTCTGGCATCCCATTCTGGCATCCCTTGCCTCTTTGTTTGGAGTCCTGCCATGGGTATGTGTCATTACTTTAACTGCACCCTTGTTCCATTCGCAGTGGTCCTAGGTGGACAGTAGCCAGGTGTGATAAGGGTGTCAGGTTGTTGTAAAGGTTACAGTGGGTTCCAGACCAAGAGGTAGAACCATCGGGCGCATCACCTGACACTGACAAGGGGTGTCGGCTTCCTCGAAGCCGGAAAAAGGGCGGGGCCCCCTTAAATCCGTAAAGGCCAGTTGCTTAGCCGCGTGTGTGACAACAGCAGCAGGGCTGTTTCACCACGCAAGGATAGGACCATCTTGACAAAAGTGTAAGGGAAGCCAGCGTTAATTGATTGCATGCGCCAATTCCGGGCGCATGCCGCATGGTCAGTACCGTGAAGCCCCAACCGACATGCCCTTGTCATGGAAGGCCAGAGCGTTGCTTAGGAAACCAACGTGCGGGAAATCATCTGCGAGGTGCCTGCTGACAGAGCTGAGGGTCCCACGGTAGACAACACCATAATCATCGTTGCCGGGCATCAAAGCGAATGATAGAGCCGGGGAATCGTTGGGAACACGGGTTTAATTGGTGGGAACACGGTGCGTGTCATGACCGTGTTCCCAGCATCTAGGCCGTGTTCCCGCCCTTGCAATTATTCCGGACACAATCAACGAAGCGTCCTTATACGTCATTTAGAAGGTACCGGGCATCCATGCGAACGATATGAGTTCCCAGCATTTTAGGCCGTGTTCCCAACCATGACCGGCTAGCCTTACATCCCCACAGAATACTGCCCAAAATCACTCCAAGGCTATGGTACCCTTAGTATGACGGATAAAAGCTCGATGTGTCCGGACCACTCGCAAGGGTGGTAACACGGCCTGAAATGCTGGGAGCACGGTCATGAAACACACCATGTTCCCACCAATATCCCCCGTGTTCCCACCCATTTCCCTGCTCATCTAACCCGCATGGATGCCCGATTACTTTCAAGATGGCCTCTAAGATTAATTGAATGTGTCCGGACAACTGGAAAGGCGGCGGGGAACACGGCCTAAAATGCTGGGAATGGCATGCACCGTGTTCCCACCAATTGCAAGGGCGAGAACACGGCCTGATCACTCAGTGTTATGTACCAAACCATTGTGAGGCTTGTGCATGCCAACCATCGCCAAAATGCTGGCTGGCACAGCCGAGCGCGCCACGGGAGAGAGCGTCATGAGTGCACCTCCTCGCTCGAAGGTCCCGATCGGTTGGCTTACGATAGTAGTAGCGCAGGTCACAAAACAAAACGGCTAGCCTATCAGCATAAAGTCAAAAGGTGCTCGGCCCGGCAAGCCGCAACGATGGTGAAGTAAGATGCAAGGCCGCGGCGAGCGGATATCAGAAATATCAGATGCCGTGGTTTAATATTTTTATTATGAGATACATGGAACCTGCTAGAGGGAAGTATAGTGCGAAAGGCGTTGCTTTGACCGCGGCCTTGCTCCACGGCGACCGTAAAACTCGTTCTCGCTCAAATGATTTTTGGTTGCCAAAGTAAGGTTAGTACGTAATAGAGGATGCATAAGGCTATTGAAATATGGTTACAGTTGGGCGTCCTATAATGTTTGGTGCGAACGCACGCACGCACGCACGGACGCACGCACGGACATGGGCAACCCTAGGGGGCGGGGCCCCCCGAGGCGCTTCGCGCTGGGGCCCCGCCCAAAAAAGACGGAGGTAACAAAGACCGACCTGCACCGGAACAAAGGCAAACCACCAGAACACCAAATCGACAGGCCTAGGTTGTTGTTGTAACGGTTACAGTGGGTTCCAGACCAAGAGGTAGAACCATCGGGCCTAGGTGTAACACTAGGGCATGACAACTATACCCGGCCGTGCTGTTGGTGCTTTCCTGGCCGACCGTATTGGCCGACTTCAGGCCTGACTGGCGTGTGCTGTCTTGAGCGCTCAGGCTACAACTGATCAGGTCGTAGGCACATTAGCAGTTGAACGCCGCAACCTCTTCCGTGTTTCTGCCCTGGGTATCCTGACTCCCGACCGAAGTGCGGCCCACAGCTGCACTGTTACTTGCGGGGCAACTATGCTCGTCACTGTTGTTACACGTGCAACTGGGCACCTCGTGCGAGAGGGTACTTCGAGCACGGCCGGGAATACCAGGAGTGGCATCCCGCCGTGCTAAGGCGGTGGAGGCTACGTGGGCCCGATGTGCACACCTTATCCCTTCGGCTCCGATCGTGAGCCAGCTACCATCCGACACCGAAAGTTACCAGACGATATCTCGCGAGTGTGTTGTTAGGAATGGTTCGTTGAAACTGAGTAACGGACGTTGTCGTGACACAGTGCGTGATTGACACAGTGTAGTCACTTCGCTGTAGTCACTGTTCTAAGTGCGTGGGCTGCAGTGTCTAAGTGGGTCCGTTATTGCCGTACGAGCGTTGCGATGCGCCGGTGCTAAGGGACCGTGTTGTCCCTGTGCCAGGCAGTCCCCCTTTTAAGATCTGGAGCCCACTGTAACAAGTACAACAACGTGTTCCTGGAGCGGCGCCGAAACCATGCACTAATGCCCGTGAATCGTTCATGCCGCTGCTGGGCATGACATAGTGAAGTCACATCACATAGCCGGTTCATGAAAGGATGGTTTGCCCGGATTGCCTTGCTTAGAGGCATTGCAGACGAACATATCCAATCAGGGTGTCCATGCACTTACGGTCTGGGGCCCACTGTGACAGTTACTACTACCCTAATGATCCGACAAGGGGGCATGGTTACAGGGTTAACCTTCTATGTAGCTGCCAGTGTGTGGCTGGTTGCCTGCCAATTGTGCTCCTTTTTGCTAGTGGGCCACACCGGGCTCCACAGTTACCAGCAGATAGGTTGTTTCCGCATTACCGCACCTAGAAATGAAAAATATATGAGTGAATTACTTTCAGTATTCTCTGAAATTGCCAATCTGATGGATTATGGCAAACTGTGGCCTTAGTCACAAGTGGCACTGACAGTGTACGTACCGTAGAGAATGAACACTAGTCTAGATCAACATCCCCAACGTTGAAACCTTCAAGCACTCATGTGCGCAACCATGCCATCATTGAAGCATCAATAAGCTGTCCCTGCCGGGACTCGAACCCGGGTCCCGTGGGTGAAAGCCACGTATCCTAACCGCCTAGACTACAGGGACATAAATCTGTGAACGGGTAGGACCCTGAGCTACACACGACTGTAGTCCATACGAACTCGCCGGTCGGTGGTTCGATTCCCCGGCCCCTCCCCGGTAGTTACCGGGTGCCCCACTTGTGGGCAAGTAGGTTTGTGGTTGAACCTGCTGGTCGCGGTTGTCGTTGATGGGGGTGGAGATACAGAGCTTATGACACGGTCAGGTGTCGTACCCCAGCGTCGGGGTCCTGTCACGCAAGGAATTTTAAAAAAGTAACGCGATGGGCAGTGCTTTCCCGCCGGGATAAGGGCGGGTGCCGCCTGTCGTGCGGCCACTGTAACGCGGTCTCTCTCTCTCTCTCTCCTTTGCTGGTTCGAGATACGAGTGGTGCGGGTGATGGGCAGGTGAGCCAATGGGGGCTTTTGTGGTGGTTTTGACGCGTAAGGGTGGCCTGCATGGGGCCGTGTCCTGCCGTCGCTTGTGCTGACTTTGCATGATGCTGTTTGCCTGCTGTTGCCCGTACCCGACCTTGGTTCCGTGTCTCTTCCGCAGTGCTTTCCCGCCGGGATAAGGGCGGGTGCCGCCTGTCGTGCGGCCACTGTAACGCGGTCTCTCTCTCAAGTAACGCGGTCTCTCTCTCTCTCTCTCAGCCAGCCAGCTAGGTAGCCAGCCAGCTAGGTAGCCAGCCAGCTAGGTAGCCAGCCAGCTAGGTAGCCAGCCAGCTGGGCAAAGCCGGCAGGGCAAAGCAGCCAGCCAGCTAGGTAGCCAGCCAGCTGGGCAAAGCAGGCAGGGGAAAGCAGCCAGCCAGCTGGGCAAAGCAGGCAGGGGAAAGCAGCCAGCCAGCCAACCTGCTAGCCAGCCTGGGGACGGCCTCACCTGGTGAGGCTTTCAATCCTGTCTTGCCCTCCTTTCCAGCTCTGGTGAGGCCATTCACCCGCAGCCCACCAGGGTGGCAGCTCTCCAGGGTAGCATGCATTCTGTCCATGTGCCTGGTGTGGCGGTTGGAGGGGGGCCGCCCCGGGCACTGAGAGAGATGATTATTCGGGCTGGGACAGCTGTGCAGCTGGCCGGGGTCGTGGATGCTCAGTGGGCAGCACGTGCGCCGTTTGCGCACGCTTAGGGGCCCAGGCCTGTACCGCAAGCGGCTCTTGCTGCCATGCAGCACGTGTTATGGCAGCTCTGGTCAGGAGTGCAGTGGGAGCTTCCTATAAGGAGGGATGGTGGCGGCTCACTGTGGATGGGCTTCCCCGGAGGGTTGGGCCGCTGTGGGGCCTCAGCACCTCTTTTCACGGGTAGTCTCCAGTAGTGTGTGTGAGGGGCCTTGTGTTTGAGGGGCCTTGTGTGAGGGGCCGGACGACACGTCTGTGGGGTCGTGATCGGCCCTGGCTGCCTGGTTGTTGTAACGCTTACAGTGGGTTCCAGACCAAGAGGTAGAACCATCGGGCACATCGCCTGACACTGAGAAAGACGGAGGAGACAAAGACCGACGTCTTGGTGGCAGTTTACCCCCTTTTTTCATGTTATCCGTGTTCCTTGGTGGGCGTGTCCTTCTTGGGGTTGTGTTTTTTGGGACGTGAGATGAGCAGTTCTTCTGGTTGTATCGTGGCAGTGCTCCACTGGTTCATCGGTTGTGGGTCTACTAGGAGTTTTAGTGGTCGGTTCCTGGTAGGGTTCCTACAGCGCGAACCCATCCTGGGGTGCTAGCTGTTTCTGCCTCTGGACTGTTGACTAGTATCTTGGTGGTTTGCCATTGGTGGTTTGGTGCGGTGCGGCTGGGTCTCTTTCGTCTCCTTCAGCGTCAGGCGATGTGTCTGGTGGTTCTGCCGTCTGGTCTGGAACCCACTGTAACAAGTGCTACTACTGGTGTGCCTCCAACCCACCGACACTAGCGTCCGGGCACATCTGGCCTCGATAGTGTGGGTCCTCCCAGCCGGTTGAGTCCGGCAGCACACTGGAGCCCACTGTAACGATTACAACAACTGGCGTACCAAAAAAACATGTCCAAATTTCTTAAGCTATGTATCCCTTCGAAAAACTAGTAGCTAAGGGACCCCCCTTAAATACAAGCAGATACAAGCCTTCACATTATAAGGTGCATCAGCCTCTCCCCTGTGCGCGTACGAAAAACTACGAGGACCGTGTTATCCTAGTCAACAGCCCATAAACCGCAAATTACGCCCTGTTGCGTTTATCTGTCGTTCCACTCAATAACCACGAGCCACGGCAGCTTCATATCATACGCGTTTCATGACATGGCATGACGGTAGTATGACCCATGGTGCAGACGGGTGCAGCCACGACAATCGATGTGGTCCTATATGTGTGCAAAGTGCATCGCTTGACGCCAGCAAACGGCGTTGAATCCACGATAAGGATTGAACCCAAAACATCCCCCGCGGATCGCGCTGGTCGGTCTCCCCTCGGATTGAGCCTCCGCAATCTTCGGCGACGTGCCGTTGGCTTGCCCCGCCCGCTGTACGAGGCTGGAGCCAACCGCAACGCCACTCAATCATGTCGCGGCCCCGAGGAGAAGCCAGTACAGTCGCTCCTCCCTCGTTGCAAACCCCAACTGTCCCCAAATCACTTGGCAAAGTACGTCAGTACCTTCAGTATAAACAATGTCCCGGAACAGGATGGACACGTGCCCTTAGTTGAAAGTCAAAACGAGTAGTTGAATACCTTCTTCACATCTCAATGACAATACAACGAGTATGTAGGTGCATGGCAGACTGTTGCTTTCATGCAACGATGTATGCAGTGTTTATTCTCTGGCTGCGGCATCGCTGGCGCCAGTCGCCATGCGGGTCGTCAGGTAGACTGACCACTATCAAGCACAGGCCCGGGAAAACAAATGTGTTCCTAAGCTAGGAAAGCAACGACGGGAGAGAGAAAATGTAAGCAAAGGAAAGCCCAGGCCTTCCCGCCCAAGTGAGTGCTCCGAGAGGAGACTGCCCAACGCGTACCGGCCCAGCTCCGCCCAGCCCAGCCCCGTTACCATACCAGAGCGAAGGAAATACGGCCTGCCCTGCCCTGATCCCACCTCTGCACCGTGGCCGCGGCCGAATGCTGGAGACGTCCGCCGGCGCTTTGCCACCGGCATTGACACGCGGAAGCCCACGCGAGCAACAAGCAGGCACCTAACCTCGGAAGCCCACGCGTTTTGTCAAGCGTAGATGCACCGATGGCCGTGCCGGACGGAAGAGGCTGAGACGCGTGTGCGTGCCGTTGAAGTATGTGTGCGATGGAGGCCGTACGCCGGGTCGTACGGCGCTACGGCGACAGAGGGGACCGCAGTGCTACGAGTCCCAGCACATACGGTAGACAGGCAGGTGCGCCCAGGGCTCAAGAGGGAGTTACCCGCTGCACTGGCAGGTCCGGTACCACAGAGGAGATCCACAGTTGCGTGCGCGGAAGACGGCAGGTCAGCGGAACTTGAATGACGGGGTCACCAATAATCAACATGACTCACGGATAGGTGGACACGCGATCTCGCAAGCCGCGAGGCCCTGCAGGGGCAAAGACAAGTTGGCAAGAATTGAAGTCCAGGCCAGGGCGCGCAAGATGCGATTGCATTCGATGCTGGTGCCTTTTGGAGGCCTATATCGGCGCAGCATATGGACCGCCTTCCCCTCCTACGTACGGCTCCCCTGGCAGTTGGGTTCGCGTCCCCACGTGTTTGCTTGCAGTCCTATCATGGCCCGCTTTGGTGTTTTTAACTATACCATCTTCCTTGCCATTAGAGAGCTCCATGACTGCTGGCCATGGTGAACATAAGAGCGCTGGAATTTAGCTGACGGCATCTTGGGCCGTATCCTGGGTCCAAAAATCCTAAAATCACACTGACCGTACGCCGCTTCGCTGGACCCCCCCCACCTTGAGTTCAGCAATGCACTCGCCGCCAATCGACTCCCGAAGCCGCGACCCTTTGCCAGCGCTGCCACTTGCCAGCGGACGTTCATGGGGGCTCCGAAACATGCTGATCATCATCGCATGGCTCTGCAAACATGCGAATAATCGCACAGGGCCCTCCCAGGTCAGTCGACAGCGACCGTAAAGACAATTCTCCAGGGAACTTAGACGTCCGACAACCAACGGCAAAGGTGGTAAGACGTGGTAAGCAACAACACGGGTGGGAAGGCGGGGAACGTGACACCAGAATATAGACAATATGCGCGGACAACGGCCAATACACGCTGGTGAGGATAGCTATGTACTAGCTAGACGAGGATTAATCTTCGTGGCCTGGCCGGCAGTGGTGCCGCTTACACGCCGCTCGCGGCACGTCCGCCTACCCACCTCTAGCGCAGCGGCGGTGCAGTCTCCGCTAACCGCTTCCCGGAGCCGCATCGTGCTGTCCTCGACGTCACTTGCACGGTGCTTATCGGGGCTCCAAGTCATGCATCGCGCAAACTTGATGTGGCCCTGCAAATCGCACTTTGCGCACAGCGTGGCATTCACGTCAGTCCTGGGGTGCGGTGCATGTGGTGATGGGCAACAGAAGCGCCGCCGATTGCGCACTGCTGGCGTCGTTGTCACGAACACTGTCAGCACCGAGCTAGCATCGGGCTGGAGTACGTTGTTGCTTACCTCAAGCCGGGCGGTGCACTCGCTGCTGACCACCTCCCGGAGATGCATGGTTTTGCCCTCATGACCGCCTGAGGCAGGGGCTTCGCCTTCAGGGCTCCATGTCATGTTGGTGGTGACAAACGTCGTGTGACTCTGCGCGCACACAGGTTAGTTGCAAGGGAGTGACGCGCTACCTATAATGCAAAGGAAATGCGCCGTGCTGTGGCCGGCTGGGAGGTGCGCTCCGGCACCAAGCCAAGCTATGGGTAGCCGGTGTCGGTCCCGAAAGGACAGCGGGTGTCACGACAGTGACCTATCTGCCCGTTTCATCTGGCACTAATCAGTTTCACGTCCGTAATCGTCGTGTCCATCCACACCGGTGACTCATAACAAATCACTCATGCACAAATCACTCACGCACCTCCATCGTGGCCGTGCAAGCTCCGCTTGCGGCGTCCCGGAGCCGCGAAGTCCTGGGGGCGCCTCGGCGCCTGGCAACAGACTTCCCGTCCGGACTCCAAGTCACTCTCCCAACGATCTTCGTGTGGCTCTGCATTCAGGTGGTTCGCGTATCATCAAGTTATGGCTGCGGACCTGAAGATGTCGGGGGCTGGTGGGCCTCTTGATGCCCCTGGGATTAACCGCCAGGATCGTGACATCCGACGTGAGTATGGCGTCGTCATCGGCCCCTGCTGCGTAGTGACAGGGTTTTTAAAGTGCTTGTTTCTCTCTTCCCCGGGTGGGCGTGTCCTGCTCGGAGCTTGCGCGGAACACGGCGCCATCCGCGTCTCGCTCCTTTCGCAGCTCTGAGTCGAGATGGATCCAGCGGGGTTCAAACGCGACTGGGCGAACCCTCACTCCGGAAGTAGCCTAATAAGGCACCCACCTCCAGCATGGCGGTACACTCTTCGCCAACCGCCTCGCGAAGCCGCGTCGTGCCCTCCTCGCTGCCAGCTGCAGAAGGCGACCGGGCGTCTGGGCTCCAAGTCACTCTGCTGACGACTTTCGTGTGGCTCTGCAATTAGGTAATATCACGTAGGGCGGCACTCTTACTGGCGGCCCCGTCTCGCGTGGGCGACGCCGTGGGTATGGTGTCGCGTGTCGCGGTACAGTGCACACGGCGCGGGGGGGCCAGAGCAAAGAAGTTCCGGCAAGAGCACACGCGTCCCGGATACCGGTAGTTAATAAACGCCAGTTGGGTTGCAAGCACAGAACCGCGCGTGTTGCCCCGGCGCCTTCGCGGCCAATCCAGTCGCGGACCAACGCGCGGGTCATACGGGCTATGGACACGATGCGTTACGGCTGTTGGCCTCGCGGATTGGGGGACGAGAGCTTTGGGATGAAGCGACGTGTTAGCACGTACGCTGCTGACAGCTGATGAAGCAGCGTGGGTCACTGATGGCCTGGTCGATGCCACTTGCTTGCCCGGGGCGCCTGCGGGCCCGCACCCTGATGTTGTGATCCCACAAGTGTGGTGCGCTCACTAGCTACCCACCTCCAGAGTCGTGGTGTAGTCACCGCTAACCACCTCCCGAAGCGGCGGCGGCTCAGCGACGCCGGCAGGGGCACGAGACTTCCTGTTGGGGCTCCAGGTCATGCTCCTGAAGAGTTTTTTGTTCACGTCGCTGCCGGGTCCGCGCCATTCCGCCTAACGCCGCCGGAGATATGGAGATCATGGAGGTGGAGATTCGACACATACGGGGAAGGCAACGATACTGGTTAAGCCCTTCCATGGTGGCTACCTAACCTGCCTATATTTTTTGAATCTCCCCTTGGCAGGAGCGGTAGCGGTAGCTAAAGTCAGCACCTTCATGGGCTGTCCTCAAAGGACGACGACGTCACACTGATGGCAACCGAGGCCGAAGGCTAAGCAGAGACTGCTTACCTGCCTTCACGGTTTCCCAACCGGGTAAATGGGCACGCACACAGCAGGGCGGCAGGCTGCAATTACCGGCATCCACACAGCAGACCTATGCGGGTACGTAGTCACGTGTGTACCTTTAGGGTAGCGGTACACTCCTCGGTAACCGCGTCTTGGATTTGCGCCGACTGTGTCGTGCTGTCGTCGTGACCGCTTGCTTGAGGTGCATCGGCTCTGTCCGGGCTCCATGTCACTCTCCGGATGACTCGCGTGCGGTGCTGCACGCATGTCGCAAAAGAATCCCGTCGTACTCACTCACTCACTCCCTCACTCGCACAGCACAGCGCTTGCTTAGGGTCTGGGGCCCACTGTAACGGTACTTCTAATGACAGAACGCTACAACCACTTGCTTGACGCCGTCATACACGAGTACTGGATGTAATCATCGACCCAGGTAACCGTCGACGACCCAAGCGGTACATAGCTTAACGTTTTGAACGTAACATCTGTGATGTGGTTATTGCGGTAACAAAGTCGTGGGAAGGGACGGAGATGCGCAACATGTCGCGCGCTACACCGCTCGTTGCGGTTTACGTCCGCGGGATGCTGCGTGCAAGCGGGTGCCTTGGCACAGATTGGGACACATGAAGCGGCAACGATGCATAGTGGATACAAATCACAAGGAAGGCGAGCTGCGCGGCTCAGTTCGGGATTTTGTTGCCGACAGTTCCGCAACCCAGGCAACCAATCCCCAGGCGCGCCAACGTGCGTTACCTACCTCAACCGTTGTCGTACACGTACTGCTGGCCACCTCCCGGAGCAGCGGTCTTGTGTCGGGGCTGCAGCTCGCGTGATGCTGGCTGCTGCTGGGGCCCCACGTCACGCTCCTGACGAACTTCGTGTAGCCCTGCTCGCGGGCAGTTTGAATGTCAGCAGGTAGCGGTTGATGGCATAGGCAGGGCGCAGGGACACCCAACTTGTCTACTTGCCTCCAACTGAGCGGTGCAACCGCTTTTGAGTACGTCCCAGAGCCGCAGCGTTTTGTCGTCGCTGGCACTGGCCAGGATCTTGCCGTCCGGGCTCCAAGCAACGCTCCTGACGACCTTCGCGTGGCCCTGCGATCGTGCCGCACAGCGGCAAGTAGCGGCAGCTCAGCAAGTCAAGTACCATTTTTTATTTTTTAATCAGCCCATCCGTCGTTTTCATTTCGCGACCCTGCCTACCTCCAGCATGGCTATGCACTCGCCGCTGCCCAAGTCCCAGAGCCTCAGAGTCGTGTCATCGCTGCCGCTTGCGAGGGTCTTGCCGTCGGGACTCCAAGCCAGGCTCCGAATGATCTTCGTGTGGCCCTGCATACGCGCAGACCCCGCGCATGGTACCTCAGCTGTCATGAGCGCGTGGATGGCGCCGGCAGGGGAACCCGTTGATCCATTCACAGTCCACACAACAGCCCGCTTGCATACCTCTAGGATGGTCGTACACTCTCCACTGGGCACATCCCAAAGCGTCAGCTTTCTATCACTGCCACTTGCAAGAATAGCGCCGTCGGGGCTCCAAGCCAGGCTTGCGATGCATCGGGTGTAGCCCTGCGCGCACGAGGGTTACGTGTACGGCACGCTAGCAAGTCACAAGTCACGAAACGCATGTCGAGGTGTGCTGGCGAGCTCTCGTGAGAGGCGGATGCCAGGAAGTATGTTTGGCGACCGAGATAGAGCATTACAGCCTTTTACTCCGCGTGGAAGGTGATATATCGCAGCGAGTCGAGCTGCTGTATGTTTTTACCGAGCGTATGGCCTTCAGCAAGACAGTCATCATATGTACCTGACCGTCTCTATGGAGTCTGCGCTGCCTACAGCAGCTCGTACAGCTGCCTACCTTCAGAGTCGCGGTACACTGGCGGCTCATAGCGCTCCAGAGCCGCAGGGTCGTGTCCTCGCTGGCACTTGCGAGGGTCTTGCCGTCGGGACTCCAAGCAACACACGTAACGCAATCCGTGTGGCCCTGCAAGCCACCCGGCAGCTGTGAGTGTCGCGTACGAAATTCCCGCGTGTTGCCGTCCGCCGCAGGGGTAAGGCGCATTGGAAACGAACTAGCGTTCGACAAGACAACAAAACCTCGCGGCTATGGGTACTGGAATAAAGGTATTCGGCCAGTTGCAGGTTTGAGCACTACACTGCGGCACAGGCTGCGAGGCAACGCAACGCAAGGATATTGATGGCTGGCTTTGCAGTGGGCTCCTGCCACTTTAGAGGCAGTTACGGACACGCATTCCAACCAGCCGTCGCGCTTCCACTTCATTCACGCGCTTGCAATCCTTCACATTTAAGCAATGTCGTCTGTGTGGTTTCTGCGACGCACCTCGAGCGTGGCGCTGCACTCGCCGCGAACCAAGTCCCAGAGCCGCACCGTCTTGTCATCGCTTCCACTGGCAAGGGTCCTACCGCCATCGGGGCTCCACGTCACGCTCGTGATGTAGCTCGTGTGCCCCTGCACTCACAGATGTTGCCGTACGCGTACGGCATGCTTGCAGGTAGGTTGGCCAGACACAGGTAAGTAGCTTTGGGCTTGGCCGAAGTAGGCAGCCGCAGTAGACAGCGAGCATGTGCCCATATACGGATTGCCCAGATACGAAACAAGAGCACTAGGGAAAGAGGATGCGGTAACTGGTTGGGCGACTGGGCGGCGGAAGTCACCAGCCCTGTGTTCGAGGTGTATTGTTATTGTTAACTCCAGCGTTCGGCCGCGAGCACTGTACAGTGGTGGGCTTAGGGCCGGGCTTCTTCAGCTTTTCCATTTGCTTTGGTATGAGAACGGGGCTGGGCTGGCCGGAGCTTGGTCGGTACGCGTCGGGCAGTGTCTTATCAGAGCACTCATTTTTCCTCTCCCGTCGTTTTTCACCATTTTAATGAACACACACTTGCACCTACATCCAGCTTGGCGGTGCAGGCGCCGGTAACAACACTCCAGAGCCTCAGCGTCTTGTCCTCACTACCATTTGCCAAAGCCGTTCCATCGGGGCTCCAAGCCACGCAAGTGACATGATGGGTGTTGCCCTACGCACAGATTTCATCCACGTACGGCAATCAGGTGTGGCAGATCAATTAGTGCGCTACGCGGTAATGCGGGCTGCACCCAAGAAGCTGTGTCGTACCTCCATCTTGACGGCGCAATCGCCGCTGTGGGCGTCCCAGAGCCGCAGCGTTTTGTCTTCGCTTCCGCTTGCAAGGGTCTTACCGTCCGGGCTCCAAGCCATGCTCGTGACATTGTCCGTGTGGCCCTGTGCGCGTGGTCACAATGCCTTAGGGGCAGACTAAAGCGATAAGAAGATGGGAAAGCGATAACAAACCGCTCATTTTTTTGCTGTTCTTACATGGCAGTTGACGAGGGCAGCCTGTGAGGGTTATCAGTCCGCCCGGACCCTCATCACCCGCCCGGCTTGCAATCTCGCTCCCATTTCGTCATCTTCTCATAAAGCATTACAGGCGCGCACCCGCCTACCTGCAGCGTGGCTGTGAGGTGACCGCTGGTGACGTCACGAAGTTGCAGCGTCTGATCGTCGTTCCCATTTGCAAGAGTCTTGCCGTCGGGGCTCCAAGCCACGGCCCTGACGTGGCTGGTGTGGCCCTGCACGCGCGATTCGCCCATATAATAATACATAAGGGTTAGAACAATATGTTAGAACAATATGGTGCGCGTCTGCTAGGTTAGATCACACGCGCAGCTTGTTGTCGCTTTGCTTGCCATCATGTATCCGCTGTGTCTCCACCCGCCGCCATGCCTACCTCAAGCGTCGCGGTGCATAAGCCGCTGGTCACATCCCAGAGCCGAAGGGTTTTGTCCCAGCTGCCACTCGCGATAGTCTTGCCATCAGGGCTCCAAGCAACGCTCTTGACATGACTCTTGTGGCCCTGCACGCAGGTTGCACAACATACTGTGATGCTACAACTATGCTACAACCCACATGCGTTGTAACTACACAAGCACCCGCCAAGCGATTTCATACCTCCAACATGGCGGTGCATTTGCCACAAACGACGTCCCAGAGGCGGAGTGTTTTATCAGCGCTGCCGGTTACAACAGCCTGTCCGTCGGGGCTCCAAGCTACGCCCGTCACGTCGAGCGAGTGGCCCTACACGAGAGTAGGGTGCACGCCACGCTTGCAGGTCAGTTGGCGGTAATGGCGCTCACCTCCGCCAAGAGAGCGAAAGGGCGCACGCGCCGAGCCGTGGGAGGAGAGCAAGCAATACATTCTTCCTGCGTCTCTTTCAGAGTCAGGCGATGCGCCCGATGGCTCTACCTTCTTGTCTGGGGCCCACTGTCACAGTTTTTACTAGTATATTCGACCACAGTTCTGGTCGTCCTGTCATGACCATATTATATGTTGTAGAAGTTTTAGGCACCGTGTCAAACCCGCCGGCGGGATGGGTGACTCATCTGCCCGAATTGGCCGCCGGCAACCGCGTGATGCCACCCACCTCCAGTATGGCCATGCACTCGATGCATCCGCTGTTTGCAACGTTCCAGAGACGCAGCGTTTTATCCGCGCTTGCACTTGCAAGGGTCTTCCCGTCGGGGCTCCAAGCCACGCCCGTCACGTGGAGCGAGTGGCCCTGGGAAGAGGCAACGGCGCTTCAATGCACGGCGTCATCATTGGCGGTCAACTGACGGCTCACGCGCACAGGGCTTGCACGCCAGCATTGGCGGCCGATGTGACGACTCACACGCACAGGGTTGTTGTTGTAACGGTTACAGTGGGTTCCAGAGCGAGAGGTAGAACTATCGGGCACGTCGCCTGACACTGAGAAAGACTGAGGACACTGGTGTACGCGTGGCACTTCGCACCGCGCAGGCAAGGGTGCTGGACACACAGCACACAGCGTCCTGCCGTGGTGTTGGCGTAAGGTTGCGGACGCGCGCACGGCACGTGCCCCCACTCAGCTGTCGTGTTTGTGTACGGACGTGGACCCACCTACCTGGCACGTTGCGGTGCACTCGCCGCTCCTCGGCTCCCACAGCCGCAGCGTGCTATCTGAGCTGCCACTGGCCAGGATCGTGGCGCAAGGGCTCCATGCTATGCTTGTGACAGCGGCCGTGTGGCCCTGCATGCGCATGTGCGAGCGGCGTTGTCGCTCGTCATCATCCACGACGGGATCATAGATAGGTCAGGCATTATCTACGGCTTTAATAGAGACCTGATCCAACGCGCGGAGATGGCAGGATTAGGCGGTACGGCACGCCCCCAGACAGGGCATGCTGATGAACGAGGTGCAGGTGTGCATCCCGTGTATAAGTTAGCACACCAGTGCAGTAGAATGGCGTGTATTCGTTCGTCGGCAGATCCAAACAAACAGCGTAGGGTGGCTGCGATGCTGGCAGCCACGGCATGGCTACAGTCGTGCACCGAATCGTCAGTGCGTGCGCCATGCGACATCCGGAGGGCCGTACAGGGAGCCTTCCTACCTCCATCATGGCGGTGCTTTCGCCGCTGACCACGTCCCAGAGCCGCAGCGTTTTGTCACAGCTGCCGCTGGCAAGAGTCTTGCCGTCGGGGCTCCAAGCCACACTGGTGACGTAGTACAGGTGGTCCTGTACGAAATGGTGTCATAGGACATGTGTTACGAACGGATTTTGCAAGTTGGCCTCGCCAGGCAGGCACCCATAATTTGCTACTGAAATAGGGGACCCCGCTCACGCGCAACTCTATTCTCAGCACCAGGAATATAGACTGGATATACGACTTCCCCGAAAGCGCCGCTGCTCCGACCTACCTCGTGCACTTGCAACGGGCTTTCCTCAACCTCGAGCACGGCAGTGCACTCGCCGCTGAGCACATTCCAGAGGCGTAGCGTTTTATCCGCGCTCCCACTTGCAAGGGTCTTGCCGTCAGGACTCCAAGCCACGCTCGTGATGTAATTCGTGTGGCCCTGTAAGCATTTGGCACATGGGAAACACGCTTCGCAACTGGTGCCCCGTAAGACTTGAGCATGTTCAGTTTACTAATGGTACAATTCAGACGTTTTCCTGTTTCCACGGCATCGTGTCTGACTTGCCACGGAATGCAATGCGGCTAGTGACTGACCTGTAACGTCAGCTTCAAGGACGACCAAGATTGTCTGGATGCCCCCAGGATGTGTCGCAGCCGCAGCTGGGGCCTGCCTGCCGCCCTGGCGGCCGCCAGCATGCGCATCTCGTATAGTTTGAAGACCCGTGTGCCCATAGGGCAGAGGGCTTGGCTCGACACCACATCCTCGACCGACTTGGCGAGCGCCAGCAGGTGCTGCTGCGCCAGCAGCCACCGCTGGATGTCGGACAGCAGAGGCCCGGGGTTCGGCATGAGCTGGACGTCGCGGATGACGGTGTGCGCGTGGCCGTGACTAACAACCGCGGCGACGAAGGCGTAGTTCAGCAGCAGCAGCAGGCGCTCAAGCGCCGGCCCATCGCCACAGCCCACAAGGTGCCGCACCAAGTACTTGAGGGTGTAGCGTGAGGGGCTGACGTTGCCATCAATGATTGTGGACAGCAGCTTCTCGGCAATCAGCCGGTGGCCCTGTACCACGTCCACCGAATACGCGGACGAGGTGCTCATGAGCCAGTCCGCCAGAGACTTGTGCAGGGTGTACAGGTGGTGCTCGTCCACGTAAAAGGTGACCGGGTAGCCTGGTAGCTGCTCCAGAGCGCCGTGTAGACCCATGGCATGGATCAGCGACTCAGGCAAGGGCTCCTGGGCCGCCAGGAGCACCGCCAGCAGCTCCCGGATCCGCTCCCGCTCTTCTTCATTACGATGGGCCATGCTCGCGGCGAAGACTTGGCCGTACGCCCGGTAGAGGTCGTCCAGCTGTGGAAGGTTGTGGAGTGGTGGCGGCAGAGCGAGCTGCGATGCCCCGTCGGTGTTGGTGTTGAAGCAGTTTTTGATCACAGTGTTGTAAACGAGGACGCCGCCGCCGGCGCTGACAGGATAGGCTCCAGGAGCCATCTTGGTGTTCCCATACATCTGCGGGGTCACGGCTTCGCGCAGCTGCGTCGGACTAAGATACTGCACATCGCCTTTGAATGAGCGGTCCAGGGAGGCGCGGATGTTTCCGGCCAGAGCGCTCTCCCTCGTGGTCAAGATGAACCGCACGCAATTTGGCAAGGTCTTTAGCTGCTTCACCAGGAGCTGGTAGATCTTGTTACCGCACACAGCGACCGCTGCTAGCTGGTTTTTGGCGGCCGACGTGTCGCCGTCGTGGTCAGCAGGGCTCGATGGGGGTTCGGCCTCATCGAGCGCGTCCACTAGCAGAACGATCTTCAGCGACGCATCGATTCGCAGCAGGTGGTCGATGGGTTCGAACAGTAGCTTCTTGAAGGCTACCGCCGGGTCTGTCGTCTGAGCCAGCTCGACGGTGTTGGCTGAGAGGAGGTGGGCCCGGAATGCTGGTATCCTGGCGGCAGACGAGTAAGGGACATGAGGGACATGACGCAGCAGGCGGCGGCGAGCACGCGTGGCAAAACATGATAAGTCGTCAGCGTGTAGGGCGGCAATGGATATAGTGGCTACGACCCATGCAAGCCTCCCGTGTGCACCAACCCACGCAACACCTGACGGATTACATTAGCGCATTTGCAGTCAACCCCTTCGTCACGCGACGCACGCACTGTTCACACCTACCTCTCCGAGATTTGGAACGCGAGGCTCTTAAGCGCGTTCACTGGGTCCAGCCGCCTCTGGTCGCTGTACTTCGCGAAATGGTGCGCGGTCACAAGGCCCTTCTGGCACAGGGCTGCTGACACGGTGGACTTGCCCTCGCCCGCACCCGCCAGCACGCACACCACGCGAGGTCCGCGCGACCAGCAGGAGCTTAGCCACTGCTCCACAGGCCGGAAGTTCCACTTGGTATCCCTGGAGCGATCAAGCAGGCGGCGCAGGTCGATGCTGTACGACAATGGCTGCAGCATGAGCATCAGCTTGAGCCGGTCGTTGAAGACGTCTACCGAGCCGTGCTCCGCTTGCACTCGCGACAAGATCATATGCTTGTCTTCCTTCTTGTAGCACTCAGCCCGCCGCACGTCGAGGCTGCTGACCAGCGTAACTCGATCCAGTGCGGTGAGCGGCATGTGAAGGCCGTTGGGCCCGTGCTTCTTGAGGGCGGCCGCCCACTCGAAGATGCACCAGGCCCGGGCGGCGGGGTTGCGTGCGTCTGCCTTGTCCAGCTGGCTCGTCCCCATCACGACCACAGTGCCGTACCCTGCAGCCCTGACCACCTCCGTGAAAGCCGCCACGTCAGACCTCTGGTAGCCGGAGTCCGCATGCTGCGCCGCATGCATGTGTAATGGAATTACCTGTGTCAGTCCGCCGAGCACAGCTAGGGAGCTTCTTTCTTGATGCCCCTAATGTGAGAGCGAGACCTTCATGCTATCCTAGAGGAAAGTGAGACAAGCAGCCACACTGGCCGGACTGCGCGGATCGCATCCAAGTACACGACTCTTGCGGAGCGCAGCACGCGCCGCGCAGGGCTGGGTCATTGCGCCTCGCTGGTTACCTGGTTCACAGCCACGATGTCTATCCAAACGCGCGTCTCCTCCGTGGCGCTGGCAAGGAAGCCCTCAATGCCCGCCAGCAGGCCCTCGAAGCTGTTGGCCCAGGCGTGACTGATGAAATAGTGCGGGACGCCCACGTCCCGCGGGTCCACCAGGTGGGTCAGCTCAGCCAGGCGGCACTTGTGGTCGCTGGTAACCCGCTTCACCCAGTCGTTCACATCGGAGGTCGTCGTGGCGCCTGAGTAGTCATCGCCCGTGTACAATTGGTACTGCTCCCGAATGATGTCCCTTAGCCTTCGCAGGCCCCGCAGCGTGATGCCCTTGGATACGACTGCTTTGCTCCTGATGTCTGGAGGGTTGCAAACAAGCGCGTGCAGCTGTAGGCGCGGAGAAGGGGCTTGACGCAAGGGACGGAGAACGCACTGACAAGCAGGCGGGTGGATGAGGCAACTGACAAGGGGTAAACGAGACAAGATGCCGTACAGCCGCATCCATTGCGACGCGACGTAGTAATAATTGTTATGGCGCATCCATCCTTGAAACGGTATCAGGTACGTGCATGTTTGAATGCAGTGCGGGCGGATGGCAAAAGCATACGCACGATGTAATTGATGGTGGTACCATGTCAAACGCAGATGCAGATAAAGCGATAGGGTGTTGCTTGCTTACCAATTTGGATGCCGTGGACTGTCAGGCTCGTACAGGGTACCGTCTTCACTCGACACCACGCCCAGCGGGCCAGCCCCAAGGCAGTCAAGAGGCTGCAAGCCCCTGCACGCAAATCCACAAATGTTCGCAACCAAACGACTGATTTTACGGTGAGATCCGCACACCGAGTTAAGGCTCACTTCCCAGTACGTTTAAGCGACAGGGGTGGACAGCAAGTCATAAATCCATCCCTACGCCCCTCTACGCCCAGGTCGGTTGGCTGCAGGAATCGCGCAAGACCAACAGGAAAGGTGCATGCCGGTACCATCACAGATCTAGATACGTACCTAGCATCCGAAGCACTGCGACAGGTCCCTTCACTGTTATGTCAGTTGATGTGCATCGGGGCTTCCGATTTTCGGCCGGGCAAGCAGGTGTGCTGACGTACAAGCCGCCTGAGCCGCAGCTGCCGCTAGCATCGCTCGGGCCTGGAGCGGAGCCCAACGGCAGGGTGATGGTCGGTAATGGGAGCAGGGGTAAAGTAGGGTCAGGGGTGCCCATATTCATGGAATTGTGGCAATACGATAAGATATGGGGCCGTTGCGGTTAGCCTACCGGTATATCCGGGTCATCGTACAGTGGGCTGGTCCCCGATTTTCCGTTCTCACGGGACCCCCGGCTTTGTTGCCACCAAAAGTCACCAAAACGAGCGCCGAACTGTGCGCACGAGCACGAATAATCAGTCCGCGCTGTGGCGGCAATTAACGGACGATCAATATCCACCTTACCTGGTGATTGGGCAGCAGCGTCGGTTGCTTCGGTTGCCCCTTCACCATCGCTGCTGCTGGTAACCTTCAAATGTTGCACTCCTCGCACCCCTGGTTGCTTGTCGCCGCCGCATCGGAGCCCATCCCTCAGGGGCGTACCCTGCCGCTCCGCCGGGAGTGCAGGAGGAGGGGGGCGGCAGCGAAATCAACATATCGCGGATGGAGATGCCACAGCTTGTGCCAACCTAAGCTACTGCCATGCAGAGTTGCTGCCGTTCGTGCCTCCCTACGTCGCTATCGCCTGCACTCTTTGCGTTGTTGCGGCAAACCAGCCAGCGAGCCTTACTTAAGGGAGATCTTTCTCCGAACATACTAGCTAGCTATTCCCCCTGGTTGGAGCATTGACGTTAGTCATGCCACGGTGCAGGAGGTGACTGACGTGCTAGCCGTCTGAACCAGTGGGCCAGGCGCGTACGTCAGATGGACCGCTTGCCGGAGGGCGCGAACAGGACACGGAGTGAGAGACACGGCATACGCCCGTGCCTTGCCATGAAGCCAGGCCGTTTGGAAAATCCCTGTCCCTCCCTCATCCCCCGTGTTAGAGACTCCATTAAGCCCAGCCTATCTTCGGCAACACGGAAAAATCAACAGTGTACGAGCATATGCATGCATCCATGTCCTGATCCGTGGATCGAGTTTTATTTGCTACTGCTTTACTGACGTATGAGGAAGCTAGCACAGGAGCAAGCCGTGTTCGCACACCCCTGAAGCCTTTGGGAAGTCCATACAACGTTAATATCGGCCTACATAGCGCGACCACACACCTCTTCAAGCTGGCTTCCAGGTGCGTTAAGATTGCTCATCTTTGTCACGCAAAGCAGGCCTGTGCTTCAGATCAGTGCTTGGAACAAGTACCGGTGTATATGGCTTTCGCACTGCAGCCGCAGTCACAACATTTGCCTCAGTTCCAGTAAATTGTGTTGAGAAACGCTTTTGCTCACCATTTAGGTATTTGCCCCGTTGGCAGTCCGTTATGGTCGTCGCTGAACAGGCCCGATCCCCATTGAAGGTGGGCACCAGAGATGAGGTACAGTGGCTTGCTGTGAAGTAAAGATGATATGCAGGAGCCTTCAGGCCATAAGAAGGAACTGTTGGCAATGTATTACGGCAACATACGCTCTGGGCTCGATCGTCATTCCTGTAGTTATCCACCCAATATCAGTATGTAAAATTCAATTTGCTTGTATGTAATGGACTGATTACGAACATCAGGGCGCCGGTACAATGTTTCCTAGTACGACCCTGCAGTTGGTGACCTGAAGATCCGGAATCCACCAGTCAACCGTTATGGATTCCCAAGGAAGGCTTCTGTTGCGCTGACTGTGAACGCAAGTTACTAGCAAATATTAGCGCTCGGAAACGCACGCATCAGCAGCCTCCGACCGAAGC
Organism: Yamagishiella unicocca; assembly: GCA_003116995.1. Taxonomy (NCBI): domain Eukaryota; kingdom Viridiplantae; phylum Chlorophyta; class Chlorophyceae; order Chlamydomonadales; family Volvocaceae; genus Yamagishiella; species Yamagishiella unicocca. The sequence goes on from BDSL01000039.1 coordinate 165,247, forward strand.
ACAGGCGCGCGGAATGTCGCGGAAGCTCGAACGGGCAACGGTGCGACCTGCCGACGGCTTGGCCCACGTTTGCAACGCATCGCTCCCATGGCTGGGAAGAATTAAAACCTGGAAAAGTAAGAGCTCGAGACCCTCCTCCTAGCACCCCATAGACATACGACGACATACGTCATACCTATGAAAGTCACCAGCCGTAAGTTACATCGTATACCGACACACCGAAGCGCATATGTAACACGACCCGTCGAGTCGATTGGAAGTTCATTTATCACAAAGTCAAGGGCTAAACCTCTGCTCAGCCACTTTACCGGCTTCCTCTACCCCCCTTGTGCAGTCGGACTGGATCATGTGCCCCGGGGGGAGGAACGCCGACCTTCCAGTCTGCAGGGCTATCCTCCCGCCACCTGCTGGGTCGTGGTGTCTCGGCACATAACCGCTCGTTCATGTCCCATCCGACAAAGAACAGCTGGCCAATGTCGTCAATAGTTAATAGCTTGTAATTATGGTAGCTAGAGTACCGTATTCCCTGATGCAGTGTACGTGATGTGGCACTTCATGCCAGCGAGTGTGGCCTGTCTCCATAGAGACGTCGCAGCCTTCATTATTGCGTACGCTTTCAAATGAGTCGTTGTCGCAAAGAAAAAATCAAGCCCGTCGCATTCAGTGCTCAGCACAGCCTTCCAATTCCTACCGCCGGGCCGTCCCCAGTGTAGCTGTCAGAGAAAAGGTTGTAATCGTGATCTACCTGTTTAGCGTACGCCAACCCAACTTTTGCCACCTCATCTGAAAATTCGCTCCGGCGGCCCCTTGTCATGTCGTACACGAGGTCTTCGAACGAGGCGGGCATACCCAGGGCCCTATTTCCGAGAAGGAGCAGTATGGCGGTAAGGCAGTTGGAATGCATGAAGAGTCAGCCCCATGGCATTGAGGAAAAAGGCGGGAGGAGTTGGTACGCAGCCTCCCAACACGCTGAGGTGCAGTGTAAGCATATTGGAGGTTGCCGGTGCGGAGGCGACAAAAGTTGAATGGCGGAAAAGGCAGCGTGGCCTCGCAACAGCGGCTGTGCAATCTACCAATCCTCACCGCATCTATCCAGTAGAATTACTGCCTAGGATTACGCTGTTATATACCCACAACTTCCGTCCGACCCATTTGGCTTGGTTGCGGGTTATTACGTTATTCTTTGGACCGACGCCAACACTAACAGATCACTCATCAGCAAAATCCGCGACTTCCTGCGACAGCGGTTGTGTCTCACTCAATGCCCCCATCGTGCCCTCCCCCAAATCCAGACACGGTCACATCGAGCATTAACTTGGCGAGCGAGGTATCCCTGTTGGCCAAACCTGCCCAGCCTTCCGCACCCCAGCCTTCCGCACCCCCTCCGCGTGTCATGGTAACAGTATCTGCCTAGCTGCGTATCTGCCCAATCCATCAACCCATGCATCTACCAATCCACCCAGCAGCGCAACACGTAACTCACCCTTTGGAGGAGCGGGAGTGCGCATTAGCCAGCATGATGCCCCACTGATCTGCCAAGTCAAACAGCGTCTTTTCGTTCAGATTCGAAACCAGGTTGAGCGCCTTCTTGTACGGCGACCGCTCGCGGACCGAGTAGTAAGCTCCATCGAGCTTCACGTAGCCCAGATGCTTGTCCGGCCTGCCCAGCCACACAAATAGACGATCAGGATGAGTACATTGGAGCAAGACCTGGCAGCTACGTGCTTGGAGCACATCTGGCCGAGCCGGATCCATGTACGACAGAGCGGGTGGGCGGGTCGTGCCTTGCCATCAGCAGCCTTAATTCCGTCCAAGCTAGCACCATGTGGGTCCCTCCTTCCCTACACACCTCTGTCTTCTCCGTCTCCCTCAGTGTCAGGCGATGTGCCCGATGGTTCTACCTTTTGGTCTGGGACCCACTGGAACCGTTACAACAACCATGTGGGTCTACCATCGACACCGCCCCTTGCGGCTCCGTTGCGGGCATCTCCTGGTCATCTACGCAAAACGGCGGGCGACGCAACCAGCAGGTCTGCGCGGCCCCCTACCTCATGGCTCCCTCTCGCCGCGGTCCCCCTACCTCATGGCTCCCTTTCGACGCAGTCCCCCTACCTCTTGGCTCCCTCTCGATGCAGTCCCCCTACCTCTTGGCACCCCCTCGACGCAGTCCCTCTACCTCATGGCACCCTCACGACGCAGTCCCCCTGCCTCTTGGCACCCTCCCAACCCTCCCACCGCGAGCCTGCCTCGATCTCACGCACTTGCTGACGAGGCTCCTGTACGCCAAGACAGCGCGGTCCGCGTCGTTGGCCACGTTGTCGTTCACCGCCTTCCGCTGGGCTTCCGTGAGGTACTGGTAGATGGCGGGTTTGCCCTGCTGCTTGACGTCCAGAATGCGGTCATCGTCTGTGTTCGGGCTGGCGCCCTCAATGAGCACGTAGTACCTGGATGGACGGGTGCCGTGGGAGGAGAGGGTGAGGGAGCAGCGAGCGAGGGGGAGAGCAGAGGTGAGATGCACAGCGGCGAAGGGTGGCGAGGGGCTGCTCAGGTTACGGAAGCGTGATGAGGGGTTGCTCAGGGTACGGCAGTGTATGTGAGTGGTTGCATTACCAGTGACGCAGGATGTGGCGAAGGGCGCCACGCAAGTAAGCGGTGGTGGCGCAAGGCGGACGGCAGCCGTTAGTGCACGACGGTGTTTTGCTGAAGGGACACTATTGTGGAAGCCAGCGCTAGCTTCGTCGTTGGAAGCAGCGTATCATGACGAGACAGCTTCTGTGTTATCACCAGTTCCGCGGCGCACCGACCTGGACGTGCCCAGCGAGCCTGTTCCCGCGTTCTTGCGGTTTGCCACATCCAGCACCTTGAAATACGCTGAGTCGCCCTGGAGCGACGAGGTGACCGTTTTGGTGTAGTAATCCACCAGGGCGTCAATGATGTAGTCACGGTCCTTGCTGCTGAGCGGCTCCAGGTCTTCATTGGACAGGAAGCGCCGCTGGCCGTCGCGACCCACTTTCGTCCACTTGTTCAGCATTTCCTGATCAGGAGGAATGGATAAGATCGAGGGTTGAAATATACGTGATGATCGGAGTTGGCGCAGGCGCAGCATACGTGATGATCGGAGTTGGCGCAGCATACGTGATGATCGGGGTTGGCGCAGGCGCAGCCTGCCGGTGCGGACGAATGGTAGTGATTGGGATTGCGATCAGAGACTTCGTCGATGTAAGGCAAGGGATGGGTGGGAAGTCGTTCATCGTCCACCGGTTTGGTTAGTGCCGACGTACAGAGCGTCACGCAGGACTCTGCCAAGCTGACTCGAGGCGAGCACAGCACGCAGCGAGCACAGCACGCAGCGAGCACAGCACGCAGCGTCGAATTACGCCGTGGCACCTCGTGTCTGGATGCACACACGTCAGCATGCAGCGAGGCCAGCGCTTACCACCCGCGTTCGGTTTCGGTCCTTTTGGCCACCCAGCTCTCCGGACCCGGCTTTATCGGACAGCAGCTGCCGGATCATGCCACTCGCGTATTCGCGATCGATGGTGTATGCGGTTGCCTTGTCGTCCTTTGAGAGCTTCTTCAGCTGCGTGGGCGAGCGATGGGCGCGCGGGCGGCGTCAGGACAGGCAAGGTCAGTAGTACTCGAGGATTTGAACCGAGCTACCTGTGCTCTACGCAGAGCGCAATCCATATAGCCCGGCCACGAAAGCCGGCCACATGGATTGGCCCCTTCGTTCGAACTTCTGCATTTAATCCATGACGCGCAATGCAAGTTGACAGGGGTTGCGAAAATGTTCCCAGGCAACGGTATGCAGTCCTAACAACGGCTCGCTCTTACAAGCGGGCCAGCCAAACACGTGGCATGGTTTCGCTCACGCACCTACCTGGTCCCTGTAGGATCCGGCAAACGTTCTAACGAAGGAGGAAGCCTGCGTGGGTTTGGACTAACAGAGGTCAGCTCTATGGTAATGTAAGGAAACGCGCTTACAGAGGTGCTCTAAGGAAGTGTAAGGAAACACACTTACAGAGGCGCTCTAATGAAGTGTAAGGAAATCCGCGAAGCGCTGCATAACCTAACATGTATGTATTATAACAAGTACACAGGTTGGCGATGCATCTGACTGTTCAGCGGGGCCTGGCAAAGTACTTGCCGTCACGTAGCTGTGAACGGAATAGGACGGAATGGCGATGGCCACTATGCAGCAGCAACAACTCGCCACACACGGACGACATACTCGGGTCAGGCCCACGGACTGGAATCTAAATAGACCGCCAGATGGATTCATGCCGTACACGCGTCGTACGTACGTCAGAGTCTGACATGCTGTTGTTCCTTGCAACCAGCACAATAGATGCGGCCATGCGGTACACGTCGTATAGGTAGTTGGCAACGAAGGCCTCGTCGAAGTCGTTGAGGTCAAACACCACGGCTCCCTTGCCGTTGTCAAACCGTCCCTGGATCAATGGATGGACGCGTGGCAAAGTAAGAGGATCCTTCTTTGCTTGGAGATCATTCTAGCGATTGGCTTTCCTGGGTTATGAACGCCCGCTCAGCGGTGCGATCGTGTGTATAGTATATCAACAGACTGCAGGCTTTGATGCTCTGCCACAACCAGGTGAGCTGCTCTCTTGGACAGCTTATCAACCCTGAAGTGCTATCTGCTGCTACGCGCCGGTAGCTCCCCTTTTCGGAAGCCTAACAATCCTCGAATGCTGTCTGCTGCCGCCATGCCCGTCACGCTGCTGGGTGCTGCTCTTTTTGGCAGCCCCACGTGCGTACCGCATTGAGCACGTGCATATCGCCTTGGATCCAGGGGGTGGCCTTTGGATCGTAGAAAGGGCTTTCGGAAATCGTTTTCTGGTTATCCATGTCGTGGTAGTACAGGAGGTTACTGCCCCGATAGAACTGCGAAAGAAGCCAGCGCCGGGCGGGCGGTAGGTTAGGTCGCGGCAAGGCAGGTTGGTCGCAAACCAATGCTGCTGGGGATGGATTTGGGGCAGGGGCGCGGCGGGCGGGGTGGGTTGCGGTGACGGGGGCTGGGAAAAAGGCGCGGCCTGACACCTATGAAAACGTGCTCTTCAGGCCGTACGGCATTGGAAGCGTGTTTGTCCGGATGCTCCGTCCGGCAGTTGGTAGCAGGCCGTTGGCTGGCGGTTGGGGCATGGGCCGCGCCCTACCTGCGGCCCCCCCCTTCGAACTAACCCCATGGCGATCAGTTGAGTCATGCTGCAAGGCTGCGCACGGCGCTTACCGTGAAGGGGGTGACGTGCATCGCTTTCAACTTTGCATCGCAGTCCTCCGGTTCCAGGCCATCGTTGCCCGACTGTAGAACTACTTCGATCTTCTTCTGTCGCTGCTGTGCGTCAGACACCGAGCCGAGATCAGGTGTATACTGCTTCGCGCCCTGCACGGCGGCCTGCGCTGCAAGAAGCAGCAATAGCGGCAGCCCCATTGTCGTGAAGTATGCTATGAAAACCTGCTACGATTAGAATGTCAGCGTGGAACGGTGCAGCCCGGATGATCGTCGGGAGTTGGGTGGGCGCCTTTGGTTGCCTACGGGGCGCTCCCTGGAGCCATCAAGGATCGGTAGAAGTCTTGAGGCCACCAGCCACAACTGACTGCAGATGCCAAGCCTTGGTATAAGCAGGTGGCAGCACACATGCTGCATGAGAACAGTTTGCTCAGGTCGGTGCTGCTCGGATCGCCACAAGGCCTTTGGCTAGTGGGCACGTGCGTGGATCCTGCTTGCTCAACACAGTTGCGCGCACGTGACAACCAGACAGCTCCGGATGTTGGGGCGACGGTAACCATGATTGTTTTAATGCAAGAGATAAAAGTTTCACCATGATTGTTTTAATGCAAGAGATAAAAGTTTCCTTACAAAACGGGGTAACCTGCCAAGGTTCTGATAGGAGTGCAGGTCAGAAGTGTGAAGGCTACGAGAAGCAACTTCTGTGTCGGTCTGAGCAAGAAGGTGGCACGAACGTGTAGGACCAGAAATCGTATGCGCCTTACTGTTATAGGCTAGGAGGCAGGGCTTTGAAGGCTGAGGTGGCGAAAATGAGTCGCGGAGCCTCGCAGGTTGTGTCCTGGACGCCTTACATGCTGCGCGAAAGAGCTTCTAAACTGGGTATGTTCACAAGGAAATACATGTCCTATTTCTTGTGCCGAATGTGTCGAGGCAGTTGGCCATTCGAAGAGGTAAAAGCTGTCACGGGTAGAACCATGATTTCAGAAAAAGTAACATCGGAACTTCCAGTAGGGCAAATTACGGTTGATCAGCCCTAGCTTCCTCCTTAGCCTCAGGAGAAGAATCACCGCTTAGTCCCCCCCTGGGCCCCTTCGAATTCCAAGCTATCTCCACCGAGCGATAAGCGCCAGAGGCCAGAAACACCTTAAATGCGGAAGGTTCATCGGGTTTATTTTAACCCGGAGCAAAACCTCCATCAGCATGGCTGCTGGCCGACCCCCTCTCGCGCCCCTCTCGCCCTCTCCGTCCTGCGTGCACACCTGCCTCAAGCTTCGCTGCAAAGCTGCGTGCGGTTCACCTCCTGGTGGCGTAGACGCATTTGGCCCCATTCGATGCTGGCCACTGGTTTGTTGTCCACGGCTACCCACTTAGAGCCCTCGCTTACGACGAATCGCGGTCATCGGGGTTCGTCGTCCACTTACGTAATTGCGCTTCAAGCTGAGCTTGAACACCCACGTATATCTCCGCAAACGGATGTGGTATACTCAACCACGCCACGCTAAGGCACATGGCATACGTCATGCAGGGCCGTTATGTATTAAACTTTCGGTACACGGACCGGACCGGACGGACAGGAGGGGCCAGAGGGACGTCACCCTCTGACCAGCTCTGGCAGCCTCGCTCTGGCCGCTGGCGTCCTTGTCGGCATGCTTGGTGTACGCACCTGAGACTATTGTTATAGATTGGTAGAAAGGATAGGCGCCGGGCAGGGGGAGCCCTTATACGCGTTTACCAGTACGCCTGTACGCGCAAAACGGCGCAAAGTACGTCTCAAACCTTCTGAAACCATTGGGTGGCCGTACTCCGTGTTAGCATGCGCTGTCCCAAAGGTCCTCTTCGCTATTTCAGGCCCAAATTGCCGTCTCACTCGGCCGCAGGTATGCTGGGCCTTCACATGATCGGCATGCACGGGACCATCAAGGCGCGCATTCCTGCGCACCACAGCAGGCCCAACCAGGATAGGGGCCTTGCCAAATAGGGAGAAACAGCGAAAAACTCCGACAGAAGAAGGCACAAGGGCCGAACACCGACCGACAGCAAGGCGAAAACCATCAGACCATGATCGCCTTCGCACCAGACCCGGGGCGCGCAATCGCATTTCCATAGTTTATGAAATTTCTCACAAATAGACATCCGAAGTGCTGAGGGAGATCGTACGCCTTTGATCTTTAAGTAGTACGTCAACGATCGTAGACGTTGGTTGGTGACGACAACATTAGCCCCTCTGCAGCATATTCAGAAAGGACAGTCATATTTGGCGTTCCTGCTTTTGGAATGCTGCCAAAGGATCTGATGTCTCTTCTTTCCTCGATAGAGTTTTTCACAGTCACGCCCCTTGTTGCGGCGTGCATAGTGATAGCTGTTACGGTAAGCATGAGAGCTACATTGTCGGCGTCAACTTGTATGTCGTTTGGCGAAGCGGACCATGAGCTAACGGGATTTGTCCCATTCACCGTTCTCTGTAGCTAACATGGCTGGGCTGGGCGCCAGTTACACGCTGGTCTCTACGACATATACCTGGTAGGAAGCGTACAGTCAAATTCTCAAATCGCGTGCCAAGGCCATAACATCACTATGGCATCGTCCGGACTGTGCGCTTGAACCTGATGATCTGCCATACCTGGGAACAATTTGGGATAATGGGCATAGATTATCATTGCACATCTGCGCAAACAGCAAACCACGGCAAACCTCCATTCCTCCTGGCCCCATCCCCGCGACCCTCGCTCCAATCCTCCCAGGTCCTTGGGCCCTGCCGTTCCTCGGACACTTCCCAGACATTGCGGCTAAAGATATCACATTCTTTCTTCATGAGGTTGCGCAGAAGTATGGCCCCGTGGCACAGGCAAGCACGTCGGGATGGACACGCGGAACATGCCGGACCGCCGTAGACATGTCTGCCAAGCAATGTTGAATGCTTAGTGTTGATGTTGATGTTGGTTGTGGTGGTGGTACTGATGGATACAGGGACGGCCTGCATACCTTATGCTCCTCGAGTATGCAGGCCCGATTGCATAAGGCCATCCATACCTGACCGCCCCTTCGGCCCACGCACCACGCATGCCAGCGGCCCTTGAACCAGCCCCTCCCGACAACACTCCCCCACGGATCTCCCTCCCACCAATGTATTTCGGCTCGTGGGAGTTTACGTCTTCACGGGGTCTTGTATTACCTTATGAGGCCCGTTACTGCCCCTCGGCACCCTATACAATTTCTCAGGTGTGGCTGGGTGCCCGACCCTGGGTCTTGCTGTCCGACCCAGCGGCGATCCGCAAGGTCGCATACAAGTCTCTGGCGAGGCCGATCACCTCCAACTCCTTCAGCCACATGCTGGTCGACGAGCCGGACGTGGTGGACGCTGAGACCGACTTATGGAATAGGCGAGTGCTTGGTCTCGGAGCCATGTTGAGGAGCGGCGAGGATGATTGTTTGAGGAGACCGTACCGGACATAGAGCCTGTTGGTCAGGTTCGGGATCCCATCCATTGGCCCTTCTCCTCCTCTCTCACGCGCGCGACCCGTGGTTCGCAGTTTGTGGCCCGGGGCCTCCAATTAACCCACCCCTCCCCATACCACCCCACCTCATCCCACCCAACCGCACCTCATCAAAACGTACCCCTCCCACACACCTTGCTGCCCCCACGTCGCCCCCCCACCACCAGGGGCACCGCCTGGAGGGCCTCCCGTCAGGCCTTCGAATCATCCATCATGCACCCGGGCAGGTGGGTGCGCAGCAAGGCCTTATGTGATATGTGCCACACATGAACTGCGCCAGTCGTTCTATGATTGGGCGGTTCAATTAGGCCATTTCCGCTGCGGCACCAACTCCCGCCAACTTAGGTCGCCCGCCACCACCACCGCCACCGCCACCGCCACCGCCACCGCCACCGCCACCGCCACCGCCACCGCCACCGCCACCGCCACCGCCACCGCCACCGCCACCGCCACCGCCACCGCCACCGCCACCGCCACCGCCACCGCCACCGCCACCGCCACCGCCACCGCCACCGCCACCGCCACCGCCACCGCCACCGCCACCGCCACCGCCACCGCCACCGCCACCGCCACCGCCACCGCCATCCCTCGGTTTCCGGTCAACGCCCCTCAGGCTGGCGAGCCACCAGCCCGCCGTGCGGCGCTGCATCGACCGTTTCATAACGCAGCTCAAGTCCTGCGCCGCCAACGGTGAGGCCGTCAACATGAAGGAGCAGTACAGCACCCTCAGCCTTGCAGTCACGGGCGAGGTGGCGTACGGGTAAGACGAGGAGGACCCTGCACGGGGCCTGGAAATCGAACCGGGGACGTTTGCCGCCAGCTCCGGCTGCCGAACAAGTTCCATTTCTTCACCGCGGAACGAACCCACCCGCATGGGCGGGCTGCGACGCTGGGGGTTGCTCCTCCACGACCGCAGCGCAGCAGCTACACTTCGTCGGCCCTCCACACCAACTCCACACCCGTTGACGGCGTTGACACAGTTCGGATGAAAGCCTCTTGTAAGGACGCCGGCGACGCGCCAGGTGGTACGGGCCGCCCAACACGTGTACGAACGAGTTTTCTCTGCTCCCACCGCTCCATGGCTCCAGGGTGGATTTTTGGAGCGAGCCGGGAGGCGGAGGCGGTGCGGAGGGTGCTGCCGGTGACTCCAAGGCGGCTGCCACTGAGCTCATGCAGGCATGCCACGAGTGCATGGCGTGCCTGGAGCTGAACAACGCCACCGGGTACCTCCTGTTGCAGGTGGGCATCTAGGACGACTCAACTGGGACGTCCCTCGGGAGGCACACCGGCACACGCACACCTGCACACGCACACGCACACGCACACCTGCACACGCACACCTGCACACCTGCACACCTGCACATGCACACGCACCGGACAGCTACATACCGCCCAAATCGCAAACGGTCACAAGCACCCAGCACAGGCTCCTACGGGTGGCGATGACCACACGATGCCCACCTACCCCGCCCTGCCCTCCCTTCGCCGCCCTGGCCACGTGCAGATGGTCCTCCCCGCCCTGCGCCCCCTGTGGCTTCTCCTCGCCAAGTACCTGCCGGATGCGGCCCAGCGGCGTCACATGCGCGCCCGGCAGAAGGTGGCGGACGCCAGCAGGAGTCTCATGCAGCAGTGGCAGGCCGCGAAGAGGCCAGGCAAAAATGGCAAGAGCGACGACGGCACCGATGCTGGTGGTGGTGCTGCTGCTGGCGGCGGTCGCGGCCGCGGCAGCGGCAGCGGCTTCCGCGAGACGGGCGGGGGCATCAGCCAGAGCAGCTTTCTTGCGGCTATGCTGGAGGACAGGCACCGGGGCGGCGAGGCGAACACCGGGCTGCCGCGGATGAACGACGTCCAGGTGGGTGGCGCGCACGGGGCAAGAATTGTGGGAGGGGGCAAGGGGTGTGGATTACCGGTATTGAAAATAAACACAGCACACCGCTGAGGTTGAAAACACCAAAGCAGGCGAGGAGTAGATTACTAGGCATGCCATACACTCATTGCCCAGCGTGGGAGGAATGGTGCGGGTCTCAGGTCGCGTGTCTGTAGGTGTGGGATGTGGTTGGTGGAGGTGGAGGGCATTCGCGAACTAACCGAATAACCAACCAACTGACGAACTGGCTAACGAATGAACGGAGGGGCAGTGACTCTCCTCTGATTCCCTCGCTCATCACGCCTGTTACGCGACGTAGGTTATCGCGCAGGGCCTGGTGTTCATCCTGGCTGGGTACGACACCACGAGCAGCTCCCTAGCCAATCTGACCTTCCTACTGGCCACCCATCAGGACGTGCAGGAGTGAGTGGGGGCCTTACCTTGCCCGGTCAGGGGCTCCGAGCCCGGGCTGGGCTCGGAGTCGGCTGAGGGGTCGTGGAGTGATGAAGGCGTCGGCAATCAATGGACGGGAAGGGCAGGATGAGGAGCATATGGTTTTGTTGGGCTCCGTAGTGCGGTTGAGGAGCATATGGCTCCGTAGTGCGGTTGAGGAGCATATGGCTCCGTAGTGCGGTTGAGGAGCATATGGCTCCGTAGTGCGGTTGAGGAGCATATGGCTCCGTAGTGCGGTTGAGGAGCATATGGCTCCGTAGTGCGGTTGAGGAGCATATGGCTCCGTAGTGCGGTCGCCAGTGGCCAATGCTTGCCCCATAACAACCGGGACATGTCACGGTAGCGGTTGTGAGGACTGCTGCGTCCGAAAACAGCCCGCTGCTGCGCATCGTTTGTTGCCGGATTTGAGCCTGACGCCTGCGAGAGGCCGGCACCTGATGCGCCGTGTCTCCTCCAGGTAGCTTGCTGTCTTGTGCTGCGCGTAGGGTTTATCTCTCTTCCTCCCCTACTTCGCTATACGCTTTCCTCGCTATCCAGCCGTCAGCATAATTGCTTCCTGCCGTCCCCACGTCTTTATAATTGCTTTCCTGCCACCCCCGTGTCGTTATAATTGCTTTCCTGCCACCCCCCGCGTCTGTATAATTGCTTTCCTGCCACACCCACGTCTTTATAACTGCTTTCCTGCCACCCGCGTGTCTTTATAATTGCTTTCCTGCCACCCGCGTGTCTTTATAATTGCTTTCCTGCCGACCCCACGTCTTTGTAATTGCTTTCTTGCCACCCCCACGTCATGTCCCACCGCGCCACGCAGCAAGCTGCGCGAGGAGTTGTCCGCGAACCCAGCCTGCCTGGAGGACATGGACGTGCTGGCCAAGGTGGTAGCAGGGCAAAGATGGAGGGGTCATGCGCCGGCCGCTGAGCCGAAGGGCTCCCACAAAGATGCATCCTGGGGCCGAGCCCCGCACTGCCAGTTGGCCCCCAGCCATCGTTGCCTTCGTGTTTGCCAGAACTATGAGAGTCAGGAACGGGGCACATTGTCAACCGGCGATCAAAAGCCTCGAGCACCCTCGCAAGCCATTCGCTAGCAACTTGCCAGCGCTCGCCAGCACTCACCGGCTGGCGGGTCCCTACGTGGCCCCGGGCGGATGAATACACTTATCGACTGGATGAATACTCTTAACTCGTCCACAGCTTGAATCCCTCGACAGCCCTTTCCCCCGACTGTACGACTGTAAACCCCACCACCTGCTGCTTGACCCTCATGTCGCCATCGGACCGCGCTGCAGCTGCCGTACCTGGATGCCGTGTTCCGTGAGTCGCAGCGGCTGTACCCCGTTGGTACCTTCGTGTGGCGAGACTTGCGGACGGAGGTGGACGTGGGCGGCGGCATGGTCATCCCAGCGTGAGTGCTTCTGCGCGGCGGCGGCGGGGTGGGCAGGCGGGCGGCTGGGTAGGTAGGTGCCGCTATGACTGTCCGGATGGTGTCGATCTATAGGGCCCCAAAGAGAGGCGCCAGTCGACCACGGTGGGCGCGTGCAGCCGATGCCGTACACATTGACGGAGGATGGGAAGGGCCGTGTGTTTAATCCCTTGGCTGGGTCGGGTGCTAGACTGTGGGCGTGGACTGGCGCGCAAAATAATTTGCGCCCAAAGAGAATGGGAGATGTCGGGACATGCACTTTTTAGGGCCGGCCGTATTCAGCTAGCTACCCTGCGACCCATAACGAACGTAACCCTCTTGTACCATGTTGCAACCAACTCAAAACTAACCCGTCACTGCGGGGTAACACGGCACCTTCAGGGGCGCCTTCATCTGCCTCAGCATCTACAACGTGCACCAGGACCCCAGCCAGTGGCCGGAGCCAGAGCGCTTCCTGCCGGAGCGCTTCCTGGCTGAGACCCGCGGGTCGCTCGGCCCGGCCGACCCCGGCGCCTTCATCCCCTTCGGCGTCGGACCGCGCGCGTGCGTCGGCCAGCGCCTGGCCACAATGGTAAGGCGTTGGTCCCCCTTCGGGAGACCCTGCTGGCTGGGGTCTCGACCGCCTCACCAACACCCTCTCTTGCTCTTCGCTCCTTGACTATCCGCCGCCCTTCAGACTGTCAAGGCCACCCTGGCCGCCCTGCTGCTGCGCTACCAAGTGGTTCTGCACCCGCGCCAGCCGCTGCCCTTCCGTCTCAAGACCTCCATCACGCTGTCACCCGTGGACGGCGTGTGGGTGTCGCTCACCGAGCTCAAGTAGTCGTACATAACGGCAGTCGTACATAACGGAAGCGGTTGGAGACGCCTACCTGAGCTCCGCGAAAGTGGAAGCAAACCGTTGCGCGCGGCGAAGACGGTTTATCGCGGAAGATTCCTAGGGGTACCGTGATGGTGGTGGGTGCAATGGATACGATCCACGAGTTGATGGGTGCGCTGCTGCCCAGGACGGCAGGTTGGCGCCCGCGGGGGCGCTGCGTCTGTCGGCTGCATAGCTGTAGGGCGAGTATGGGTCATGGGAAGCTGGGACGCTTCCGGCCTAGTTACGGCGACGGCAGAGCGTATCCAGCGATAATTGCTCGATGCGCATTTGCAAGCATGTCGCTTAGCTCCTGGAGAGAGACGCTTCGATTACAAGTAGACGCTTCGTTACAAGTACATAACCACTTTATACATAGAAGTACGCTTTCACACTTCTTCAGCTCACGCGACCGTGCTAGGCAGGGGATTCCTGAGAACTCCTTTTTGAGTGACTGCGCCGCGCACGTCGTCATGCAGTCCCCTAGTGGGTGGCCGACGTCCGCCTACACATCACACCACGACAGCGCACTTAAATGCTACATCTCTTCTAAGCTTTGTCGTTTGGTACTCATGGGCTCGCCCTCTTGTAAGCCGACACGTGACAGTTGGATACTGTCACCGACGCCTGCTTGCGGAAATAAGGGGAAAACCATGGAAAATTGCATCGACCAAAACTTCGGCAACCAGTATTGCACGGTTGCGGTTGCGGTCCTAATCGCTGTATTGGAGGTTAGAACCCTAATGTCTGGCTTAATGAAGGCGAACACTCCCAAAACTACGGCGCCACGGAAATACCGTTTGCGTCTGCGTTGCCAGCAAGCCCGCAAGCAATCCGCGCACGCACCCAATGTGGCAAGGTGAACTCAGTCGCTCGTACGACCACAGTCGCGCAATACGTCTATACGATAGTACCGACCAGTTTGCGCGGCTGCAATGCATCCGTCACCATATTCCGGCCATATACTCGAGCTTATCTTAGCCATGCTTGCTTATTGGTCCGACCACCACCAACGAACCCTGCGTCCCAGCGGCACCTGCAACCCGTGGCCCCTGCGTTCCGCACCCAACCGCCCACCTCCCCCCTTGTCCGCCGCCGGGCCGGCGCCCGCTGACCGTTACTTGCGCGTGTGCACGCTGGTGTACGTCACGGTACGGCCGTTGACGGTTACCGAGCTGATCACGTGCAGCTCGTCCCCCACGAACCGGAACTCGTCCAGCCCCTCGCCGCGGAACGGGTTGTCCCACCGCATGCGCAGCACGGGCATGCCCGCCTCCGTGGTCTGCAGCGCTGCTCGACACGTGCCTGTGCCGCCGGGGGAAACACGGTACATGGGCATGGCGTCCCGAACATGCGCGATGTCGATATCTTCCTTCCTTCCTTACACAACAGCGCAGCACCCGAGCAGGGGCAATCCGCGGAGGCGCTGACGACAAAGGACTGGCGGGGTTACCGCATCAGCTCACCTAAACGAGGAACGAACAGGGTGCCTTGGAGCAATGCTGCCGACTAGGAACACGAGGCGACTATCCTTCGATGCGCCATGTTGCTTGCTCGTACGGACTACCCCTACTGGGCAGGTACACCCATTAGCCAACCCACATATCCACTCACCGAAGCGCAGGTCGCGCCGCATGTTGGAGGTTTCGGAGCCATTCAGCGGGTACGTCTCGTTGATCTGCGGCGCCAACGGCGTATGGCAGGTCGCCCGGTCATGAGGCGATCATATGGGGTACGGGGGAAGGCCGCATTGCAATTTGGTTGCCGGCGCATAAAGCGGCATACGGTTACCTGAGGCATGCAGGGGGTCGTTTCCGGTGGATATGCATTAAGCCGTCTACTGCTCTCGGTTGCTACAGAGTCTCAGTGTACGCTCCCGGTCGGGCGGCAACTTTGTGGCCCGCTGGCCCATTGCTACTGCCGTCGTTATGGGACCGCCCTCTGTGCCAAGGATATTTACAGAGATGCGTTTCTTTATAAATTGACATAAAAGCCATGCATTTACGCGGCACGGCGGTCCCCTTATCCAGGAATTGCCCACCGAATTCACGGCAACCAGGGATGCCTACCTTCACAATAGGCAGCACGGAGAAAACGCCCATCCTGAAGGAGTTGCCATCGACGCCCAATTCGCAGCCGCGGATAAGCTTGACGCCCTCCTTTACCAGACCTGTCAAGCCCACCAGGTCCGCAACCGCGTCCATGGATGTGCTTCGACCCATGTCTTTCTGCCAGGTACCTAATAGCCGACGGTCTAGAGCTTGGCTGCGACAAATAATGGTGGGCCGACGGGTCCGGGCCTGCGCGCCATAACAAGTTTGGCGCTGAACCAACATGGTCACCGAAAAATGCGGAGTGAAGGGAAGAGAAAAAACGGAGGAAAAAGTAGACGTTCAAATAACGGGCAATGAACCGAGTCAAAATCCGGGGATTGACTTGCGTAAGGCAGGCCGACATGGAGGGCATCTCAATCCGCATCCCGGTGACATCTGCGCGATCTGCGTGGCAATCCTTCGCAATAAACCGCATCAAAGGCCCACATGTATTGATGTAGGAATTAAACGCGGGTTTTCGTGTCCCGACAGGTCACCTGGACTAAACGAAGTGGCCAGGGGAGACCTGGCAATCCATCACATTAGCGGAGTGAGCAAAGGCTGCAATATAGGAGGCTGCAATATAGGAGGCTTGAGGTTGGCGGATGACATCATGCCTGCTGGAAACAATGAGTTAATCCGGGATTCTCTAGGCCTTCGCCCGGGCATGTCTGCAGATGGTGCAGTTCATTGCCCCCATGCGTCCGACCGCCCCCGAAAGAGCGAGGTGCTTGATCCTCTGACGTGGGACAGCAGCGGCGTGCAGCGGCAGGCCAGCTACCCGCAGTGAAGAAGGCCCCACGTGCGTGGTGGGGTTTGAGCTTGAGTTCACCCCCGTTCCCCTCCGTACGCCACTTTGTACCGGGCGACCGGTATTCGGCTCGATCGCCACGACGTTAAAGACCTGCTGTATACGAGCGATGTCGTCGCAATCACGGTGGCCCCCTATGCGTGCTCTGGCTCCGCACTACAGGACGCTGCAGTTTCCGAGCCCAAGGCCGTAGTTAGTGTCGTGACACGTCGTGACAGATACAATGCGTCCAGCCAAGCGGCGCGCCTAATTCCATCCTTTACATGTAGCCTGGACGCCGCGGGGCCGAACCGCGCCGAACCGCGGGTCGCAGCGCTAACTAGCGAACGCGGGAACTAGGGCCTCGGCAACCACAACGTGCCCTGGCGTGACAACCGGCATTTCACAAAGGAATAAGGTACATACACGTAACGAAAAAAGCGACAGTCAGGATACCGTCACGACGGGTTCAGTTTAAGGATTTGAACTGCGACACAATCAGCCGCTGCCAGGTTGCACAACAAGGCCGCCTCATTCAATCAACCTGTGACCAATGAATCAAACATTCTAGCGTAGGGTCCTTCGTGTTATGTAGTCTACGCGAACCCCACCCAATCAGAATCCCTTCATTCACGCTTACAATCCTCCTGGGCCAAACATCCCAGCCGCATTCAAGACATCACCGGGAAGCATGGGTAGCAGCGCAGCTTGACGTCGCGCTGATGCCTCCATCTGGTCTCCGCCACCACAACCACCACAACCACCCCGCCTCCCACCGCCACCTCATCGTAAGTATGAGGACGAAGTATGAACATACAATGTACACGTGCGCATCTGCCGGCTCCAGAACGTATGTAGAGCTTGCACAGCAAGGGCCGGCAAGGGCCGCGTGCTCTATTCGCACTGCCGCCGTGCCGCGCGTCGGGTCGTACACAGGAGATCGAGCTAAATCGAGCGTAGGGGCAAGCTCAGGTTCGCCCAGGCGCCTTCCCTTTCTGCCTTCATCTGGGCGCACAGCGCCGCATCTGGTATTCTATCGCGTGCCGTACGTCGGCAAGCAACCACGTACGACACCGCCTGGCAAGGCTGCCGCCGTGCGTGCGTCGCATGTGTGGCAATGCGACGCCAGCGGCCTTCGCAAGCGAGTCATCGTCTCCCGAACAGGAACTGCGCTATCACCCAGGCAACCACGATCATCAGGAAGATGGGCAGCAGGCTGAAGGCTTGCCTTCGAGGAGCAGGAGTACAGCGGCGGCAGCATCGGGAGCGGAGGCACAGGGAGGGAGTGAGCAGGAGGCGGTGTCGTTGCCGAGGGAGTGCTGGGAGACTACCGATAGGTGGGCGTGCTAGTGGAGACATCTTAGGAAGCGAGGTGGGTAGGGCATACGGCTATCACCAATCAACGCTGCGGTTCCAACTTTTCAGGCATGCACTTAACTCCAGCGTTCGAATGACAGTTACTGCGTCTGCACTTTACAAGAGGCGCAATGTGCATAGGCTGGCTACGTCCAGCGGTGCCCCGGCACGGATTCCACACCGCCGGCCCCTTTCCACATGTCAAAGCACTGTGTCTCCCTCCGTCAAGATGCCAATGTATGCAGAAGCCACAACCCGGACGCATACGGGGGCGGTGGGGGCATCACCTGAACGGCCTATGAGCCTACTGCAGGACGCAGCAGCAGTACCTTTCCTCTTCGCCCTCCCAGGGAAACCGGGCGGCCTCGGGGTCCCGGATGAGCGCCGTACGCGCATTCGTGTTTAGGGTGTGTCCCTCTGGTGACAGGATAACGAGCGTCGGGATGCCCATGACACTGAACCGGCGTCCGAGGCCCGCGCGGTGGGACGTGTAGGAGTAAGGAATGGCCATCCAAGGCATCTCCTCGTAGTAGTTCTGCGGCAATCGCCAACAAGTGTGAGCTGCAAGAGAAGGGCATGGTCGTCATGTTCCAGAACCCGGCCTAACACTCACATCAAACTCTAACTGCGTCTGGTCGCTGGAAACAAAGACGATTTCGAACGGCTTGCCGAGAGCTGTGAGCATCATGTACGTTTTCCGGAGCAACGGCGTGAATGCCCGGCATGGCGGGCACCTGGAAGTTGGAGACGTTGATGAGCACGATCATCCAGCAGGCATATGATTACACTATAGTCCTTACCAGTGCGCGCTGAAATATATGCCCACGTATTTACCATCCAGCTCAGTCACAGAAACTTCCGTGGGCTTCCCGTCGCGCTTAGCTATAAGCTTAGGCCCGAACAGATTTGAAAATTCCACGCGTGAAGGACTGTCATCTGCCATGTGGAAAGGAGTCAGCAAGTCGATGTAACCCGAATGTGCAAAGACGACGATATAAGCAATATACCCTCGTTTGCGATTAACAGGACATGCTGCAACCAAGATACGTAATAAGGTTTGTGTTTCGATGTGTTGGTGCCGTTGCAAGCAGTCATGGTGTCGTACCGCAAACACTGCCTGGCGATGGCCTCAACCAGCCACTTGTATACGATGCCAAACCTTCACTGCAAGCATTAGTAGAAGAAGTAAAGTGCAGTGCACTTCCATTGTTTGCTTGGTATCTAGTCTCCCCTACAGGCGCACCGCCTCCAAACTGCAGGACTGCAAGGTGCGGTGGGCTAGTTGAAAGGCTGGCAGCAGCGGTGATGCTGCCGACGAACCACAGCGTATAAATGAGGTGTTTTCGTTAGCATCAGCTCCGCCGTGCTCCGTGTTCGCCGTCCGCAGGCTTCCTCACAATTACCGGATCTGCAGCTTGCATGGGCTACGATACAGTCTGAACTTCCTGGCATTGGCAGGGGAACATAAGGTATCAAGAAGCATCATCGGGCCTGCCAATGCCATCGGGGCAAACGTCCAACCTCAATACCCAGAAAGTTGGTCGTAGGCTACTAGGTTGCGCCACCCTCTATTCAGCGCCATCCCAGATCATCGAGCACAGCCATGATCTTGCTTACAACATTGCACAACGTCTTCGCATCGCTGGCGCTGCATACCCACCAGGCCCGGCTGCCATATTCTGCTAACTCCTTTATCTGCATCACCTTGTTAACTCCTATATCTGCATCATCTTGTTAACTCCTTTATCTGCATCATCTCGTTAAGCCACTGGCCTGTTGCAGCCCGCCTTTCCCACTCGCCCAGTTATTATAAGCGAACGCATATGCCAGCCGTGTGCCTCCTACGCCTTCCCTCTGCTCCTTTCCCTTCAGACCTCCTCATGGCCAGGTCCGTTCAACTCGACCCACCGCCGTTTCCGCCACCGCGGCCGACACCGCCAGCATTTCCGGAACACCAACATTTCCTCCTCAACACCGCCGGCAAACACACCATACCCACCGGCGACACTTAAGCATCACACAGTCGGTCACGCCATTGCCCCTTACCAAGCCGTACTGTACCACCCACGAAGCACACAGCTGGTCTCGGGGCGTTAACCAAATCAGATATTCTCACGTAACTACGGCTTCCCGAAAAATGAAGTGGAGGCCAGTGGCGGCACAGCTGCAAACAGCTACAGCCCCCCTGCCCCCCGGGAGGGAGCCTGGACTCCGGCACCTGCTGGAGTTGCCAGCCAGGCCCCAACCGCAGCCTTACCTCGAAAACGTGCCACAGCCGTGACCACAGCCCCCATTAGGTAGCATTACTACCTCCAA
Source organism: Yamagishiella unicocca (assembly GCA_003116995.1). NCBI lineage: Eukaryota > Viridiplantae > Chlorophyta > Chlorophyceae > Chlamydomonadales > Volvocaceae > Yamagishiella > Yamagishiella unicocca. The sequence continues at coordinate 185,140 of BDSL01000039.1, forward strand.
ACATCTCATCACCATCATGTACATCTCCCTTAGTGCCTCCCATGAGCTGCCTCCCATTAGCTGCGTGACCTGCACCGACTTCCGCGCAGTGAATACGGTATGCTTTCATGCAGCCCAAAATCCCTTCCATCCTACGTATAATGTATGGGGTGCCTTCCCCGTCCGACACAGCCAGACGTGGCGATACCAATCGACGGTCGCCTCCTCACCGCAATGCCGCCACACGCCCTTCCAAGCATCCTGCTACTCGCATACCCTTACTGCCTAGTGCGTGAAACGTAAGACTGCAATATGCGACGCTGTAAAAGAAGGGCCGCTAGCTCCGGCTCCTCGCTTCCGAACCCACGAAGAACCAGAGTCGTGCCTCTAAAACTACGAAGGCTCACGGTAGCGCCTCCAAAACCACGAAGGCTCACAGCAGCGCCTCCGAAACCACGAAGGCTCACAGCAGCGCCTCCGAAACCACGCGTCGCAACATGGATCGACTGGGTGCCAGCGTCAGCGGGCGGCCGCTGAATCGCACCACGATGACTGATATGTTGTCGGGGCTGCCCAGCTTGAGGGCTGTCTGGCACAACGCCTCGGCGGCGTTGGTGGCGCTGCGGCCATCCGCCAGCCAGCGCCGGACCTGCGAGTCGGTCATGCGGGCGGATGGATTGAAACGGGGGTGAGAATGCAGGCAGGTGGGGTCGAACTATGGTGCGTAAGGTAAGTGAGTGCAAAAGCAGAAAGGTACGGCGTACCGGGAGGTGTCCCTCGTAACAGAGCCCGCGTCATGTGTAAAGGACTATTGTGTCCGGGGGGCTGTGTGCGTTAGCGGAAGGGCGTTGTTAGCGGAAGGGTCAAATCTCGTTGGCGGAAGGGTCAAATCTCGTTGGCGGAAGGGTCAAATCTCGTTAGCGGAAGGGTCAAATCTCGTTAGCGGAAGGGTCAAATCTCGTCAGCGGAAGGGTGCTTCGTTTTGGGTGACAGCGCTGGCGCGCCTGACTTCTGTCCCCTAGCTTCCCCGTCCGTCCGCCTCCCCAATCCACACACCATGCGGCACGCCTCGCCGTTGCGCATCACGTCCCACAGGCCGTCGCAGGCGCATATGAGGAACTCCGAGTCCTGGCTGATCTGGTAGTGGAACAGATCCTGCGGGGAAAGGAGGAGGGGTTAGGAGGCGGAGGAAAAGGGAGGGGTTAGGAGGCGGAGAAAAAGGGAGGGGTTAGGAGGCGGATGGTGCGACGGCGACGGCAACAGCTTGTGTGGGGACTCAAGAATCTTCGGGCCGCCATAAGACGCGCCCATTAAGGAGACGGCTTACCGGGTCGGGTATGAGGGCCCCCGCCGCGGCGCCCGCACCGCTGTTGCCGACTCCAGGGCCGCTGCCCACGGGACACAGGGTTCCGCCAACACCGCCGCCGACGCTGGCAGCAGTGGCGGCGGCAGCGGCGTCCGCTCCTAGTGCCCCAGCTGGGACTGTGCCCTCATCTACCGCCAGCTCGGCTGAGGAGGAGTGAATAAACGCGGACCGCATGGTCCATGAGCTGAACGTCATGCAGGGCCGCAGGGCGGTGCAGGAGCGCCCCCGGCCGCCGCCGTCATCCGCTTCCCCGCGCTCCTCGGCAGACGACCCCGCAGCGCCCGACGGCGCCATCCTCCCGTCATTGGCACCGCTGTCGTCGCCATCGATGACCCCGGCATTGGCTGCTGCTGCTGCTGCGCCCTCCTCTTCGCCGCCAGTGAGGTTGGCGCCCGCCTCCATGCTGCTGGCGCCCTCTACCAGCGGGGACAGCCGGGAGCCGCCCCGGGGGAAGGGCGACGCCGGGCTGAGGCTGCGGTCCCGCGCATGGCCGCCGCTGCTGCCGCTGCGGCGGTGGTAGTGGGCCGCTGCCGCCACGACCGCCGCCTGGCGGCCGCTCGCCGCCGGGCCCTGACCGAGCAGCGAGGGGCTGGGCGGCAGCGGCGGCAGGCCCGAGCAAGCTCCGGAACCAGGTGGTCCAGGCCCCGGGCCGTTGTCGCAGGTGAGAGCCGGAGGGCGCCATTGAGCGGTGCCGCGCGGACCGGCGGCAGAAGCGGTCGAAGCAGCAGTAGTGGCGCCAGTGAAGTCGGGGTCTTCACGCCAGGTGGTGCAGCTACTGCTGTCCGCCGGCGACCTGCCCTGCAGCGACAGCGGCGGCGACGGCGGCGGCGGCAGGTGCGGCCGGGGGCTGCCGTGGAGGCCGGCGGCGCTGCCGGATCCGCCTGCGCTTGGCGGCCGCGGCGGCCGGGGGCTCAGCCCCGCCTGCAGGGGCGGTGGCGGCGGCCGCGCGTTGTTCCCGCCGGAGCTGGTGGTGATCCTCGCCAAGCCAGGCGGCGGCGGCGGTACCTCGAGCCGGGTTGCGGCCGGCTCACTGCCCGCCTGCTGGTTGTTTTGATCCTCAAGGTTCGGCTGTTGCTCCGGAACCTGATCGTCACCGGCCGGTAGCGCCTGCTGCTGCTGCTGGGAGTCCTCACCAACCTGGCCCAGCACGTGCATGGCCGGCTGGTGCTGGTGCGCGTGGTGTTGGGGTTGGTGGTGAGCGTGGAGGTGGTGGCTGGGGCCGGCGCCGCCGGCGCCGGCTTGGTCGGGATCCGGGAGTTGGAACGTGACGGTGGAGCCGGAGGCGCCGGGGTGGTGGTGGGGCGCCCCCCGGTTGCTGTGCAGTGGCGATTGCGTCAGGGCGGAGGGGTCGCTCGTGGTGGCGAAGCTAGGAGAGAAACGCTCGCCGCTGGCTTCCTGCGGGCGCGGAATCCCGAATCGGGCACGTAATCGACAAGCGGACCAGTAATTGCACAAGGTGGCTCGTCGGGCGGGTAGCTAAACTCTCTCGGCGCGCATTCGGCCTTTCGGATGTGTACATGGCCAAGTACCACTGCTGTGCTTTCCGATATACACTGCTGCGCGTGAAGAGCCCGGCGACCCCGCAAACCCGGCTGCCGTACGAGCCCATCGCAGACCGTCCTGATCAGATAACGCACCCACTGCTTCTGTACCCCGGACAGGACCCCCAGCCCCACCCCGCCCGTTTCACTGCCCACTGACCCACGGGTTTCCTCTAGACTGCCACCCCCAAGCCCTACCTGATGGGAGTGCTGCTGGTTGTGGTGGTGGATGTGGCTGCGGTGGTGGTTGTGGTGTGGGTGGTGGTGCACGTGCCAGGGCGGGTGCAGGCCGTGCCCATGCCCGTGGCCATGGCTCTCTTGCTGGTGCTGGTGGTGCTGCTGGTTCCACGGCTGCCGCGCCCGCAGGGACACGAGGCCGTCCACCCCACCCGCCATAGAGCCGGGTGCGGATGCGTGGAGCTGCCGCAGGCCCTCGGCGTCGGCGACGCTGCTGCTATTCGACGCCGGCGCCGCGCCCACGTCGCCGGCGGAGGCTGGTCGGGAGTCGCCGCCGCTGGCGGAGAGGCGCTCCACGCGGCTGGGGCGGTGGTGCGGCATGGACCAGCTGCTGCCCCGGCCGCTGGTGGAGCGGTTCTTGAGGTGGGCGCACCCCAGGTTGCGGCTGACCGCGATGTCGCTGCAGGAGCCGTCCGGGGCCGTGACCTGGTGGGGCGGGGTCGGCGGAGTTGGAAACCGCGTTGAACACCGGCCCCGGGGAGAGCAACGGAAGGACGAAATGGCTCCGGCTCGAATCCCGCCCGCTGCACCACCATCACGCGGCTTCGTCCCCCATGTGTTGTGCCGTACCCACACCACCCCGGCGGGCCGCAACCCCCGCAACCTTCGCCTGGCCCCAACTGCCGAACTCGCCGCCGGGCAGTACCCCTTTTCCTCCGGTTCGAATCACCGGCTTCCCCTCTCTCCCCACTTGCCACGCCTGCTCGGCCCCCCGCTCTGAGACCCACCCAGTCCACCTGCAGGTCGGTACCCATCCCCCAGCCCACCTGCAGGTACCCGTCCGAGCTGAGCTGCACGCCCAGGGCCAGCAGCCGCTGCCGCTCCACCACCGCCGCCCCGCAGACCGCCTCGGGTGCGTCCGGGCGGCCGGAACCTGCCTTGTGGTCCACCGTCAGCTGCCTGCGGGCCCCACCCCGCCACACACACCACCGCCAGGGGGGCGGGTTTGGGTACGCAAAGGTTACGGTACGGCATTCCCTCTCTTTTTGTCGTACCGGCTGAGAGAGAGGCCTTCTGCAGTTGTGCGGGCTGGGCTGGGCACCGCGAGGAGCGCCCCTTGGGAAGGATAAGGCCCTAAACGGCCCTAAATGGACCTCCCTACATGGAGGGAGGTCGCTTGGCCACCGAGGCCACATGGGCCTCCTTCCCTACCTTGGACACGTGTCTAAAACCCCTTAATGGCACGCACCTGGCTTCTCCGTCGTCGCACACAACCGCCCTGCAGTCCCCCACATTGGCCAGCCACAAGCTGGAGCCAAGCATTAGGGCTACCAGGGCGGTGGTGCCGCTATGGCAATTCTGGGGGCGGGACCCGAGGAGGGGGATGAACTAAAGATCTGAAGACAGAGGAAGTTGTGTGGGGTCGGTGCAGGCAGTGGCAGGAATGGCAACGGCAGGTGGAACAGTAAACAAGCCGCAACAGTCGCAGCCCCAGCCCCACTGCTGCCCCGCCCTGCCCACCCTACATCAGCCAATCGAGTCTGTTTTTGGCGGTGCACCTAGCCCACCTACCATGCACCACCCGGGATTCCCCGTGGCCGCTGCCTCCACAGGCGCTGTGACACAACCGCACGCCCACACACACATACACACGTTCGCACCAGGTCCATCAGCTCCCTCTCACACCGCAGCAGCGCGTTCCGCAGCGCCCCCGGCGGGTCCGGCGGTTGGCACCCCGCGCCGCTGTCGTACAGCGCTAGCGACGACCGCCGCCGCTCCGCCGCCGCCGAGTGCTCCTGTGGCGGCGCCCAGGGCTCCTCGCCCTCGCCCTGCTCCTCACCCTCCTGCTGCCACACGTCCCAGCCGCCCTCCTCGCCCGCCAGCGCCCCCCAGTCGTCAGGCCCGGTGGGACCCGAGGTCTGGACCGCCAGGCCCATCGTCATCGTCATCGTAGGCGCACGACGACCCACCTCCACAGCCGGGGGTGATGGCGACTGTGGAGCTGCAGATTGCGCTCCAGCCCGCTCCGAAACCCCGATCAGCCCGGATGCCGACACGGTGTCGCCGATATGATCTCCAGGAAGGCCTAGCGAGGCAGCGGAGGCGGCTGGCGCTTCGCCTGGCGGCTGTGGCTGCAGCGGCTCGGGGGCGTCAGGTGGACCGGGCGGGGGCGGTCGCGGAGGCCGCAGGAAATGGGCAGCTGCGGAGGCGGGGGCGTCATCTGGGCCCCCGCTGGGCTGAGCGTCTCCGCTGCCAGGGGCCGTCCCAACAGTGCCGCCGCTGCCACTGTCGGCCGCATGATTACCATTGCCATTGCTAGCGCGCACAAACGCAAAGCACTGACCATGTGCGTAACCACCGTTAGCGCTTTCCGGCCCAGCCACCGCGGCCGTTGGTGGCGCTGCTACTGCCGCCTCAGGCACAGCGCCGGCTTCTGATGTGCCGGACGTGCCTGCTGCTGGTGCGGCAGCCGTTGACGTCGCTACCGCCGTAAAGGCCTGTTCCCTTGGCGGCTCCCGAGGTTGCGACCCCGGGTGCGGCTGCGGCGTTGGCGTCCCTGTTCGTGCAGACGGTAAGCTGACCTGGCGGGCCACCTCCTCCAGCAGATGATGTGCAAGGTGGGTCTGCAGGAGGCCAGCGCAGCGTGGATCGAGAATCAGTCCCTCCGTCCCATGCAATCGTGTAAGCGCGCCGAAACCAGGTGCCACGGCCTTTATGTTCGCAGCCCATCGCGGGTGGGACGTAAGAAGAGGGCACCCGGGTGGATGGCCGCTGTCACGTCACCAGGCGCCACCCTCCCGCCCCGGCTCTTCGTCCCACCACCCACCGCCGACCCTACGCCGCCTCCCAAACGCGCGAAACCCCAGGCCTGATCGCATCCGCACCGCACCACTCTCACCACGCCACTCACCTCCACGCCCACCCAGGCCCACGATGGCCCGTGGCACCCCCCTCCCGCCCACCTCCCACCGCCCCGTTTTCCTCCCACCGCCCCCACGATGGCATTCATCCCCTCCCCCCGCTCCCGCCCACCTCCAGATGCGACACCGCCCCGCTCCCCGCGTGGCCGTCCAGCACCGCCACCAGCACCGCCCGGCGGCAGCCGGCGAAGTGAGGGTGGGTGGACAGGTCGCTGACGAGGACGCGGTCCTCCATGCGAGAAGAGGTGCCCTGGAGGCGGGGAGGGGAATCGGAGGGCCGTCGAGGGGCGTTCATGCGAAGGGGGTCAGCGCCGGTAGGGAACGTGGCTGCGCCATGGCACCGTGGCACCCGACCCCTGGACCCCTGGACAAGTCCCCATACGCTTCGACCCCAACAGCTGGGTCCCGAGTCTGGAGTCTAGGAGCTGGGAGCCCGTAAACAGGGAGAGCGGTCCCTGCGTGCGCGGAAGGAGTGTCGTACACACGCACCTGCAGCGCGTGGCAACCCGTGTCGTACAGAAGGTCTGGGCTGCCGTCTGTCAGGTTGATCTGCTCCACCGGAGAGGTGGCGGGGTGAATGTGTTTTAGGTATGAGGTTGGAGGCTGACAGGGCAAGGCGGCCGGCGCACAACGCCTCTGGACATCATGACCCCCTACCCCCTCCTCCCAACCGACCCCACATCCGAGTACCCGGTTCCAGCACATCGTCCTTCCTCTGCTTTCCCCTCCACACCCGGTCCGTGTTCCCCCAAACCCGAGACCTCATCCCCGCTCCAGGCCTTGATCTCCACCCCCTCCTCGCTCAAGCTGGCAAGTCCTCTTCCTCGTGCCCTCCTACCCTACTCTTATGCTTGCCTCCCCCTCCCGTAACCCAGCTCCGCCCTCCCTCCGCATGTCTCATACCCCGCCTACCAGCTTGGTTTTCCTTCCCCTATATGCCTACTCATGGCTCTCCTCTCACCGCAATGGCTCTCCTCTCACCCCAATGGCTCTCCTCTCACCCCAATGGCTCTCCTCTCACCCCAATGGCTCTCCTCTCACCCCAATGGCTCTTGTCTTACCCCGATGGCTCTCCTCTCGACCCACCTGCTTGGGCACGATGATGCCCTCCGCGCTCGCGCCCTCATCCTCCCCGTCCAGGAATAGCGCGTGGGAGCGAACCCGTGGAAGTGCCCCGGTGCGCCGTCGCTCTCCCCCCACCAGCAGCGGCGACGACTGCGGTTCCACGGAGGCGGCTCCGCTGTCGGACGCCCCCAAGCTGCCCGCCTATGGGCGTGGCATGAGTGCGGTTGGGTTGGATTGGGTTGCTGGCTGTGTAGCCGAGTGCTCGCGTTTCAGAGGATGCTCCCCGGCGTCATAGCGATAGCGAGGGTAAAACCTGAAGCACCGAACGTAGCTACAGGTCCGGCTACAGCAACAGGACGGCTAAGCCTGCTGTAGGAGCAGAAGTACATGAAATGTCTCTACAGGAGAGGTTAGGGGACGCTACGGTGGTGGTGGTGGTTGTGGTGCGTGCGGGAGGAGGGTTTTTGGGCGCCTGGGCGTTTGCTAACCGATGTGGGAGGTGGCGACTGGCTCCCCAAGTGGGGCAGAGGCATGATGAATGGGGACATGCATCAAACGGCTGGGTTGGGGCTGTGGGTTCGCTGTGGTGCGTGCCCGTGATGCGGCGCTGAGAACGGTGTGACGTGGCAGCCAGAGCGAGTGAAGACGCGCTATGTCTCCATGCAGCGCACATGGCCACCGCTAATCTGCCATGGGAGGTACAAGAAATGACCATGGGGGGCGCTTTTGCTGGTCCGTCCAGGCATTACCGGCAACCAGGCAACTTTACGAAGCTGCTGGCCTCGCATACCGACGCTCGGTCGATGTTAGCTTGTTGACGTGAGAGGGATTGGGTACCTCTGGCCAGTAACGTCCACAAGGGATCCAAGGTACCCGCCGATAAGGAACGCCTCGGACACCGACACGGGCATGCCGGACCACAGACCCGCACAGTAGCTGCCTTGCTCTCTATTGCATGCATCGCGGCATTTCAAGGCATTGTTGATATAATCGACTTGCTTTTCCATGCAAAGTCAGAGGCCACGTTGAAGTCGCAACTTCCAATTGAGTCTTAAGGGAACAACTATCGCCCGACAATAAAAGAAAACTCGTAGGGAGGCAAGAGTAACGTTGAGGTGCGCAACAGCTGACAGAATTGTGCTGCAGCAAATGCGACTCACCGACAACGACATCGCAGATGCGCGCTGGGTTAAGCAGTCAGGGCTTCCATCACAACTTGAAAGGGAGATGATGAACAGTAACCAGAGCCTCGTTGACAACACATCGCTTGTGCAACTCCTTAGGTAGCGGTTGAGTGATAGCACGTTCGCTAAAGCTGTAGCCTGGTGAGCAAATGGCAAAGAAAGTGTCGTTAAAGGAGTAGAGACTTTGAAGTATAAATCTTATTGTTACTGGCGGTCGTGTACGCCGGCGCGAACGCACCTATGATGAAGGTCAAAGGGTACGACAAGAGCTCCAACGTAGAAGATGAAGTCAGCCCCACAGCACATGTTTTACATGACGTCTGACTAGGACCGAAATGAGTTGGTCAGGTGGTCCATTGTCGGCGCGTAATGCAAGGCACTGCCAATTTCGGTAGGCGACGGATTGCCCGAAGTTGAGACTTGATTCACAAAAGGAGGCAGGATGATCTAACACCAGGAATCCACGCGTCTCTTAAACTCACTTGAAACCCTCGTTGGAGATTTGGGTCGAGCTGGGACGAATTGGAGGGGGTGGAGGCAGGCGGGTTGGGTTGGGCGGAAACGGACTGGGAAGCCCTGAGCTTACAGCCTGCTTGACCACAAAGGCGTTATATGAGCGGCACTTACAAGGTTGAATATGGCCAGTTGCGCGACCATGCACTCCGTGGCTGGTCAGTGCCGTACTATGCACTGGCCGACCGGCGACCGTGCACCGGTAGTTCCTAAATGCCGACCTGGCGACGATGAGTTGTCCTGTCATGAATATATGCAACTAGTTCAATCCAATTTAGACAAGGGCTGCAATGCCCAAACCGAAACGGCGCGCGCCAATCGTGCCCATACCAAAGGTTGCTGAGCGCAAGCACGGAGCCGGAAAGCCTAAAAAGAATACAAACGATCATGCTAGCAATCAGCCGGAAGGTCGCGCGGGCGCAGGCCCACGAATTGGCCGAACGCAACTCGGCGGCGGCCGCGGCGGGCACAACAAACGGCCGCGAGAGAGCACAGCCGTTGATAATTCTGAGCAAAGCGTCAAAAGGCGGAAAGAGTCGAACGAAAGTGGCTCCTGGCGCGCGCGGGGAGGCTCGGCGCCGGGCCGCGGTACCGGTGAATGGCGTCCCCTGAGCGTAGTGCACCAGCAGGCCGCCTTTGCGGTGCAGCGGCTGCTCGAGGCAGACAGCAGCCGTAAGCACGGCGCGAGCCTCAAGTCCCTGACGCTGGCACCGCATATCGTGGCGAAGAAAGCCACGTACGCGGTCACCTGCCAAGTGCTCAAGTGTAAGCAGCTTACTGGGCGGAGCATACAGGGTTGGGAGCATGGCAGGTGTGCGAGGGCTGTGGAGCGTTTAGTGCGGGGAGGTGTGTGGTGGTGGTGAGGGCGAGCAGGATGGAGTGGGTTGTAGGCACAACAACAATCTCACCCCCATTTACTCATGGGTCAACGGGTTTCCTTTCTTAACTCCACCCTTAAAACACCGCTCCCTCGTACAGTCTCCCGGGTGCTGGAGCAGCTCGACGAGCAGGTGCAGCTGTCGGCCAGCCAGCCCAAGGTACGACTGTACGGCACCTCCAGCCCCATTTCGTCGCCGTGTGCCATCACATCGTCGCCGCGCGCGCCGCCGCCACCCTTTCTGCCTCCCGCGGGTGGCACCTGGGGTGAGCGTGATCGCGGACACGCGGGCACCCCGGAACGTTGCGCCAGCTGCTTACCCCCTCCCGGCCCCCATCCGCCCCCCCAACTCATCCACGGGTCTTCCTCGAACCCCCCCCCCAACTCGTCCCCTCGCCCCGCACAAAGCGCAGCTGAGCAAGTACGTAGCGATGGTGCTGGGTTACGAGCTCCTGCGGGGCCAGGTGGGCGCCGGGGGGTGGCGCCGGTATGGCGGGTCTGGAGGGCACCCCGGGTATGGAGTCAGTGTGCTGGTGTGCCTGGTGTGCCGGTGCTGTTGGTGGTGATAGTGCATTCATCATTGTCGTGTTGTGGTGACGGCCGCAATGTGGTGCGGCCGCAATGTGGTGCGGCCGCATTGTGGTGCGGCCGCATTGTGGTGCGGCCGCATTGTGGTGCGGCCGCATTGTGGTGCGGCCGCATTGTGGTGCGGCCGCATTGTGGTGCGGCCGCATTGTAGCTGCGGTCGCAATGTGGTGCGGCCGCACCGTGAGGACCCTGGGACGACTCACCGAAAGCTCCCTGGAGACCAGCCGCTGCTGATCAGGGCAGAGGGGTATAGGCGTACGACACCAGCCGGGGGCTCCATCCCACCAGCTGGAATGAACCCTCTCATGGGCCCCCACCCCCGGAACACCACCTGCACCGCAGGGCCTCGAACGTAAGGCCCAGGCGGAGCGGGCCGTGCTAGCAGCAGAGGTACGGCACCTGTACGGCGTTATGCGCGCGCCGGCGACGGTCTGACCCAAACCCTGTGCTCGAAGCGCGGGACCCCACCGGTGCTTCCATCGCACTTGCTTTGCTTTCCTGCATCAAGCATCATGGCCTTGGACGAGGCAGATCGGCCTGCCCGTTGTCGTTACGCCAGGCCGTTACATCTGGCCGTTACGCCAGGCCGTTACACCTGGCCGTTACGCCTGGCCGTTACGCCTGCCCGTTACGCTCATCCAACCGTTTTGCCCCGTTGTTGTTGTCGCCTCCCTTGCCCTCCAGTCCAAGCTCCGTGCCGCGCTAGGGGCCATGCTGCAGGAGGCAGGGGTCCAGGTGCGCTTGTGCTGAGGGGGACGTGGGAATCAAGACCCAAGGCGCGGGGGCCTTCACTCCCTCGCGCCTCCGACCGCCTTAGGAAGAGCCGCGGCGATGGTCGGCTGCATTGTTCTTTGTGTCCCGGAGCGGACAGGGACGGGGCCTAGGCCCCGCGATCGCGACGTGACCCAAACCTCACCTGCCGGCAAAGACGTCGTTCGGAAGCACCGGCGTTTGCACGCAGGGCCGGCCACAGCTTCTTACAGTGCACATCCCTCCTTAGTATTTTAGGGTTTAAGGGTATTTAAGGTTGACATTTTGTAGAGGCCACCGAGTTCACTCGTCGTCACCTACACGTCCGCAGTCCCTGGACGAGCTGCTGGCGGCGCAGCAGCAGCAGGACGGGGGCGGCGCGGGGGCAGGCCCCAAGGTGCCGCACCCGCGCTGGGTGCGTGTCAACACGCTCAAGGCCAGCGTGGAAGACGTCGTACGACAGCTCGAGGAGCACTTGCGTACGACGGTACGGCAGTGGTGATGTGCGACGGCGTGATGTGTGTTTTGCCTGGCTGTCCTTGATCGCCGGCGCTCCTGATCACCAGTAGGTCAGCATGCAGCTCCTGGGCACCCACTGCCGCGTGATGCTGCCGCATTAGGTTGCATTTTGTAAGTTGTGTCTAACGACAGCCTCTACCTTCTCGTGTACGGTAGTCCCAACCCTCCAATCAACACCGACCCCACGACCCCAAACGCGCGCCCAGACCGGCGCTGGCGGCAAGTCCAGCAGCTCCGCAGCTCTTCGCGATGGTGGGAGCCCCCACGGAGCTATTGCCACACAGCAGCAGCAGCAGGGTGTTGTGCGGGATCCGCTGCTGCCGGACCTCCTGGCTCTGCCGCCGGGGACGGACCTGCACGACCACCCCCTGGTGGCCCACGGGTCGGTGGTGCTGCAGAGCAAGGCCTCCTGCATGCCCGCGCACGCCCTGTCCCCTGCGGCCGGCTGGACGGTGGTGGACTGCTGCGCGGCGCCGGGCAACAAGACGACGCATGTGGCGGCGGTGATGGGCAACAAAGGTGGGTTCGGCCGGCGTGCGTTGGGTTCGAACCGACATCTAGAGCCACGGAAACAGGGGCACGGATCACGAAGCGAGGCCTGAAGCCTCCCACAGTCCCACTCCCTCCCACAGTCCCACTCCCTCCCACAGTCCCACTCCCTCCCACACTCCCACTCCCTCCCACACTCCCACTCCCTCCCACACTTCGGACATCCACGGGTTTCCCTCGAACCCACACTCCCACTCCCTCCCACACTCCCACTCCCTCCCACACTCCCACTCCCTCCCACACTCCCACTCCCTCCCACACTCCCACTCCCTCCCACACTCCCACTCCCTCCCACACTCCCACTCCCTCCCACACTCCCACTCCCGCCCACACTCCCACTCCCTCCCACACTCCCACTCCCTCCCACACTCCCACTCCCTCCCACACTCCCACTCCCTCCCACCCCTTTCGACCCCTCTGCCCCATCGGGCCCCCTCACGCCACCATCCTCCAACTATCCCATCCGTACACCTATCCGCCTGTACATCTATTCATCCGTACGTCTGCTGCCCGTACATTTATCCGTCCGTACAGGTCGCGTGTTTGCGTTCGACAAGGACCCCCGCCGCCTGGCCCGCCTGAAGGCCAACGCGGCGCTCACAGGCGCCAGCTGCATCGAGGCGCGGCTGGCGGACTTCTTGTCGCTGGACCCCACGGCGGCCGAGTACACCAAGGTGTGGCTGCTGGGAAAACCCTTGCTGTTGTAGCGTGGTTTTGGTCTAAGCGATTTTGCTAAGTGCGTTGCAAGTAGCTGGACACCGGCGGTTAGCCCGAAGAAACCGGTTGCTTATGCTGCCAGAATCACAACACGTGCACACGACGTCATGAGACATAGTAAAATTCAACTAGCGGAGAAGAGGCTGAAGGGGCGGGGCAGGGAGGAGCGCCAGTTTTTACGGGGCTGTTCTGCGACACGCTCAGATGCAACATGCCAACATACACGAACGTAAGCGTTTTCTCTCTTCGTAAAGCCGACGAACGAGCTTCAGGCCAGATGAGCTGCTTCACGGGTCAATGATCCGCACCCCCTGTGCTGTGCCTCCCAACGCCTTGCGTTGCGCCCCTTGACGTCATCCACATCCCACCCTCCGGGCTAGGTCCGCGGTGTGCTGCTGGACCCCTCCTGCTCCGGCTCCGGAACCACCTTCACCCGCATGGACCACCTGCTCCCCAGCCATACCGCGTCGCGACCCTCGGTCGCCGCCCCAGCAGCAGCAGCAGCAGCTGCAGCAGCTGCTGCTGCTGCTGCTGTCGGGGGCCTAGCATGTGCAGGTGGCGTAACAGCCGGTAAAGCAGCCACGGGTCCGACCGGGGCTGCTGCTGCTGCTGCTGGGGCTGCTGCTGCTGCTGGAGCTGCAGGGGCTGGGGCTGCTGGGGCTGAAACACAGCACGGCCCCAACGAAGGCGGGGACGATGGGCAGCCCGGTCAGGGGAAAGGAAGGAAGAAGAAGCAGAAGCTGCAGCAGGAACAGAAGCAGGATGTCGAAAAGCAACCGGAGGAGGAGCCTGTACGACAGCGGAATGAAGGGCATGAGGAGCACAACGGACGCGATGCGGCGGGCCTAGGAGATCCAGTCGCGGGCCCGGTGGATCGAGATTCGGGCCTGGATCCAGACGAGGCCGCCCGCGTGGCGCAGCTCGCCCGCTTCCAGGCGGCGGCGCTGGCGCACGCACTGCGGTTCCCCTCCCTGGAGCGCCTGGTGTACAGCACCTGCAGTGTGCACGTGGCGGAGAACGAGGCGGTTGTCGCGGGCGCGTTGGACGCGGCGGCAGCAGCAGGGATGGAGCTCGTGGTGCGTGCGGCGGGTGCGGGCCGTTGGGGCTGGGCGGATGCTTCCACCACCACCACCACCACCACCACCACCACCACCACCACCACCACCACCACCACCACCACCACCACCACCACCACCATCTCGCTGTTTGCGGCACTCGCTTCACTTACCGGGGCAGCTGGTAGTAACGACGATTCATCAGCGGAATTGATTCGTCCCCTTTGGGGCCTTGTTGGGGCGGGGTTTAGAAAGGAAGTGCCGTCGGGCGGGGATAAGCAGCAGGACGGAACCTGGAGGCACAAGCCAGTTTGGCCCCAACTCCCTCGCCCCCATTCGCGGGCGTATTTTACACCCCCCTGCCCACATGCCACGGCTACCCGGGTTACACCGGTGCCCGCAGGACCCCTTCCCTTCCTGGCACCGCCGCGGGTTGCCGCTGTTCCCGGGTGCAGAGAAGCTGGTTCGGACGGGTGAGCTGGCGGGGCGGGGCTTCGGATGGTTGAGGTGGCGGGGCCGGAATGGCATTTTAGTTTGCCCCGAAACCAACACGTCGCTTCGCGGGCCTTATGGTATTGCGACATGCACCACTTTTATTTTCCTTGACACCCCAAACTCTAAACTCCTTAACCCTAAAACCCTCGAACTCTCGAACCCTGAAACCTCGGGACCCCAGACGCCTACCAAGACGGTACGGACGGTTTCTTTGTTGCGGTTTTCGCACGCCGGCAGCCAGCACGTGGCGGCGGCGGCAGTGGAGGTGGAACGCCGGAGGACGAGGACGAGGATGCCGGCCCTGCCAGCAGCGGTGATGGCGGCGGCAGTGGAGACGGGGACGGCGATGCATCCGAGCCCCTGCAGCAGGTGGAACCGCCTGTCGTACGTCTCAAGGGAATGCAGCTAGTTGGTGGTAGCAGCCATGCTGTTGGCAGAAGCAGCCATGCTGGTCGCGGTGGCGAGGATGGTGGCGATGGGGGCCCTGGAATGCGGAAGCGGGCGCCTGGTGGGGCGGGGAAGTCCGGAAAGCCGGTGGCAGGGTCGGAAGGACGGCAGACGGACCCGTCCACAGCGCCTCCGAAGCGCCGACGAGGGGCCGGCTGACATTTGGGACTGGCCGGAGGATTCGGGTGTGTTTTTCAATGATAAGAAAAGGAAAGGAAGCGAAATCCCAGCCCTGCCCAGCGACGTTCCGTCAATGCCAGCGGGAGGGAACGAGGATTCGAGAGTTCCGGTCCGGCGCGTCGAGTTCCGGCGGGGTGGGGGGGTCGGGGCGGGGGATGTTGCCTTTTGGTCTGAAGCCCACTACTTTACGGCGTCCGGGCGTTTGGGATCGAAGGCGCTGATGCCGACCATGTCTTTGACGGCGTGTGTGTCGGCTGCGTAAGCTTGATTGGGTGTTTATTTTACATGTCTAGTCGGGCCTGATGGCGCTGGCTGGGGGCAGCTACCCTGTGCCCGATGGTTCTACTTTCCGCTTTGGAACCACTGTAACGGTTTCTACTACTGCTACCACCACCCAGTGTATGTCCTCCAAAAATACCAGGGAGACGAATGCCCAGCCCAGCCCGGCGACGCCCCAGAAGGCACGAGTGGAAACATGGAGATTCGCCGTACATGTCAGCGATCTGAAGCCCACGCAATCCACAGGCAGGCGCCCACATTCAGACATGTATTGCAGAGTCCCTGTCCCTCGGCCTCTAGGAAGGCTTCCGGCGGCATACCAAGCATGTGCCAGGCAGCCGGCAATGGGGGGTTCGGGTTTGATGCACGGGATGTAGGGTATTTTCTCAGGCTTGGGGCGTGGGGATGGAAGCGGGAGGAGGCTGGGGTCAGAGAGCTGGACGTATGCTGTGTGGCTGCCATCTGGCTGGTGTGGGTCCGCAGCGAAGGTGACGCGGAAGGGACATGAACTGCGCCGCACGCTTAGGTTAACGAGATCCGAGCCGGCAAAATTCCTTACAGTAGGCTCCGAGGCTGGCAGGCAGGGGGTCCCCACCACGGCATTCGACTTCAGAAATGCTCGCAATCACGTTGTCGCGGTTCGGAGACAAGGACGGCGGCTTCGTTCTGCTTACAGGATCGTCAAATGTAAGGACGCGCGCGGCGGCCAGGACTGGCGCGCGAGGCAGCGTGAGGCCGCAATACGAAGCTCTCCATCACTAAGTGCATTCCAACCACTTATTGTCCGCATACATAACAGTGCGGCTGGTTGCGTCTCAAACAGCCTCAAAGCGGCTGCTTGGACTGGTATACATAGCCAAGCGACGAGCATATCTTTTCTTACCAAACACAAGGCAACGTAAACCCATAACCATTCAAGCCAGGGCGATAGACTGTACTTCACCGATCGGCATGCTTTCGGATGCGGCGTGTCGCCATGGTCGTGGGAACGAGCTACCAACTAACCACCCCCATTTCGTATCTTCCCAACTGCCAACCAAGGTTTAGGCGAGGGCCGTCATGGGAGCCACGAACTGTGCACTCTCACCGCAGCGCCCATATTGGAAGTGGGGTTCAACAGCGGTTGACCTTGACAGCTGGCGAGCGTTGTCACAATTCGGCGGCATCCAGCAAGCCGCTAATTTCCTTCCCGGCTGATTCAAAGCCGTTTGCTGAGAGAAACTCGTCCAGACCCTTAGAATGGCCATGACTGTTGTGGCCCCTTAGATGACACCGGCTGCAGTGGTGCGTTAGCTTGAAGCCTTTCTTAACAGCACCGGTCCGCTTCACGTAATCCAGGCAGATGGCGATGGCGAGCGCCGCTCTATCGCTGTTCTTAATCGTGGCCATCACCGTCTGGACGACCCAGCCCACGAGGGCAGGGTCGGGAATGCCGCTGGCGTCTAGGGCTGCTGCCTTAGCTCCACCCTCACCCTCTGACAGAGCAAACTTGATGCTTTCGTAGACGACGGCGAGCTGGTCGACGTTGACCGGCGCCTGCGGAACAGCAGGCAAGGGAGCCAGTGAGGACTCGAGGTTAGCGGTAGCGGGAAGCTTGACTAGCCGAGTTGTGAAGAGCGTGAAGAGTCGAAGTGGCGTTGCAGGGCGTACGTCAAAAGGGTTGTGGACGGCACGAAGGAGGCGCAGCAGGCGTGTGGCTATCAATTGGCTACAAAATATTAGGTTGCGACAGCGATGGACAGCGACGTGTTCCACGACGAGGGAAGACGACATAGGGAGGCCGTCGCGAAACGAAGTCAACCCGGCTGCGCATGAAACGCCCAGCACATATATGCCTGAACGAAGCTACTTTCATAGCAATATCGAAATTCATTCGCATTGGTGATTGGTAAAGCTTGCGCACCTCCGGCTGCGAAGATGTCGCTCCCATGTCTACAGACGTCTGAGAATGTTGGAAGGGAAATGCTGGATATTTGTATGTCGCCTACCTGCCCAGTCCATGTCAAGCATGTTGTGCCCGTCTCCGCCGTCTCTGGTACTGTACGAGCCAACAACTCACGCTTGTACATTCGACTCGACGGTCCATAACAAACCGTGCGCAATCGTACTCTTGTCCTGAGCTACGCCCATATTGCTACCCTTCAGCAGTGAAACACGAATTGACTGGAAACCAAATCACAGATAGGAGACACCTACCGGTACATGTCTATAGCACAGCAACAATACCTCGTGTATATTATTCAGTAGAATATGCTGTAATAAGCATGTTATACGACTTGATGGTGACCTGGCCGTCGGCTGGAATACCATGGTTCTGCGGGCACGGAAAGCTCGCATGTACCGGTATTTTCTAAATAACGCAGTATCCAATGAACGCTTTTCACCTGGACACGGCCCTACATGATGTTGCCCGCATTGATGGTGGATTTCAGCAGACTATTTCAACGACACGCCGTTTTCCAGCGAAGTCGTAAAGCAAGCTGCATAAAGCGTCGCCAGCAGCGGATTCTTTCAGATGGGAACGGCACCAAGGGTGTAGCACGACAGCAGGGGATGCCCAGGGAAAACGACAGAGAAGCACAACCCCCGCCCTCTTGGGCCTCGCCTCGCCCAAGAGGGGGCCTAGGGGGGCCCCCCGAAAAAAAAGGATCAACCCAGGCACCCCAAGGCCCACCGCCGGAAAAAACGGCGGGACCAGCCAGGAGCGCTGACCGACGGGCTGGGGACGGACACCCCCGGTGGCCCAGGCAGCCCAGGGCGCCACCCACCTGCGGAAACGCCACACCCGACAAGTCAGCCATCAAACGGAACTTTAGCACAACGGACAGTTAGTCCCGACAAACCAAGGCCAAGAAGACGGGGAAGACGCAAATCCAGGCAGACGGCGCCCCAGGCACACCCATCAACACCGTCGCATACAACAGAAACAACTAGGCGGAACGAACTGCACGGGAGAAAGCCCCGGGCCCAGAAGGCATCAGACAGGCGGACAAGTGGCCCACGAAGAGCATCAGCCGCTCAGTCTCTCCAGAGCAGCCAGGCTTCAGCCAGCACACCGCAAGCGACCACCAACCGCACGGAGGAACGGGTGGGTGGCTCCGGCTGATGGTTTTACTTCTAGTTTAACTCAACGGCGTAGGACCACCCAGGATGAGTCACGCTTTGGGCTTGGCGGGAAGGCTCGGCTTGGTGGCGTCCTCCGGTGGATGCTGGCCGGTGATAGGGTTGAGTTTGGACGTCGGCTGGACGCTATCTCGGCGGCGGCGTGAAAATAGGAGGAATATGTTGGTTCGAAACTGGATAAACATAATGCGAACTGAAGAAAAGCTTCTGGGAGGGCCCAATGGTCTTCAATTATACGGCAAGACTCCTTAACGATTGCCGTACACATGCCTTTTGGTGGGGGCGGAACAGCACGCGACTTGACTTAGCAGTCATACCTGACCCTACTTGGTAGATGATTGCATGTGGTTTAGTTAAACGCCAGGATTTATTGGAGATTGGCTAGATGGCATAGACAGGACGGCATTAGAATTCAGAAAGCGCCATATGCCAGCGCCCGCCAAGGGGGATCCAGGCGGAGCTGAATTTGTTGGAATGTCCCAGAATGTGAAGTGTTGGGCAATGATTCCCGTGCAATCTGGGGCAATCCGCCGAATTAAGCTATCGTTCCGAATCCAGAAGCGTTATAAGGGCCGTTGCAAAAGCTTCAAATCGGAAGTGGTTAGAAAACCCTTAAAAATGCAAGGCATTTATGGCGCATCCATGTATGCCACCTTTTGGTCGCGCTTGCTGGTGGGAGGCGTAGGTCGAGGTCCAGCAATGTCGGCTTTTGCCTACTGCATCGCAGTTAATCGCATGGGTCATCGTAAAAAATAAAAATGCATTTTGATCGTGCGGCTGCGCGGTATTAACTGTCGCTGGGGAAAGTTGTCGAGGCAGTCACGACCCGTTGGAAGTAAGCACACGGTCGTCGGACAGCGCGGTAGCGGAGACGAAGGTCGAAGTGTGGCCTCGAAGCGTAAAACGCTCATTCCATACATGCTTTGCTTTCACACTGGACTTCGACTCCAAGGGTTTCCACCTTATTGGCCGCACGTTACCATCATTGACGACGCATCCGCGCTCAACTTGCAGCGCGCTCAGGACTTATCTCAAACGGTATAAATCCTCCCGGCAAACAGGTGGATTACGACCTTATAATCCTTTGGCAGCGCTCAAACGAGAGACGTAGAGACCAGCAGGTCTCTGGAGCCGCACATGAAAAAACCATCAACCGCGGCATTCTGCGGAACGCTGCTGGTGCTGATACTTTTGCGTTTGGATTTCTTGGTTACTGTCAGCGCCTCGGTCCAGGACCAGCTGGATCCCTCCGCCTGTGGCGTCCTTGTCGAACGGTACGACATTAAGCCAGGCTTCAGCTGGGGCAGTGCGCCCGAGGGGTCCAAGTTGCAGTATGTGGCTTCGGGCTGCGATGGCAAGGTCTGTGAGTACTGGGCGGCAAGGTACGGCACGGTTCCCTACTCGTCCTACGGCACGCTACCAGACACCCTTCGGTCGTCCTGGGATTTCTCTCGTCCATCTCTGGGCCACCAGAACTGCAACAGCTTGTCAGGTCCGTTCTACCCCCGGTCAGTTGTCGTACTATCTGTACGAAGCGCAGGGGGCATTTCAGCGGGGTAGGGAAGGGGATGGGAAAGGGATACAACCACTCCTATCGCCCATGCTCAGTCGACACGCCCTCACCCGAAATGTATATTTTTCGGGTTTCTTCTTCTGAAAAATGGCTTTTTGGGCGCATAGGGCCCGGCCAGGTCGGCCGTATTTTTGAGGGGAGGCCTTGGAGGCCTGCTGGTGGTCGGTTTACGGTATTCTTGGTGGTCGTTTGGACTGGAAAGCGTTCGTCTTTCGGCCGTTGGTGTTGTGTTTTCCCGCCCGCCCGCCCCTTCTGTCTTATCGTGGTTGGTGGTGGGGGGTCCTCGGGGGGTGTTTCTGCATGCGCTTGGTCGGGTCGCAGCCATGCAGACCGTTTTGGAGATCCGACGAGGGGGGCTCGGCTCTAGCTTCTCAGGGCCACGAGGATGCCCAGGGAGGGCTGAGAGGGGGGCCGGAGGCCGCGTCGGAGTTTCGACAACCCCTCTACTTGGTTGCACTCCCCGAGGGTGCGAAGGGTCTGTCAGTCGTTGGAGTGTAGTGGACTTTCGGTGGGCTTTCGGTTTGGGGGTTTATGGGGTGGGTTGAGCTATCGCCAAGCCGATTAGCGGGGCGGCGAGGGTTTTTGTGGGCTGTGGACAGGTCGGACGGGTGTTCCGGACTTTGTAAGTCGGTTGGAGGAGTCGTATTGCATCCCGATCCCGTCTCAGGGCCAGCGAACCAAAATCACGCACCAGGCGGTAGCGTGCGCTACGCCTAACCAACGCCCAGCCGTGGTGGCAACTTGTAGCTCCGGAACCCAGCTGTGCCCTCCTTCTAGGCGACTTCCAGAGTAACGCACTCGTGCTCATGTGTGTGCTCTCAGGTTACATGGATGCTCGCGCGTGCGGCATCTTTATTGAGACGTTTGAAGTGCACCCCGGATCCAGCTGGGGCACCGCACCCGAGGCGTCGAAACAGCTGTACATGAAGTCCCGATGCGACGCCAAGATCTGCAGGTAGGGTACGACGCTCTGAAGCCTCGTTTCGTTCGTACAAGCGCCGTAAGGCCACGATACGCCTCGCTTTCCGTACTGAAATGCCTGGAAGTAACGGCACCATAACCAGGGAGCAACACCGTGCCTCGAAACGAATCCAAACCCCCGTGCACACCAACAATTGCTTACCGGTATGCCCAACCACCCTCGCGTCATTTACCACTGCCCTTGGCTGCCATCCACTTTGCCAGGCTGCTGAAGAAGAGCCGGAGACTGGCACTAGGAGCGCGTCGTGACTGTCGCGCAGCGGGGCACGCATGGACACACAGGCACACAGACCGAGGGGAAGGACCAGCTGCAAGCAAAGCGCCCACAGCAGACTTCGCATAGCAGCGAGGAGCCCTCGTGCCTTGCGACGCGACATGTGCTAGTAGGGCGAGTCTGCGTGGCTTACATGCAAAGCAGTCGAAAGCGGCAAGGGGTGCGTGGTATTGAACGGGACCGTAGCGACCCAAGCCGACCTGTAGTTGTCGTTACCTGGTGGCTGCAGTCATCCTCTCGTTTTGCGGCATCACATAGCGACACGGTTTTGCTGGGGTTGAATTGTTCGGTCATCCCTGCAGGTTGAATTGTTGACGAAGAACGTCGTTGAAATGTTCGGCCATCCCTGCAGGTTGATTCGCGGGTGGCCACTGGGGATTGATTCAGAGGTTTCAGAGGAGCTCACTGAAGGTTTTCCAGGGTGCTCAAGTAATATGCCGGATCGCTAAAATGATTATTAACACATGCTCGTAGGTTGTTCGCGTGCATATCATAGGCGCACGAACGCGGTAGATGTTATACGCACTTGTATAACTTCGTGGCGCGCCAGGCCTTATGTCCTTCTGTCGCTGTGATTCCATTTTGCAGTTGCGCGCTGCCAGCTGGCGAAGCGCGCAAACTGGCTTGGTCTCGCACCCCGTCTGACATGCTGCCGGATGTCGCCAGGGTAGGAGAGGCATCAGCTCGCGTGCACGCGGCGTACTGTGTTGGGTGTGGGGTGATGGGTTATTCGCTGGCGAAAGTAAGTACGGGGGGTAGCTCCGTCATGACATGCAGCTCCGTCCTGTCATGCGGGCTGCGGGTGGCACTGCCCTGGTAACGTGGGCCACTGCCACACAGCAGGGGGATGACCGGCATGGGTGGGGTTACCTGCCGAGGGGAGGAAGGAGTGTCGGGAACTTCCCCCGAGGTTGACCCCCACTCGGACTGCCATTGGGGCGTTATGGCAGGCCAGTAGGTGGTGCGTTACGGAGGATGGAGGGTGTGATCATTATTGGACAACATGGCGGTGCGCCATATGAGCTCGCTTGGAGTGCGGCGGAGAGCGGTCTCTTCAGGATTCGGGGAAAGGAATGCAGGTGCTGGAACGCTAGCCTGCGGGGGTTGCTCGCAGAAAGATATGCAAGGTGGGAACAGCACTGTGTGGTCATGGCGGAAGAGCAGTGGCGGTCAAAGGTGATGTAGGTGGCGGTGTGGAGAGCAGCAATGCCGGGTAGCCGGCAGTCCCGGTAGGCGGGTGTTGTTGTAGCCATGTTGCCGTGAGGGGAGGCATCCAACTGCGGTAGTGGAGAGGGCGGATTTTGGCGCATGGCTTTGGCGCATAGTTCTGTTGCTGGACGGTGGCGGTTGTCGCGGTAGACACGGCGTCATTACGTGGGCGCAGCAGCAAGCCGAAAACATTGCGTAGCCGTAGCAGCGCGAAGCGGCACCGTCCGACATGCTGTGTAGGTGCAAGCGTAGAACCTCAGCCCATCCAGGGGGTGACTGATGTCGGATTGCACCCCACCGGAAGGCTTTGAACTCCTTTGCGAAGCAGTTCCAGCATTCCACTAGGGAAATATTGCGATCGACAGGGCGTTCTAAGGTCTGTCGGAAGGGGTTGAGCTAGGCGAGTCACCGGCCGGGACCAGCAGAGGGCGGGACACGCAGGGGCACGGTGTGGGGCGAACCACGGGTCACCGCCTCGCCTGACCGCGCACCTCGTTCCTTAAGAACGCGTGGAAACGGAACTGAGGAGACGCTGTAAGCGCAGCACGCATGGCATGCCCTGCGAGACGGGGCGCTGCGGCACGTCTGAGATGGCGATGCGGTGCGTGCGTGGCTGTGGTGCAACGACTGCAGTCCTGTGCGTGGGGCTACGGCACAGGAACGACGATACACAGCGCCCTTATGTACATCAAGCCAGGGCCCAGATGTTTGAGAGACTGCCGACACCGCCCGGCCTCAGGGCCCGGCGCAGCGTCACGCCCAAGACGACGCCCAAGGGCCGGTGTGGCGGCGTTGCTACGTACGAGCATGGTGACCCATGGGTCATGGACCCGCACAAAAATCAGGTCCATGCATCGCGCATGCATCCAGCACCGGATCCAGATCGAGTCCGCAACGCTTATCAGCTTCCCGTACGCACGAGCAGCGGCCGGTCATGGTCGCGGCTGCACCGAAACCAAAGCGCGTCTCAATATTGTGGTTGAGCTGGTGTAAACCTGCCGCGCGTTGAAAGTGCCCAGTGAAGGCTCCACACCGCTCGCCCTTGCCTAGCACTGCACCCGGACGCCATCAACAGAGCCCGGACGCAGCACCACCACCACCGCCGCCGCCGCCGCCGCCGCCGCAACTTAATCACGAACGAAACCTAAATCCCACCGCCACCCGTCCATCCGTTACATCATATCCACGCTGGGCACGTCCGGCATCTCGTCGAACTCGTCCAGCGACTCCGCCGAGCGCTCCAGCTCCTCTAGCCGCTCCGCGAGCTCCTCCTCTGACATGTCCGCCAGGTCCATGGCGGTGTCCATGGAAACCTGCGTAAGACACCGCGTACGACGGGGATCGTCAAGTGAGGATGCGTTTCGGGTCCGCGCTGTCGTCCCAAGGCGGTGCGGGGTACGGCGCGCATTGCCGCGGGGAAAGGATGTGAAGCGCTTTACATCACCTGGTCTCATATCTCAGGCCCCTGGCACTGCCCTCCCTGGACCCTCTGCTGCCTGCTGGCCCAACAGCCCAGACCAGGGAGAGAGACAGAATCGGACGGGGCGGGTCCGCCTCAGCCTCCCGCCCTGGGGTGCCCTGACCCCCCGCTCCCGCCGCACCCACGGCCACCCGGCGTGGCATCAACACGTCTTCCCTGTGTCAATCAATACACATTGGCCGTGACGCACCTCGATGGGGTCGGGCAGCAAGTACGATTCCTCCAGAGTCAGCCCCGTGGGCCTGGTGGGCAGCGGGCAAGGGCGACAGTGCAGCGCCAGACCAGGCGAGGTGGGATGTGTGTGTGGGACGTGTGTGTGGGATGTGTGTGTGGGATGTGTGTGCGGTATATGTGTGTGTGGGATGTGTGTGCGGTATATGTGTGTGTGGGATGTGTGTGCGGTATATGTGTGTGTGGGATGTGTGTGCGGTATATGTGTGTGTGGGATGTGTGTGCGGTATATGTGTGTGTGGGATGTGTGTGCGGTATATGTGTGTGTGGGATGTGTGTGCGGTATATGTGTGTGTGGGATGTGTGTGTGTGTGTGTGCGGTGGCGAACGGAATGGGACGGGGCCGTGCCGTGTTGGCAGTAAACCGCCGTCACATACTCGGTTCAAGGGCCTGGCCCGGCGTTCCTCATTAAGATAACATTCCCTTCATGCCTCCGCACGACAGCACGGCACGTAGGGTAGCATTCCTTTCATGGTAGCATTCCTTTCATGGTCTCCCCTCCAACCCCCTCCAATCACCTCCATACCCCTCCACCCCCCTCCAATCACCTCCAAGGCCCCGGACGCACCTGATCCGCAGCACCGGCTCCACCAGCGGCGGAGTGCCCACCATGCGCACCTCGCTGCGAGCTAGGACGCGGCTCCTGCGTGTGTGGGGTTTCGAGGAAGACCCGTGGATGCCAGAAAAAACCGTTCAAAACAGACGCGTGTGTGGGGGGGAGGTGTGGTGTGACGTGGTGTGGTGTGGCGTGGTGTGCGGGGCGGTGGCGGTGTGGGAGGGGGGGAAGAGAAGGGGTGAAAATACACAGGGTGGGGAGACAGCGTGGGCGAAGGCATAGGCGGGGAAGCAGGGAGAGCCGACTAGCAATATTCACGTAGGCAGCTTAGCCTCAAAAGGCAGCTTAGCCTCAAAAGGCAGCTTAGCCTCAAAAGGCAGCTTAGCCTCAAAAGGCAGCTTAGCCTCAAAAGGCAGCTTAGCCTCAAAAGGCAGCTTAGCCTCAAAAGGCAGCTTAGCCTCAAAAGGCAGCTTAGCCTCAAAAGGCAGCTTAGCCTCAAAAGGCAGCTTAGCCTCAAAAGGCAGCTTAGCCTCAAAAGGCAGCTTAGCCTCAAAAGGCAGCTTAGCCTCAAAAGGCAGCTTAGCCTCAAAAGGCAGCTTAGCCTCAAAAGGCAGCTTAGCCTCAAAAGGCAGCTTAGCCTCAAAAGGCAGCTTAGCCTCAAAAGGCAGCTTAGCCTCAAAAGGCAGCTTAGCCTCAAAAGGCAGCTTAGCCTCAAAAGGCAGCTTAGCCTCAAAAGGCAGCTTAGCCTCAAAAGGCAGCTTAGCCTCAAAAGGCAGCTTAGCCTCAAAAGGCAGCTTAGCCTCAAAAGGCAGCTTAGCCTCAAAAGGCAGCTTAGCCTCAAAAGGCAGCTTAGCCTCAGAAGATGCGACATGAGAAGGGCCTGAAGCAGGGCTCCGGGCTGAACGTCATCACCGCAACCGGTTCTGTGTGGGATCTTAAGTTCTTAAGGCTCTTTCAAAGTCCAGAAGAACCCGCTCCGACGGACACCGGAACCCCTACCTCCACTCCCGAGCCCAACACCTGGCAGACCCGGGGTGAGGGAGGCTGGGACAATCTACACGAAGGGTTCCATAGACACTAGACCGAGTCTGTAGCTACGCCGAGCAAAACTCAAGCCACCCCCCCCCCCACCTGCCGTCGAACACAAACACGTTGTCCAAATCAAACAGCGGCTCCGCCATCCCGTCCTCGTCGGAGGCGTCCAGCCCGATAAAGTACACCTTTTTGACCTGTCAGGGCGGTTGGGGGTTGGGGGTTAGGGAGGAAACTCGTGGAGGAAGAGGTTGGGATTGGGGTTGGGGGTTGCGGGCTGGTCATAACCCATCCAGTACGATCCACGCGCTGCCGCTCGGCGAGCAGTGAACGAAGCAAGCTGACCTGAAGCGACCACGACCACGACCGGGTGCACCTGGGGTGTGTGTGCGGCACCCCGGCCCCTGCACCGCTACCGCCCTTCCAGCAACCTCTTGGAAACTCGCTCCATCGTTGCCCTTGGGACACCGCCCCTTCCCTGGCCCTTCCTCCGCGGCCCTCCTTCCCCCCCTCCCCCCGCCCCTCCCCCCGCCCCTCCCCCCTCCCCTCCCCCCTCCCCTCCCCCTCCCTCCCCCCTCCCCTCCCCCCTCCCCTCCCCCTCCCCCCTCCCCTCCCCCCTCCCCTCCCCCTTCCCCTCCCCCCTCCCCTGCCCCCCTTCCCTCCCCCCCCGCTTTCCCAAGCACCTTGTTCGTGGCCGGCTTGCGCTTGAACATGTCGCTGCCGCCCCGCTCCACCCAGGGAATGATCTGCGGGCCGCCGGGTGTGCGACAATTCGCAAACGGGGAAGTGCCGCAACGCAATAGAAATCGGAAGCAAGCAAGCAAGCGAACACACATAATCATCGATATAGACACCTGCGTACGTGGTGAACCGTGAACGAGGAGCAGCCGGCACACGGTATCCCCCCAGCCAGCTGGCTCCAGCAACGCTCGGGCTTCACCCACGCAACCTCCTCCTCCGCCTGTCGTACGGTACGACACACCTGGAACAGTAGCGGCTCGTCGGGCACCTCCCCCTCCAGCTTGGGCCGGGAGTATTGCTGCGCCGCTTCGCCGCCGCCGTCCCCGGGCGGCTTGGCCGCCACGTACGAGTCCGCCAGCACCAGCCGCCCGTCTACCGTCTCCGCCACCAGCAGCTCCAAGTCACCGCCGTCCAGCACGAAAGCCTGGAGACAGTGGTGACGGTGGTGGTGGGTGGGTGCTGGTGGTGAACCATGGTGGTTGTGTGTGTGTTGGTGGTGGCTGTGGTAGGGATGGTGGCGGTGGTAGGGGTGGTGGCGGTGGTAGGGGTGGTGGCTGTGGTAGGGGTGGTGGCTGTGGTAGGGGTGGTGGCGCTGGTGGCGACAGTGGTGGTGATGGTGGCGGTGGCGATGATGGAATGATGGGGATGGCGAGAATGATGGGGAGGGTTGGGACTTGGGAGGGTGAGGTTACTGTTGGTGGCAAGCCAACGGCTGGGCGATTCGCGTGGCAGCTGCGGCAGCTGCGACAGCTGTGGCAGCTGTGGCAGCTGCGTCCGCATTCATAGATGTGTGTCCTGTGCCGCAGATCCAACTGCGCAACTCCAGGCGTGTCCCAGCTGTTGCGCATTCCTTCGCTGCATCATGGCATGAACCCGCCTCCCCACCTCCCACTCCCGCTCCACCCACTCCCACACCTCCCACTTCCGGTAACCCTTGCATCCCCCCCCGGCCCGCCTTGCCCACCTGGAATCCTTGCCGGCTGGTGTCCAGGGGCGATACCTCTGTGGCCGGTGGACAGCGGGCGGCGGTGGGTGGTTGGTTTCGGCGGTGGGTGGTTGGGTTCGGCGGTGGGTGATTGGGTCCGGCAGCGGGTGGTTGGGTTCGGCGGCGGGTGGTTGGGTTCGGCGGGTTTAGCGGGGATGGGGGTCGCGAGGAGGAGTACATGAGAGGCGCGGCCCAACTCGAGGTGCTGGCGGAGACGATGACATATCGAGGTGCTGGCGGGGTACCGGAAGATTGACGTTGGCGCGGTGCACCCGGTGGTCGTGCTGCCGTGTGTCGGATGCGGCACCGGAGCCCCCCTCGATCACCAGCGCGCCCCCAGGTAGCCCCAGGTGCTCTCCATGGCAATGCAGTCCCCCGGCTCCACGCCGACAAACCTCCGAAACCATACCGAAGCGCTCGCCGTACTTCCAACCCTGTTCCGCCTCCCCCCCAGCCTCTCTCTGTCACATCCCACCGCCCACGGCCGTCACCCACGCCTGCCCGACCGGCCCTCCTCCAGCCCCGTTCTGCCAGCCCCTCCCTGCCCCTCTGATACAGCCGGGGCGCCCATCTAAAAAGGGGGGAGCCTCGCGCGCTAGTCGCACCCACCCGGCACCGTCAGGGCTGTGCCGCCTGCCGCCTCCCGGGCCTCCCTCTCCTTCCTGGCTGCCACCTCCTTTTCCTTGGCGGCCTTGGCGTCCATGAGCATGGTGTACTCCGCAAGCGTGATAACGGTGCTCATGGGCTTTTTGCTCGGCCCCGGAGCGCTGCCTGCGGCGTAGCTGGTGCTTGGTTCTGACGCCATAGCGTCGGGTCCCTGGGCTGCGGTCCGCTCGGCTGCTGCGGCTGCTGCCATGTCGTCGACCTCCGCCATGTCCGCCTCATCGTCCTCGGTGGGGATGTTGGCCAACGCGGCGTCCCAACCCGACGCGGCCTCGGCGTCATCACTGTCCGAAGCACCGCTAGTCTTAGAACGCTTGCTACCACGCTTTGCGCGCGTGAGCACAGACGCCCGTGATGGCTGCTGCGGTGCCGCGATTACCGGCGGCGGTGAAGGTCGAGGCGGCGCGGCGACCGGGCAGGCAGTCGGTCTTCTGCATGTGCCTAAAAGGCATCTTACTCTTGGTCCGAGCAGCATGTGATCCGGTTGGAAAACCAAGGGCTGTGTAACGTAGGGCCGGTTTGGCCCAGGAGCTCAAGGTCAAATTGTTGTTCACAGCTCAGTTGCTGTTGATGCCGTGTGTTGCTCAGAATTGCACATTCGTCAATTCGACCAGAATTTCCAAACTGGGTGAACGACAGCTCGTCCAGTCTTCACTTGGGTCAAGTGCTTCACGTCCAAAAAAATATTCAATTTTGTATAATTATCTCATGTTAAGCTGCGAGCTTGCCATGCTGTAGCCCGGAACTGGGACGCGAGTGCGTTCGTCAGGAACGCGCCGGGAGATCGTCAGCCGTTGCATACGAATTATTAGTACAGTACCAAAGCCGTCCGTGTGCGCCATGCAACCGACCCTTGTGCGCGGGCTGGCGGCTCGTCCCGCCGCCGCCCCGACACACCACCTCAGCAGCGACCCACTACCAGTGCGCAGCCTAAGCATCCTGAATGCCACGCGTCAGGCTCCAGGGGGGCCAGGTGGCCGTCCGCGTCGAGCAGCGGATGGCACAGGCGCTGTCTCGTCTTCGCGGGGCCGAGCCAAGGCCGCTGGCCCACCGTCAACCACCCCCCCGGCCGATGCGAAGCCCCCCAAGGCCCGGCTGCCTAAGGAAATCGCGTCGCCGCTCGAAGAGACTGTCGGAGGCGAGGGCGACGCCGGGCTTGATGAACTGGACTCGCTGCTGGCCGACGCGGACGCCGTACGGCAGTTGCGCTCGTCCCTGCTCGCGTCCCTGTCAGCGCAGCACGAGGAGGCAGTTCGCGAGGAGGAGTTTACATCCCCATCGCAGCACCAGCAGCACCGGGACCCTGTTGCTGCTACTGCTGCTGTTGCCGCTACGGCCAAAGCTGACGACGCTAGCAGCAAAGCGAAGCCAATGGCTGCGGGATCGGCCGTTGGCCGGAGTGCTGCGCCAGCAGGTGAGACAGGCTTTCGCCAGGTGGGAGGCCCGGCCCGCGGGGGTCGGGGACGCAGGGCGGTAGTGTACGGCGGAGGGTCACGGGGCCAGGGAGGGACGACCCCAGGAGGGGGGAAGACGAAGGGCGCGCCGCGGCGCCGGGACATACAGGACTGCTGCACGGGGTAACCGGCAGGGTGCAAAACACACACGCACGTGCCGTCACCCGTTCTGTACTGACCCCACGGGTCCAGCGGGGCCGGGCGCCTCACCGGTTTTGCCTGGAAGTCTAATGGACGAAAGGAAGGATGCAAACATGCTGCCTATTGTAATGCGTTCAAAATGATCCCGCCTACATGACGATTCCCGTGCCCCGAGCAGACGCTCCCACCTCGAGCAGCATGAGCAGTAGCAACAGCGGAGTCGCTGGCGAGACGCCGATGGTGATACTAAAAAAGGATAAGGCCCGGCTGTTCGTTTCCGGCAACCCCATGGTGTACGGCGGCGCCGTGGACTGCGTCATCGGGCGGCCGCCCCCGGGGATAGGCGACACGGTGCTCGTGGTGGACTCGTCCCGGAGGACGGTGGGCTGGGGCGTCTTCAACCCGCACTCCATGTTCCGCGTGAGGTGGGCATGACAGCAGCGTGTGAAGGGTTGACGACTCGGCCGCCGTAGTTGTCCGTCCGCCGCCGTAGTTGTCCGTCCACGTACGCGGGCAGCCAATGACGAAGGGTGACAGCGGAACAAACTGACAAACCGCCAACCGACGAACCAATCAACCGTACCGCAACTGCCTGCCGCGTGGAGGAAACCGGATGCGGAGCGTGTAGCGCAAAGCAGGTGCCGGCAGTTTGGGCGGCCCTTGATGATGATTTGGATCCTGCGCGCCCTCACCCAGGCTGCTGCAGCTGCAGCCGGAGATGGACGCCGACCCACGGGTCGCCGCCGGCCGCCTCGATGTGCCTGCGCTGCTGGCCGTGCGCGTACGGCAGGCGGCGGAGCTGCGGCGGGCGCTGGGATTGCCTAGTCCGGAAACGAACGTGTACAGGTGGGGTTCTGGGGGGGAGGGTGTCTGGGAGGGAGGGAGATTGGGAGGCAGGGGGTCTGTGGGGGAGTTCGGGCAGCTACCGTAAACCGTTTGGGTAGTTGGAACCGGGGATGGACCGGACATTCCTTTGGCCGCTGGGCGTTTGGCCACTGGGCTGTCGGCCGAGCCGCGGTTATGAAGCCCCTAGGAGCACCCTTCTGAACTTATAGTAGGTACCGGAGCTCAACCAACCGCACAAACTCTGGGCCTTATGGTGCCGTGCACGCATCCACCTGCGCAAATGCTCGTCGTCTTTCAACTGCTCCCGGGTTGCTCCAACGAACTCCCAACCGCAGGCTAGTCAACAGCGAGGGCGACCGCCTGTCCGGGCTGGTGGCGGACGTGCTGGGGAACACGGTGGTGGTGCAGGCGGTGGCGGGCTGGGTGCAGAGGTGGGTTCGAGGGAAACCCGTGGATGTCCGAAAAACCGTTTAAAACAGAAGTTTTGAGATGCATGCTGGAGAACTGGGTTGGGGATACGAAAGCCGAAGGTCGTAATATGACCTTTGGCGGCTAAGCTATATCGGCTACGGCGAGACGAAAGGGAGCGAGGACCCCACGCGACGCACGTAAAGTTTTCGCAGAATCGGTTTTGGGCGCTAGCAGGAAAACTGTGAGAGTTGGTGCGCTATGGGAGAGCGGCCATCGCGGTCCGGTCCCAGTGCAGAGGTGGGGGGGGGGCCGAGCGCCCAAAGCGGTAGGGGAGCTCGGGCGAGCGGCCAAGGGAGCGAACCTTGTCGAGTGGACCCTTCCCTCGGCCTCTGGGGCCCCAACTGCCTCACTTGAATGCGTTGATGCGTTGGGAGCTACGCACCGTACTGCAGCAGTTTTTCCGCGGCCGCCTCCCGGCGTCCAACGGTCTCCGTACCGTTGTCGTACTCCAACGGCCGCACCAACCGTGCAGGTACCGGACAGACGTTGAGGCGGCCATTCGCGCCGCCACGGGCCTCACCCGCATCGTGTGGAGGCCGCTGTGGAAGATCCTGGCGGAGGAGGGGCTGGAGCCGCCGCCGGAGGCGGCGGCGGAGGCGGACGTGGATGACGCGGCGGAGGCGGCGGCCCGACCGGAGGAAGGCGGGACGGTGGAGGTTCGGGAGGCGGGACTGAGGCTGCTGGCGAGCCCACAGGTGAGGCCTTATGGCTGGGCAGCGTAGAAGGCCTTATGGCTGGGCAGCGTAGCATTTGACGCCTGACGGTGATCTGGTGAGTGGCAATAGCCCCATTCCTCCTGTCGGGTTGCTGATCGGGTGCTGCCGGACGTGTCGCGCCTCCCGAAAACCCTAACTCCGAGACCCCCAGGGTCAGAAGACGGGTTTCTATGCGGATCAGCGGGACAGCCGCGCCTTCTTGGCGGGGCTGGTGCGGGCGCAGGCGGCGGCAGGGTCGGCGCCCACTATGCTGGACCTGTGCTGCTACAGCGGCGGCTTCGCGCTGGCGGCGGCGGCAGCCGGCGCGGCGCGGGTTGTAGGTACGTGTGCGTCTTCATGTGTGTTGGTGTGGGGTCCAATGTTTAGGCACATTGGCAGCGCCCGATGTGGGGGAAGCCTCGCCGTCTGCTTGGGATGAGGATTGGGGAAAGATTTAGCTTTCCATTTCCTATACCCGCACTGCTTCGTTTACGTTTCGTATCTTACGCTATTGCGCGACGAAAGGTTGGTAGGCGGAAGACTGAGGTGCTGGCCGACCCCCTAACCGGCTGTGGAACCCGCCCCAGGCGTCGACTCCTCCGAGCCGGCGGTTACACTCGCAACCGCCAACGCCCAGCTCAACGGTCTGTCCGCGTCGGCGTCCTTCGCGCGCGCCGACGTGAGTGACTACATGAAGGTGGCGGTGGCTCAGGGGCAACAGTTCGACATCGTCGTACTGGATCCGCCCAAGCTGGCGCCGGACCGGAACTCGCTGGCGCGCGCGCGTATAAAGTGAGTGGGCCCCTACTGGGTGATTCCGGGGGGTGGCGATGAAACCCCCGAGGGAGGGAGGGGAGGGGAGCGGACGGGGGGTGATTTGACGAGAACGTAGGAAAGGGTGCTGCAGAAAGGTGTCGGTTTCGCTCTAGCTCGCGCCTTCCGCCGCCATCAGGGACAGAGGCACACGGGAGGGAGAAGTCCCACAGCGCAAGCCATCGACGAGCTTACGACCGCCGTCTCCCCCCTCCCCGCGGCTCCAGGTACCTGCGCCTCAACTCACTGGCCATGAAGCTGGTGCGGCCGGGCGGCCTGCTGATGACTTGCTCCTGCAGCGGAGCCATGACGCAGGTGGGTCGTAAGGCCGCGGGAGGGTGTGGGTTTGTTCCCCGGGGGGTTTAAAGAGAATGGGGAGGGCAGGAGGGCGGGGCGTGGGCGGGCAGTACGACACGCACGGGTACGGAGCAGCAGGTAATCCCTGGGGAGATAGCAACATTGCGGCCTTGCGGGGTCCCAGCTTGCGATGCCATGCCATGTCATCCTGTCATGCCGCAACAACCCTCCTCATTAGCTATCGGTGGTGCGGTGAGGGTGAGGGTGAGAGGTTGTTAAACGAATCTGCGTGCCCCGTTGCCCCGCCGCAGAGCGACGAGTTCACGAGTATGGTGGTGGATGCCGCGCGGCAGGTGAGCTGGTGTCTGCGTTTGGAAGGGAAACCCCGCCGCCATGGCGTACGGCAAGTGCGCCACTGGCTGTCAGGGCACTACCCATCTCCAACAGAGCAACAGCGCCATCTAGGTGATGCATGCAGATAATTCTATCGCACCCAAACAGTGCCCCTTCACTACGCAAACGGAATCCGTGCCCCCAACCTCTGCGGGCCCTCACCCAAGACGCAACACCGACTTCCTCAACCCACTCCACTTCTAAAACCCTGAAGCCCTAAATCCGGACCTGCAAACCAACCGTAAAAACTGCCAACTGCACTCAGGCTGGCCGCCAGCCAACTGTGCTGCGCGAGGCGGGCGCGGCCCCCGACCACGCTCTCAACCCCGCCTACCCCGAGGGCGAGTACCTTACCAACATCACCCTGCGGCTGCTGTGAGCTGTGAGGGGGGCGAAGCGAAGAGCTGCACGCGGGCGTCACGGAATGGCGGGTCCGTCCGGCGTTGCCCGCAACGAGCAGTGGTGTGAGGCCGCAGCGTGGCGCTGAGGGCTGCTAGGAGGTCCGGTCCCTGCCGTGAGGGCACGCAGGCGATGGTGGCTGGTTGCGCTGCGCTGCGCGTTGCTAGCTGGCACGGCGACAGGGCGGCGAGGGGTTGGCTGGGGTGCGTGGGCCGTGCGTTAAAATGTCGTCTTCGCAGTGATTAACAGCTTGTCTCTGGGGGGTGGCGAGAAGGCCCGGTTACAGTTGTTTACGGCTGTCTCAGGGGGAGACCGACGATATGGCAACCTTTGGAGATAGAGCTGATGACAGGCGAATCGTACCAAGCCGCAAGGGCCGACTAACTCCCAAGGCTCCAAGAATTCGATTCGTGATCCCTCGATTCGACGCCTTGCATATCATGGCGGTGGCCGATGCTGATGCCCCGTTTGGACTGCCATAGGGAGGGTCACCAGGAGCTGAGCTCTGGTGGCCCGTGTTGGGGCGAAAGGTGGCCATGACCCGCTTACACAGGCAATCTGATTCGAGTGTTGTTCTGCGGAAACTAGCCACCTAACTCGTGTAACAGACCCCATTGTGGACAGAGACTCAGCTAAGTAGTCAGTTGCCTGGTAAAAGGCAGTTTGGGGCTTTATAAAATGTACGTGAGAAAAAGCGCACGCGTTCCTGTCTACCAGCTGCCATAAATTACCTACTGGACAGCCGAGGATACGCGTTACCTGCGACATTGGACGAGTCACCCCATCGTCTGCACACATACATCAGCATCACTGTGTGGCAGGTAGCCGTGCTCAGGCACAACAACAAGATCGCACCAAGCGTCCATCCATAGCAGATAGCACACAGCGCATGCAGGGGGCTCGCCTGCGTGGGCGCATGTAAGTTATCCGGAAAGACGGCCACCTTGCGACAAAGTTGACGGATGCCGACCTAGCCGGTACCTTGGCACTGACTGTGTACACGCTGAATCCTCGGCTGGCGTTCAGGCCCACACCATGAACAGTGCCTAAAGACTAAATTGATAATAACGTAGACTTGAACGATGAATAACATCGCAAGTTCCACGGCGGCGTGGCTAATAAACGCAGTCGCACGTGCATCCAGCCACCGTGTGGTATTTGAAAAGGCACACCAAACTCGTGGAGCGACGGTTCGTTTGCGCAGACAAGCACACCTTGAGGACGGACCTCGCTCGCACGCAACGCCCTTCATCATTATTATCAAGGTGACACAGCGGCCAGACGACCACGCACCCCGTCTTGATTGGCACAGCTTGGTTAATACTTCATCCTGGTATGGTTTGGAGCCCAATGTGAGCAGTACAATACTTCATCCTGGCTTATTTACGCCTGCGGCCCAAAAGGCACCGGTGCGCCGCCGCCGCCGCGCACACGCTCCCTGCAGTGCGTAACGCCCGCTGCATGCGCCCGCTGGACGCTGTTGTCAATACAGCTGGCGTGCGAGGCCTCGCGGACCATCACGCACTCGCATACACAGTAACGCATTCAGACATTCGCGTTCGCGAAAGCGGTTTATTTGTTTGCGGCGCTTACCGGCGTCAGCGAACGAAAGTTATGGATCCCTCGCGATAACCTTATGACAGAAAACATTAATTGCTCATGCAGTTCTAGAATCCAGATTGATGAATAGGCTTATACACACCATGTACGGCCGCTATTCGTCTCATCAGATGGGTTTTTTGATTCACTTGAAATCACGCCTTGCGTACATACCCGCCGCATCTCTGGTGCCTATTTGTGTGCGCGATAATCACACGGCCCTTAGTGCTTATTACGTGTTCCTATGTTCCCACGCCATCAATTTAGCTTCGCGGCACTGCCATTGGCAAAATGCGAATTCCCCGTCGCGAGCCTTAGCCCATAGCATCAAGCTGTATCAAGCACATGGATGCGCACCGGCCATGAAGGTACTCAACAGCAGCGTCGCGACCGCCGCCCACAGAGTCGTCCGCAGACCCGCAGCGGAACCGGTGCCGCTATCGTTGCCGGCCGCTGTGGTGCCGGCACCGGAGGTTACGGCACCAGAATTGGTCACTGCAGTGGTGGTGGTCGCAGAGGCGCCCACATTACCCGGGTCATCGGCGGTGAGGTATATGGACGTGGTGGTCTGGGTGGGGTCGTACAAGACGCTGGTGGCGTTGAAGGGCTTGGGGTTCGGCAGGACCATCCCGACTGTGGTGACGCCACCGTCATGGGACAGGGTCACGTTGACGGGCATCCTGCTGGCGGCCGTGGACTGCTGCCCCTCCAGCGCGTAGTCAAGGAAGTTGAGGGTGGCGTTGTACGACGAGCCGAGCACGATCCGCAGCTGCTGGGTCCCGTTGTTGGCTGTGCGCAGCCAGCAAGTGGAGAGGGAAGGTAGGTCGGGGAGACGGGTTCGGGCCGGTGGTTGGGGGTTGGCTGGGGGGTGGCAGGCAGGCAGCTTTTGGGGTTTGCGGGTGCGTGCCAGCCAGGCCCACATCGAAGCACTAAACCCAGCTACGAAGCGCCCTAAGATACACGCACCGGCGTCCGCTGCGATCTGGGCCGAAGCGTTGTTGGCGACTAGCAGGTTCAGCGACACCGCGAGCGTGTTGCTGTCGTTGCAGAAGGGCCTGCGGGTTGTAGTGTGCGGAAATATCAGTACTTTCGTTTTACTGACATAATAGTTCTAGGCTGGTAAAGAACTCAATACCACGGGTGGCAGTCGTGGATGGACCACGCACCGCATACGCGTT
This sequence comes from Yamagishiella unicocca, assembly GCA_003116995.1. Classification (NCBI taxonomy): domain Eukaryota; kingdom Viridiplantae; phylum Chlorophyta; class Chlorophyceae; order Chlamydomonadales; family Volvocaceae; genus Yamagishiella; species Yamagishiella unicocca. The sequence goes on from BDSL01000039.1 coordinate 221,477, forward strand.
AAGGGGGAAGGTAAGCCACCAAGGCGCTGACGGCATTGAACAATGGAATATCAACCCACACCACAACATGTGCCCGATGGTTCTACCTTCTGGTCTGGAGCCCACTGTAACAGTTACTACTACCACAACAAATCCATCACGGCTCCGCGTCGCGTGATCGCGCTCACCAGTTCGTATACGATATCGTCCACTTGAGGCCGTTGCGTGGGACTGTGACGTTGACGTCACCGTACGGCACCGTCAGCGCGTCGTCGAGCCCAAACAGCAGCGAGACGTTGAGCTGGGGTGCGCCATGACTGCCGCCGCCGCCATAGATAGGCGGCGTGGAGGGCACTTGGGGGAGATACGACGGCGGCAAGGGCATCAGCGACAGTGGAGCGGCGTCTGCCAGCAGCGCTCTGGCAAGCAGGCGGTGCCCAACTATCAGTGCAGGGGAGGGACCCGCGGAAGACTGAGCCTTGGCGTGATCAGTACTGCTGTCCGGCACACGGCAATCCAGAGTAAAGCCTGGACTCGTGAGCGGGTTGATGCTGACGTTGACAAACGACATGTTTACACCATCCAAGGTCAGGTTGCCAGCGGCAAAGACGACAGAGTCCGCGGCCGACAGGGAGGGAATGACGTGCCCGGGCACGGCACGGCCGCCGCTATCCAGCTCTTGAATCTTGCCGAACCGGAGCTGCAGGTACACGCTTGGGTCAGAGTAGTTGGGGTAGACGCGCACGTTGGCGGACTTTCCCAGGAAGGCGACCTGCGCGGAAGAAGCATGGCATGCATTAGCCTTATAGTTCCGTAAATATATATACTACATACCGGTACATTGAAATTTCATCGGCACCTGGTTAGTTCATGGGCCCTATCCTAAATGTGCGCCCCGCCAATGTCGATCGCCATGCACGTGCAGCCTAGCTTGATACAAATGGCCTCCCTCTTCAGCAGCCGGCGAAGCGAGAATGACCCAAATGGCAACGGTCAACGGCGAATAAGTCGGGATGTAATGTGCTTTCGCTGCATGTCTCTATGGAACTTCCTCGATCATAACGAATGGCAACGCCTACGACACACAAGTCAGTGTCAGGCGATGTGCCCGATGGTTCTGCCTTTTGGTCTGAAATAAACCCACTGTAACGTGTACTACCGTACCTACGGGCGATCGTTGCGCACCCCAAAGTTTTGTAATCATTTTCCAAAGACGCGCACCCCTGGAAGGAATTAGGTTTTGAAGTCGCGCAGCCCTGACAGGATCTAATTTCAAAGTCGCGCAGCTACTATTGTGACAAGACGCGCAGAGTCCCGCTGCCTGACAATCATCTCCTTAAGTCGCGCGCCCCTTGACAATAATATGCGCGACTTCTCATATAATTATTATAGACGCGCGACGATACCCTGAGGGTACGGTATTACACAAGTCACCTTGCGGGGACTCTTGCGGTCGTCAAACTCTGTCTCGCCACGGTTGTTCTGGCTACCCCAACTTCTCAGACGGTCTTGGTCACCGCGGCCATGATGCGCCCCATTGCATGTAGCATTATCATTACTGCAAGTCGCGTCTACTGCGTTTGCTTGATCCGTGTTTCCATGGCCTGATTTCGGAGTGCGGGAAGTGGACAAGTGATTTAGCTGGACAAAGGGCAACAGCTAACAATCAACGGAGCTGAAGCGAATACTGGCAACCCTTAGGAAGACATAAACCCCTGTCAACGCAACGCCATGACATTGTGGCGCCGGTGTTACATTCTGTTGACTCAACGCAAAGGCATTTCGATTAATGCTCACCAGAAGCAGTTCCTTCACCGCCGATGGGAGGCACGGCGTCGTGCTTGGGAGGCTTTGAGTTTGACAGCTGGTCATTGTTGGCTCCGTGATCAACTGAATTAGCAGATCCTGGCCCCTCGTTTGCAGAAGGGTGCGTCGTGTCGTTGCTGTTGCCGTTGAAGGCATGTGCGTCGGTGTCTGCCTGATCAACGAAGCTAGCAGGTTCAGATCCGACGTGAGGAAGTCCCTCGCTCCCCTGCGTGTCGTTCTTGCGGAGCGCTGATACGTTGATGCTCGAAGTGTGGTCATCGGTTTTTGCCTTGTCTCTAGCACTAGCCAAATCAATTCCCGTGCTGCCGTTTAAAGCCGGCGCATCGTCCTTGATTTGGGGTGAGATGCCATTTGTTTGCCGGTCATCGACACTTGCGCCACCTGGAAACGAGCACGCCATCAACGCAACATTCCAACCAGCGTTGGAATACTTATGCCGCAAAACCAACGCCACGGGGGACTGGGTCCATCCGCCTTACTAAAATTCCCTTACCTTCCCGGCCTGCCGCTAACGCTAAAGACAGCGCAAGCGTGGACAAAGCAAGGATTCCTCGGAAATCGTGCATGATACGCATGTCTAAGCGTCCGGAGAGCTTATGGGTATCCCAAGAGCCTCTGGGAGCTGCTACGTCGTGAGATGCTCTCGTCTCAAAATCTGTTTTTACGGCCCGAGCGCAACTAGTATACGAGCTGTTAGAAAATATTCGTTCGTGATACGCCTATGTCTGATAAGAGCTGATCATCACCTATTTAATGGAATGACTAGTCGTCTTCCGCGGGCCTTCTGTACTGCTATGCTGCGGCAGAGACGGAGATGAAGCCGCAGCAAATCGATGCTGCGTAGAAGCTGATGGATACTATCAAGTAATGGTTTAGCGAACGAACTAGTCCTTGTGGTGATTTCGCACTTCCGGCAATGAACAATCAAACAAACAGGCGAAACAGCTATAGCGATACCGGGATATACTGCGTTACCCACTTCAATTCTTCTCCATGCCGCATACAATCGTTTTTGGCATCCAGAGGCCCCATGGTGTCGGAATCGGCCGGAATTGCCAGCAAACCCGGCCGACTCCGACATCATGAGGGCCCTCTTGGCATCAGCCGGATAAGTAATTATCGGCTTTAAGCGGATCGACGAATAACTGGTGCGATAGGGCTACTTGGCTAGTTCTGCTGCTGTCGGTGAGTATTTCAGCGGAAATGGGCGTGCTGCGAATCCATCCTGTGTCACGAAACTACAGATCTGACAGCCTACCTTCCCATACCTACGATTCACTAAGCAGAATGCGAAAGTTGCAAGGGAACCAGATCGGCTGCGAGCGCGGAAGCGCAACCAGGAGGGCCCGACTGGCCAGCCCACGACACGGACCGCCGGACGAGGTCAAACCACTCATCACCGGACGGGAAAAGACAGCCGACCCGTTATTGACTAGGTTGCGACGGTTATACAGGAGTTGGAACGACTGTACGCGCACAAGCGCAAACCAGGAGGGCCCGATGGGGCAGACCAGGACACAGCCCACCGGGCGAGGAAACTGGGCCGGCGGGCGCGGGAAGGCCACGCGGAAAACGTTCGCCTAATGACCGGAGAAACAGCCGCTTACGGACCGCATTTCCACCTGGCAGGGCGCAGAACGGAGAACCCTAGTAGAAACACTTTACAGCGGGGGCTGGGAAGCCGTGCGGAGCACCGCGGCCTAGGGCGGCTGTACGAGCGCAAGTCGCAGTGCCCAACAGCGCAAAACGAATATCAGCATGTTCTGGTTGCCAAATTGAGATGGCTACCAGCGTATGGCCGCATATATGGCGGGGCCGAAGTACGAGCGGCCGCTGGGAAACTGCGCGAACCGGCTAGGCGGTACACAGCCCCACGGTACAGGCCGGAGGCCTTCAATACCTTCCAATACAATAATTAAGATGTTTCCGTGTCCTCAAACACAGGCGAACCACGGTCGGTCACGGCCAGAGGGGGTTAATATCCCAGGGGGGCCTTGCACCAGCCACTACACTGGCCCACACAGGCCAGTGGTCGAACCCCAGTGGGGGCACGGCAGCTGCCGGCCGACCACGCAGGGCGGCCCGCCCGCCACCGCGACAGCCCGAGTGCACGGCCCGGGGCCAGGCTCTTCCGCAAGGTGCAATTCGAGTATACTGGCCACCGCACAAGCAACAGGGCAATGCCAGAAGTGGTGCAGGCGAGGGGACATCAGGGGGCGGCCGGCCCCAGCCAGGAAACTCCCCGCACCCACAGGCAAGATATTACACAACATCCTATGCTGGCATACCCGGTGGCGTTGCATGGTGCCGTCGTCACCGGACATGCTAAGTCAATGGCAGCACGCGCCCCCAGCCTCGAAGGGGCAGTGCCAGGGAGCGGACTGGTGGCTAGTACATGACAGTCAGGGATCCGCAAGGGGCACGCCGACGAAAGCATGTAACAAAAATACCTACACACATGTCCAATTATAACCGCCGCTGTACGCCCATTCTTCATTCGCGACACCCGCGCGAACGCAGAATACAACTTTAACATTACTGCGTGCATATGCCCTTCCATTCCACGCATACTGAACAGTCCGTCTGCGTGCCACCGTGGCTCTACTTTGCTGACCTGCAGGGGCAGGAGGTCCCGGGGTCGCCATTGTAATGCCAACATAGTCGTCAGGTGCGTATCAGGTTTCTACCCCTGCACCCTCTCTATCATCTGTTCTTCATCGCTTGTCCCACCAACCACGCCACCCGCTGACCTCCCCTTCAGACTCCCCCTCTTGCCTGGCTCCATCACCACCTTCCAACCGTGCGTGTGGCCAGCCGCCTCTAATCCCCACCCGAAAGACCCTCCTGTACCCAGCCATCATCCACGTGCACACCACAGCCGTCTCGCCCCGCTTTCTGGGCGCGCCATCAGGCTGCTCAGTTGCCAAGTACTCGAGTTCCGCTGGTTTGGGAAGCGCAGTCCTGCGCAGTGCGTCACCAACCCTTCATTGAGATACCTATTAACAATATAACATTTAGCCGTCATCAAAGGTATCCCTGGCGTTGCTTAGGGCGGGCAAAATCGGCGCCAAACTTGTGCCAATGTATTTTCCTCGCCAAATTTCGCAGGGGCAATCAAATGGACGAGCAGTTTCAAAGTTGAAGTCTTGAAAAACCGGAGCACATTCAACACACTCGATGTAAGCGTGGGCGAGGCCCGCATCCACGGGATCACGGCCATGCATGCCCAACCCCGGGTCGAATACTGTTCCTTTCGGCGAGTATTTCTGCGGAAATGGGCTTGCAGCGAATCCATCCTGGGTCACAAACTTTACAGATCCGACGGCCCACCTCAATCGAAATTATCGGCATACTTCTCGTCATTCATGTTAATCGATCTTTACGTGAGAATCTTCTGGCGGATGTTCACTTCAAGCGCGAACGGTTGTATTGACGTACACTTACAACCGCCAGAGTACTTGCTCATCATGTTCAGGATCGCTGCACGGAGGTAAGTTCATAAAGGACTCCCCATCCTCCCGCAGCGTGTACATATGTACACACGTGTTTCCTGCACACTCAGCAACATCCATCACCCGCTCCAGAGTCTGGTCATACATTACTACCGGTTGCTGCCTCCGACTGCCTCACGTGCTGAAAAGGTCGTTGCTGGCGTCGAAGCAGTCACAGCGGCGGCCACACTCCATCGCATATATATGTCAACCTTTCCAATCCGTACCGAACAACTTTATAGGGTTATGCGTCTCACGATGTCCATTCGTATCCATAGGGCATCGGTCGCAGTTGCTGATGATGAGTTGTTATTTCTTAGTGACCTGTCGTCCACGTCGGGGCCCGATTAGGGCCATGACACGACACGACACACGAGCGCTGGGCAAAGGAGATCATTTTTCTGCTGGTTTCGCTTTTTACTCTCGCCCAGGCCGAAGGCCTACGCCAGCATAGGGCTGCACGAAATCCAAAATAGGATTACTTCAAAGAATGGAGTGAAGGCTTGAACACTGGCCCGGTCCCGTAGGTTCAGTAAGGCTACGAACTTAAGATTTGTGTGGCCACCCAAGCTCTGGTTCATTGGGAATTTTCCTCGTCAAATTTCAGCGGGAAAATGTACGAAAAGTTTCAAGAATCCTCACTCTGGATAGCAAGGACACTGTTCCCTTGAAATAAGGTCATGTTGATGCTCGCAGAACTTTAAGGTACTGATGGTGGAATCCTAATATGCGAAAATCGCTCAATCGGACATACTCAACCGCAGTCAACCGCCACTCGATGTACACGTGGACGAGGCCCATGACAGACCCTGAGTCGACTTCCTTTATCTACAAATAAAGATGCTGCTCATTTTGGCGAGTATTTCCACGGAAATGGGCTTGCCGTGAATCCATCCTGGGTCACGAACTCAACAGATCCGACGGCCTACCCCGATGGGAACAGTATCGGCCTAATTTTCGTCGTCCTTGTTAACCGATCTTTAGATGAGGGTCTTCTGGCGGATTTGTCCACCGAGGGCGAACGATTGCCTTCGAAGTGTTGACGTACATCGACGTACATTATCAAGCACCAGACGACCAGAATCCTTGACCACGTTGCTCATCATGTTCAGGATCGGTGGATCGCTGCGTTTTTATTAGTGACTCCCCATCCTCCCACGGTTGTGCACGTTTCGCACGTATGTACTTACGTGTTTCCTTATCACAGTGCACACTCGGCAACATCCCTCATCCGCTCCAGAGCTTGGTCATGACACCCAGTTGCCGCCTCACGCGCTGAAAATGTCGTTGTTGGCGTAGAAGCGGTCACAAGGCGGTCACACTTCACCGCATAAACCTATAAATCTTCCGGTCCGTACCAAGCAACTTGCTAAGGTTAAGTGACCACGTATGTCCATCCGTATCCATAGGGCATCGGTGGCGATTGTTGGTATCTGGTGACCTATCGTGTGTCGTCCATAGAAACGGGCCTATTGGCGCGCTATTAGGCTCATAACACGAGACGAGCGGCTGACAAGGAAATCACATTGCCGTTGGTTTCGCCTTTTACTCTCTTCCAGGCGGAAGGTCTACCGTCGGCACAGGGCTGCACGACTTCCAAAAGAGTACTGCTTCAGAACATGGAAGGCATGGACACTGGCCACGTTCTGTATGTTCTTCATTGTTACGAACTTCCGGTTTGGTATGGCCACCCAAGCCCGCCCAAGCAAGTGCGGTACGATCCAGGAAGGGGCGATCCAGGGAGGGGCTGCACCGACAAGAACATTTAACTCCGGCTTCCACAATACTAGGATGTCATGCACTGTGAAGGCGCCGAGTGGACTGCTGTAGATCCTTCAAATCGGCAATCACTAGACTCCGGTGCGTTGATTTGTTGTCCTGCAGCTGCGATAGATCATGGAAACGGAGGTTCTCCATGCAAAGGTGGACGTTCCGGACACTGTGGCCGACACCGTCCCAGAGATGATTGTAGCGAGTGCAGAGGCCGCAGAGGTTCTCCCCATGGAAGGCACCACTACTGCTACCGTCACCTTGAGCCACTTGGTGCAGCCCAAGGCGCTGCTTTCCAGCGCTACACCAACCGCCATTGCGGACCGACCCACCACTTCCGTCAAGACCTGGGTGACCGGCCCTGACGGCTCCCTGTGTTTCCCGGAGCTAGACGACCAGGACTTTGCCTTGCCGGTCCTCTCAGCTGACAAGGCCCCCCTGGCGGTGTGCATCAGCGGTGGCGGCTTCCGGGCCACCACCCTGGCCCTGGGCTGGATGAGGGCGCTGCACCACTTGGAAGTGCTTAAGCAGGTCAAGTACATGAGCACCGTTTCGGGTGAGCAGGCCACTCCGGTGTAGGCTGCTGGGGACTTGGCATGGCTTCGGCATTAAAGGGGCCTGGCTCCAAGCAATCCAACGCAGCCAGCCGACATACACGGCGTGCCGTGTCATGGCACGCCGGCGCGTCCTCCTCGCTTCGTCGATTTTGCATTAGGGACGTTTTCCTTATTATTGATATGCTGTGACGTGGGGGCAGTGCTGTCGTGCTTCAGGTTGCAGGATCAGATGATCAGTATGTTTGGTGGCACCAGGTGCCCCTTACCTTCATTTCCCCTGGGCGCCGGATTTGCTTGCTGAATTCCAATCATCCTACCGTGCGGGGATGGCCTCCGGCGATCTCCGGCCCCCAATTTCTGCGCTGCTGCTGATCAGGTTCGGCGTGGTTCGGCGCCGCGCTGTCATTCCAGGAAGTGGCCGACGTGGGGGAGTTCCTGGGGACGTACCTGCCGCCCGAGATGTGCACTCTGGAAGCGCTCCAGCAGGTGAGCCGGAGGTAGGGGTAACTGTTCCAGGGGGTTCCAGACCAAAAGGTAGGAGGGTGGATAGCGAGGGAATCGCGGAGAGGAAATCGCACAGCAGAGGCCGAATGCGTGATAGCTGGACCGGCCTGTGCTTACCACACCTGGAGGCTACCTGGCCTGATTGCTACTGTAATCTGCAGGGCCCAACATAGCCCTCTTCCATGCCCCTTCATCCCCTGCCACACGTGCGTGAGCGCCTCTTGTGCGAATACAGCTGGCCTTCGGTCGGTGATCGATCTTCCTCCGCAACATGAAACATGTTGCCTTTTGGTCAGGAACTTACTACCGTATCACGTGTATCACCTACTTTGGCCACCTCCATGTATAGACCTGCTGCGCGCGTTTGGGTTGCGCTTGGCCAGCTAGCTACGAAGCTAACCCGCCCGCTTCCTTCCGCCCACCCGCGCTTGCTCCTGCCTACCGCTCCGACCGCACCGAACAGGTGGGTGTCAAGGGCCGCAGCTACGCCGCCGCCGTGGCAGACGCCGTGCCCATCATTGACTTCCTCAAGAGTGTCGGAACGGCCATGACCGAAGAGGAGGTGAGTCGCCTGATTATTAGTGTATGTATCACATCACGCCGGCCGTAGCCTGGTGTGTGTTAAGGGGAACACGGCACTGAGGGGCTTCCGCTCCCGCTATACTCCCCCTATACTCCTTACTCCACCGCTATCCCGGTTGGTCGTCCATCTTCTTCGAACAACGAGTCGCCTGGTACTTGATGCAACATGGTGTGACGCAACCCAGCATGACTCGGTGCGGCAGAGTGCCCAACGCCCTTTCCATTCCTCAGGGTCCGAACTAGGACCGACCCAGTTGATAAGAGGCTGACACTTGAATACAAATGCCGATACGAACGCACGCGGTGTTGCTTCTCCAGGCGCGAGGCTGGACCCGGGCCATGGCGAAGGCCTTCCTAGAGCCATTCGGCCTGGGTGAGATCAACAAGAGCACCGTCACTGCGGCCGGAACGAAGGTATGGCGCGGGCAGGGAGCTGCTGCCTGCCTGCGAGCTGGGCTCGCAGGGGGCTCGCAGGCGGCCCGCAGGCGGGATGGATGGTTAGGCTGATAGGATACGGTCCGACCAGCAGCAGCTGAGCGCTGGATGCCTGATGATGGCGCCGATTTACTTCGAAGACTGACAAACACGGTGGTGCCTCGTGAGATGGCTAACGCATACGATTACAGCGGGCAGCCCAGCAGAGAGGCTGCGAGGCCAATTGGCAATAAAAGGCGGTCCATTTCGCATACTTTGCATCTCAAGAGTATTCTACTTTCAACGCCTCGTCTTCCCGCTGCTGACCCCGCTTCTTTCTCGTGCTGCCCTGGCTGCAATCGTTAGGGCAACGTGCACTTGTCGGTTGCGGAGCGGGCAGGCCAGGTTGGACGGGACACCGTTTACACCGCCAAACTGGACGAGCTGCCGTACCCCATCATCGGCCAGGTACGGTATGTGAGGTGCTAGCTCTGGGGCTAGGAGGAAGGCTATATCTTCCTCGCGTCGTGGATCGTAGGTGTTATAAAGCTGCCCTCAAAACACAAGTGCAACCCCTCGCGTGTTGCGGGTCGATAGCCTAGCTGTTAGGTCCAACGGTGGTTATGGGTCGTAAAACGGTTGTTTGTGACATCCAGGTGCAGTGTCAGCCCAGCAACAACCCAACCGTCTTGCCGCCGCCGCCCTTGGCCGCTGCCTGCTGAGATTAGGTGCTGATGGTGCCGGACGACAAGACGTCCGCGCTGTATTACCCCTTCGAGTGGACCCCGCTGTACAGCGGCTGCCCGGTGCCGTACGCCACTGAGCCGAAGCTTGGCGGCGGCTGGGTGGAGACGGTGGGCTTGAACGCGTCGCTCGTTGCCAAGGTGCGTATCGTACGTGGAAATAACAGGGACACACAGTCTTTTAGTAACTTCAAAAACAAATTTTTAAGAGCACAAAAATATTGTTAGGTCTGGAAGTGGCGTTATTACTCGGACACGACGTCGAATATCATTACATCACGAGCCGTACTCCTTTCCTCCCCTTGGCCCCACGCGAAACTCCACTGCTGCAGCCGGACGCTGTCGAGCACGGCGCTGCGCAGGTGCTAGTTCGCCCCATCGGCCCAGCCTCCCTGGGTGAGGCCATTGGCATCAGCTCCGCCTACAACAGCTACAAGTGGAAGCTGGGGAAGAACGCACTGGAGAAGTGGGCCCACAAACTCCTCGGCTTCCACACAGCCCAGTACTTCGATCTCCAGGTAGGCCCTGCCGGTATCGACGACCCATGATAGTATGTAGGGATGGGTGAGGGTGTCTCAAGATGATGGTTGTGTGTTGAGTAATACCAGGCGTTATGCTTGTCCTTCCATTTGGTGGCAGTTTCATTTCAGCGTGGGAAAGGTGGACTACAAGATACCATGCATTGGGTCCGTGAGTCAGCAGGGACATTGCGTCGGCAGGAGTCCGTCGTTGGGCGCACCTTTCTTCCCTGTCCCTTCGCGCACATCTATCTGTAGCTAAACACGGTTGTATCGGTCAACTACAGGACTGGTCGACCAACACCCTTGCTCTCGCCGATGGCGGCGGCACCGACCTGTTCGGCCTCTACCCCGCACTCCGGCGCAAGGTGTCCAACGTCATGGTGCTCATGGCGAACGGGTGTGTAGCGTGACCGAACGCGCGGCGGGAAGCATCTAGACGCGGGGGATGGAAGCATCTAGACGCGGTAAATAGATGGAAGCATCTAGACGCGCATTTCGAGAATCGCCGCCCAGCTGCTGATATCACCCTTCAGCTACCATTGACGCCGACAGTGCACACCTGAGCCTCGGGCCAGGCCTGGAGGAGTGCACGTGTCAGAAGAGGCAAGCTGCTGCGCTCCTATGGGCGGGATGTAGGAGTAGTCCTTCAAATTGGGCGGCCACAGCGCAACCTACGTGTAGTTGGCCCCCACATGTATATATCCAGGTAGATAGGGATGGGGGGGAAAACTTTTTTATAACAGCATTAGTCCAGGCTTTCAGACCAGCCTTCCTTCACCGCCTGGTCCTGGCTCGATGTCCCGCTCCCTTGTCCTTGCCTGCCCTGCCTATCCATCATAGGAAGGAAATGGACGACTACGACGCTTTCGCCCGGTACATGCGGGAGCTGCCCGGGGTGAGAGGGCTGGGTGGCATGGGTGGGCGAGAGTCTCATGGTGGCCAGGCGTTGCTGACTACTGCCGGCCGCAGTAGTGGTTGTCAAAGCGTCGGCAATGCCGTTGACGGAACACGCTGACCAAACACTTCGCGAAGCCCTTGCCTTGTGCGGACTGCTGCTGCGTGTCGCAATGCTGATGCGGCCGCAAAGTTCCCATTTGTCCTGCAACTTACAAATGTCTCTGATTCCCGTTTCTTCCTACACCTCCAACGCAGCTCTTCGGCTGTTGTCCGGAGAACCCCGACGACAAGAACGGCCTGGCGCCTGCGGAATACAACAAGCAGCGCCAGGTGGGGGGCTGTTTGCTGGGGAGGACGAGTGGGAGTGGTGACAGGCGCATCTTTGGATCCATGGACCGCTGTTACTTGTTGGGCTTCCCCACAAATGGATCCCGAATGGATTCCGTCGGAACCTTACCCAGCCGGACGTCTGAACCCTGCTTGCTCTGAGCTCACATCGCATCGGACGCCTGCTAGGTGCATCAGACGCCTGCTAGGTGCCCGGTCTGACCCCTGCCGCCCGCCTTCCTGATCGTCGCGCCGCAGGTGTTCGCCACGGAGGGCCACAGGGAACTGTACGACGCCTTGGTGGCGAAGAAGGCGGCTGGCGAGCCGGCCGTGCACGTTGCCGAGTACGAGGTACGTGCCGTACCCATCGCTCCCTGCTGGCTCCCTTGTCCCGGCAGCGTCCCGTTTCGGAAGCGCACCACACGCACCACGTAACTTCGCATCATTCAAATCGACGGTAGGAATGTTGGGATGTTGGTTATGAAAATGTCGGCCAATTAAGACGCTCGGAAGGCAGCTAGGCTTGATACCTATGTGCTTGCGGAGATGAACAGCACATCCAGAACTCAAGGCAAGTGCCATGAGCACTTGCGGAGATTCGCTCGCAACAGCTGTCCGCCGCGTCCACAGGCCGCGCCCGGGTCGCCCCCCACCGTCCGTGTCCGGTACATCTCACCTACAGCAACCGCGCCCTCCACACTCCCCCTCCATCCGCCTGCCCCCCATGCACGTCCCTCCATTGCCCTGTCTTGCTTATCCTATTGGCGCCACATACACCCTTACTTGACAGGTGCTGGGCTGCCCTGCCATGGGCATCAAGGGCGGCTGGCGGGTGCGCGTCATGTGGGTGATGAACGAGAAGCAGTCGCAATGGGAGGCGGCGCTGCCCGAAGAGACCCGGAAGAAGCTGGACAAGGAGCGGACGTGCGAGGCCGACAAGGTGTGATCGTGTAGTTGTGGGATCAGATCAGTCCGTTTTGGGTGGCCAGCTAACAAGGCGCAGCAGCCACGTATCCAAGTCCGGCTCGATACGCCTGCGGTGTGTCGCCACCTAGCGACCAGCCAGCCGCAACCTGAAGCACGTACGTCTGCCAGGATGGCATATCTGCATAACCCGTATAGCTGCGACTGGTGTTGATGACAAGGCTTCCCGCCTGCGAGCGTGGTTAGCTCACTCTCCACCCCCATCTACTCCGGCTCCCCTCCTGCGGCCTAACAACCCTGCCTTGTTGTTCTTGCTGCCGTCCTTGTTCCATGTGTCCACAGGACCTCGAGGCACGCAACCCGCTGGACGCCGTCACGTTCCGCGAGTTCCCGCTCATCAACACCATGGCGCTCGACTACAGCCCCGAACTGGTGAGCCTCATGGCCAACCACGCAGCATGGATGCTGGTGCGCAACAAGGACCTGGTGTTGTCGATGTTGGGAGCAGCACCCACGACGTCGCCGACGCCCGAGGCTACCGTGCCTCCGTAGCGCTTTGGAACTAGCTAACGGTCCCCAACGAAACCAGGGAACTAGTTAACGGTTTCCAACTAAGCCAGGTCGGGACGAGACATGCCGGTTGCCATTTCTCAGGCAACAACAGCCTCCAGGGCCCTCGCTCGTGGCGCAGAAGATTAAGGCGGACGCAGGGGAAACGGTGGCGGAGGCACGTACGCGACCTGGGTCGGTTTTCGGACATGCATGCGGCAGCAATTAACTTCTGCTCCGTCTTTTCGTTGTTACAACATCCTGATGCATGCACATCGCCCTTATCTGTGATTTTTTTAATCGTGGATTTTGCATTCGGGGCAGGCACTGGGCAGGTCACTGTCTATGGCCTACGTGCGCGGCTTGCTGACTTCGTGCATCTGTGTTCGTCGCGCGATGCCCGGCAGGGTCGATGGGCCATCGACTGCGTGTGTGCAGCAGTTAGAAAGTCCCTAGTCCAGGGAATCGTAGCGCGTCGCAGTGCAAGCTCGTTATTGTGGGGTCTTCAAACATGGCACCAACGTTTGGACGACTATTGCGGCGGCCGGGGACTCTGGGAGACGAGCAGACGTCTGGCAGTGCAGGATGCTCGGACCTAACAGCATGGCATAGACACGGCAAAGGCAGGCAGCGAAAAGCGCCTGGCAATGTTGGACAATGTTGGGCACAGCGTCTGAAGATGTGGAGAAACCGTCTTTGGACCAAGCGTCTGGCAATGCTGGCACCCGAGACGAGGGAGGCAAGCTTTATTTATATTAACATATTGAGGCATTGTATCACAACCGCAGGATGGTGTGTAAAATAAAGCCGCAGGTCTACGCTGGCTTAGGATAAGTCGAACGTTAGATGGATCGGTGAGGGCAGCGGTTTTCGTCCAGTTTCGTCATTGAATCCAAACCCTGAACCCGTAATTAAGAGTCCCAATCTAAGGTTCGTCCGTCCTCGTTGTGCTCGTGGCCATCTTACCGGGATTACGCATGCGATTCATGCTCGGCAAACATGTTTCAGTCACTTGCAAATACAGAGACAGGCCAAAGAGCCCAGCAAAGTGCAGCTTGCGCACGGCGCATGCTCGCGAGTGACACACATCTAGTTACACGCCCAGCCACAGAGTGTTTAAAAACATTGCTTGCGTTCAAAACGCCGGAGAGTATTTGTACGTTTTCGCAACTACGGCCCATGTTCGGGGTTTCTGGTGGTTTGCCGTGCCTCGGTCGGGTGGTTCTTTCCTTCTTCCTGCCTCTCGCTTAGTGTCAGGCGATGCGCCCAATGGCTCTATCATTCCCCTTATCCTGGGCTCGCCCCAGCTCGCCTCAGGCACTGCAACATCTATTAAACATGCAATGGGCAGACAGTCATTCGCCGTTTCAGGTACCCAGTGCCCTGACCCTAACCCAGACATGCTGGCGAACCGCGAACAAGGGGCTACCTGCTACCAGCAGAACTCCATTCAGCACAAGTACAGCAACTTCGCCACATGTCACCAAACTTTTATTGTGGGCTCTTTAAGTTGTGTACCGTCATGTGCCTTCCGAGGCTTTCCTGTGCTCCTCGGGGCGTCTGCTGGGTTCAGCCCCGGCTGTCGTATGGTGAGGCCCGGCATGGGCCTTTCTTCTTGTCCTGGGTTGCGCCCGGGCTTGAGGACACTGTAACATCTCATCATCATATGACTGAATCTCTTAATTTGTCGCATGCTACCGCTCGTACGGAGGGATGCTCCCCGGAGCCGGGAGAGGTCCCTGAGTGTCCCTGCCGATCCGTACCGCTGGTCCGTAACGGATGTGTGGCATCCGATCCTGCGAGCTAGGGAGCGAACAGCAGCGTCTTAACCCTTTCACTGACGGCAGTCAGCCCCTATTTACCAGCCCCGCGTCAGCATTAACGTCTCGTCCCCAATGTGGAGGGCGCAAGGTTAGTTAGGACAGGATCCTTCCCAATCACCCTTATACGTAAGGGTACTCTATCGGCCCCTGTCAGTCTTGCACTATCTCCCCATCCCGGCCAGATCCGGAGGGATGCAGGTGTCGGAGGGCGCAAGGGTAGGGGAGCGCCGGGGCCATTAAACCGCTAAAGGCCCCCGCGATAACGTGCAAACACTCCAACACAATGAGGAATTCTGTGTTCGCTACTGCCGCGATATGGGGCACGATATCTATCTGATCGCGCGCAGTTCTTCCTGTACTGCAATAATAATACCCCTTATTAAGCGAGTAATAATGTAATATGACCATCAGGAGCAATCGCTATTCTGAATACATTTTGGGTGGGCTATGCAGCCCTTTGCTGTTGCTATTGTTCACATGCTCATGGGCCGTACGTGGACTAACTTTAGTGTGGCCGGGCGCCCCATCGCGAGGCCCTTTAACTCCGTCCTGGCTATGAAACCAGAACTGCCCAGACCAAGTTATAGTGCGGGTGGGTAGTCTTCGCAATGATTTCTGCACGACGCAGTAATTTGAATGCGACCGACATCGTACCAGACGGTCAACGCATAAGGCATAACCAGACATGGCCGATGGCCCCCAAAGCCGCCGCATGCACATGGACATATGCAGTTGAAGTCTTGCGGCGTTGAGTCCAATCGTCATAAATACACTACCGCTGTACCGCAACTCATCCAGTGATTGTGTACTTTCGCCCAAGAAACCTCAGCAATTGTAAACAACTTGTATGTATGGGTGATTCCATCAACGATTGTAAGTAGCTATTATGTTCCACGCTTCCACCTTCCACCCCTTCAAGTATGTACGGTAGCTGCTCTCGTCCAAAGGTGCTCGTTGTGTTCGTGTAATCATTGGAATATCGCTTGAAAGGCGTCGTATGTTATTCGCTGTAAACCCCGTAACTCTCGTTTTCTTCCGCCCTTTCATGTGTACGACAGGTCTCGTCCATGGGTGCCCCTTTGTTCGTATAAGCCTTGTATCACCGCAATGCATAGCTTGACAGGAGTTGAAATTAACCCTGTGGCTTACCTCGCGACTGCATTCCATTGTAGAGACACCGCAGTACATTTTAGCATGCCGGCGCTGGTCCAAGGCACTAATGCCCTATTGTTTTGACAATGCATACCTTGTAGTATACATATGAGGCGCAGTCGCCAGCATTACTTTTGGGTGTAAAAGGCAATGGTGCCAGAGGTGTCCTTCTGCGGCTATAGAATGCGGTCTCTTTTCGCCTCGCTGTAAATGCGGGCCATGTCTCCTGGCGTAGTACAGCTAGCGGAGTTCTTCATCCGTCAGCTTCCACTTCTGCTAGTTCTGCTAGGGAGCTTGGACCGGTTTGCTGAAGGGCAGGCCGTAGACTGCTCCACAATATTAAAGGCCTCTCAAACGAGTCTCAGTTCCCTGCAACCCTGCGTTGCGAGCTCGGCTGGTGTCCCAGTTGTTCTCGATGGCTCCCGGCGCTTTGTTTCTCCTGCGGGCGCACCGCGCCAAGTCTTGGACTTGGCTTTCCTGGCATCACCCGTTCTGCTCCTGACTCCTGGTAAGTGCGACCGCGCTTAAAGCCACTGATGCGGTGCAAGCTTAACCGTGGCGTGCCGATGTACAGGAGCTTCCGTGGAGATATTGTCAGCAAAGTTAACTGGGGTGCGCCTGGCCACGCCTACATCGGTTTCAATGCGACTGCTATTAGCAGTCTCGGTGCAACCCACTGCCTCGCTGCTCCTTAGCGACGTTCTGCTTGAGACGGACTGTGCAACGCTTACTCAGTATCAGCAATGGTACAGAGATACTCATCCAGAAAACGTGACATTGGTGAGGAAGTCTCCGGGAGGGCTCGGCGGGTAGCCTGGGGACATTGTGTGAGGTGGCAAGTGGCCTGTCCAATGCCAGATTTAGGGGCGCCGCAAACGGTAAAAACATCGTCGTGCCAATCGGCGCGCTAGCCATGGGTGGACCCGTGCTATGCCACCTACTGCGTCGATGTGGGTCGGCCCTCGCCGTAGAGCGTGCGAGCGGAGACCGTGCGTTTTCCTGTGTACGGCAAGTGGGCGTCGTCGTGTTACGCCTTTCCCACCCTAAAACAACGCACGCAACGGCGGGCCCCTCGCTCCTCCTTGCGCCACATCGCCCGCGCTGCTCAGAGCGTTGACGGCGACCTGTTGTTTGGCTCCTGGCAGCAGCCGGGCAGCACCCTCACGGGCTGCAACATAACCTGCTGGCGGCCGACGCCTGTCGTGCTTCTGCCGCGCGACGGCGGCGGCGCGTCCAGTATCCAGGTCCCGGTCGCTACCGACCTGGACTTCTACAACGCGCTGTCACTGGCCTCGTCATACCCCTCCGGTGACGTCACGGTGGTGCTGACGGCGGACGTGACGCTCAGCAATCCGCTTTGGGCGGCGCAGACCATCAACCTGTTGCGGAACATCACAATCGTGGGAGGAAACAGCAGCAGCGGTGGCGGCAGGAAGCCTCTCATGGATCTGCAGGCAGGGCTGCGGCGAAGGCGGGGAGGGGGCCGTGTGGGGAACCATGGGGCGGCAGCGGGAGGCGGGGGCTGCTGGGTGGGACGTGGCGGTGTGGAGGAGGAGGGAGGCACTCGCGAGAGCGCAGCGGCGCTGCTCCTGCCCCTCCAGCGCAGCAGTAGCAGCAGCAACAACCACATAGTAAACGCATGGGGGCGGCGGCTGACTGGTGTAGGCGTGCATTCGGCTGTCACAACTCCAGGGGAAGGCGCAACCAGGGGTGTGTCTCGGGGTGTGCCATTGCGCGTCTGGTTATCCAGCCGTATGTCCTGGGTACTATGGCGCGAGACTTGCGTGGGAACGCGTTTCCTGTGAAATTTGCGACATGGACACTGCCCCGACGTGGTGCCCACTGTGGGGGAGGGTCACCGGGCATTGGCGTGGGAGCGGGGAGGGCTACTGCCTGATGAAGCAGGGTGGCTGGGGGTGGGCTTGAGGACCGTGGCTGCGGGATGGCTGTTGGGGGGATGGCATAGAAACCGTTTACGCGATAAGGACAGGATAGGGAGGGGAGGGGACAGCGAGGAGGCGAAATGCAGGGAAGAGGCAAAGGGTCGCCGCAGCCTCATGATCCGCTGCGAACCATTTCTCCGCGCCTCGCCTCGACCTCGCCCCTTGTCGCTTGCCTTTGCGCCCGCTGTGTCCCTAGCCCACGTGCATCTGATTACTGACCACCGTCGCTCCACCTCCGTCGCTCCCTCCCTTCCCCCCGCCCCCTCTGTGTCCCCCCCCGATGTCCGAAGGCTATGCACACGCTACATTTCCCCAGTCGCGTTACCGGTTCTTTTATTGTAGCCCCCTCTCCCTCCTGTACGTTACAGGACCTGGTCGGCTGTATTGACATACGCGATAACGTGGTTCTATCGGTTGAGGGCGTGGCCTTCTGCAACACCGGGATGGTCTTCGGCGTAGCGGCCGTGCCGATGACCGGGCTGGGCCTGGTGTCGCCGTTCTTGTGGTTCTTCGACTACAAGCGGACCGTCTCGCTCACCAGGTGAGGGGGGACGCGCAAGAAGGAGGGGCGGGAGGGTGAGAGGAAACCCATCAACCGAGACCGGCGAAACAGAAGTACCATCGCAGTTGGCAGCAGGCGGAAAGGGGGTGGCGTTGGGGCCGGGTTTCATCATGTGGCATCGGGGCGGCCACTCGTTCGTACAGCCGTGTATACCTAAGAGAAAGGAAGGCGTAGCTTGGATCCAAGCCGCAAAAGGGAGTAATGGGCGTTCCTTGGTTCCTTTATTGACGACATAATCATCATCCATCGTTGTAAGGAAGCCGTGCGGTAGGCAGGGAGTGGTGCTGGTGCGGTAGGCAGGGAGTCGCGCGGTTGTGCGCACTGGAAGAAGCCATGCCTGCATGCTGCGCCTGGGGTTGAGATAGGTGGCGTGGACTGCTGGTGTTTGAGACAGGTGGCGTGGGCTGCTGCTGGTTTAGGCAGGTGGCGTGGGCTGCTGGTGGTTTTAGGCAGGTGGCGTGGGCTGCTGGTGGTTTGGGCAGGTGGCGTGGGCTGCTGGTGGTTTAGGCAGGTGGCGTGGGCTGCTGGGTTTTAGGCTGATGGCGTCTGCCTGGTGCTGTGTTGGCTTTGGCGCTGCAGTCTGTCGGTTGCGGCAGCCCGACTGCTGGCGCCGCTGCAGGCACCGGTAAGGAACATCATGTCGCTACAGCTAGACGGAAAGACACGGTAACCGACGGTAACCGACGCCCCTTGCCGCTGCTGCAGGCCCATGACCCAGCTCCGGGTCATCGACTGCGACATCATCTCATACCCCGAGGATATCGGTGAGGCTCTTATCACGCGGATGCGGGGCCGGGAGCCGGGCGAGGTCGGTTTGAATGCATCCAGAACCGGCTGCTGCCGGTGCCTTACAACCACGGTCCATTGCGGAGCCCTGCACCTGCACCCACCATCGGACACCATCCGTAGGGGGAATCCTTTCCCGCCGTGAGGATTGCCAACCCACCTACCACCCCGCAGCGGCCTGTCTACCGGTCTCCCTACCTGCAATGTCTCATGCTGCTCCGGCCCCCCTCCCGCAGACCACCCAGCAACACACCGACGCCTGCTCGCCTGCCTCTTGCCGCCTTCACACGGGTCTCGTCCCCCTTTTCCCCCACCTCCCGCCCCGTGTCTCCCACGGTGCCCAACCGCGCACACCAGATCACATGTCGTTGTGGGCAACCTTCATCACCCAAAGCGTGGGCCCTATGGCGGCGCTGGCGGCGCAGTTCAGGATCGGCGTCTTTGATATCGTGGTACGCGAGACGGATATGTGCGAAGTCCTTGAAAAACGTATACTTGTGTTGTGTGTGCGCGCCACTACTGCATACTGCGCCACTACACATTCACCACTACTGCACACCTCAAACCAGTAGGGTCTCCCGCCAGGCACTGCCAGCAGATTCACTACGGGCCTATACACCGGCAGCACCACGCCAGTTGACTGCACCGCGATCTGACCACGCGAGCGTGCCGGCTCCTTCGGACGGACTGAGACAAAACAGCAAAAATCGGGGTCTCACTGTTTGTTAACAGTGACAGAACGTTCCTCTTAGTTCGGAACAGTGACAGAACAGTGACAGAACAGACGGAAATCACGAAAACAGACATTGCGCTGTTTCCCGAGTGATGAGGCTGCGGAGCCTCAAGCTGCGGTTGTACCCCTCCTGCCGGCGTCTGCTTCGGAGCCTCTAGTTCATAGGCCGCGTTGAGGCGCGCGCGTTGGCCTGCCACCGCCTGCCCGGTCCTGTGTGTGTATGTGTGTGTATGTGTGTTACCTTACCGCGTGTGCCGCCTTCCGTTCCCCCACGACAAATCTTTTTGTGAGCGGTTATTCCTGTATAAAGCACTTGCGTTTGGTCCACACCGCCTTCTGTTCCCCCACGGCTTTCGCAGCTGGACAACTCGACGTCGCCGTCCGTCACGTTTGGGAGCCTGGAAGCGTACGGCATGGACTTCAAAAACGCTACGCTGGTTGCAGACTCCACAGCCCACGTGACCCTCACGGCGCGCCGTACCGTGCAGCCGCTGTACGCGCTCCTCTTACCGGCCAACACCACCACCATCCCGGTCTGGACGCAAGGCGACTTACATGTAGGCGGCTGCAACGAGCGGGCACAACCTAGTGCTGAAACCAAACAGGGTTGCGGAGATAGAGGGTGGAGGGCGGGGAAATTCAGGGGCGAAGCCGCTGTGAGGGTTTCAGGATTGGTCCATGGACGATCCCCGCACAGCCGTCGTACACCCTGGCGGTCCCAAGCCCCCGGTGGCGACAGCAGTGGAGGCGCGGGTTGCGGGGTTGGTTTACCGCGAAGCCAGTCGTGGAACTCTACGGGAATTGAACAAATCGGCCCTGTCTGTGTGGTGATACCCATGTACCGTGTGCGCGTCTCTGCTCCCTCGCGCATACAGAGTGCCCTGGCGGCCGCCCAGCGTGCGTCGGTGTGCTCTAGCCACTCCAACACCACCGTCTTCATCCAGATGTTCTCCAACCTGTCCCTGGATGCCACCAAGTGGCCCTCGCCGGGCTTCAACATCTCCTGCAATATCACCATCAGCGGCTCGCCGAACAGGTAGGAGGGCTGTGAGGGCAGCTGCTGGCGGCTGCGCGCTTCACACCGCACGTCGGATGTCGTTGCGATATAGTAAAATAAAGAGAGGGTACTGTTTTTCTATTTTTCACGCGGCGGCCAGGCTGGCACACCCGGGTTGCTCCCCTCCGTGGCCGCCTTTGCCGTTTCGTCTCTTGGGCTAATGATTATGCGACGAAAGCCGCCGCCCTGGCGGCCATCACTCGATTCAGCTGTGTCTGTGCAGCACGTTTAACATGCGTGCTGCTGAGTTGCTGTAGTTCAGACCACAGCGCGTATAACCACATTGCTTTCTCACCACGCAGGTTCTTCTGTGAATCCTTGACCCCCCTCTTTTGGTCTCCTGACAGAGCAACGTCGCACGACCCCCTTCTCCGCCCTAACACCACATTGTGGTAATCGCGTCCTATGCCCTCCGCCCCACCTGCCGCTGTCAGGGCCGGGGGCACGTGGCTGAATCTGAACCTGCTGTCCAAGTTCGTCTCGCTGAGCAACAAGGCGGCCCTGACGTTCAGGTACTCATGGACCGGAGTGCTTGACTTGGCTGCGGCCATCGGCTCCTCTATATCCCCACACCTCTCTCACACACTCTCTCCCGCCCTTGTCATCACGTGTGACCTCCTTTGCTGTCACCCTCCGATGTCGTTTCCCTTGATTCTGGGATTCCCCATCTCCTATCTCCCATCTCCGACTTCCCATCTCCGATCTCCCATCTCCGACATCCCATCTCTCACCTCCGATCTCCCACCTCCCACCTCCGACCTCCCATCGCCGAATTGCGGCCCCCCGCGCTCCGCCGCAGGTACCTGACACTCATCAACATGCCCAGCCAGCAGCGAACGTACGACCTGGGCGACCTCACAAAGATGACCCTGCCGCTGTGGCCCGTGAGTCGGCCCCCCGGCAGCTCGTCGTACCTCATCCTGCAGGACTGTACGGTGGTGCTGCCGTACGAGGAGTATCGATCGGTGGCGGCGGTCATGGGTGCCGTGGATGGCAGCTTCTCGTCTCGGGCCCTCAACTCCAGCGTCTGGGGCTTCGAGGTGCGCCAGGGGGCCTTACGACTGGTGGTGGTTCCGCTGGTGGCGGTGGTTCCGGAGCTAGAGCTGGGTTTCGCTGCTGTGTACGACCCTTCGGTCCCACCCGATGTGGTCGTACAGATATGCTGCCCCGTCCGCAGCCTCCCAGCCACCCGCGCCCTCTCTCTCCCTGACATGTTGCAGCACCTACAGCTCTCTGTAAGATACAGTACGGCACCTGTTGTAATATGCTGACCTGACAGCGTACAGTACCCTGACAGCGTACGGCACCCCCCCTCGCGCGCCGGGCCCCGCGCTGCTCTCAGGTTGCGTCCAGCTCGATTCACCGCGTCACCCTCAGCCACATGCTCGGCCTCAACATGACGGCCATCAACACGGTGCTGACGGACACGTCGGGCTACGTGCCGTACGCCTCCCTGCTGGGGCCCAACATATACGGCACCGATAACATGTCGCCGCCGCCGCCGCCGCCGCTGGCCGCCCTCCTGGCGCCCGCCAACAGCGGCGGCAGCGGCGGCGGCGGCCTGCCCACATCCGCCATCATCGCGATTGCAGTCGCGGTGCCGTTGGGTACAATCGGGTTGGCGATAATCGCGTTGTTGCTGTTCCGCCGCCGCCAGAGCGTCACCATCGGGACTCCGCAGCCCACCCCGCTGTGTCCCTCAGCGGGCACCGCGGCTGTAGCTGCGGCTGGGCTCACCGGGGAGAAGGGCGCGGGGTTGTCATGTCCGGGCAGTGGCGGCAACTCGCCTCTGTCGGATCAGAGCGGCGACACGGAGGTGCATGCGGATAAGAGCCACCAGGTGAGCATCGGCCGTCGGAAGGGGTGTGGCGGTGGGGCAAGGGTACCTGCCGTGCAGGCGAAGGCCGTGCAGTGTATCCCTTGGCGGCGGCCACAGACTCGGAGGTCGAAGTGGTCTGGTACCCGCGGACGGCTTACGTGCAGCAGCCAGTTGGTAATGATGGACACGGCTAGGCAAAGGACACGGTCAAGACACATGGGTTAGGCGGACAGCGCGGAGAGGAGCGGGGAGCGGGTCAAGCGAAGTGCCCGATACATGCACGGCTCGGGTGTTATTGCTTTGACCGCAGGAGAGGAAATTTGCCCCGACTACACGGCATAGGAGAGGGGGTGGGGCAAGAAGACCCGGTTACATGGCATAGGATACCGGACGACAGGAACTAGCCGGCGAATGGCCCTGGGACATGCATTTTTTTAGTGTGCATGTCGGAGGGGTACGAGAGGAGACCCGTGGGTCGGCACTGAAATTAGGATGCGTTTGGTACACACATGCCAGAGGTAGGGTATGGCTTGTGCGGGGGCGTCCATGACATGCACGGCTCGTAAGCCCTCTGTACGGCGCTGTCGTACCGTGCCGCAGACGCAAGGGACGAGCGTCATAAAGCCGTCAGAGTGCGAGTCGGACAGCACTCCGGTCGCCCCGCCACTGCACGTGGAGCTGCACCAGCTCATCCTGGACTTTGCGAGGTGGGTCACAGAAAAGAACCGGTTACGCGACATGGGCACTTCACGAGGTGGGGGCAGGGGGGGAGGGGGGAATGCGTGTGGGTTGGAAGTGGGGTCGCAAAAAAGGGACCGGTCACGCAACGTGGGAAGTGTAGTTGGTGCACAGGCTTCGGACACCTGGTCGCGGGCGCATGCTGGTGGACGTGGATTGAATGCCGGAAAACCGGTGAGGGTGACCCGTCGGCGGGCGTGAGGGAGACCCGTTGGAGCCCATGATGATGCAGCGCGCAGGATACCTTTGCTTCGACCTGACGCGTCTCTTTAACGTCGTCCAGAGGCTGGACCCTGCTCTTTGGCTCCACGCACTCCCCACCCGTCAACCGCCACCCGTCAACTGCCAGCCGTCAACCCCCACCCGTCAACCCCCACCCGTCAACCGCCACCCGTCAACCCCCACTCCTCAACCCCCACCCGTCAACCCCCAACCCCCACTCCGTTTTCCTCGCAACCCCCCACTCCGTTGCTCCTTCAGGGAGATTGAGGACAAGCACCTCACAATACACGACGCTCTGGGCAGCGGGGGCTTCGCGACCGTGTATCGGGGTACGTACGCCGGGGGGTGACGCCGGGGGGGTGAGGAAGACCCGTGGATGCGAGGAAAACCGCTTAGAGCAGACGTTTCGAAGGTGACGCAGGGGGGGGGGGAGAAGGAAGAGAGCAGACGTTTCGAAGGTGACGCAGGGGGGGGAAAGAAGGAAGGGAGCACATGCACCGAAGCTTCCCCTGCCGTGTGTAAGTGCCGCCAGTAACCCTACGGCCCTGGCCCCCCAGCCGCTGCCAAAAGCACCCTCACGGCGCGCCGCGCTCCCTCCCCCCTCACCCCTCTCGGCTCCCCGTCCTCACCCCTCTCGGCTCCCCGTCCTCACCCCTCTCGGCTCCCCGTCCTCACCCCTCTCAGGCACTTGGCGCGGCATCGATGTGGCGGTCAAGGTGATAGAGTTCCAGGACCGGGCCGCCGGCAATGAGCGACTGCAGGCTCGCGCTATGACGGAGGCGGCCATCGCCGCCAACATCCAGCACGCCAACGTCGTGACGACGTACTCGTACGACATAAGGCCCTCTCAGCCGAGCGACGGCTCGGCGGACACGCCCAGCAGCAGCACGCTGCTGGGCATAGGGCCCTCGCCAGAGGGCGGCGGCGCCGCCACGCCGCCCGCCGGCCCCGTGCGGCGAGGCAGCGGTTCCTCGGATCAGAGCAACAACAGCCAGATGGCCCGGATGTGGAAACTGTATTTGATACAGGTGGGCGCCGACTGGAAAACCCTGGCTGGGAGGCTGGGAGGCCAGGGGCTGGCTGGGAGGCCAGTGGCTGGTTGGGAGGCTGGGTGTGTGGGCAGGACCCTGAGGGCCCAGTGGGTGGCTGGGTGGGTGGGATCCTGAGCCGCGCCGCCGCTGACTTGCTGGCGATGTACCGCACCGGCATGTTCGAAGACGTCAACAGGAGAGGAGCTTCCACCCGCATAGGAGCAAGTCGTAATTGATGGCCGACCTCGTGGGCTCGACCTCGGCTTCCTGGGGCGCTGCTGCCCCGCTCCCCGGCCCCTCCTCCTGTCCCGAGCACGCGTCCGGCGCGGCCGGCTCCCACCTGGGTCCCCCGCCCACATCAGCTGGCATTGCCAGGCACCATGTCTTCACCGCGCTTCCCCTTCCCCTCCCCCGCTGCTTGATTTGACTTGATTCGACTTGATTTAACTTGATTGGCTTGATTCGACTTGATTCCACTTGATTTGACTTGATTCCACTTGATTTGGCTTGATTCGACTTGATTTCAGTGATTTCACTTGATTTCACTTGATTTAACTTGATTTGACTTGATTCGACTTGATTCCACTTGATTCCACCTGATTTGACTTGATTTGGCCCGCACAGGAGTTCTGCGAGGTGGGGTCACTGCGGGTGGCTCTGGAGAACCGCATGTTCCAGACGGCGGACGGGTTGCCCAACCTGGTAGGCAGGAGGGGGTCGGGGAGGGGAAGGGCAGGTGGGGAAGGGGAGCCAGCAGGATGTGTGTGGGTGTGAGAGAGGCGGGGGGGCGGGAAGACCAGGATGTGGGGTGTGGGAGGAAACCCGTGGGTCCGCACTGAATGTCAAAACCGATTCGAAGGCGTTTGGTGTGTGGGGGCGAGAGGATTGCGGGGAGGGGGCGGTGGCGCTTCATGCTGTGGGCATGTGTGCGTGTCCTTGTGCACAACGCGACAAGCAGAAGCACTGGACGGGGAATTTGCAAAAGCGAGAAATGAACACGTATGAAGGCTGCGGCCGGTCGGCGACTGCGTAACGCCCATCCGGCAGTTGGCGCCGTGTCGACTGGGTCGAGAACAACCCGGTGAATCCACAAAGGAGGAAAAGTGCCCCGTGCTAGCGGCGGCGAAGTTACCAACGTGCTAGCGGCGGCGAAGCTATTAACGTGGTGATGGGGTGAACTCCAGGCGGACGATGGTGTGGCCGTGGCCGGTGCCTGGCCGTGTCCGTCTCCGTTGCCAGCCATTGACATGACGCCCGGCCCGCTCCGAAACCCGCCGCCGCCCTGCAGCCCATGATCCTCCGGATGGTGATGGATGTGGTGCGGGGCTTGCAGCACCTGCACAAGAAGAACATCGTGCACGGAGACCTGACGCCAGGTGGGAGCTGGGTTCGGATTCCAGGCGGCGGGGCGGGAGATGAAGAAGAGAGGGGGAGTACAGGATAATTTGCGAAGGGGTGAAGACAGCGGGGAGGCGGCCGAGGGGTGACGTATGGGTATCATGAGTCACTCCACGAGAATACCCTGGAATGGAATAGTCGTGCGGGCCATAGCCCTAGCCCACATTGCGTAACCCCCCACTCAACCCCCTCCCTCCCCCTCCGCGTCGTCGTTTCTTGGCGCCTCCGCGGCCCCAGGCAACATCCTGCTCAAAGCCAACCTCTCCCGCCCCGGCCTCTACGTGGCCAAGCTGGCGGACTTCGGCCTCAGCGTCAAGATGAACCCGGCGCAGACCAGCGTGGACAACAACCGCACCGGCACGCCCTTCTACGCGAGTAAGGCGGCACTCGGGGGCCGGGTCGCGTCCTGCGTCGTCCCATCCACCGCGCTGTGCCACCACGTGCTCCCGCCACCTGCCTCACACACCTCGGGTGGCCCCGGGTTGCGTCGTGCCGTGCGGCGCGTCGTGCTGTGTCGTACCGTGCGGCGGTGTCACCAGCTGCGTGTCAGTCCCCTAGCATCGCCGCAGACAAGCACTCCACGAGGAGGGGGAGGAGGAGGAGGAGGAGGGGGGGGGGGCATGAAAACCGAGAAGGGGGGGTTCGAGGAAGACCCGTGGATGCCCGAAAAAACCGTTTAGGACAGACGTTTCGAGATGCATGCTGGAGAACTGGCTTGGGGATACTAAAGCCGAAGGTCGTAATATGACCTTTGGCGGCTAAGCTAAAGCGGGGGGGGGCTGCGACCAGCGCCATATGTGTATCAGCAAGCAGCCACACCACGGCTGCTCCTCGGTGCGCACTGCCGTCCACCTCGCACCCACCAGCGCCCCACGCCGCGTTTCGAGGGCGGGCCTTGGCGCCACAGTGCCGCTCAGGCCGCCTGACACAGGGACAGTGACCCCCACCCTGCACATCACCGTCGCCCCCTGTCGGCAGTTCCGTGCGATGATTGTGGGTGCGGTCATCGACACCGCCACCGCCGCAACTACAACCGCCATCACAACTACAACCGCCACAACCACAACCGCCACAACCACAACCGCCGCCACAACCAGGTCACCCTTGCTCTCCATCCCAAGATAAAAACCCCTCCGCGCTCGCCCCGCACGCAGGCCCCGAGGTACGGCAGCACGGCAACCTTACTAAGGCGTCCGATTTGTTCGGTGAGTTGGGACGTCGACTGCCGGGGAGTAGGAAATCGCGGCGAGCTGGGGACGGGCCGGGGCTGCGGAGCCGCAAGTGGTGGGGACTGTATCCGTGCTTCAGCGCAGTGCGGTCATGCGGCACGACGGTCAGACAGGACGTGCGGCGGCGAACGGGTCGCCGACGACGATGAAACACGCACGTGGCTCGAACCATGTACGTCAGCTCTCACCCACAGCAACCCCCATCCCTCACGCACCGCCGCCTCTCAAACCGCACCCCACCACCCCACCCCACCATACCACCATCCGCACCTCACACCTCAGCTTCCTCGTATGCGGGATTTCCTCACAACACCTCACCCCTCCGGCACCGCGCGCAGCGCTGGGCGTGGTGTTGTGGGAGATGTGGCACGGCCGGCCCTGCTACCAGCGGGTTCGGGGAGTCAAGCATTACATACACGCCACGGGCTACCCGACCTTCCCCCCGCACTGCCCCGGCGCCTACGCCGATCTGGCCGGGCGCTGCATGCGGCGGGCGCTGGAGGAGCGCCCGCACTTGGACGAAGTCCACGACATCGTACGGCAGCTGATGGGTACGGCGGTGGGCAGCATGAGCAGCGGCAGCGCCGCCGGCAGCGACGTCGACACGTCGGGCGCGCCGTCTTACGAGTGGCCGTTCGTGGCACAGATGATGCACGAGACGAACGCGGCCGCCCCGGCGGGGGGGGCGGTCAGCTACCTTGACCCCGGCGTCATGGGGATGGCGCCCGGCGGGCATGGTTCGGCGGCCACTGGCGGCAGCAGCGGCAGCGCGCGCAGCGTCGCCGCCGCAGGTGCCATGGCGGCGGCCGCCGCCGCCGCAAGCAACCAGCTGATGGTGCCAATGCGAGCAGGGTCGTCGGGGTCAGTGCAGGCGGCATCGGCCCTGGCCGCTGGCCACTGGGGGCCTGCCGCAGCGGCTGCTGGCGGGGGCCAGGCGGCCGGGGGCGGCGGCGGCGGCACCTGGCCGAGAGAGGGCCTGGGCCGCAGCCGAATGCACCAGGAGGCGGAGGGGGCAGCGATGGCGGCGGCGGCGGGAGCGCATCGGACGCTGCCGCCGAGCAACCAGCAGCCCATCGCCCCCCGGCAGGCGCAGGACCGGCTGCTGCGCTGCGTTCAACCCGATGCCGCCGTGGCCGTGCCCCAGGGGAGCGGGAGGGTAGAGGCGGAGGCGCTGCTGGCGGCGCCTTCCCCGCCGCCGACGCTGGCGATGGCGCCGACGCCGGCGGCTGCCGCGCTGCCTCAGGCGCACCAGGAGTCGTCCCTCCCTCAGGCGCACCAGGAGGTGCCAGAGGGCCTCAGCATCAGCCTCAACCTGCCGACCGCAGACCACTTTGTGACGGCGCCTGGCTCGGACTGATACGGAGCAGCTCAGCTGCTCAACAGAGCAGCCCAGCTGCTCAACGGAGCAGCTCACCTTGGCGCCCCACTGGGCGGGCGGACGGACGGACGGAACCAGGGGAGCTCCAGGGGTGGTGGCGTCATGCGGGACGGCTGCAGCGGCGGTCCGCTGTCATCCGCAACCCGCCCCACGAGGGCCCGCCCCTTTACTAAGCATAACTGCTGATCTGCACTGACTCGCCCACCAGCGCTGTACGGGGAGCTTTGAATTGTCATGTCTGGGGGACTTTGGGTTTTTAGCACACTGAGAGGTCGAGAGCCGCGGATGCTGGTCGCGCGGGCCGCCCGACTACAAGCCCCTCGTGGGGAGGGGGTGAAACAAGTTGAGGCGCAGCGCAGCGCTCTGAACGCAAGCACCGGCTGAGATTGCTTCGGTGGGGCTGCTGGCTTTGTGCTGGCGGCATGGGCCCGGGTTTGGGGGGCGGCCATGTGCGGTAGGCGCAGGCATGGGGAGGGAGGGAGGAGAGGATGCGGGGAGTCCCATGGCGACCACGACGTGCGTACGTGTCATGACGTGCCTCTTTGGCCTCTTTGGCAGGTAGGGAGGTGAAACGCCGCCGCAGCTTTCTGTTGGGCTGTGCAGCCTAGGTTGAGCCTCTCGAGAATGAGGAGGTGGCAGGGCGGCAGGTGCGCCGAATAGGTGATGGTGGAGATGGAGGTGGAGTTGATGGCTGTGGAGATCAGTAAGGTGTATCGAAGGAAGGTTCAATTTGCTTCACTGTGGCAGGGGGTCGGCGTGGAGGGGTGTGGCGGGGGCCGGGAAATGGAGACCGCTCCAGGGGCGGCCCCAGGCGCCTGACCGAGGCCGCTCCAGGGATGCAGCCGTGGTCGCGGCTGTATGCATTCGTCATATAGCTTGGCGCTTCTTCGGACGTTGGTCGAGATCCGCGCCGCCGCCGCCGCTACTACGCTTTCCCGGCATAAGCCCCTCGGGACTGCCATGCATACTGCCGTACCGACTCGTGCTCGTCGCTATCTATTTATCCGGTGCGCTGGTCACTGGCGGGTTGTCAGATCAAGCCACTATTGCTTTCTGATGTCCTGCTAGTCACGATGCCCGCTCGCAAGCAAGCAAGCACCGTCGGTGCCCTGTCAGGAGCGCCCTGCACTGTGTGCTTCGCGCTCCGCCCTGTTGGCTGGTTTGGCTTCTCGCCCTGTATCGGCCGCGGCAAGAGGTGGGTTCTCCCACGAAGGTTCCAAGCATCGCTGGGGGAACATGGGGGACGTGATAGCCGGCCCGGCGAGCGTGGTTGGGGCCGGGCGTGATGGTCTCGGTGGCGCAACTCTCAACCGTTCGTTGGTTACTCTCAGACGTCAGCGTTAAAAAGCTGCCGTGGCCGCGCGGCGCGGGCTTCCACGACGTTCGTTTCCACATAATGCAGAGCGTGCGGGAATGTCCTTGAATGCATGTCCCGTAATGGCGCTCACTCGGGTGTGATCCTTAAACGATAGCATATAACCGCGTTGATGTGTGTGTGCTTTCTCGCACCGGCGCGAACCCATAAATCCAGTATCGGCAGCTCTGGGCGGTCCAGGGGGGGCTGCGTCCTGGGGCCCCCTGGAGCGATGTACGAGCCACAGGTCGAGGAGCCCGACTCGATGCGGTGTGGCGAACTAGCACTGCTGGGTTGGAGAGCTGCCGGCGCCCGCTAGCAAGCCAGCGCGTTGTGCGTTTGCTTGCGGACGGACGGCTCTGGAGCCCTGACGTGCTTGTAGAACGTGGCTCACCTCGCCGTACTCCGCGCGGCGTTTCTCGGGATATCAGCGGCGGGTGCTCGTTGGCCGCCAAGCGGGCTATAGCTGTGGCGGCGCTGTGTCGATTGCCGCTAGAGCTGGGCACCCCGGGCTGATATGGAGCACGTCTGAGGAGAACACGGAGGGTTAGGCATCCGCCGTCTGCGCTTTGGCGCTCTTGTAAACGCACTTTGTGCGTGGCGATCATAAGTATGAGCTAATAAGGTACTGAAACCTCCTCGCCTAGGCAGTTCCCGGTGGTTGCTTGGTTCTTTTGACGGCGGCTGGGCGGATGTGGATCGGTCCCTGCTGCTGCAAGCGGGTGCGGACGTGGTCGGTAGTTGCAGCAGGCGGCGGCAGCGGTGTGAGGAGGAGGTGCGAGTCGCACGTGGATTCGGTCGGCGGCCAATCTTGCACGGGCCCTCAACGGACGAACTGGCGCGTGTGTAAGGAACTAGCCGACTCGTGTGCCTCAGCTTGGTCAGAAGTTGGAAGCATGGTGGAGTTGGCGGCGCATAGCATCGGTTTCATGCGCGCTGCAGTGATCGCATCCTGCTGCGCTGACAGCGGCGGCGTCGCCTCCCGGCAGCAGTTACTCCCGCAACGACGTGTCCCGTACCTCCCACGGCGGGGGGGGGCATCCAAATGTTGCCTGTATGGGGGTTACCAAAGCCAGGCCTATTCCGTGGAAGCAAGGAGCGGGCCTCTGCCTTCCCTCAGGAACCAAGTCAGGGATAGCACCCAATTAAAACACACATGGTGTCTGTCAAACAAAAAGAATACACAGGTCAAATGAGGCCGGATGACGTGTCACCATGATGACCCGCACCCCCAGCTGTATGTCGCACCGGTCGTTACCGGTACTTCACATCACGCGGACGCACCACGCACTCGCCGCCGTTGCGTGCTACTTCGCTGCTACTGCTGCAATTGCTGCTGCCGCCATTGCTACCTCCCGGCAGGGCAGAGGGCCAAGCGTGCATGCACACGCACCGCGTGTCGGTTATTGAACACACGTCCGAACAGAAACCGCGATTTTTTTGCCATAAATCAGCAAAGTGTTTCAGAGGCTCTCTCTCCAGCAGTGTATGCCCAGACGCCCGTTTGTTTTCCTTGGCTACGGACACGTCATGTCTCTTCACTCACTCAACCACTCACTCAACCGCTCACTCACTCACTTTCGCGACGACAAGGCACGTTCACGAGGCACGCACGGTATAGACACTACAGAGCACGCGCATCCACCCGATCCCGCCAGCCAACATCCGTTCCGTCTGTAGAACTGTGGTCGCAACCCACCCGCCCCGCCTCGGTTGCGATCAACCAAACACCACACACGCCCAGTCCCGGTTGCGATCAACCAAACACACCCGCCCAGTCCCGGTTGCGATCAAACAAACACACACGCACATACACACACACGCGCATTTGGCCCGCCGAAGGGCACTCTGCTCCCTCCCTGGCGCTGTTAGATTAGCTTGCGCGCCTCCAGCACCTCCAGCCCCAGGAAGCACGCGTAGACGCTGCGCGGATGAAGCGGTGGGCGACAGGTGCGGGTCAGGACCCAGGCACACGCGGTAAGGTCACACACACGTGGTTTGAGGTACGGAGGGGCGGTGCAGGTGGGTGCTCAGGGCGGAGGGGCGGTGCAGGTGGGTGCTCAGGGCGGAGGGGCGGTGCAGGTGGGTGCTCAGGGCGGAGGGGCGCCCTGGGGGCGGCCGCGCCGTCCAGGCATATGCCCCGTCCCTCCCAGAACGCTCCCCCGCCCACCACCCTACCCACTTGTCAATGCACCGACTTGCTCTCTACCCGACCCACCTGGGCAGCATCATCTGGCCGCTCGTGACGAGCTTCCGCAGCTCCTGCGCAGGGCGGGTTGGCGCAGCACCGCCGGGGGAGGTGGAGGTGGGGGGGAAGTGGAGGTGGGGAGGAGGTGGAGGTGCGGGGGAAGTGGAGGTGCGGGGGAAGTGGAGGTGCGGGCCGGGCGCGCGGCATATTCATGTAGCACCCCAAAGCGGCTGAAGCAGCTGCAACTGCCGCCAACCCGTAACGTGCTGCGCCCAGATGAGAACTGCAAGACAACCCACCCTGTAGCTTGCTGGCAGCTCGCGGTCCCTGGAGCCAACATGCCTGGAGCCAAAAGCCGTCATTAGCCTTCTGGACTGGGTTCTTTCATCCACTCGCGCGTTAAGCCGCCGGAGACACCGACACTGACATACCCGCCCCCTCGCCCCCCCCACCTACGTCGTGTAACCGTGCCTTGTCTTGACACCACTCCCTCCCCCGTCCTATGTCGTGCAACCGGGTCCTCTCGTCACTCCCAACCCCCCGTCCTATGGTCATATAACCGGGTCTTCTCGCCCCGCCCCGTTCCTCACCGGTATCGTCACCCGGTGCACCTCGATGGTGTGCTCCTCAGCGTCCCGGGCCGCGTGGCCGGAGGGCGCGGGCTGCGGGGAGGGGCGGGGCGAAGGGTAAAATCACACACGGGAGTGAGGTACAGAGAGCAGCTGGGTGCTAATGCTGCGCAGCGGGCCCTGCGCTGGTGGCGGGGCCTCGAAGCGATCGGTGTCACCTCCCGCCACCCTCCAGGCAGGCAGGCAGGCAGGGAAGACGATGGCTGCGGCCGGTGCCAGCCCGCTGGTTCCGGAGCCTTGCTGGATACATATAGCGGGTGCGCCCAGGGTGCAACCAGCCTCCCAATGCCCCCCAGTCCGCGTGCCGACGTGGCCAGCAACACGTGCACTCCCCAGCCGCCAGCCACCAGCCCACGGGTTTCCTCTCATACCCTCAAGCCACCAACCCAGTTACTGGATTTCCTCTCATACCCCCAAACCAACCCCCCGGTCACCGGGTCTTCTCGCCACCCCCCCAGCCACCACCTGCGGGTTGATGATGAGGAATGGCTTGAAGGAGTTGCGGCTCCACTTGAGCTCGCTCTGGCCCGGGTGATCGTCAGGCAGCAGCGCCACCACCTCGCCGCCCACCAGCATGGCCTGGGGGTGGTGGGTTGGGGGTTTGATAAGAGAATCCGCGAATCCACGGCCGACAAACCGAGTGCGGGTGGGTGGGGGGGACGCGGGGGAGAGGGGGGAGGGGAAGTTGAGCGCTGGTCACACGCAACACCGATGCACCAGCCACACCCTCTGCACCCCCGCACTTCTAACCTAAGTGCACCAGCCTTCAGTGTAACCGGTGTGCTGCGAGCGACCCATTTGGTCTTGACGCTTGGCGGTGAGGTGATGGCGCTGCTGCCCGTGATCCCCCGCCTCCCAGTCCCGCCTCCCAGCCGCCCCACCCACCTCCTCCGCATCCGGTTTTCTCTTCCGTACACGGGTTTTCCTTGCTACCTCCTCCGCCTCCCAGCCGCCCAACCCACCTCCTCCGCCCCACCCACCTCCTCCGCCATCTCCGCCTCCGCGCACTCCCGCAGGCTGGCGTGTTTACGAGGATCGCAGCCGCCCGTCGGCAAGCAGTACATCAGGCAGTTGGGCCCTTGCGCGTACTCGCGAATGACCGTTACCTGCAGTGCAGTCGAGGCCGGCGGTTAAGGTGGTTAAGGTGGTCCGCTGTGTCAGCCTTTGCGCGAGAGGGCGGACGGGACAGGCAGCAGACGAAGTAAGACAGTAAGGGGGGGGGGCATGACTCCGCAAACATGAAGTCGTCATCGCTTGGAGCCGTATACGGGATTCACCGTAACAATCGTACCGTCGTACCGTCGTACAGTTCCCATTCACCTGCGCTGGTGTTGACTCGGTGGCCGGGTGGAAGGGGAAGGCCACTGCGAAGCTGAAGTTCATGTTGGGGTGACCCACCACGTCGTAGTGAAGAGAGTGCGGCTGGCAGTACGGCACGGCGTACGACGGCAATGCAGGGCGGGAGAGGGGGGAGGGGGCGGCAGGCGGTAGGTGTTTTTTGGGGAGAAGGGTTGCTAGGTGGGGTTTGGCGGGAGACTGCAGGTAGATTGGTGTGGCGGTGGTTTCTAGCACATCAGGGTTCAGCAGGGATTTGGCAGCCAGCAGGGCTCAGCTACATGCGCTAGGGCATTTGAAGGAGGGACTCCAAGGGAGGCGAGGAAGAGAGGCTTTGTCCGACCGACCACGGATGACCACCAATGAGCAGGTAGCCGTCAGGTCCGGGGCCGCCACTACTCCACGCCCAACTGGATCAACTGCCCAACTGGATCAACTGCCGAGTCGCGTGCTGGTCCACGGCAACCGCTGTTGCGGTGCGCGCCCATGTAACAGTTTTTGTACTGGGGGCTCCATCGACCGACTGCCGTACAGAACCCGGGTGCTTCGCTTCCTCTGCCGCGGAGACGCGACCACCACCACCACCACCACCACCACCACCACGGAACCTCGGCATTCGCGCTACTGCGACTGCACCCAGGTGCAACCCTCTCACCTCTCCATCTTCGGGCGTGAACTTGATAACCCTGTCGTACAGGGACATGTACCTGTAGGACAGCCCGGGGGGGCGGGGGCAGCCGCCAGACGGTCGCTTCGGGTCGGTATAGTCGAGGCCAGGCGACGAGAACCTTCCGGAAACCCTCGGAAGCCCTCCTACCGGACGCGGCTTCCTATGTGACGGGCAAACAACTAGACCCGTTGGCTGACGTGCTGCAAACGTCATTTACGCCCGGAGCTGCGATCACCGTGTGAGGGCTGGCGGGGTCCGTGCGGTAGCCTCGAGTACGATGGCACTGCCAACTTATGGCCCCATACGTGACATGCGGAAACTTACCTCGTATGGATAAGCCGATCCTCTACGATGTCAAACCGTTCATGCCATGGGTGCGGGTCGCTAACTGAGCCGGACGGCACGGCGCCCACGGCGCGGGCTGAGGGTGGATTGCGGTTGGGAAAACGCGAGGGTGGGAAGACTTTGCTATTCGGATAACCGATTGTCGCAAATTTCGTTAAAGATGTTAGGATTCCCAAAAAGTCATTGAATCGGACGGGTTGGGCCGGGTGATGATTGATGACGGCCCGCACGAGTGAACTATACAGGACCTTGCTGGCAGTGTAACTACAACGAAACTAACGCAGCATGTATTATATTTAAAGCAGGTGCCACGTTACAACGGCTTCGTCCTTACGTATGCCTTATTTTGCAACGCGAAGTCGCGTACCTTTTGATTTCTGCTCCAACGAGCTCGCCTGGGGGGCCGGTGCCGCTGAAGCTGACATCGCCCGGCTAGAAACAGCTCTTGTACAGCTATTAAGTGCTGGCGAGCGGTATGGGACGTGCGCTTTGGCGAGTGAGTTGGTATGCCACAGAGCTGTGCCAACCGGCGCAAAGTTCATGAGCGGTGTAGGCGAACACAATTGATTGATAGCAATCAGACCTCTAAGTGTAATGACACTCTCGACGGGTTTCCAGTCATACAGGTCACGAACGCTCAGTGGTAAAAGCAAAACATCATAAAAAATCAAGGTACGGTATTTATTTATAGGACTGAACTTGCCAACATGCACGAGGGTCTTGAGGGATGCTCGAATGCACATCAACTTGAGCAGATGGAAAAGCCCCCTGTCACCCAAGCCAAAGATTCTTGGGGCTCGCTCTTGTGCCTATGCATATTACAAAATGTTATGG
Organism: Yamagishiella unicocca; assembly: GCA_003116995.1. NCBI lineage: Eukaryota > Viridiplantae > Chlorophyta > Chlorophyceae > Chlamydomonadales > Volvocaceae > Yamagishiella > Yamagishiella unicocca. The sequence continues at coordinate 257,788 of BDSL01000039.1, forward strand.
GCGATGTGGTCTTTCATGGTTCCTAAATTTCCTGCGGAATGGGCGGTGAATATGACCCCAACACAAACACGCTACATAATACGCTGCACTTTACCTGATATAATCTAAAGTTACCTATCACACGCGCAAATTAAGTCCCAGAAGTAAACCCTTCCTCTTCCTCGCCCGATCCCCAACACCGCATGGAAGCTGATCAGCATATAGCAATTGTGCGTATGATAGTTGATGCACTAATACATCTTCCCCTGCTCTGATCGGTGCAGCCCAGCGTCGCTTCATACGCCGCCGAAACGTTTACCGGCTCGGGTCACCAACTGTCCGCAACCCTCTTAGCGTGCCTTGGGCACAACGGATCTGTGTAAGCGGCGGTCGCTGTCGACCATCCGTGCTGTCCGACTGCCGTGCTGCAAATCTCCACCTCGATCGTCGCGGAATCCAAGACTCTCCCAGGCAGCGACAGCAACCGCAACCCGGAAGCTGTATGATGGGGCGCGTGTATGACCAGCTGGATCCTGTGGACGTGTCGGGGGACAAGGTCCGGGAGCCGCTGCCGCTGGGGCCCGAGGGTCTCAAATATGGAACCCTCGAGAATGGCATGAAGTGAGCGGAATTTGCAATTGGCAATGGATCTCACGGTGATAAAGGATAGAGCGGCGGACCTCCGCAGAGGGTGTCAGGGAACTTAGCCAGTGAACACAGCAGGGGGGTCGGGGGGCAGAACCAGGGGGGAGCGGCCCAGCCGAGGACAGGGGGAAAACCTGAGGTAGCAGGGAAGGGTTACCGTTGGAAGGGTTACCGTTGGAAGGGTTACCTCGGATTGCCGGAAGGTAGCAGCGGCGAGGACAGGGGACGGGGCGGGGAGGGGAGGGGGCGGGATGGCGCGGACAGGGGACGGGGCGGGGAGGGGAGGGGGCGGGGTGGCGCGGTTAGGGGACGGGGAGGGGAGGGGAGGGGGCGGGATGGCGCGGACAGGGGGCGGGGAGGGGAGGGGGGAGGGGCGCAACCAGCAGGGCGGTTGTCGTGCTTGTTGAAGAAGGCGGCGGGTGGGGAGGAGTGAAGGGGCTGGGGACACGCAGCAAGCCGTGAACTGCAAGCTGAGCAGTCTGGTGGGGGGTACCCTATATTGGGGGCCCCCCGGTGAGGGGGAGAGACGGCAGGTGGCGGCTGGCTGGCCTACGCACGTGTGGCGGCTGAGGTGGCGGCTGGCTGGCGGGGGAGGGGGAAGGGGTGGCATGTAAACCGTTTACGCGACAGGGACAGGATACAGGAGGAAGGGGAGGAGGAGGTATGAGAGGAAAACCCTTGGGTCGGCCGGGGAAGGGAGGGGGAGGGAGGGTGCTCGGTCCCGGTGGGCCAGGGACCGGCCTGCAGGAGAGACCCACCCTCTCTCTCCAGCCAGGCGGTGGTTCCGGAGCGCCGGGCGGTGGTTCCGGAGCGCCCAGGCTGCGGGCCGGCTGGGCAAGGGTTTACACGCACGGAGGGAAACGGGACGAAGAGCAGGATCGTAGGCGGTCTGCAGGCAGACGTGATCCAGGTCCAGATCCAGATGGCAGTGCAGCTGTAGATGAAGGGATCTCGGTCGGGTGGCTGGGGCAATGCCGGTGGGTCGGGGTGTCCGTGGGTAGGGTGGGGAACGGTGTTATTGGGGCTCCCACGGAGGCGGGGGTCAGCGTCCGGAAAAGTTTTCGTTTCCTTAATTCAGTTGCGCCACCGGATGGTGCCACACTTTTCCGGTGGGGTCGGCACGACAGGCGGGAGGGCTGGTCCCTGCAGCTCCCGCGCCGCACAGCAGGAGGCACGCCACGGCGGTTGTTCCCCATCATACCGCCATCTTGCCACACAGCCGCAGTAATGACAATGACTCTCATGCGCCGCCGCCGCCCCCGCCGCCGCCCCCGCCGCCGCCCCCGCCGCCGCCCCCGCCGCCGCCCCCGCCGCCCCCGCCGCCGCCACCGCCGCCGCCACCGCCGCCGCCACCGCCGCCGCCACCGCCGCCGCCACCGCCGCCGCCACCGCCGCCGCCACCGCCACCGCCGCCGCCACCGCCACCGCCGCCGCCACCGCCGCCGCAGGTACTATGTACGGCAGTGTGCGAAGCCCAAGGGGCGCTGCGCGCTGGCGCTGGCGGTGCGCGTGGGGAGCATTGTGGAGGTGGGTGCTGATGTGGGGTGTGGGTTTTGGGCAGGCAGGGAGAAGGGGGTTGGCAACGGAGGGGGCTCAGGGTGGTGAGCGGAGGGCAGTGGTGAAGAGAGGAGGGAAAGGAAAGGAGATTGACTGGGGACTGGGGGGATAGCACCGCGGGTGGTGGCAGCACCGAACACGAGGGCAGCCAGCGGGACGAGCTAGGGGCAGGGTGACACGGCGAAGCCTCGAATGGTTGTACGACAGCAGACGTACGACCAGCAGGGCTGAAGGCCAGAGGGCCTTGGGTAGTTGGATCACCGGTTGCGTCGGTCAGTCGGTCGGTCGGCAGGCCGGCCGGGGTGCGGAGGCTGCGCAAGGAGGTGGGGGATCGGAACCGAAGGGCACCGAAACTCCTGCGTGTTTGTTTTCCTCATGTTCCTCCGTGCCTCCTCCCGTGTTGAAGGAGGAGAACGAGCGGGGCATCGCACACATCGTGGAGCACCTGGCGTTCAACGCAACCGAGGTGCGAACGTACAAAATGGGCCCTATGTGTGATGGATTTTAAAATGGATCTCTAGAATTTAAAACCGGACATGGAGCTGTCGAGGCATGGAGGGGCAGGGGGGGCAGCCACCAGTGTGTCGTGTGAGGCTGTGAGCGTGTGGAGGGGGGCTGGGGCCGAGGAGACCAGGCCACACGGAGGGCAGGAACTAGCTGGCAAATAGTGGAAGGTGGGGGGATTGCGCGGGTAACCCGTGCACGAAGGAAAAGCCGTTTGGGACGTAGACGTTTGGGGGTGCTCGCTGGCAGCTGTCGGGCAGCTGTAGCCGAGCAGGGCCCTCAAGTGGGCAGCTGTTACAGGGGCAGATTGGCGCACTGGATTTACAGCCCCACAATGGCCCCGCAACGGCCGCCGTGATGCGCCTTCGTCGCGGAAGTGCCGGTAGTCGCGCGGGCGGCACGACCAGGCTGGCTGGGGCGCTCTCGGTTTCAACGCAGTCCCGGCGCCTGTGCAGAGCTGCGCCGCCTCACTGGTGCCGTGCCGTACGTTGTGCCGTGCCGTGCAGTCGTACTCGAATCACGACATCGTACGGCTGCTGGAGCGCATCGGTGCAGAGTTCGGCGCCTGCCAGAACGCCTACACCTCCGCCGACGAGACGGTGTACACCCTCACTGTGCCCACCGGGGTGAGCGCTGCTGCTGCCTGCTACTGCTGGTGCTACTGCTGCTGCCTGCTACTGCTGGTGCTACTGCTGCTGCCTGCTACTGCTGCTGCTGCTACCGTTGCTGCTGCCGCTACTGTTTCTGTTGGTGCTACGCCTGCACCCGTTCATGCTGCTGTCACTGTCGCTACTGGCGGCATTGCTGCTGTTGCTGCTGCTGCTAGTATCCAAATGACGTGCTTAAGACGGCCATGGGAGATGGATGACGGGCAATATGAAACGCGGCCTTACGATTACCTAACAGTTACTTTACGGTTGTCTTACGGTTGCCTTACGGTTGCCAGGACAAGGAGCTGCTGCTGGACGAGACGCTGGGCGTGATGGCGGAGATGGCCTTCAAAATCAGGTGTGGGGGCCGGGCGGGGGGGGGGGGTGTTCGTGGGTTTTAGGGTTTGGAAAGGCCGTGACGTGGACGTGGCGGGACAACCCCAAAACACATTTCCACCCGGCTGCATGCCGGGACTGCCCCGTGGCGGCTTCCTCACAGCCCTAACCGTCGCTTCCTCAACCGCCAACTGCCAACCGCCAACCAACGTACGGCAGGTGCGATCCGTCTGACCTGGCCAAGGAGCGCGGCGCTGTGCTGGAGGAGTGGCGCATGAGCCGGGACGCGGGGGGGCGGCTGCAGGAGGCGCACTGGCAGCTCATATTCCAGGTGGGGGGTTGCGAGGAAGGCCCGTGGATGCCAGGAAAAACCGTTTAGAACAGACGTGCAGGTGGGGCGGGGGACCTGGCGGGAAGCGGTTGGGCGTGATAAGAGCCGCCGGGGTACGGTAGGGCGAGCAGCATCAGTCAGTGAGAAGCATCGACCACCTTCCGGGTGACACAGCAAGCAAGCCGTGTAACGTCATATACCTGGACGGTGTGTCTTGAGGGGCGCGGAAGAGAGGGAGACTGAGAGGCCACGCGCAAGGCTAAACAGTACGGCCAACGCCTCCCCCGCCGTCCACCCCTCCCCACTACGACCCCCTCCTACCGCGTTTTCAAACCCCCCGCACCCCCCCCGCATAACTCAAAACTTCTGTTTTAAACGGTTTTTTTCGGACATCCACGGGTTTCCCTCGAACCCCCGCATATTACACCCATCCATGGCTCCTTCGCCGGCTCCCTTCGCTGCTTCCCTCCCCCGTACAGCGGCTTCCCACCTGACTTGACAACTGACTTGACATCTAAGAGTGATACACCACCTCACTTGGCTTCACACCTACAGCGTCTGCCCACCTGAAGCCACCCCCCACCTACTGTCCCCTCCCTTCCCCCACACCGTGGATCCGCGGATTATCCTGTACCCCCCCTCCCCATGCGCCAACTGTCCTGTCCCGTCGTGTAAAACGGTTTATACCCCCCCCCCCCAGGGATCCAAGTACGCCGACCGGCTGCCCATCGGCACGGAGGCTGTCATCCGGCGCGGCAGTGCGGACACGGTTCGGGCCTTCTACGAGCGCTGGTACCAGCCCACCAACATGGCCATCGTGGCGGTGGGGGACTTCTCAGACCCAGGTGGGGGACTTCTCAGACCCAGGTGGGGGACTTCTCAGACCCAGGTGGGGAACTTCTCAGACCCAGGTGGGGGACTTCTCAGACCCAGGTCGGGGCGCGTCTGTGTATGGTTTCGGGGCCACGTTCTCCTCGCCCACTCCCACGCTCCTTGAAACCGCACATAGGGCCCCGCACGCAGCACCTCACACGTCCGGCCTCTCAAACCCAACACGCCACTGGGCTTGGCTCCCGCGTCGTACTTGCCGTACTGCCGTCGTGCACTTCCAGATCTGGTGGTTTCGCTCATCCAGCGCCATCTTGGTTCCGGAGCCAGCCGCAGCAGCGCTCCCGCGCCGCCGGTGCCCAGGTTTGACTTCATGCCGCACAAGGAGCCGAGGTACAAGGTGCGGTCGCTCCAGGGGGGGCTCCAGGGCCGCTTCCAGCGGGGGCTCCAGGGGTCGCTCCAGGGGGGGCTCCAGGGGTCGCGCCAGGGGGGGCTCCAGGGGTCGCGCCAGGGTTTGAAGTCGCCTGGCGCGTTTGGGCCCCCCTCGCCCCTGGCTGTCCCCGTCGCAGCTCCCTCTGCTTAACCCGTCTATTGCTTGCCGTACCAACTCCCAACCACCACGCTCACCTCACCCGTCGCCGTCTCGTCCACGCCAGCGACTCCCAAGGACTGATTGAACCAGACGTCCAAAACCCTGCCCCGCCCCGCCAGCCCTCCCTGGACGGCTCCCTGGGCGGCTCCTCCCCTCCCCCTCCCCTAGGTGTCCGCCGACCATGCGCCAACTGTTCTGTCCTTTTCGCGTCAACGGGTTTTTTTATGCCACCCCCCCTCCCCTCCCCTCCCGCAGGTGCTGGTGGACCGGGAGACGCAGCACCCCTCGGTGTACGTGTCGTACAAGCACCCGCGCATGCGCATTGCGACCCCTGCAGACTTCCAGGAGCACCTGGCGCTGGGCGTGTTCGAGAGCACCGTCAACAATCGGTGGGTCGGTGGGTCGGTGGGTCGGTGGGTCGGTGGGTACGCGGCGTTCCTACCTGCTCTAGCTGAGCGGGCTTCAAAACATACTCCCCCGGCCCCTCCACACACCCTCCACTCCCAAGTGACGATAGCCCGTACGGCAAGCGAAAGAAACGTCCCGCAGCGCTGTCGTACCGCCCGTCACCCCCCGCGTCACCCCCCCGCGCACGCAACCCACCCCGCCCGCCAGGCTGTACAAGATCAGCCGGCTGAAGGATCCGCCGTACGCGTCAGCTTCCGTCAGCGATGAGCCGCTGTGTAGCACCGCCGGGAGCGGCGTGCTGTCGGCGGTGGCAGTGGACGGTGAGTGGGCCGGTTTTGTAGGCGGGGGTTGCAAGGAAAACACGTGTACAAAAGGAGAAGCGTTTAGGACAGACGTTTTGTAGGCGGGGGGGAGCAGTAGTGAGGAGACCCTTGGACCAAGGAAGGGGAGGAAGGAGTACTGGGGGGGGGCACCTGGTTTGGGGGGAAGGGAGTTAGCGAGGAAAACCCGTGTACGAAAGAGAAAACCCATTTAGGACAGGGTAGCGTAGAAACGCGTGTTGGTCGTACACGGGGTTTCCTCGCTAACCCCCTCCCAAACCAAACGGCCGTCCTGTGTCGTACGAGAGGCGAAGTATCGGATAGGCTAGGATACGAGGAGTGTGGAACGTGTGTACGTTTGCGGGTGCGTGCAGGAGAGCCTGGTAGGTCGGTCAGAGGACGAAACGCGAATCCTAGCCCTGATCCATCGTGTGCGGGATGAGAGCTAGAGAGTGGGTCCGGGAAGGTGCGGTATACAGATCCAGTCACACGACATGGGTACAATGTGGATTTTAGGGTTTTAGGGTTTTCTGTGCCTCGGTGCGGTGCTGGCGAGGCGCAGTTTGCGGCCGGGAAAAGACCCTTGACTTCATAAACTTCGGACTTCATGAACTTTTGACTAAATAAATTTTGGCTTTATGAACTTTTGACTTTACGAACTTTTGGATTCCGCGTGTCGCGCACTGCTCCAGGGCGCCTCATCTCCTGTTGCGTTTCTCATCGCCCATCGGGGGCTCAAACGCGCCGCCCGCGCGGGTTTTTTGTCGTACAGGCAAGGTGCTGGCCGCCCTGGAGTCGTTGTTGACCGAGATCGCGCGCGTACGACTGCACGGCATCGGCCCCGCCGAGATCGCCCGCGCCATGAGCGAGATGAAGAGCGAGGTGGAGAACACGGCGCTGGAGGTACGAACGTAGTACAATGTACGACGAGCTGTACGGCATCTATGGGTTGTGCTTCATACGCCGTTGCCGCGGTTGCGCGGGGGAGAAGACGGGGTGTTGCGGCAATGGTGACCTGGGGCTGCTTCTGGGAATGGTTGCTGATGGCGGTTGCAAGGACGAGTCAGAGAAGGGAAAATAGCTCGCTGCCGTACCGTTGAGGAAGCGATTTTGTCGGAAGGCTGTGTGGGTGAGTTGCAGCCCCTGGCTGTCTTGGGAGTGGCCAGAAAACACTGCAAACACCCCAAACCCACTACAACCGCCAACCGCTGCAACCAACCAACCTGCAGGCAGACCAGGGCTACTGTACGGACATCAGGGATGAATATGTACGGCACTTCCTGAACAGCGAGTTCGTGACAGGTGGGGGGGGGGGGGCGCCGCGGAGGAGGGCGGGTATGCCGTACTGCTGCTGGGGGCGGGGAAGTACGGAGAGAGGGGGTGGCGAGGAAACCCGTATACACGCCGTACGGAGAAGGGGGAGTACAGTTTCCACACCCACCCATTGGCACCCTCAAATCGCCCTCAACCCGCAGATTATGACTACTCTCCAGACATTAATGCCCCTTCTCCGTTGTCGGTTTTCGCCTAACCTTCGGGGTTCGCCTAACCTTCGGGGTTCGCCTTACCTTTGCCGGCTAGATTTTCGCCCTCCTTCTCCCATATGGTGTACATGAGTTTCCTCAAGCCCCCTCAACACCCTCCAACACACAGGCCAGGAGTACGAAGCGCGCCTGTGCAAGGCCGTGATGCCCCTAATCAGCAAGGAGGGGGTGGAGGAGTGGGCCAAGAGGTACCGGCCGGAGGACTCATGCGTCGTCAAGGTTAGTGCTACGGATTGCGGTTGGAGTTTGGTCTACCTCCTCCCCTTTTTTGCAGAACCCTCCCATTCTTTGCAAAAACCCTCCCTTTTTCGGTAGAACCCGAGAAGCCTCATATCTGTCCCATACCTGTTACTTACACAACCCTACCAGCCCCCCCCCCCGCACACATTGGTAAATCAGCACGCACGCACACACACACACGGTTTGGCTCGCGGTGGGCTTAGCGTAGGCGCGTGCTAGGTGCACTCGCATGGCCCACAGGTTACTTCAGGAGCACGCCGGATTCGCCGAGCGGGCCGCGGATACCTACTACTACGTCTCCGACTACTACTACGTCTACTACTACCCCTACTACTACGCCTTTGACTACCATCCCAAGGCCCCTCAACTCCGTGCCAGTGCACCCCACCCACTCCACCCACCCCCACCAGCGCTCCCACACCGCACGAGCACGCACCACCCCCCGGTCCCCCGGGTTTTCCCCCGGTGGGCTCTATGCGCAGACCCGCTTGGGACACCCGGCGTGGTGGGGTGCTCTCTGTGAGCCCGCCCGCCGGCCCCATCGCATCACAGCATCCCACAGCATCCCTTTCTCTCCTCCTCCCCCTCTGTGCCACAGCGTGCCTGCTTGCGTGCATCCCTGTACGGCTCGCTGCATTGCCTGCTTGCGCCCTTATGCCACATCTCCGCGTTTTCTTCATCACTTCTTTTCCTTACAACGCATTAATAACTACTCTACCATAGACGCGGCGCGCTCACGTGTGTCCCTGCCTTTCCATTCGCCCCGCATGTCTCTCTCGCCCTTCAACCTAACGCTAACGTTCTGCTGCTTCGCCTGGTCCTTCTTCCTCTCCTTTCCCAGGTCAGTTTCCTCGCATTTGGCATGGGCTGGGATTCCTGTGCCGGGCACTCTGTCTGTTACTGGCATTGCACGCGAAGTTGTCACCTATACCTCTGCCTTGCGCACTAGGATAGGTAAATAGGTACATAGGCTAGGTAGTTGTAGGTGCTTCGCGCCACGCCTACGCCGCAGCAGCGCGGCGTCGGTTGTTGGGGCGCAACCGTCTTTCTGGCTATCGGAGCGCTGCGCGGCCGCCGACTACATAATTGGACTTCTGGCTTCTCGTGGACCCAGTCTGGGCTTCTTTCGGTAACTATTGGCGCCCCGCACTGACTCCGGATTCCTTGGTCTCCTCGCGCTACGTCTACTTCGCGGCTCAGCTCAGCATTTATAAAACACACACACAGTGCAAGCTAACCCCGTTCTCCCCCTTCCTCCCCCTTCCTCCTACACGGGTTTCCTCGCAACCCTCCCCGCTCCCCTCCCTCCCCCCCTCGCAACCCTCCCCGCTCCCCTCCCTCCCCCCCCTCGCAACCCTCCCCCCCCTCCCCTCCCCTCCCTCGCAACCCTCCCCGCTCCCCTCCCCTCCCCCCCCCTCGCAACCCTCCCCGCTCCCCTCCCCTCCCCTCCCCTCGCAACCCTCCCCCCTCCCCTCCCCTCCCCTCCCCTCGCAACCCTCCCCGCTCCCCTCCCTCCCCCCCCTCGCAACCCTCCCCCCCCCTCCCCTCCCCTCCCCTCGCAACCCTCCCCCCCCTCCCCTCCCCTCCCCTCGCAACCCTCCCCGCTCCCCTCCCTCCCCCCCTCGCAACCCTCCCCCTCCCCTCCCCTCCCCTCCCCTCGCAACCCTCCCCGCTCCCCTCCCTCCCCCCCCTCGCAACCCTCCCCCTCCCCTCCCCTCCCCTCCCCTCGCAACCCTCCCCCCCCTCCCCTCCCTGCCCCCCCCCCTCGCAACCAGGTGGTCGACCACTCGCGCAGCTGCAGCGAGGAGCAGCTCAAGCAGGTGGGGGCAGGTGGGGGGGGAAGGGGGGGGAGGGTTAGAGAGGAAGAGGGGAGAGAAGAGGGGTGGATTCCATGAGCTGGAGAACATGACTGCGGGGCAAAGGCGGTCGTGCCTCGCGCCTCCACGCAGTCACGCTTGCAGCCCATTGCCTCCCATCTCGGACACAGCAACAGCTCTGTCTCAGCACCAGGGCTCACACGGTTTACACGGAGGATGCTGCCGCTGCTGCAACCGCTGCTACAACCGCTGCTAACCGCCACAGCTGCTGCCGTCTACTGCCGCTGCTAACTGCCGCTGCTACTGCCGCTGTTAACCGCCGCTGCTGCTGCTGCTGCTGCCGCTGCTAACCGCCGCTGCTGCTGTCGCTGCTGCTACTGCCGCTCGTCCCGCTCCTCCGCTCGCAGGTCATGGAGCGAGTGGCTGCTGCCGAGGCTGCCGGCAGCATAGGGCCCTGGGAGGAGCCCCCTGCGCCCGAGTCGCTCATGGCGGAGCTGCCGGAGCCGCTGCCGGCGGGAAGCGTAATCGTCGCGGAGCGCCACTTCGCGGTAGGGTGGGCAGGCGGGGCGGAGGCCGCGTCACGGGTCGGTTATAACTAGGTACGGATGTGCAGGTGCGGCTGGCTGGGCGGGGAGGACCTGCTTGCCCCGGTGGGACGTTCCGGGTCTCTGGGGGGGTGGGAAAATACCCGGTTACTCGACATGGGAAGTGTAGCTGGCGCTTCTCGGTGGGGTTGGGCTGGGAGGGGATGAGTGTGGCCAGGAGGAGGGGGATATCGGCTCGCAAGAAGGTGGTGGGCTGTGACTTGTCAGCCGGGGGGTCTGTACAGAATGTGACACATAGGGAGGGGAGGATTGGGAGAGGAGCCGCCCACCCCCTCTCCCCTCCCCTCCCCTTCCCCTCCCTGTGTAAGGAACCCACCCGCACGTACTCCACGACCCCCCCCCATGCCACGTCAGCCACGTCACCCCACACCCACGTGATGGTGACGCCCCCGCCCCCCTACCACCGCACCGCGCCCCGCGCCCCGCAGGCCCCCCTGGACCTTACGGAGCTCACCCTGGCCAACGGCATGCGCGTGGCGTACAAGAGTACGACATTCATGCGCGACGAGGTTCACATGACGGGCTTCGCTGTGGGCGGCCTGAGCGAGGTGAGCACGTGCGGCTGCTTGGGGGGGGGGGGTGGCGAGGAAACCGAACAACCGACAGAGGAGGGGAAAGTCAGTTGTCAGTTGGGGCCAGCGAGGCGCGCGCACGTGCGGCTGGGGGTGGAGGTGAAAGCGGCGTGGGCGGCATCCAGGCGAGCGGGCGGCATCACAGGCAGGGGGGCGGTTGGTGGCTTGCATGGAAGGCGCCGTACGGTACGGCACCGATACGGTACGGTAAGGTACAGCATCGCTACCTCACAAAGGTTCCTAAACTTACCACCGCCCTTCGCGCTCCTACTCCTCCCAAGTGCCAACCCACACCCCTCGACCCCAAAACCCTAAACCCTCACCTCTCCCCCCCACACCCGCAACACGCCGCGCCGCGCCGCAGGTCCCTCTGGAGCTGTTCTACACCTCCTCCTTGGCCGGCACCCTGGCCGGCCACCTGGGCATATTCGGCTTCCGGCCCGACGTGCTGGGGGACATCCTCGCCGGCCGCCGGGTAGACCTGGAGATCACGGAGGGTGAGGTGGCGGGGAGGGGAAGTCCGTTGGTCGGCAGAGGGGGGGAAGGGGACGTCGGCAGAGGGGGGTTGCAAAACAAACCGAAGGGCGGGGAGGAAGCGCGGGGAGTGGAGAGCTGCGCGGCGGGCGGCAGACGGCACCGTGATGTACGGCGTGGGACGGCTCGCCGCACCCGCTCCCCATCTCGTTACTTGATACGGTAATTGCCCCCCTAACCCTACACCATAATACACCCCCCCGCCCGCCATCCGCACCCCCCCCCCCCACACACACACAACTCCTCTGCCACCCCCCCACTCCCCTGCCCCGCCAGGCGCCTACTACCGCACGATGCGTGGCGTCCAGAGCCCCGGAGACCTGGAGACGGCTCTGCAGCTGGTTCACCTGCTCTTCACCACACAGTAAGTGCCTCGCACAGCGGGCAGGGCGAGGGGTGTGGTTTATAAAACCCTAAAATCCGCGAACCCACGGCCGACAAACCAAGGGCGATGACGATAGGAGCGGGTGTGGTACCCCCCCTTCTGCGACCGACACCATCATTACCCCAGCCCCAGCCCACCCCCCGACCCGCCAAGCGGCCCACAAATCCAGACGGTGTACGGCATTACGTTGCGATTATTTACAATCCCAATGGCATCCCCGGTGATGTGGAGCGCGGCCACGGGGGCGGTTGCAACCCCGCCCGGGGGGTGTTTGATCACTTGGTTCGGGGTAGTACGTGGTGTACGACATCCATCCCACCTACCCACCTGCCCACCCTGGAGCGGCGTCCGTCATCGTGTCATCGTCGTGTGTGTGTGTTTTACCCTCGCAGCGTCAAGCTGGTCCCGGAGGAGGTCGAGACGGCGGTCAAGCTGCTACGGCAGGCCATCGAGGCGCAGCTCCGAAACCCGCATCACTCGTACCACCAGCGCGTGCGCTTCGTCAACTACGGCGGCTGCTACTACTTCAAGCCCATCACGCTTGCGGACGTGGACCAGGTGGACCCGGCTCTGGCTTTGGCGCACCACAACCTCAGCTGGCGCAACCCGGGGGAATACACACTGGTGCTCACTGGTCAGTGCGTGTGGGGGTTGCGAGGAAGACTTGTGGATGGGGAAAAAACCCGTGCGTGTGTGGGGGGGAGAGCGGGAGGGCGGTGGCATAAAAACCGGTTACACGACATGGATAGGGTAGCTGGAGAGGGAGGGGGGGAAGAGCGTCAAGGGGTTTAGGGCTTAGGGTTTAGGGTTTAGGGTTTAGGGCTTAGGGCTTAGGGCTTAGGGTTTAGGGTTTAGGGTTGCAGATCTTGTCGCCCGGAGGCTCGTCTTCCCTTTGCCGAAAGCGAGACTCCGCCGCTGATGGTCTTCGCGTAAGCAACCCCGCGGCAATACCTTCCTCCCTGGAGCCTTTCCTGTGCGGCTGCTGTTGCTGCTGCTGCTGCTGCTGCTGCTGCTGCTGCTGCTGCTGGTGTTCACGTTTGTTCACGTTTGTTCACGTTGCTGGGTTTTAGTGTTCACGTTTGTTGCTGCTGCTGTGGCTTCACGGCGCCTCTCCTCCCCCCTCCCCCCTCCCCCACCTCTCTGCCCCCTCCTCCGCTGAACCACCCCCTTCATCGCCCTTGGTTTGTCAGCCGTGAATCCGCGGATTATCCTTTACCCCTCCCCCACCTCGCTGCCCCTCGGGTCCACGGGTCTTCCTCGAACCCCCCCGGTGCACCCCTCCGGCCAGGCAACGTGGATCGGGAGCAGCTGGAGCCGCTGCTGTGTCGCTACCTCGCCACCATACCGGCCACGGGGCTGCCACCACCCAAAGCCGCCAAGGTGAGTAGCGAGGGAACGAGGGTCTGGGTGGCGGGTGTCCTCCGTGCCCTTGGGCTTGCATGTTTGGTAAGGCGGAGGTACGTCAAACGTTTGCCCCCTTCGCTATTGGAGCTCCGAAACCCCCCGCGCAGCGCAAACCCAGCCACCGCCATGACCCCCTTGGCCCCGCCCGCGCACGACACCCCCAACCCCCAATTGTACGACAGGATGTGAAGCCGCTGCCGTACAATTTCCCGGAGGCGCCCGTCGTGGAGGATGTCAAGGTAAGGCGGTGGCAAGGCTTGTGGTTGCAAGGGGCGCTGTGGCCTCAGGGTTTTAACCGCTTTGAAAGGGGTAATGTGGTTTCGGAGGTGCCGTACACTTCGTCGGTTGTTGGTTGCACTCTTTTCGCACGATGGAACTGCGCCCCCGTCACTTGCCCACCCACCCACGCGCCCGCATTAAACGTCTGTTCTAAACGGTTTTTTCACACAACAAGGGTCTTCTTCGCAACCCACGCACCCGCTCCTCGCCGTCACCAGATCTCTTCGCGGTTCTCCCACCTCCCTCCCCCACCCTTGCTACACTATGCGCCAGCTGGTTTCCACCCCCCACTTCCCATGTCGTGCAACCTCCCCCCCCCCGCGGCCTGTGCATCCGCTTCCGTTCTCTATGTCGTGTCACCGGTTGTTCTGGCACCCTTCCCCCCCCGGTCTGTCCGAAGGCTATGCACCCACTACATTTCCCACGTCGCGTTACCGGTTCTTTTATTGTAACCCCCGGTCTGTCGAAGACTGTGCGCCAGCTACACTTCCCATGTCGCGTTACCGGTTCTTTTATGTAAACCCCCCGGTCTGTGTGCCCGTATTGCTCCCAGGTGCCCATGGTGTCCCCGGTGGCTCAGGCGACCGGTTCTTTAATGTAACCCCCCCGGTCTGTGTGCCCGTGTTGCTCCCAGGTGCCCATGGTGTCCCCGGTGGCTCAGGCGCAGATCACCTTCCCCGTGTCGCTACACCGGCCCAACGCCCGCGAGGAGCTGGTGTGGCTGATGCTGGTGTGCAGGGCGCTGGAGACCCGGCTGATGCAGCGGATGAGATTCGTGCGGGGGGACGTGTACACGGTGAGGAAGAGGGTATGGGTTTGGGTATGAGGAACCCCCGTGGTGAGGGAGGGAGGGAGGGAAGGAGGGAGGGAGGGGTGCAGGGGAGGGAACTCCAGGGAGGGCGAGGTTGCAAGGCTAACCCGTGTACGAAAGGAAAAACTCCAGGGAGGAGGAAGGAGCTCCAGGAGGGGCCAAGGGAAGGTAGTGAGAGATGAGGGCGTCAGGAATGTGGATTCCCCCCCCCCTTTTTCCCCCTCTTGACCCACCCCTACCAAAAAGCCAACCCGAGCCATGCTCCGTCCACCGACCAGTGCCCTCCCGTAGCCCTCCCCACGCGCCCTCCTACCCCCCCACCCTCCTACCCCCCTACCCTCCTACCCCCACCCTCCCACCCCCCACCCTCCTACCCCTTCGTCCACGGGTTTCCCTTGCAACCCTCCCACCCCCAGGTTTCCGTGAGCCCCTTCTTCGGCTGCGTCGCTCCTAGCCAGGACGGTGAGGGGAGTGGTGAACAGGGGGTAGCGCAGAGACGCGTACGCTGGAATGGGGAGGCGAGGGGAAGACGGGGAGGCGGAGGAAGATTGGGAGGCGGGAGGGGCGCGGGCGAGGAAGCAAGTGCGCTGGGGCCATGGACAGGAGCGTGGATCATCGAGGACAGGCTAGCGGGGACGTGGTTTCGGAGGCTACACACCGTACGGCAGGTTGGTTTTAGGTAAAAGCTACCTCACGGTTTAGCTTGGTGTTATGCCTCCGCATTATCTGTGAACCCCTACCGGAAGGGGTTTCCGCCTAGCCAGACGTATGCGCCAGCCCCAACGGCCGAGGCCAACAACCTGCTACGAAACCATAACTGCCGCCGTCGCCGCCCGCCCATCCGATCATCCCTCCATTAGCACAGAGAGATGGACACTGCCGAAAGACCACCGCCCATCCGCCGTCCCCTCCCCTCTTCCTCTCGATGTCGTGTGCAACGTCTCCCCCCCTTCCCTTCCTTTCCCTCCCTCCCCCCTCCCCACTTCTAAACGGTTTTTCTCGCATCCACGGGTCTTCCTCGAAACCTCCCCCCTCCCTCCTCCCCTCCTCCTCCCTCCCCCCTCCCGCCTCCCCTCCAACCTTCCCCCTCCCCTCCTCCCCTCCTTTCCCCTCCCCTCCTCCCCTCCTTCCCCAGGTGACGCCAGCGGCGACGTGGCCATCGTGTTCTCCTGCGACCCCGCCAACAAGGACAGCCTGGTGGCGCTGGCCCTGGAGCAGGTGACGAAAAACACACCGCGCTGGGGCCTTATGGTCCTTGTCCGCTCTTCCCGCGCAACCCTATGATGCCGTAACTACCTGCTGCCGTACCTATCATGATGCCGTACGATGCCGTACATGCCTTGGAGTCGCGTGAGGGGCGTCTTCCTGGCATCAACCGGCCTCTCGCCTCGAATAATCCTCCCTACCCGGGGACCCCTCCTTACGCCTCGGACTTCCCCCCCATACACACGACCCTGCCAGGTTGCATCGCTCCAGGGGGCCCACATGACGGCTGGGGAGGTGGAGACGCTCGTGAACCTGGACAAGCTGCAGCTCGAGGAGAGCCAGGTGGGGCTCCAGGGGGGGAGGCAGGGAGGGGGGGCTCCAGGGGAGGGCAGGGAGGGAGGGGGGCTCTGTCCCTGTCATGTGTTGCACCCTGCATCAGCCTGCAACACGTGCCGTACCAGCAGCATGTATCATTGAATCACCCAAACCCCTGCGGCCGCGTGCTCCAACCGTCAAAACCAACCGCACTTCCCCAACCACTGGCAATGCTTTCCACTCAACTCCCCGGGTTTCACCTACATCCCCCCTCACGACCCCGGGTTTCACCTACCTGGCCCCCCCCAATACCCCGGGTTACACTCCCATCTCTCCCCTCCCCCTGGTAACCCCGGGTTTCACCTGTTCCACCTGTCTCCATCCCCCGATGACCCCTTGGCCCCTCCCCTCTCCCCTACCCGTTGCGTAATACGGTTTTTATACCACCCCCTCCCCGAGGACTCCTGGCTTCATATATCTCCCCCCCGATGACCTCTTGGCACCCCTACCCCCCAATGGTTCATCTGCCCTCCGTCCCCGTGTCGTGTAACCGGGTCTTCTCGCTCCCCTCTCCCCCCCCGGTCGCAGGCTGAGAACAGCTACTGGCACGACGTGGCGGTGACGGCCTACCAGTCCAAGAGCTACCGGCTCCTGGGGGGGGACCTGGCGGCAGTGTACGACAAGAACATGGAGGCGCGGGAGAAGGTACGACATTTCTTCGGGTCCTGGTTTCGGTGCGGCGGCGACGACGGAACCACGGCAGCAGTGTCCACCGCAGACCAGCCACTTACCGGGTGTAAAAAGCGCCACTGCCGCCCTCCCCACCGTGCGTCCTCCCAACTGCCCTCCTCCCCCTCCCTCCCCCCTCCCCGGGTCTTCCTCGACCCCCCCCTCCCTCCCAAGTCACTTCCCAAGTCCAGTTACCGGTTCTCTTATGTACCCCCCCCTTCCCTCCCTATGCACCAACTACATTACCCCAGTCGAGTTACCGGTTCTTATACTTGTAACCCCCCTTCCCTCCCTCGAAACCCTCCCTCTTCCCTTCCCCCTCCCTCCCTCCCTCCCGCCGTCCCTCCCTCCCTCGAAACCCTCCCTCTTCCCTTCCCCCTCCCTCCTCCCGCCCTCCCTCCCTCCCCCGGCAGGTACTTGCGTCCTGCTCGCCAGCCACCATGCGTGCGGCCATGTGCCGGCTGTTACCCAACCCACCCACCAACCGGTACACGGCCATCAGCATGCTGCCGAGGTGGGTGGAGTGGGAGTGCGTGTTTGACGGGGGGGAGGGAGGGAGGGGGAAGGGGGGAGGGAGGGAAGGAGGGAGGGAAGGAGGGAGAGGGGAGGGAGAGGGGAGGGAGAGGGGAGGGAGGGAGGGAGGGAGGGAGGGGGGGACCCCATGCAGGGCGGAATCGCAGCCTACCGGGTGCACGGGTCGTTTGGGCAGCAGGCCTTGTGATGAGAGACGCGCAATCGCGCCATCTCACGCAGGCCAGTGTCCTCGGAAGGGAGTGAATCGGAAGGGCTGCTTCGGTCATTCGGTGGCTGTGCGCCGTCTTTTTCGCCCTCCCCGCCGACCCCGGACCCCGATTACGGTGCAAACCCTGCGCCTTAAACCCTAAACCCTAAAAACGCGGAACCCGAAACCCTAAAACTCGAAACCCTTAAACCCGGAACCCTCTAGGCCGCCGGGCTTCCTGCACCGAATCGGCGCAGCGCTGGCGGCGAGGTGGCTGGGGGCCTCCTGCGGGGGCTTCCGCAGCACCGACGGCGCGGCGGCGGGCATGGTGGCGGCGCCCCTGGAGCCGCTGGCGTCGCCGTCAGGCGGGCTCACAAGGCCGGGTTTCGGAGCCGGTGGCAGCGCCTCGCTGGCGTCGACGTCGGGCGCGGCGGCGGCGGCGGCTGTGGCGGTGGCGGCGGTTGGGACGGGGCTGTTGCTGTGGTCGCGGTCGGGGACGAGGCGCAGCGGATGAGGGAGAGAGAGGGAGGGAGGGCGGGAGGGCGCGGTGCCTCAGCGGCTGAGAAGGGACACAGGTGCCGATATCCTGGGTTTTGGGGGTTTAGGGTTTAAAAGGGTAACTGGCGCAGCACGGGGAGCTGCTTGGCGGTCAGTGGCAGGCGGATGGCGGCGACGACGGTGACGGGTCCAAACAGGATCCGGGTGTGTGTGTGCAAAAAGGGCTTGTTTACTTGACGTGGGTTCGGGGGAGGCCCCAGGGGTCGGAGTAGACGCGCCCTTTGCGGAGGCTAGAGGCTAGGGGATGGAGCGTGATGCGGATGCTGCAGGTGTGGCGGAGTGGTGGTGCAGGTGTCGATGGTGGGTGCTGCAGAGCAGTGGTGCGGGTGCCGTGCAGGTGTCTGTGTGGCGGCATCTGTGCCCCGTGTGCCACCTAGGTGCATACCTCGGTAACCTCGGTCGACTCGAGGACGAGTAAGATCCAATAACGATGATATCCCCTCAACACGGCGCCGATCGCATTTTCCATGGTTGGCTTCGCCGTTGCTGCTGCCGCCGAGATCATGGTATGTGCACGACATGCACGAATAGCCGCCCGAGGCAAACGAAAGCCATCAAGGCAGCAGCCCGGCCATAGGGCGGCAACCCTCTGTTATGCAATCGTCTGTGCAGGTCCGTGAACAGCAGTACCCATGCAGGATAGCCTTGCTGTCTATCTGCCCGCCTGCATGGCCGTTTGCCCGTCCAGCTAGCCCGGTTGCCCGTCCAGCTGGTTGCCCGTTCAGGCGGTTGCCGGTCCAGCTGGTCATGGACCAAGAGGGTAACCTTACATCGCAGCTTTCATCTTCAGAGGTCGCGCAGGAGGGAGTCCGCCTTCTGGTCCAGTAACCGAGAAGCAACCGCAAGCCTGCACGAGCCTCTTGGACCCCATATGCCATCTTCATTCCCTCCCTGTCTGGGGCACCTGCGTGCCTCCGCAATTGCAATGCTGCAGCCATTCGGGACATCTTGGGGCCGTGGTCCGTGGGCAAGTCGATTTTGTGACTGTACGGTACTGAGGGGTGACTTGCACTTACGGCAGGAGCACGAGGGAGGTATCAGGCCAGCGCGTCGGAGTGCTTAATAGAGAGAACACATCTACATGCAATGCGATTCCATTGGCAGCTAGTAGCGCAAGCTAGCAGGCGTATCTTGTTGGGTGAAAGGGAATCGAAATGCACAGATGACATTTTGAACGAGCTGGATTGCAATGAGGAACGGCTCAGTGGCTCGCTCCGGCGATCATATCGATAAGAGTGTGGCGGTAAGCCGATATGCGCTGCGACTGAGGTTTGGACCACAAACTAGGGCGTCAAAGCGGAGTTGAGCGGAGCAGTGTGGCGTCCCTACTCATGTCGTTGTTACTCAGTCAGCTGTTGACCTAAGGGAAACTCGTGTGTGCGATGCACAGCCGGCCCTTCGCCCATGCTTCGCATAATCACAATCGCATCAAAGCCCTTGTCGACAATTGATAGCAAGAAATCGGCTGTCTAGCTTTCAATTGCGTACCAACTACGCGCTGATAACAGAATATTACCTAATGAAGGCCAGCAGTATTGCAAATCTTTCTGGCTCCGAATCCCGGTCACGAAAGTGCAGGCCGCCGCGAGCAGAGCCATACTTTCGATTAGCCGCTTATACTAGAACACTGCAATTATTTAAGAATATCAGCTGTTAGGAGAATTAGGGATACTCTATACCGTTTCGGCAATTCGCCGGCCTCACTTTACATTCTTTGAGCTCGGCATCACGCTGAATTCTTCATAGGCTCAAAGAATTGTGCGAAAATGACCCCACGTTTGGCTGCTGATGCGGCTGCCACGAGTGGGAAACTGGCATCTCGGTTAGTCCGGCCGTTTCCCGGAACACGACTCCCAGCACAGCAGCCTCATCCCTTGGATTCGGAGTTTGTTACAGCTGCAAGGCGCTGTGCCGCATCAATGTTACTTTCTGCTAGTAAGTTGTTGGTCAACTCCTGAGCCGACGGTGGTCACTGCATCTCTGCCGTGGAGCAAAGGCGCAGCGTAATTTTTACGCCCGTTTTCGCGCGTCTATACAATTAGGCTTGATTTGCGGTCAAGCTGTACCGCCAGGGCGCGCGGTGGCGGCCATAATTGACAGCGCCCAGGTAGGAGCGGCTGATTGCAATGGGTCAAGGCGTAGGTAACAGTATTTGCCAGGGGCTACACGTGTCTACCTCACGTTTGCACATGGCCTGCTTGGGCGGCTGTTCAGGGGCTCCGCTGGTACCACGGGCGTGTCTGTACATGGTGTTGTGCCAAACGCTCAAGCAGTCCGCAAACCGGGGTGGGGAGCAGTGTCCGTTTCATGACGCCTGCATCAGTCAGAGGGCCTGAACTGGGTTACAGAAGGGAACCAGGCTGTTGAGAACCTTCAGCTGGGGCCTGCAGGCCGTTCCAGGAACAACGCATCACGTTTATCGAGCCTCATCGTTCCCCCCTCATCAAAACGTCGCACATCATACATCTGGAAGACCCGTTCTGTGTCGACGACTTCCAGCCCGTTGAGGTTGTGAGGTCTAGACGCTGCGAGTAATGATGCCCGCCAGCGCGACCAAGTGCGGCTAGGCTGCAGCCGCCGTTCAAGGCAGGGGAGGGCGGACGCTACCACTCACCTCCCCCCTTCTCTTATCCCAACTTCCCCCCCGGTTTCCATGCCAACCCCCGGAAACCTCATCCTTGACCCCGTCAGCCGAAGGCCTGCACCCATTCCGTCTCCCTCACCCCTGACGTGCCCATCTGCCTAGCAGATGGCCGCGCCCGCGCCAGCCACCTCGTTACTCGTCGCGATCGCGCCGCTGACGCCTCCGCCGCTGGCCTCCGCCGCGACGGCCGGTGTGGCGGTGGCTGCGGACGACGTGTTGCACTTTTTCCAGCAAGGAGTGGAGGCGATGGAGTCGAAGGTGCATAACCTACAGGTACGACAATGTCGTACAATCCGCGTGCGAGAGGGCGCCAGGAGCGGGGCCTCAAAGTGGCCTCTCGCGGCGGCGGCGGCCGGTGTGGCTGTGTTTGCGATTAGGAAGCATTTCGCTGGGGGCCCGGGGGCGGTGCTCGGGGAGGGGATCCAAGAGGAAGGGCCGCGTGCGGCCTGCGCCTGGCGGTGGTGGTGCTGCGGCGATGCTTCACCGGGCCCCGCGCCCTCCTCCCGCCCCTGGTCTTGTTCCCTGGTGTCGGGCAGGTGGTCCACGCGCTGGAGCGGCTGGAGGGCATGTCGCTGAACGAGGTGCCGAACGACATAGGAGACGGGGGCCGGAGGGGGGAGTATTGGGGCCGCTGAGGAAGGGGGGGACTTAGGGCGACGGGGCTTCAAGGAAAACCCGTGTACGAAGAGAAAACCGTTTAGGACAGACGTTTCGAGATGCGGGGGGGGAGGACGGCATGTACTGTACGAAATGCTGCGCCGCAGCGGGAGCTAAGGCATGGCGAGCAGCAGCCACTGGGTTGCCAGTGTTGGAAGGGACCCGGGGGGGGAAGAGAAGACCGGTTGTGCGACATAGGAGACGGGGCGGAGGGGGGAAGGGCGGGGAGGCGCTGATGGGCGGTGGGGAAACCAGGGGGAGGGGCGGTGGTCGGTACCTGCGGGCCGTCGTCGGCGCAAGTGGCTAGGCAGCCAAGGGTCAGTACAGGGCGGAAGCTAACTCCTAACCCTTTGTTGCTTGTCTCTCGGGATATGCGTCATGATCACGACCCCGATGCTCCCCACCACCACCGCCACCATCACCGCGAACATCTAGGTGGTCGACTTGGAGCTTCTCAAGGCGGCCATACACCCCTCCGACACATCGTACGGCATGGAGTACGACTACGAGGAAACCGGCTCCGAACCCTCACGGCGGCTGGACGCGGCTCTCGACGCGGTAGCGCAGTGGCACCTGCGGGATGTGGTAGATGTCGCCCAGCTGGCGAATGCACTGCAGGTGGGCGCTGCTGCGAGTGGCCTAATCAGGAAATCGTGCTGTACGGAAGCATCTGTGTCGTGCTGCACGCAATCACCTGTGTCGTGCTGTCACCTGCGTCATGTTGTGCTTCCGTCGGGGGCAAGGTGGTTAACTGATGTACCGTACCGTGCCGTACCCACAGGATGTGCCGTACACAGATCCCCTGGACACGCGCGCGCTCCAGCGGGACGCGACTCGCATTCGCCGCATGGTGCACTGGGAGACGGTGGCGGCGTCGGTCAGGCCGCAGGTGGGTTGCAGAGAAAAACCGTGTACGAATGGAAAACCGTAGGCCGCAGGTGAGGAGGCCGAGGGGTGAGGCGGGTATGGACTTTGGCTGCCGTACCCTGCAGCTGAGCCTGCGACTTTGGCTGCCGTACCCTAAACCACACCGCCCGCCGCAACCTCCGGGCCCTGCTGCCCCCACCGTGCGTGGCCCTTGCAGGAGTTGCGTCTGGCGCTGACGGGGCTGAACTCGAACAGGAGCAGGTGAGGCAGGGCTTGCGTCCGTGGTATTGGGGGCCAGCATGCTTGTAGGTCTGCCCTGAAGAGGCGGGCTGCGGACGGGAGTTGCGGTTCCAAGCGCACCACCATTGCGGCGATGCGCGCAACGAAGGAAGCGCGTCCCCAAAACGTCTCAAGTGTTGCGGCATGTCCCTCCCAGTGTTGCGGCATCGCTAGCGATCACTCATCAGCGATCACTCATCAGCGATCACTCATCAGCGATCACTCATCAGCGATCACTCATCAGCGATCACTCATCACTCCCCGTCGCCGCGTGGGTCCGCCCCCGCTCTCGTACAGCCAACACACACACGGACAGCGTTTCTGGTCTTAAATTGAGCGTCGTTTTTCGCGTTACGCCACCGATACGGTCCGATACGGTGCACTGAGAAAAACACCAACCGTCGCCGCCGCCGCCGCCGTGCAGCCCCTTTTCGGAGCTCGATATGCGCGCCGCTGTGGCGGCCCTCCGAATGGACGCCGTACGCAAGGTGCTGCTGCCGGCCAAGGCAGAGCACGAGCAAACCCACAACCTGGAATCCAGCGGCATGTGGACCTGGGAGAGCATGTAAAGCCTAGGCTGGTTTCGGGGCCGGCCATTTCGGGCGCCGGGGGCTACTGATTGTGGTTGTAAGACGCCATTGAGCCGGAGTCTAATTAAAAGCATCTTGAAGCACGTTTGGAGGCGTAAAATCTTGAAGAACGTTTGGAAGCGTAAAATCTTGAAGAACGTTTGGGAGCGTGTAGGAATCTTGGGGAGGGACGAAACCCTTCACGACCGTGTTCGGTCGTCCCGCTGGTGGACGGCAAGGAACACGTAAGCACAGGGAGGCGGGATGAGGGAGTGCTGCTGTGGGTGATGACATGAGCACTTGACATGAGCGCAGGGAAGGAATGTGGTGAGCACCCAGGGTTTTGGTGAGCACCCAGGGTTTTGGCGAGCACCCAGGGTTTTGGCGGGGAGGGGTGTCCAAAGGACACACGGGTGGGTGCCGCACGCCCCTTGATGGGAGTTGGTCGGAAGGCTGCTGCTGTGGTGTTGGTGAGGGCTGACGGGAACAACTGGGGGAGTGGCGGTTAAGGCGGTTGAGAGATGACCGAGCTACGTGTCTGTGGTCAGGGGGCCGGCCGGCTGCAGGTGCACCGGCCTGCGAAGTAGTGATGTACGACATCCCGCGACGAGATCGTCGGGCGGAGGGTCGGGGTAGCCTGAGGCGCGGACCTGCTATGGTATCTTTGACCGTGAGCTGCTGCCAGATAAGGTGTACGTGACGGCCGGCGACGGCCCCTGTGCGTCTGTGTTAAATGGGGAGCATTTACCTTGACGTTTTGCCGATTTGTTTATTGGGGTAATGGACTTTTTGTAGCGTTAATGGCCTTTGCTATCCTGCGGCAGAGCGCGGCCATGACCACGCTGCCACGTAAGGCGACGTACACAGTGTGACGAAGCGCGGTCGTGCGTGCCTGTTAGTCAGGGCCCTACCGACTTCCTTTCCGGAGTGTTTCCGATCTTACTCACTCATATTTGCGAGTCTATCGGCGATATTGTTGGCTCCCGTGCTATCAGTGCGACGCCTACCAGTCTTGATGTAGACCCAGTTGCTCCTGGGTGGCTGGGTCGTTCCTAACAATTGTTGACGGCGATCAAAGTTTGTCCTTGTGCTTTTTACTGCGATCATATGCATCTAATTTAAGAGGGCAACTTTAATCGATTACAATGTTCTGTGAACTCTTTCGGCCAGGAGGCTGATGGGACCGTCAGGAAACGATTGGAAAGAAATAAGGGTAAAGCAAAATTAGAACGCTTATCAAGTGGCATTCGTCTGGAACAATAGGCATGCGTCATATCACGGTTGCGGCGACAGTCAACTCTATAGCCTCTAAGGTCATGGCAGCTACAGACGGTTATCCTAGGCAAACCAACATCTAAGAATTCATGATGAAGCAAATTGGAGTCGAGCGCAAGAGGAACTACGTTCGAAAAGCAGGATGAAGAGCGTTCCGCTTAAAACACGCGCGAACACGCAGAATTCAACGTCGAAGATCATGAAAGGAGTAAGAATATAAAGAAGATGCATGACGGCACCAAACGCAAGGCCAACGCGAGCTACGGGTCACGAAGAGTAAAAAATGCTGAAGCGTTTATTGCCATGGCCGGGGGCAGGCCGCCAGGTCGCCCGGCTGCGCTGCACACATCTCTCCGCCGTAGGGAAGCGGTCGGTCCAGGCGAAACGGCTTGCACAGAACGACCCCTGGCTCGCCAAGATCAAACGGCGACACGCTGCACAGCGGCTGCACGGCCTCGTTCGCTGCCGTGTACGACTTCCTCCTAAACATGGCCATGATATGCCTCCAGCGCGACGCTCCACCACCTTGGCACCCTCTGTCTTTAATCGCGCTTGCAGAAGAAATCTTGCGTGCGACAGCGCTCCTCGTCGAATTCAGATCCCGGCATTCCATAAACGCTTTGAAGTCCGAGTCCAGCTTGATCAGCTGCTCTGGGGCCGCGTCTGGGTGCGCCGCCTTGGCTCTCAGGATCTCGAGCAGGGTCTCGAACGCGTCGTACCGGCCGTCCTCCCCCATGTAAGCCCCCATGACGTTGCTGTAAGCCATGTGCATCGCAGCGCAGCGCAAGCCGGCCACCTTGCGCTCGTACTCCTGCACCATCACGACACGTACGTACGGGACACGTGGACGCCGTGAGGGGGCCGGCACGCATACGGAGGGTGGGGAGGGGCCCCGTCAACAGCGGCAGTTTGTAAGACTAACGGCAGTACGATTGTGCTAGCGGTGGCGTACCGCTAATAAGCGAAAACGTGTTTTTTTTGGGCTTTCAGCAAGACGCGCGGAGCCGCCCCGCCACCGCAAGTAGCGCTCGTGCACTGCACGACAGGAAGACAGCAAGGACACCGCAGCACCCGGATCCGCGCGCACAGCCTGTGACGTGTCATACCACTGGACAGCAGCGGCGCCGCCCTTCCGTCTGCACCGACTCCCTTGGAAAGTCCTTTCACGTCCTGTCCGCCCCTTTGCCCCCAGCTACCAGCACCCGTCCCGGGCCCCTCCTCCAACCTCACTTCTCCTTCACTGTCAGGCGATGTGCCCGATGGCTCTACCTTCTGGTCTGGACTGTAACAGTTACTACTTACTTACTAAATCGTTGAATCTTTGGTCTGGAAAGGTTACAGGGACCCAAAGTTCTGTTTTTCCCTGTCCTTTTTGGGATTGTTTTCGGCCATTGTGTATATTAGTATGCACGGCGCTAGTCCGGCATGCTCGTTTGGGACCCAAGGTATGTATGTATGAGGTGCGGCGGTGATGACGTCTGTGAGGTGAGGGGCACCGCACCCGGTCCTACCTGCGGAGTAATGGCTCCCAGGATGACGTGCAGGCGGGGAATGTCCGCCTCCGAAACCCGCACTCCGAAACCGTTCCAGTCCAGGTACGGCTCGAAGGCCTCCATCACGCCGTCGGAGATGACCACGGGCACGCAGCCGGCTAGGACGGCCTGAAGCTGAGGATACGAAACGGCGGGAGGGGCGCGACGACGCGGCGGGAGGGGGGGGTTGTGTGTGAGCAAAGGGAGGGGCGCCGTCGGTGCTGGCGGGCAGGCAGGCAAGGGGGCTGCGAGGTGGAGGCGTCGGTTTGCCGTTGCCGGAAATGGAAAGGTCAATGGCCCCTAAGAGCATTGGCACGTGAGGGGATACCGGTATGACCACGGGAGGCAGTTGGCCCCTGCCCGGGCCTGCCGCGTGAGTGGATGCGAGCGGCGAAAACCGCAACGCCGAACGGCAAATGACGAGCGACCCACATAGCGTGACCACCCAACTACGCACCTGCCGCTGGCCTGTTGTCGCATCGCCCGGGTCGCAGGGGGGGTGCCAGGGGGGGGGCGCGGGGGAACGGAAATGAGGTAAGAACATCGGAGGTCGTGGGAAGCGCGGTTGGCATCGTCGACGACGTGGACGGCATGGGTGTGGACATCCGTTTGCTGGGTGGCGCTGGGTGGTGCTGGGTGGTGTGCAGGCGCGGGGCGGTTTCGACAGCAGCGAGTTGCGAGCAGGGGCGCCAAGTGGCTTTACTAACCACAATAGTGCAGATCCCGGGGAATACGCTTGCAAGGATGTGCTTGTGATCAGATACCGTACGACGACGACAACGGTAATACCTAATCAAGGTATCATATGGTCCAGAGTGCCTCCGTAGACGGCACTCGAAGACCCCATGGCCCTACCTCTCGGCATGTGAGCCCACCCCCTAGATTACAGTCATTACTGATTTCACTACAAGGTGCCGTACTGCAAATTGCTCGCCAACCAGCAACCACCCGATCACGTACCGTGGCCGCCACCGGAGGGTCCAAAGCAGTACTTGGAGGTCAGCAGGTGCCTGCCGTACTCCGGATCGGCTAGCTGTATGAAGTAGCCCTTGCGCTTCGAATGATGGAAGTAAACCTGGTGAACAGGAGGCAGGTAGGTAGCAGGGGTGCAATAGTTGGAAGGGGGAGGGGGAGGGGAGGGGTCAATTGAGCGTAGGGGCGCACTTGGCCGCCGCTCCCGCAGCTAAGGCAGCTAGCCGCTAGCTAGGTGCTGGGAGGGCCTGCTGGTAGGTCCTAAACAGGCAGGCACGCGGCCCAGAGTATCACACAGTCGATTGCGGACGTGGTTGCAACCCATCGGGCGCACATGAGTACATCCAGCTGCCTGGCTTACCTTTTGGCGCGTCCCGCCCGAGTAGATCATGTTTGCGCTTGTTTTGCAGATCGGCCAGGAGCCGGTACTGCGCGGTGACGAGTGGTCCCCGCAGATACGCCTGGTGGGGTGGGGATGGGATGGGATGCAAAAACATGCAATGAGACACGCAGTTAGGGTCGGGTAGGGAAACAAGGGTGCAGAGTTCAGGGAATCGATGTGGGGATGCGCATGCTGCGGGCCGCTCTTTCAGCGCGCGACCCCTCCTTCCAGCCCCCCCCC
This sequence comes from Yamagishiella unicocca, assembly GCA_003116995.1. Classification (NCBI taxonomy): domain Eukaryota; kingdom Viridiplantae; phylum Chlorophyta; class Chlorophyceae; order Chlamydomonadales; family Volvocaceae; genus Yamagishiella; species Yamagishiella unicocca. Next base: position 285,075 of record BDSL01000039.1, read on the forward strand.
CCGCACACCTGGCTGCTGCAGCTAGAAAGAAAAAAACACAAACACACCGCCCCTCGCTCGGCGCCCCGCCCCAGCACCTAGCAGCACTGTCCCCGAGCCCCGCCGTACCAACTAAAAACCGAAAACCCGCCAAAAACCGCCACTCCCGCCAATACCAACTCACCCAGCGAAGAAGAAGGTGGGGCCGTCACGGTCTCTGAGCACCATCGGCGCCTTCTCCTGGAACCGGGGGTGATTGCGGGAGATGAAGATGCCCATGCGCGCCAGCTTGTCAAACGTGAGGAAGGCAGGCAGCACGATGTCGGTGGACGGCCGGTGGCTTGCCTCCCAGCCCACCCCCCGGTCGCCGATGCGCTTGTCGACGGTAAGGCCCCAGTGGGAGACAAAGGTGACGTTGGCGGACAGGATGTACGTGGAGCGCTCCGATTCGAACCGGCCCATGTCGCCTTTGTTCATCGGTAGGAGGGGGGCGGGGCCACACTGGTGCGTCAGTTGGATCGTTTCCGTTACTTCATACACTTTCTACTTGGGTTTGCGGATATATTTGGGTTTGTTATGTACGATAAGTCAAGCATCTGTCTAGCTGCTCGGTCGCCGTGTGTCCGGCTGCCCGGTGTAGATGCGCGGATTACAGCTAGCTGATAGATAGACAGATAGATAGATAAGTGGACTGACGCGGGCAGGCACGTACGCACGGACGCACCCAGGGCAATGACGAAGTGCCGGTGCCCCTGCGTCTTATTCCACCAGGGGTACTGATCCCGGATGTACTCCAGCGCCGCCCGGAGGTACACGGAGTCCGCGGTGCGGCGGAGGGTCACCGGGATGAAGTACCAATCGGCTTTCTCGCCGTCGCCCACTCGGGCGCCCGTGGCCGTGAGGCGCTCCGTGAAGAGGCGGGTGGTGGGCCGGTCCAGATTGACTTCATTTCGCCTGGAGGAGGCGGGGTGGGGGGTAGGGAGCGGGCGGCGGACGGATGCGGGTTGGGACACGGTCGTTGGTGGTTGGTGGTTGGGACACTGGTGGAGGCTGCTGCTGAATATGGGTGACGTGTGTGGTGTCGGTGCGCCTCCTGGTAGGTGTACCGTGCTCCCCCAGCAGGCGCGGGTCCACAACTTCAGCATTCCTGTTAGCGCAGCCGACTGGTCAGGTCAGCCGGCCGTGATGACAGGCTAGGTGGAGGTGCGCCCGGGCACCTGCCTCGTACGGCGGCGTGACTGCTGACTCAGGCTTCCGCTGGGGTTAAGATGAGGAGTGCCGTTGATGAGCCGTGGGCGAAGTCCCGAACCGGACGGGCGCGGAGGTGTGTGGCGGCCCTCGCTCCGGACCCTGAGCGGTGCTTAGCACGGCTGGCGGTGGATCTGCGTGTCATGCCGTCACCCTGCGGAGGCCAGCATTAGGATTGCTGCTGCTGCTGCCGGGCTCGGATGCCGAGTGCGGCTGCTGCTGCCAGGCTTCCTGCCTTCATCAGCTGGATGGACGGGACAGCTTGCCTGTTGCCACGCCGTCGCTGCTGGGTTGCGTGGCCTGAGGGGTGCCGCCCCCCCCCGCCTGGTTGCGTCTGCTGCAGGTTGCTCGTTGGTTGTTGTAACGGTTACAGTCGGTGCGAACCTACCCGATCGCGGCTCGTTGGTGGTGACCGGCTGCGGGTGTGTGGTCGATACTCCGCCCCCGCCGGCCCTGTTGCCGTACCCCTGGGCCCGCCGTTACGTGGTTCAGTCATGTGTGGACTAATACCAAATTTTCAACCCGAGCAATGTGGCAAACGAGCTAACCACCAACTGCAGGTAGTTGCGCCGTTAAAACAGGTTGGCCGCGCTTCCCGCTACCAAGCCGTGTGCCCGCAATCGACGGGGGTTTTGGCTCAGGCTCGCTGTTTCAGCTTTTGCCGCAGTTCAGGACTCTCACGTTACGTCTGTCACGCATCCTCCGTCCGCCGCCCCTCGCCCGCTAAGTACCCGCCCGGGCCCAGCCTCACCAGCCGGTCATGTACGGCGGCAGATCGTACATATACACGCGAGGTCCCCGGGACCGGGGTCGGTAGCCCCGATCCGCCAGCACCGCGGGCTTGCCGTCGCGCCCCATGGACAACGAGCAGTCGGCTCCGAAAAACCCTGCGCGGTGGATGATGAGGCATCCATATTGGCACGGATATGTATGTGCTTGTTAACAAGGAAAAAGCCGACTTCGCATACTGGAAACGGAAAGGAAAGGCCTCAAATGGACGTATGTGCGTTGAAGGTAGGGGATGGAAGTGCACCAGCGTCTGGAGCTGGCTGGAGTCCACTGTAACGAATACTACTACTACAGCGTACCCCGCCCAGGTAGTTTGTGGCCCGATACCGCACCGCCTGGTGCGTGCTCGGTGGATGCCAACGTTAAGGGCAGCGTACTCGTATTTCGTACGTGCCCCTATGTGCATTGACATTCCCTCAAGGAACCGTTTGCAGTCCGGTAGTAGTTGACTAGTCGGTTAGGGCATGGCCCCTGAATCGCGAGTTAGATGCACGTTAGCGTCCGCAAGCGCGCTTGGATGAACGTACGACAATTAACAACTAACTGGTCGTTGTGCGTGCGCAATCGGAGCTCAAGAATGAATGCTGTGTGTGAATAGACGCCTTCACAGCAGCAGCGCGGTGTCCGATGCGCCCTGGTTGGTGCCGTTGGAACGTGTGTGAGTGCTCCATGCGACCGACCTCGCACGCATGCTGCCGCAATCACACCTGGCCGGCATTGGCAAAAGCCCAGCACGCATTGTCCCTTGCCGTTGCAGCCGTTGAGGCAAGGCGTCGAGGTACTGATGCAGCTCTTGACGCTTCCGTAACCCAGCGCGCCGCATCGCTTCGCAAGCGCCGCCAACGAAAGCTTCGTCTTGCAGTCAGGCCCAGTCCGGTGGCGCGGACAGTCGCACCTGCGTTAGCGGTGATGACCCACAAGGCACCAGCGGCAGGATTAGATTGCGGGCTAGGTCTGACCATTGGAGCCCTGCCGCTTCGCGGAGTCGACGACCGCACCTGCCGACCTCCGCATTGCAAGTTCCATATTTTGTGCATTGCCCGGGGCAACCAAGCGACGCGACCCTCGCCGGTAGCGCTGAAAAGGCAAGGTAAATCTGGACGGCCGAAAAACGGAATGACAAGTGTCAGAATTTCACGAGATGAAAAAGCCGAATTGGGGCCCAGCCCACTGTAGCGCGATTCCCAGACAGTTTGGAGAGTCAACTGTAAACTAGAGTTCGCGATGTTGGAAATACCAGGGGCGGCGACGTGCCTTACCGTGATAATAATACTTGGGTGCAAGGCCATTACAAGCTGGGTCTAACTGGAAAGCGACTGGCCGGAGGCGCCGTACGTAATAAATAAAGCGACTACGACTCGAAGGTACATTCCCTTGTAGATACTGTCACAAAGGGAGAGGTGCGTCGCCGTGCGGTTGCTTACTGCAGCACGCTGTGCGGCCAATGTGTGAAGTTATAAGCCAACTGACGGGCACATTACAGTCCGGCGCTCCTCCTGTCCGTCTCGTACCGTACAGTACACTCATGAGCCTCGACCCAGAAAAGCTTGAGTGGCCCTCATTGCTTGCAACGGCTTATGAAAGAAATGTAGTACGTCACGGCTAATGCCATACGTCACTTGCTTCACTGAACATGCTGGGGCCGCAAGCCTAACAAACCGTAGCGTTTTTGGGATTGTGCACGGCAGCCCGAGAGTTGGATAGACAATGCCGTAGCCCGTGAGGCAACATTAAATGTAATTTATTCAAATAGTGTTATTACAGAGCGTTGCGTTGCCATTTGTTGTCAGAAACGCTCGTCAGTACGTCCGACCGTTATCGCCGCAACCTAACGCGCCAAGAGAGCATTTGCACGTGTCCTTACGCGCTTGTAGATTCAGCTTTAATCCATTCCCATTAATCATAAATCAAAGAATCAATGAACAGACATTGGGGCTGTCATCGAGAAACCGCTACGGTCAATCCGCGGGATGGCCGTGCCCTCCGCCGTCGTGTTGCATGAGGACGCATTATATTTCCTGTTGCGAATACTACGGATAGACCCCCATGACCCGCAGCGTTTGCCGACCCCTGCCGCTGTCGTATGGCGGGAGGACGCAATCCGTCAAGTGTCTGGAAACAGGCACAGCGCAATATTACAATAGCTTAATGCCGCGAGTGCCGGCCTCTTACCGGCTAAATAGTTAGTGATCAGTTCAGGACGCGCGCGGCTAGGATTTGCAGCTGCTGACCATTGTAAGATGTGAAGATGTCCTCCTCAGTGCTGTTGCATATTTTTTTGGTCGTTGCGAGGTTTGGATGCATCGGACAGGTGGTGCCGTCATTAGATACATGCGGCTTGAGGCCTGTCCAGCGCTGTCCAGCGGTGGTCCTCACACCGCCGCTGCTGGGCCCGAGCGCCGCCGTGCATGTGACGACCCCGGGGGGGCTGCTGGGTCGGCCGTGCGCAATGGCGCGCTAGCCAGGTCCTGGAGGGTCGAGGCGCGTGTAGCCAAGCACCGACCGCGGGTTGTTCGGTTCTGCTACCCCATTACCGATGCTTGGGCATTCGGGCCCGACGTAGGCACAGGGCCCGAACCAGGCAAGTGCTCGGCAAGTCGAGAGGGCTAAAGCCCGGAGCGAGGGGCTGGGGTGAGGGTCTAGATGTAGCCGGCGGGCGGGTTCATGGTGCTGGCGAGCAGGGCGCGCGTGGCAATACACAGTGGTTCGTTCGGCCTTTTTGTCTGAAGCCCACTGTAGCAAGTACGTTAATGCTAGTACACGCCACGCCGGCTGGAATCATGACTTCGTGTGAAGTATGCGAGTTTTTTTGGAAATTGAGGAGCTATCTGATGCGGTGCTAGCTAGGTAAGTGTGCGTGCCGTACTCTAGTGGGAGCCGTACGTGCGCACGGGCAGCCACGTTTTCCTGTCGAATATGCTCGAGCAGGCAGACAATCCAGCCAGAGTTCGGGCGAAAATGCCTGATCGCCGCGTGTCAAGCAAATGCCACACGCCCACATGCGAAGCGCTGCATCACGGGCATGTCCCGATGAAGGCGTGTTACAGAGAAGCCATAGCGATAAATAGCTAGCAGCTGCGAGTCTTTTAGTGAAATTACGTAACACAACAATTCTCTTTCAGTGTCAGGCGATGCGCCCGATGCCGGTTACCTTTTAAAGTCTGGAGCCCACTGTAACGAATACTACAACAACAACAAGTGGTGTCGACAGGTGAACCCTGACTGTCGTATGGTACATCCCGCGTACGACGAGGAGCACCCGACCCAACACGTGACTAGCAACCGTTGCCTGCCACTTGTACGACACATATACAAGCGAGGGAGGGTGGTGCCGTGCGGGCACAAGCGTGCGGGCACAAATAGTCAGCCACACCAAAACCCAATTCACTCGTCTTCGCCTCATTCGCGCTCCGACGATAGCACACTTACAAACAAACCACCACAGAGGGTACCTTCACGGCACCAAGGACCGGTGAACACAAACCCACGGGTCGCAAACCCTCATTAGACCCAACCAACACGTACACCTAGCACATCACACAACCATTAAATCGCGGCAGAGAAACGTGGAACGCAAAGGCGCATGGATGTCATGTGGCGCTAGTGCGGGGGAATATGAAACTGCCAGGATAGGGACAGACAAAAATATCTTTCCGGGCTAACGGTGCCGACAAGCAGGTAGATCCATCCTCACCCTTGCTGACTTGCCAACACACGGCTCACTAGCTCACCGCGCAGCAGGCGGAGCGAAGGGTACCCGCCCTGCCCGCCAGCGGCACCAACTGCAGTATCCTATGTACTACGGTTGGACGCAATAGAGTTCAAACCAAAATCAGGAATCAGTTTCCGCAACCACCAAGCCCCGCGAAAATTGCAACAATGATCTGGGGCCTCCGTCCGGCGGCCATGTTTCACCCATTGACGTAGCTGGCCCATGCTGACACCCCCCAAAGGGCCCGCGGCGGTAATGAGGCGGCAGGAGAGGGCCTCTCTGTCCCGCTCGCCTCACCTCGCCCATAACCGTAACCGTAAACCGCGGCAACGATAATGGAGTAACAGATTGAAGAATTGTCTGACAACATTGGGACGAAAACACCATTGGCCCTTGCGGCGAGGTTCGGGTCCGCCAGCGCAATTCGACACTAGTCGGGACAGTTCGGCCACCGTTAATTAGTTGCCTGCTGGCAACGCAACCGACCCAGGGGCAAACGATGAATCAAAGTGGCTGCAGTGCTGTCGCAGCGCCATAGGTCCATTCCTTCCTGCAACCAATGAAGCCCTCCTGCAATCATGTACGCAATCATACGTTTCACGCTCAGTCACACATCTGTGGCACGGGCACGGGCGCGACGGCGGCGTGCATTTTGACGGCACAGGCCGCGATCGCGCCGCCTTTGAACTTGATCAGCCGCACGTCTCGCCCCCACAGCAGTCCGGCCCGGTTGGCAGCCGCCTGATGCGCTGACTGCTGCTGCTGCTGCTGCTCGTGCTGCTGTTTCTGCTGCTGCGCGACTTCCTCCTCCGACGTGTTGGTTGGCAAAACGATGCCAGCGGTCAGTTGATTGCCGATGCCGCTGCCCGCCCTCACGCCGGACGTGAGCGGCGGCCAGTCGAGCTGCGACCGCGGCGCGGGGCCGAGCAGCGACGACGACTTGGCGTCCGCGTCTGCCGAGTGAGTCCTGCCCGGCAGCAACCCGGAGCTGGATTGCCACAGCGAGTGTTGCAGCGGCGGCGGCGGTGGCCTGTCAATGGAGGGTCGCCGCTGCGAGGGCGCCTGCAGCCGCCTGCTGCGGCGCTGGTGGCTGATGGCCTCCATGCTGACGGCCGCAGGGTGGGTCTGGGGTGTGGGTGTGGGTGTGGGTGTGGGTGTGGGTGTGGGTGTGGGTGTGGGTGTGGGTGTGGGTGTGGGTGTGGGTGTGGGTGTGGGTGTGGGTGTGGGTGTGGGTGTGGGTGTGGGTGTGGGTGTGGGTGTGGGTGTGGGTGTGGGTGTGGGTGTCGGTGCGGGTGTTGAAACGGAACCTGTAGTCGTCAGAAAGGAAACCACCGCCTACACATAACAATGGTAAGGTGTGTATCGAAAACGACAGTGCGCATAAAACCGCAGCCCGCCCTCCCTCCCTGCCTCCCTCCCGCCCTCCCAGCCGCGCCTCACCTCCCCTGCTATGGCCTTCACCACCTCCAGTGTGACCAGCACCTCATGCCACTGGGCGTTGGCGGCCAGGCATGCCGCGCGCTTGGTGGCGAGGCCGCTGTACGACATGTCGCCGCCGTCACGCAGCGCCACCTGCACGTCGCCGACGTCGACGCCGCCCTTGACGTGCAGGATGGACAGCCGCGCCTGGGCGGTCGCCTGAGGCCGGGTTGGGGGTTGGCATGAAACCGGTTACGCGACATGGATAGGATAGATGATGGATGAAACCGGTTACACGACATGGATAGGATAGATGATGGATAAAACCGGTTACACGACATGGATAGGATAGCTGGCGCGGATTGGGGGGCCGTGTGGTGGTGGCGGTGGCGGCGTGTTAATGTAGGGCGGTGGACGAAAGTCGGCGGCGGCTTTGAGGTGGGACTGGATCTTCGCAGGCATTTGCCCGCCTTGCTAGCTGCTTTGGAGCTGCGCTCGCTTTCCTTTCACGCTGACGAGGCAACCTCAAGGTCCATGATCCACATGATCCGCATGACGCACATGATCCACATGATTCACATGATTCACATCATCCGCATGATCCACGTGATCCACATGATTCAGGTGGTGGCATTAGGGTTTTTAGTTCGCGTCACATGGTGGTGGTAGGGCTTCTAGTTCATGTCGTTCCTCGAACTATGCACCGACACTACCGGTATTCGTTTCGCGATTCGGCACTTTTCGACAGGACTCCACAGGATGCAGTACGACACGATTCCACAGGACGCAGTACGACCGAACTCGACAGGACGCAGTACGACACAATTCGACAGGACGCAGTACGACGTCCACCCACCCGCTGCAACCTGTTGACGACGTCCCCGGTGTCGGCGCTGCCGCTGGTGCTGGTGCGCGAGGCCACCGTTGCGGACGGCCCCACTGCCGCTGCCGGCCCTGGCTCCGCCGGCGCCAAGTCCATGGCCGGCCCCAGCTCGTCCTGCAGGTCCAACAACCACCACACAGCCGCTCCAGGGAGGACGAAGACGGCCTTAAAGGAGCCGGGGGCAGTAGGCACCTGGGTGTGTAGCAGGCAGGCGGGGGTGGGGTGGGTGGGGCGCAGCTGGGGCTTATGGCACGAAGGAGATGCCGTACGGGTGTTGCCTGCTGAGCTATACACCCTAGGCGTCATAAACACACACCCGCCGTCATCCACCTCCACAGACACCAGCCATCAACCCAGCTCCCGCCTTACCTGGGGCTCATACCCGTCATACGCAGGACCCCAACACACACATACACACACACACACATACACACACCCGGGTTTCCCCCCATACCCCCCCGGCCCCCTCCCACAACCCCTCCCGTACACGGATTTCCCCCGCACCCCCCCACCCGCCCTCACCAGGTAGCCTCCGTGCTTGCACGCCAGGCCCCCCGCGTGCCTCAACATGGCCCGGTGGCCCTCCATGGAGCTCTCCAGCCCCCACCCCGCGAACTCATCGGCGTCCTGCACCTGCACCAGCGCCACCGCCACCCGGCCCAGGGGGGCCGCCAGCACCCCGGGCACCTGAGGCAGCAGCAGCAGCAGCAGCAGGAGCGGGGCAGCAGCGGCAGCAGCAGCAGCAGCAGGGGAGCGGGGCAGCAGGCGGGCAGGGGGTGTGCAGTTGGGGGTTAGGGATGATCCCACCTCGCGCGCCCTCTTTCCCAACCGAACAACCGAACCCAACTGATAACGCTCGCTCTCTCCCCCTACACACACTCTCGCGATAAGCGTTTGGTGACACCAACCGTACGCAAATCCGCAGGGGCGGGCGGGCGGGCGCAGCTCCCAGACGTACGCCTAGCAGCCTTACCCCCCGCCAAACCGCCGTGCAGAACACCGTCGGCTGTCGTACATCTGCCCATATCCCCTCACCTCCCCCACTTGTACTGCAACCCGCAAGCGGCCCCGGAGCAACTTTCCCAAACACACGCACGGTATCTTTCCTCGACACAGCCGTCCGCTGTCGTACATACACATACACATACACACACCCCAACCCCATCCACTACACACACGTGCCCGTAGCAGCGCGCCCAACCCGCCCGCCCATCCCGACCCCTCCGCATCCCCCTGTCAGCCGTGGGTTTGCATCGGATTACCTTTTACCCCCCATCCCCCCCCGCCCCCCCCTCCTCACCCCCCCTCCTCACCCCCCCCCTCCTCACCCCCCTCTCCTCACCCCCCTCTCCTCACCCCCCCCCACCTTCTCCTCCAGCGATCTCGGCCGCTCCATGTGGCCCGCCCGAGCCAGCAGGCCGCGCGAGAAGGCGCTCACCACCTCCACCGCTGGGCTCCCCGCCTTGAGCACGTGGCAGCCGCTGGCCAGCATCACGTAAGCCCCCGAGTGGGCGACCTTGGGATCCAGGGAGCGCAGCACGCGCGCCGTGAGCGTGATCTGGCCCCCCCGGCCCGCGTCCGAAACCTCCTTGGCGAGCTGGAGCGTGGCCCCAGAGTACACGATGCGGCCGCTGGCTCGGTTGTACTGCACCTCGGTTTCGGAGGCGAGGCCACAGTGCATGCCGATGCGCACCCGCAGGCCCCTGCAGTTGGTTGGTTGGTTAGTGGTTGGGGGTTGAAGTGCGGTACGCAAGGAGCTGATGTGCGGAGCTCACTCCCCACAACCGCACTCTCCTCCTACCCCCCGGGCCCCGTCGCGCGGCGGTCCCCGCCCCTCCCCCCCGCCCCCCGACGGTTTTTTCGGACATCCACGGGTTTCCCTCGAGCCCCCCGGCGGCGGAGCGCACGCGCCCCAAACACACGCCGCACCGCCGTCCGTTAAGTTGGTTGCAACCGTCCGTTGGGTTTCACGGCCTAGCGGTAAACCACCACACACATAAGGCCCTCCACCGCCGTCCGCACCTGAACAGCAGCACCCCGCCATTAGGCGCTGATTCGCGATCGTACGGCATCACCTCCGGGAAGATCCGGCCCAACACGTCCTGCATGGACAGGCAGACGCCGCCGCCGCCGCCGCCGCCCGCCGTACTGCCGCCGTCGTCGCCGCCGACGCTGGCATCGTCGTCCGCCGCCGCCGCGGCGGCTGCCACCGAGCCACACACCACCCCCATCGACGTCAGCGCCCCCGGCACGCTGCTCCGGAACCACGCCGCTCGTCCAGACCCGTTCCCCCCTCCGCACTCATCCGTGTCCTTGTGTTTGAACGTGTTGGCAGGGGAGGCCCAGGGCAGCTTCCTTCCGCTCTTCGCGGTCTGCGGCCTCGGCTTGCTCCGGCCGTCGTCGCTGTGCGAAGCCTCGTCGGCGGCGCTGCTGAACGCCGCCGCCAGCGTCAGCACCGCGGGCGCCCGCGCCGTCGGCAGCGAGGTCCGCTCCTTCAACACGATCTCGCTTCCCTCGCACGACCCTGGTCGGCCCCCCTGGAGCTGATGCAGCCTCATGGTCAGGTGTGAGTGCGAGTCGCCGGCGAGTGGCGGCTGGAGCGCCCGCGGCGGCGGCGCCTTCAGCGGCGGCGACGAAGTCGCCGCCGGCGGCGGCGCCGCCGCGGCGGCGACCAGGGAAGCTTCCGGCAGGAGTGCGTCGCGAAGGGGCTGGGGGGCGAGGCAGGTGGAGAAGGGCGCCCCCGCCGCCGCGTCGAGTCGTACGCACAACGTGGCTGCGTATTCGCTGTCCATCAGCTCCGGCGGCCAGTCCGCGGAGAGAAGCGCCTCCTGAGCCGCCAGCGCAAAGCCCAGTGCACGGTCCTGCTTGTGGAAGGCCAGGATGAAGCTGTCGCCCTCGGTGGCGCTCTCGTACCTGCGGGAGGGACGACGTACGGACGTACGAACAAGTTACGACAGGTAGGTAGTACGGCGGAGGCACGCTGGGACGGTGGCGGAACGGCTGGTACGTCAAGGTGCGGGTGGTTGCGGTGTTGCGGATGCGGCGCACTTGGTTTCCTAGTCAGTGCCGACCCACGGGTCTTCCTTTCATACCCATGCCGCCACACTCACCTCCCCCTCCACCCACCCAGCTATCAAACCACCCACCCACCCAGCCACTCACCCAGGTCTGTTTTAAACGGGTTTTTTCGGGCATCCACGGGTCTTCCTCGAACCCACCCACCCAGCCACCCACCCACCCACCCACCCACCCACCCACCCACCCACCCACCCACCCACCCACCCACCCAGCTATCGAACCACCCAGCCACCCACCCACCCACCCAGCCGCCCACCCACCCACCCACCCAGCCGCCCACCCACCCACCCACCCAGCTATCGAACCAGCCACCTACCCGCGGTGCCGGATCAGCAGCTCCCGAATGGCCCTGTGGTGCAGCTTCACCGCCGCGTCCATCACCTCCGCCGGCAGGCTCTCCCACAGGCAGGTCGAGTCCTGGATGTCGGTCACCAGCAGCGTGGTGCTAGCGCCCACACCCGGCGCCTCCAGCAGCCGGGCCCGCCGCTGGTGGCGCAGGCGGCGCCAGTGCAGGTAGCCCCACAGCGCCGCGGACAGGACCACCAGCGTCGCCAGCGCCGGGACCAGTGCCGCGATGAGCACGGTTCCTGTGTTGGAGCCGCCGCCGCCGCCGTCGGACTGCAGGTGGGTAACCGGGGGGGGGGGCTGACATACAAGAACCGGTAACTCGACATGGGAAGTGTAGCACACAGACCGGGGGGTGGCATACAAGAACCGGTAACTCGACATGGGAAGTGCAGCTGGGGAAAGGAAACGGTGGGGGGTGACATAAAAACCGTTTACCCGACCAGAGGGAAATCGGGGGGGTACAATAAAAGGACCGGTGACTCGACTGGGGAACCGGGGGCGGGAGAGGGGGCAAAGAAGGAGGGTTGGCGGGGCATGCAGGGGGGAAAGGGGGGGGTCGAGGGAAACCCGTGGGAAAAGGGGGGGGAAGGAGGAGGGCTGACCCGTGCCCCGACAGGAACGAGGGAAACCAGGACTGCCGGGAAACACGCCCTTGGGCGCCGGTTTCCCGTCGTCATGACGTGGCTGAGTATTGCCTGGTTCGTAGGCTAGGGCGTTCGGGAGCTGCTGCCCCCGAGCTCATAAGGCCCCCGAGGAGGCCTGTTGGTCAGGCCCCAACCAACCAACCAACCTAACCAACTCGCCTGCGGCCCGGGCGCAGTCGGGGCGGTGTAGCCTATGGAGCGCTGGTAGAGGCCCAGCAGGCGCTGCCTGCCGCCCCTCTGGCGAAACACGTCCTCCGTGCCGGCCGTGGCGAAGGCCATGAGCTCCTCGTGGGTGTAGTTGCCGGAGAGGGCGCGGATGATCATGTTGTGAACTGTGGTGCTGCGGGGGTTTGGTAGTTGCAAAAACATAACCGTTTTAGGGGTTTGGGGGGGTTGCGGGGGAACCTCTGGTGAGTGGGGTATGGTTGGGGCTGAGGGTCAGCGGGGGGTTTAAGGAGCATGGAGGGGGGGCGATGTTCCTTCCTGATATGTGAAGTGGAGGGAGCTGGGAGCAACGTTGGGGGCGGGAGCGGGGGCGGGAGGGAGGGGGGGCGGGAGGGGGGATGGGAGGGGGTGGTATAAAAACCGTATTACGCAACGGGACAGGATAGTTGGCGCATGGTCGGGGGGCGGGGGGGCTGCGATGGGCGGGTTTGGCGGGGTTGGGGGCCGCCCTGCTGAGCTGCAGGTACGGCAGTCAGTCCAGGTTCGTACGGCACTCACTAGATCGCGAACACCCCAGGTATCCGTAGTTCGAAGTACAGGTTACCGCTGCTGAAGCTCTCGCGGTACACCCGCAGGAAGCTCCGTACGTCCTGCGTGTCGTACCTGCGAGCAACCGGGCGCGAGGGAGCGAGCGAGTGATACCACCGACCAAGCGACGGAGCGCAACTCCCACTGGCCGTACGACATTTACGGCCTCCATACCCGGAAAACCCTCCATTCCAGCTACGGCGTCGCCCACTCACCCGCCCACTCACTGGCCCACTTTCTCGCCCACTCACTCACCCACCCACTCGCCCATGCACTCACTCACCCACCCATTCGCCCACTCACCTCGCCCCCTCACTCGCCCCCTCACTCGCCCCCTCACTCGCCTCCTCACGCGCCCCCTCACTCACCCACTCACTCGCCCATTCACGCGCCCACTCACCCGCCCACTCACTCACTCGCCCAGTCACTTACTCGTCCACTCACTCACTCGCCCACTCACCCGCCCACTCACTCACTCACCCAGTCACTCGCCCACCCACTCACCCTGCGGCTATCCACGCGTCCTCGTCGAGTTCCGAGAGCCGCATGGGGGTCACCTCTGCGGCCGACGACAGCGGAGCACAGCACAGCACAGCAGAATGGAGCGGTGCGGGGCGCAGCGAGCGGAACGCGTGGAGAGAGGAGCATGCGGACTGCGTGGAGAGAGGAGCATGCGGACTGCGTGGAGAGAGGAGCATGCGGAACGCGTGGAGTATCTCGCGAGTGCGCGGAGGACGTGTGTGAAGCATGATCGGAGAGCCAATCAGCATGATCGGAGAGACAATCAACATGTGATCGGAGAGACAATCAGCATGATCAGAGAACCAATCAGCATCATCGGAGAGACAACCAACGTACGCCTCACTTCGTGGGACGGCAGCCCCCCGACAGTTCGTCTGCCCAGGCTGTAGCTCCGACGGTTACCTCCGCGATTTCCCACCTTGCCGTACACTACACTACCCCCCGTTAGGTTACCCGGTCACCCGCCCGCAACCAAAACACACGCACCTGAGTTTGGCAGCAGCATCACCCTCTGGTGCTCCTCGGGCCCCGTGTATTCGTGCAGCAGCGCAAACGCGGCCGCCTGGCGGTGCAGCGGCGCGTGTGCGTTGATGGCAAAGTTGAGCGTGTCCAGGGGCACAATGTAATTCACCAGCACCCCGCCGCCGCCGGCATGCTCCGTGGCAAACGGGCATCGAGCGCGCGAGCACGGCAGCATCTCCCCCGTACGACGATCGAGTACGACAGGTGACCCGGGGGTCAACGCGACGCCCTGGCGGCCCCACATCTGGCTGGAGTTGTGCGAGGCGCGCTGTGCGAGAGAGATGTTGGTGATGTCGTGTGTATGTGTGCGTGTGGGGGGGGGGAGAGAAATGGGGGGAGAAGTGGGGGGAGGGGACCGGGGGGGGGGGGTAAGGGAAGGGCGGGACGGGAAAAGCGATGTCGGTTTGCAGGACGGCGCCATTGTGTTTCCGGGTTCGGTTCATAAGCTTCCGTTCCGGATACCAACTCCGTTTTTGAGTTCCGTCCTCGCTTGCTAGTGACACCCACGCCCCCTCCTACGGTGGGCCCCCTTCATGACCCTGTGCAGCTAAACGACGAGCACCTTGGAACTCCTGCCTCCCCTTCCGCCCTGCCTCCCCCTCCGCCCTGCCTCCCCCCTCCGCCCTGCCCTCTCCCTCCCCCTCCTCGCCCCCGTTCTAAACGGTTTTTCTCGCGTACACGGGTCTTCCTTGCAACCTCCCCGCCGGCCCCCCATCTCCCCCCTTCCCCGGCCCCCCCCTCGCCCCCTCGCGTAAACGGGTGGCGTAAAACCCGTTAACGCCACCCCCCCGCCCCCTCACCTTGAACGCATACGAGAACCCCCACATCATCAAGCACCGCCCCGTGGCCAGCATGTCGTACACCCCGAAGCAGGGGGTGCTGTCGGGTACGCTGTGCGCCTTGAGCGCCTTGAACAGCCGCAGAGCCTCGCGCATGGCGGGGCTGGTGTACAGCGGGTCCATGGTTTCGGAGTCAAACCACGTGCCGTGGCTGGGGCCGTTGAGCTGTACCATGGTGCCCACGATGTACATCAGGATGGCATGGGCGCTGCCGCAGGCTGAGGAGGGTGGGGGAAGGAGGGAGGGGAGGGGTGGTGGGGAGGAGGGAGGGGAGGGGGAAGGCGAGAGGTGGGGGGAGGGGGGAGGCGAGGGGTGGGCGGTGCTGGCTGCGAGTGCTGGCGCAGAGCCAAAGAGCCGGAGCAGGCTGGGGTGGGACTTCGAGGAAAACCCGTGGATGCGAGAAAAACCCCTACATCGCTGCTGCTGCTGCTGCTGGCTCACCCGGATTGGCCTCGAAGCAAAAGCCCAGGTCGGGCTGTCCCTGGCCCAGCTGGCCGTGACCGAACTTGTCCGCCACTGCCAGCGCCTCGTCCCACGTCTGAGGCACGGTGATGTTGTGGGCTGCGAACACGTCCCGCCGGTACAGCAGCTTGTACGACGTCAGCCACAGCGGCAGGGCGGAGTACTTGCCGGCGAAGGCTGAGGAGGATGCATCGCTATCAGCAGGCGGTTACGTACCCGGGGGCGGAGTGGGCGGCGGGGGCGGGAGAGGGGCCGGGGGGGGGGTTACATGAAAGAACCGGTAACGTGACGGGGGAAATGTAGCGTGTGTGTGGGGGGGGAGAGACCCGGTGGGGAGAGACCCGGTTACTCGACGGGGCCGGGGGGTTGGCATAAAAACCGTTTACACGACAAGGACAGGATAATGACGACGGGGGCGGGGGGGGGCGGGGGGGTCACTGATAGGTGCGTGAGGGGGTGAGAGAGTGAGTGAACTGGCTTTGATGTCTGCAACTAGGGAGCCACCCGAGATCATGCCACAAGCCTACGATGGTGGCGAACCGGGCCGCGGTAGCATGACGTGCATGCACTCGCTTGCAAACCGTGTATGCATGACTAACGTATGCGTGCGTGAAAATTCCCAATCCCCACCCACCCCCCTCACCCCCCATTCCCCCCAACCCCCATTCCCCCCAACCCCCATTCCCCCCACCTCCCTCACCCCCCACCGCACCAGGGTGCGTGTCCAACTAGGAATACGCTCCCCTCCCGGCTCGGCATCCCCACTCCGATGCAACCCCCCAGCCACCATTCCTCCCCCCTCCCCCCCAGGGTGTTCCCCGCGAACCCCAAACCCCACCAGCCCCCCAGCCCCCCAGGGCGCACCGAAAGGCAGCCGGAATGTCAGTCAGCCGGTAGCTCGCGTCGTTAATAAGCACGTTTGTCATATCGGCAAAGGCCCCGTGGTCGATGTCCTCGCCGAATACCTCCGCCCCGATCATCCAATAGTCATTGGGCCCCGGATCGCTGGCTGTAGGCCACACCTCGAGCCAGTTTTTGATATATTCAGCAATCGTCCTGGATTTGAAGCCGATATTGAGGCCGCTGCGGCTGTTGAACGACGCTAGGTACGTCTGGAACGATTGCTGTGTACCTACCGCCCAGAAAGTCCCGAACGCATCATGTTGGGGCGCCGTCTAGGGTGGGTGGGGTTGGGAAGGGCAGAGGTTGCCTCGAGCGTTGCGATGGTGGGCGGGTGCGTGGGTGTGCGAGTTCCGATGCGCGGAGGGCGCGGTGGGCCGGGGTGCGACAACTGCTGCAGGATTGGATTGGACAGGCTCTATTTCTGCCTTGAGGTGCACCGATGAAGCTCGTTTGGACGCTTTGCCGCTCCCCACGCACGCCATACTTTGCACGTACGCAATGTCACACCTTTACATACTCGACCCCACAAGTACCTGGTTCTCTGGAGCTGAGTAACCGAGCGAGCAGTCCCTTGTAATATTTGTCAGGCCGAGCCATAGAGACAGGTCGTCCCGTTGTTCGAGCGTTGCCTTGCAGCTGCAAATATGGACCAGACAGACACAAGGGGCATATCCGTGGTGCCGGCTCAGTATTACCCTTTCGCATAGCTGATAATCACGGAACACGCGTTGCAGCGACTGCTTCAAACGCAACACACTTACGCATCGCGTAGACGTGGAACAGCAGCAAGCAAGCACACTTCCTCCTGCTGCTGCCGCGCATCCTCCAAGCCGCTTTGTGTCACTGATTGCAGCTGTCCTCCAGCAATGGACGCCAGAACTAGCGATGCCAGCCAACCCCAACAACATCGCCGCGATATCAGCATTGCGGGCTTATAGTGAGACCTTAGCGTGAAGAACCTCAAGTTAAATGCTTCCATGGACAACTCTCCCTTCTTCCGAGGTTCCCGGGAACGTCAATGAAGTTGGCTTCCATATGGTACGCTGCTATCAGTTACTTTGTGTTTAAAAGGCAGAGCAAAACGCTTGCTGCTGGTGAACTGGCGAATAACACCGGCATACTGTGATATTGGGCGAGAAACGTACCGGTAATATACGGCGTCTCAATCTTAGTATTCGGCTGCTAATGGGCGACCCTGGGTGGCAACCAGGCAGGCTATACGTTGTCTTAAGGACGGATCAAACATAATCATGCCATGGGCTGGCCCATCATGGCTTCGCAGTTCCGAACGCCTAGGTGGTTGGAAACGGCAAAGCCCTGATTGCTGAGCTGAAATACAGACTTTTAGCCAACGAATTGATTTTCAAACTGTCAATGTCCCGTGAGACTAAAATTGGCAGCTAAGTCAGTGCCGTGCATGTTCACACAACGTCACGGTTAACTATACAGTACCTACCTCGAACTCGACTGAAGGAATACCTGGAGGAGTCAAATGATTACCGCATATCACTAAACAGTACACATACATCTACGAGCTGTGTAACCGGTGCAAAAACGGTTTTCAGGGTTTGGCAACTTAACATCTGAGGTTGGGACTGAGCGGACATGGGATATACGTGTTAAGTCATTTGTAATACATGTCACTACCGGTAGTCACTGTACAAGTTACAGCTACGGTGCGAGAGCAACGCTCTTGACTAGTTTACAACAATTCCATGACTAGCCGGATTTGGCAAGTTGAAGTACATACGCATTGCGAGGCGCGGATTACGAGTTGCGAGCACAGTGACTTTGTAACATACACGCGCTGAAGCCAAACCCTTAGAAGCCACGATAAGACGTCGGTGCACGTGTGCGCACATCGACCCTACCTGTAACGCCCTACACACCTTCCCGTGCTCGCCGTGCTCCATGTCCCCCCCCCTTGCTGTCCCGTGCTCCCCGAACACCCCTCCCGAGACCCGGGCAAGAAAGTTTAAGATTACACAACAAAGGAACAACAGGCAGGACAGCCGGCGGCAAACAGCGAGAGCCCAGGCCCCCTTGGCGCGGGAGGTATGTGTATAATAGCAGTCCTTAAGGCGGGCTCCAAGTCGTGAAGGCGAACCTTAAACAACCGTAAGAACCATGGTGCACGAGTATGACGACGAAGCGTGAGCCCCCCCTGCGTGAGTCACCGCGGGGTGCCCTTGCTGGCGCAGGGCTGCTTAAATAGGCTACACCGCGACTCCCCGCCTCGCGCTCGCGAGTGGCACTGCATGCAAATCGGGCCTGATGGCTGGGCTCGCCGTGTGACGTTTTTTTGCGGGCCCATGCGCAAAGCAGGCCTCATCGCTCCGTTCGGCTCATTCCGATGCCACCATGACATCTCACTCTAGCAGAGGGCTTTCGTGCGTGCAGGAAAATGGTACAAAACATGACAGCGATGGATGTGGCAGTGTGCCGAGGAGGAGCTTCCTGACAAGCAGGGAACCTGGCGCCGGTCCATGTGGTGTCGTACACGGTACGGGATGCCGTCGTACTGTGGACGTGAGCTCGCACGGCATCAAGCTCGATGCGGTACAGTTATGGGGCTGACCCAGTCGACGATGGCTTCTTGCAACGCTGCATCGGCGCCATTGCAACATTCAAGCGGCGCTAAAGCAACGTTAAAGCGGCGTTAAAGCCGCGTGTTTCGCCACATGTTTCCTGGCGCGCTGCCAGCTACGCACAGGACAGCGCGCTAAGTCCCCGGTGTCTTCAGGTCGTGCCGTACGAGCCGGGGGGGGTGGTGCTGCCATTGCATGTGCCGTCTTTCAGCTTCCAGGTCACACCCCCGGGTCGGCAGGCGCAGGAGGATCTGGATCTGGATCTGGTCACGAGGCTAGGGGCCGGATGTAGAGGGCGAGGGGGAGTTGTCCCGCGCGGCGATGAACACGGAGCCCTTGTCGCCGATGCTGATGCGGATCTGCGGGTGCGCCGGCACCGGAGGACACCCCAGCCAGGCGGGAAGCCAGGTGAGCAGGAAGGGAAGGGGGTTACAGAAAAGAACCGGTTACTCGACATGGGGGGCGAGGGGGGGGAGAGGAGACCCGGTTGCACGAAATAGGAGACGGAGGACAGAAGCTAGCCGGCGAATAGGCGAGGGAGGGGGCGGGCATCAGAGGCATTGGAGGAAGGCAGGGCGAGGCCGGGACAGGAGGGAGCAGGAGGGGGCTGTTGGGGGTACCGTACATTAAAGCGGTGTTTCAGTACAGGACGAAAGATAGCCGTACGTCCTCCGTCTCCTATGTCATGCAACTGGGTCTTCTCGCACCCCACCCCCACCCCATCCCCCCCGCCACCCCCACCCCACCCCACCGCGCACACACCTCGTCATCCAGGTACGGGGTGTCCACGAAACCGACCTACTCGAGGGAGGGGCAGCAGTCCCAAGACGGTTGGGGGTTGGGGGTTAGGTAGAGGCCGGGGGCCTGGCAGGTGTTCCAGGACACCCGCCGATCCTGGCTTTCGTCCCCTTGAGACCCCCTTACCATGACCCCCCCCCACCACGTCTGCCCTAAACGAATTTCCTCGCGTACACGGGTCTTCCTTGCAAAACCCCCCACCGCCACACACCTGCAGGCAGATCCCATCCCGCACACCCCATGTAGAGGCGCTGCACACTCAGGCGCCCCTCCCTCGAGTATCCCAGCGGGACACCCCACGCTGTGCCCCCTCGCTCGATGAAGCGCCGAATCCGCAGCAATGCAATGACATTGCCCCTCCCCTCCCCCATCCCCGGTCGTTTTCGTGTCAAAGGTTTTCACGCCACTCTCCCCTCCCCTCCCCCATCCCCTCCCACAGCCCCTCCTCCGTCCCTCCTCCGCCCCTCCTCCAGCCCCCGAAATAAGGGCCTCTTACCGGGTTCAGTAACGAGAGGGGCAGAGACAGCCTAGCGAGGGAGGGCCAGGGACGGGCAGTGGGGGGTTGTAACTTGCGCGAAACACGTGCCGTACAACCAAGCTCCTAAGCTAGGGGCCAACGAAGCCGGGCTTTACTGGAAGGCTCCCAGCTGTGGTGGCGGGCAGCGGCCCTGAAACCCTAAAACCCTAAAACCCTAAAACCCGCCACAGCCCCCTGCCTCGCTCACACCTACAACCGCTGGAGGCCCACCAGCGCTACTCTAACCACGCCTGCTCACCTCCCTGCTTTTCCTCCAGCTCGCCTCCCTACTTTCCCCCCAGCTCGCCCCCCTGCCCGCCCCCCCCCCCCCGCACCTGCGCTCTCCGTCCACCGTCAGGTCGAACGAGGTGAAGACCGCGCGGAGGCGCTGCTGGGGCTGGCCGGGGGACACCTGCTGGGGTGGCAGTAGCAGCGGCAGCAGTGGCGGCGGCAGCAGTGGCGGCGGCAGTAGCAGTAGCAGCAGCAGCAGTGGCGGCGGCAGCAGTGGCGGCAGTAGCAGCGGCCGTGACATGGGGAAGGGAGCCCCGTGTGCCGGGCCTTACTGCAGGATGAGGGGTGGTGAGGACGTCCGTGAACCGAAGTTGATCAAAGAAAGCAGGGGTGGTAGGAGCAAGAGCGGAGGGAGGGTTCGAGGAAGACCCGTGGCTGCCCGAAAAAACCGTTTACAACAGACGTTTTGAGATGCATGCTGGAGAACTGGGTTGGGGATACTAAAGCGTCAGGGGTGTGTGCGTGTGTGTGGTCAGGTGATGCACGAAGGAGGAGGATGGACCCACCTCGGTGATCTGGGCGGTGCCGTTGACGTTGACGCGGCACTGCCGCCCCCCCACCTCGAATCTGGCAGGAGGGGCAGAAGGGGAAGGAGGGGCAGGGGGTGGCGGGGGGGCAAGCTCGTGAAACGAAACCCGTGAACCGATTCCCGAGAAAGCGAATTCCTGGCTGTAGGCGCGGAGTATGGGGGCGGGTGTTGGATGCTAGGAGAAAAGTGGCGGGGGGGTTTCGAGGGGGGGGAGGACATGTACATGGCCACAGAGAGAGTGTGTATGTGTGTATGTATATGTGTAGAAGCGACGCGGAGGGATGCAGGGGGCCGGACGGCCGGTTGAGCGCCATCCCGCCAGGCGCCCCCTGTCCCCACCCTCCTGCTTCCTGCCGTACACGCTGTCGTACCTGGCCTGGTTCTCCACTCTTCCCGCCCGCGTGTCGAACACCTGCGCGGGGCCCGGGGGGGTTTTAGGGTTTCGCGGTGCGACTGATGCACCGGACCGCCGCTTTGAGCACCGCCGGGAAGGTCAACCGACGCGGCTGCCGGCATCCATGCAACTCCGGGCTCCAGGCTCCGGGCCCGGGTCCCCTCCCCTCCCGCTCCCGATCATATCAATTCACATCCAGGATCTTCCCTTAGGTCTGCCCCTCCCTTTGCACGAGTCACAAGCTGCCGGTCGCGCCGTACACCTACCTGGAAGTTGCCCCGCGCCTTGACGGGCCCCGAGGATGAGGCCCCCCTGGCACCAACCGCCGCGCCAGCTAGTACGGGCACGTAGCTGCGGCCGTGGTGGGTGCAGGAGGGGGGAGAGGAGGGAGGAGGGGGGAGGGGAGAGAGGAAGGGGGAGAGTTGGGAGGAGGGGGGAGAGGAGGGGGGAGGGGCAATGCGGGAGCAACGGGAAGTGAGGAGAGGTAGGCCATGGTGGCTGCCGGCATGCAAGGCAGTATGTTGGAAGAGGTGGTACCGGTATGTTGGAAGGGCCATTGGGCTAGGTGTGCTGCTGGTATGAGGGGCGAGGCGTAGGGGTGCGGCCATTGAGGCATGGAGAAGGGGGAGTGGGATCGCGAGGGGCCGAGGAGGTGTGTGTGCTCGTGTAGCCCACCCGAGCCCGAGCCAGCAGCCCCAGCCAGCCGCCTAACATCACCGACCCACCGACCCATCGACCCACCGGTATGGCCGCGGCGCCCTACCCAGCCCAGCACCCCCAAGCCCCGCCGTACGTGTAGAAGAAGCGGTAAGCAACGTCGTTGGCCAGCTGCAGCGGCGATAACACGGCGTCCAGAGCCCCACCCCCTGTGCTGCTGCTACTGCTGCTACTGCCGCTGCTACTGCTACTGCTGCTACTGCTGCTGCCCTGTCGGAGCGCGGACAGACTGGCGGTGTACAGCAGGACCCACCTGGCTCCAGGGAGGGGCAGGTCGGGCACGTGCGGGAGGGCACAGTAGTAAGGAGGGGTAAGAGCCTGGAAATGGGAAATGGGCCAAGCCTAACACGAAAGCTGGGACGAACAGGGAACTGTAAAAGGGCCTGCAAAGCACGATTAGCTGGGACGAACAGGGTAATCGTACAAGGGCTGGAAAGCACGATAAGAGGGGAGCGTTCAGCGAGAGCTTCAGAACGGAGGAGTGGCGGGGAGGGCCAGGCCGGGTAAGGATGCGCGGGTGGGTGCAGGGAGGTGCAAGGACCGAAAACACACGTGGGTCGAAGGAGGGAATCTGCTCAACATGAGCCGCGCATTAACCCCCTCTCTTATACCCCCCCCCGCACCCACTACATTTCCCCAGTCGCGTTACCGGTTCTTTTATTGTAACCCCGCTTCCGGACCCCGCACAGCCTCTGCGCTCCGGAACCAGCCAGCTGGCCCACGCACCGGCCGTTGATGAGGTCCGATGTGGCGGAGTTGGGGGTGGGGTTGAGGCGGCACAACTCGGTGATGGTTGAGTCCAGGGAGGACATGTCTGCGGGGCCCGGCAGCACGGCTGCATTCACCCTGCAGGAGGAGGGCGCGGGCACGGGCACGGGTGCGGGAGGGAGGGAGGGAGGAACGAGCGCATGTCAGAGTACGGCGTACGACGTACGGCAGGAGGTACCGTTTCCTCCGATGGGCTGTCTCGCCGCGTCTTTGCGGGAGTCCGCTTCCCCGACGTCTCCCCACCCTTATTGCCGCCCCGTCTGGCAGCAGACGGCGCCAATCGTGGCTGCGTCAGGCGCTTCAATAAGAGCATGTCCCACGGTGCGAGCACGATCAGCTGGGAGGCTCCGCCAGCGGGTGCGCTCGGGCACCACAGGACGATCGTCGTCGTGACAGGTCCAAAGGCCTTTGGTGACTCACTTGCTGACGAGTTGGCGGAGTTTTGTTTTGACCCGCGTGCGCGCCTCCGCGTCTTGCTGCTGCTGTTGGGGCGTTGGTGCCTGACTCCCTAGGGAGCCAATAATTGCTCTTGATGTAGTACACGGAGTTTGGCATGTTGCTTGGAGCCGGGGGGCTGCACCTGCTGTTGGCGCAGTGGGTTGATGCCTGAGTGCCGTGCAGCCGTTCCGTATCCCCTGCATGGTGATTTGTGGACCTGAATAACGAGGCTATAACGACCTCGGTCTTGGGCAATGGATGGAATAGTAGCGAATAGGAGCTACCGGTACGCTTATGATAGGGCTTCCGGTGCCGTAACGGCCACCGAAATGCGTGCTAAGCGTCTTCGAAATTACTTTTTATGTACATATAATCAGTACCAATATTATCACGATCTCAACACGTATGACCGCACGAGACCCACCGAAGCCCCAAAGAGGGTACGGCGGACAAAAAATAATGCTTCCGCTTTGACGGCACCACTATGGCGGGATACGTCTTCACTTCCGACCCAGACTATATTTCCCAACAGCATACAACTTGTAGGTTTTGCGAGCGACGGCCCTTCAAACGACTCGACTCCTAACACTCTTTATATGCATATTCCCGTTTGACACGCACCGTGGCATCCTAGTGAATAGCACACGTCACGTATATAGACTCGAAAGGCACAGCAGCGGACGCTAAGGAAGCGGCCTGGTCCGTTGAGCGAGTTGGAGCTGCGTCACAGCTGCCGGTGACCATGGGCACGCGGTGGACGGCATACCCTCCTTTCGCGCAACAGAGATAGAAATATTGGTAACACGTCAGCTTTACGCTTGGGCGTCGGCGACCTTGGCCGGCCTTCCTCAGGCTTTCCGCCGGCGCCCTGACACACCGTAGCTGACAGCCGGAGCTCGGCCATGGGATGCAGCTCTTCCATTCATGCGGCACCGCCTAGCGCGGCGGGTGACGCAGCTCAACAAGGTATGGGAGCGTACGACTGTGAGCAATTGCCGTCCACCGTGGCGTTTGCGTTGGCTTGTGCACCCAGTTAGGCCGCACGCAGCATGATATAGCAATTGGTGTCACATCGGTATCCACAGTTGCACCTGAAGGCGGGTGCAATCTTATCGGAACGAGGCACGATGCAGGTTCCCACGCGTTCGTGGTGTTCAAAGCTGCGACTGGTACCCATTAACCATCTACAACATAAACATACACGTTTTGTACTGCTTTACGTGCGTGCTCTTTTGTCGGGTGGGGAAAATGTGTGCGGCTCATCCATGCAGCTCGTCGAGGCACACTTTCGCATTGTAGAGCAATGCGGTGGGAAGGATCAGGCGGGGCGACCTGGGTGTGGCGATTCGTACACGAATATTGCCTCGAGGGCTCGGAAGGGTAGCTGGCACGAAAAGAGGTTGCTCGTTAACGAGAAATGCGCGGAAAGCACACTTCCCAGTCTGATTCACTTCTGGCAAGGTGGAATATGCTCTGGGATCGTACGTCAGTGGGATTGGAAGGAGGGCCTAGCGGTGGCGTGGGGCAGCCTGGGCGGGTGTGGGACGCGTGGGCGGCGCTCGGTGCCTTGTGGGTGAGTCAGGCGGGGTGCGGCTGGTTATCTGAACGGTCGCAAGGGCAAGGGCTTTTGGGTCTGCGTCGCAACGCAGCCATGGTGCCGTCCTCATTCACAAGCACCTACACGACACCGCTGCGGAGTGGAAATGGGGCAGGAGCGGAGTGGCTTTGGGCGTGTGGAGCATTATGCGCGCTTGGAGCGACAGCAGGATGGGGGGTTCGAACCCAGGACCGCGGGCGTGCCAGGTCGCAGAACCTGGTGTGTGCCTACCAATGCGAACGTGGGCGTCCTGGGCGCGTGCCAGTGGCTCTACTGGCGTTGGCGTTGGCGGCTGAGCGACATCAGCGGGCAGGTTTCTGCACTCTGGCGGCGATTTGAGTCGATCTCTCCCTAGCCCGGCACCCATACCAATGTCCCGCCGCCCGCAGCTGCACCCCCTAAGCTGCCTCACCAGCCCGCCCCCTCACCAGCAACCCCTCACCAGCCCGGCCCCCGTGCCCCCCCTACTACACGCTGTCGCGGCACCTCCCCCCACCTCCTGCCCCCCCAACTCCTCGCTGTCGCGGTACCCCCCCCCCCACCCCCCGCGAGTCACCGGCCCTTTTCTGGTCCCCCTTCCCCCCCGCAGGCACCAAGCCCCAGCCGGTGACCCCCGACTCCCGGCTGCTTCGGGGCCAGGCGTACTACGCCGCCGGCAAGGTCGCTGAGGCGCTCAAGGAGTTCAATGCCACCATATCCACCTGGCCCACCTACGCGCGAGGTGAGGCTGCAGCGGAGGATGCGGGGATGGGGCAGGATTGCGGGGATGGGGCAGGGTTGCGGGGGTGGGTCAGGATTGCGGGGATGGGGCAGGATTGCGGGCGCTGGGGGCTGTGTCGGGAATGTCGGGTGGGTGTCCAGCAGCAAGGGGTGACAGCGGCATCACATCAGGGCGGCCCCATGGGAGCCTCCCCCCCCCAACTCCATCTTCCTTGGCCTTGGTTTGTCGGCCGTGGATTCACGGATTACCCGGATTCCTTTACCCCCCCAAGGCATCCACGGCTACCTCCCCACCTGCCCGCTCCACCTGCCCGCCCCACCTGCCCGCCCCACCTGCCCGCCCCACCTGCCCGCCCCACCTGCCCGCCCCACCTGCCCGCCCCACCTGCCCGCCCCACCTGCCCGCCCTGCAGCCTACTTGGAACGCGGCAATGTGCGGCTGGACCAGCAGGACTACACACTGGCTGTGGGGGACTACACCATGGCACTGCAGCTGCAGGGGAACCTGCTGCAGGTGGGTGGGTGGGGTGGGTGGGGTGGCAGCTGCAGGGGAACCTACTGCAGGTGGGCGAGTGGGGTGGGTGGGGTGGCAGCTGCGGGGGAACCTGCTGCAGGTGGGAGGGGTGGCGCAGGACCGCGTTCTGGCCATGCGATGCGAAGTAGGAGGGGGGGGAAGCCACGGGAGCCCGCTGCAGATGGGGGAAGCCAGGGGAAGCCAGGGGAGCCCGCTGCAGATGGCAGGGTGGGGTTTTGAAGAAAGCCACCACCATCGCCACCATCACCATTACCACCACCACCACCACCACCACTACAACAACAATAATCGCCACCACCACCACCACCACCACAACCACCATTATCGCCACCACCGCCACCACCACCACCGCCACCACAATCGCCACCACCCCCACCACCGCCACCGCCAACACCACCACTACAACAACAACAATCGCTACGACCACCACCACTGCCACCACCCCACCCGGCACCCCCTCCCCTTCAACCACGTCGCGTAACCTGGTTTTCTCACCCAAACACACACGCAGGCGTACCTCATGCGCTGCCACGCGCGTATGGGGCTGCGGCAGCTGACGGAGGCGATGCAGGACGTGAAGGCGGCGGAGCGGTTGGACCCCGGTGAGCAGAACCCCCGATGATGGTTGACAGTTGACAGTTGTCGTTGTCCGTTGTGTCTTAGCTCAGTGGGCACCGCGTCTCGGCCCGTGGGCGTGGTTCCCGTCACGTGCAGCCGGCGGAGGGCCGGACGCATGATCCTCATGACATCCTCAAATGGGTCCAGTCGTCAGTGATTGAGTGGAGGGATGGAATGTAAACCGGTCATCGGGTTGGGTTGGAGGGAGGAGCCCTAACAGACGTAGGGGCAGCAAACGTGGCGACGACAAAGGCCAAGCGTGAAAGCAAAGAGTAAGGTTATCCGCACGCAAAACCAACGGAAGCTCCCGCAAATACGGGAGCGCGATGACAAGCACCACCACGACAAGCCTCCGCAGCTCCTATCCCACGAGACACGTCCGAAGCTGCGACCGACTAAAGAGATATTAATGGTTGACTAAAGAGATGTTTGCAATCCCCACCGCCTCCCGGTCGGTGCCAGATAATGCTCAAGTGAGAGCGCTCAAGGCACAGGTCCGTAAGGCCCAGGCGGGCGGCGGCACCTCCCCCGGCTCCCAGGGTGCGTGTGCGGACGATGATGACGCCTTCGCTGGGATGGACACGCCCAAGTCGACGCCGTCGCCGTCCGTCCGGAAGCTGTGTATGGTGTGCATGGATTCGGAGCGAGGTGAGTGGCGGGGCGCGGGCAGGGCGGAGGGCAGGGCGGAGGGCAGGGCGGAGGGCAGGGCGGAGGGCAGGGCGGTAGGGGGGGCCCAGGTCACGAGGAGGAGACGATTTGGGGGGTACAGTAACAGAATCGGTAACTCGACTGGGGAAATGTAGTGGGTGCATAACCTTCGGACACGATTTGGGGGTGGGGGGTGGGGTACCAAGGGGGATTACAATTAAACAAAACCAAGGGGGGGAGGCCCGGCTACGCAAGGGGGAGGTGTATGTGCTGGGAGCCACTGGCAGCGGCGCTGACTGGAGGCAACGCGTTTGGGAACCGAGTTGCTGTGTCCGGGTCCAGTAAAGCTTGACGGACCTCGCCCTCCCCCCCCTCGCCCTCCGTCCCGCCTCCTCCTCTGCCCCCAAGAGTGCCGGCTGCGGCCCTGCATGCACGCAGCGCTGTGCGTGGATTGCGCCGAGTGCCTTATGGCTCGCGGGTACGGCTGCCCCATCTGCTCGTCCAAGATCGAGCAAGTGGAGAGGGGAGCCTTCATGCGCACCTTCACTGTGGAGGAGGCGCAAGGGTGGGTGCGGGGAGGGCAAGGGAGGGCAGGGCAGGGGAGGGGAGGGGAGGGGAGGGGGGGGGCGGGCGGGGCGGCGCAAACACACCACGCGGCGCAGCACAGCGCAGCACGTCGTGCGTCCGTAAGACTGTTTCTGAGGGCTGACTTGAAGGGCGCGCATCGCCCCCCAGCCAGCCGGCTGCGAGTCCACAGTCCGGCTGCTCCGAAACCTCGGCCAAACCTCATCCCCATCCCATCCATCTCCGACCCCTCCTGTGCCCACCTTGTCCCCTCCCCGCCCCTTCCCCGCCTCACCCTTCCCGCTCACACCCCACTCCTCCCCGCTCCCCTCCACCCGCCCCCGCCCCCCCCAACCCAAACCCCCAAACCCTAAAACCCTTCCCCCCCGACCCCCGCCGCCACCACCATCATCGCAGCATCGTCGCCAGTGCCCGGGTCGTTGCCACCATGCCTTCCCCGGGCAAATCGCCGCTGGGGCGCCGCTTCGCTCCAGGCGGCGGGCCCCCTGGAGCACCCTCCCTGGACAACATCGTGGAGGTAGACGAGGAGGCGCACGCCACCGCCGACGCCGCTGACGCGGCGGCGGCGCAGCGCGCCCTCTCCATTGACAGCGGCGCGTCCAGTCTGCCGGCGGCGCCGACGGTGCTTCTGGACCCTCATCCCCTGGCAACACGAGCGCAGAGCGCGTCCAGGCGGGGCGGCGGCGGCGGCGGCGGCGGCGCGCTTGGGGAAGGGGGAGGAGCGGCGGACTTGGAAACGCCGCCCACGCCGACGCTGCCCGGGGTGGTCATGGTTTTGGAGGAGGAGGAAGGTGGTTCCGGAGCCGACGCCTCGGACGTGACGCGCGCCGGCAGCACGGATCGGTTTGGAAGCACCAGCGCCACCGACGGGGGGTGTACGACCAGCGCCGCCGGCGGAGCCGGCGGCGGAGCCGGCGATAGCGATGGCGACGGGGAGGGCTCCCCGGGGGCCTTATCTGCCGTGGCATCCGCCTACATGGCAAACAGCCTTGCGGATTGGATCGACGTTCATCAGGACGCAGACACACCCAGAAATGCAGCGCCGCCGGGGGCGGCGGCGCCGCCGCCGCCGCCACGAACCCCACCGACGCCGCCGCCGCCGCCGCCGGCGGCGGCCTCCCAATCCCGTCCTCGCGG
Organism: Yamagishiella unicocca; assembly: GCA_003116995.1. Taxonomy (NCBI): domain Eukaryota; kingdom Viridiplantae; phylum Chlorophyta; class Chlorophyceae; order Chlamydomonadales; family Volvocaceae; genus Yamagishiella; species Yamagishiella unicocca. The sequence goes on from BDSL01000039.1 coordinate 314,056, forward strand.
AGAGAGCTTTGTGGGCTTCGCATCCTCTGGGCCCGCAAGCGCCGCCGCCGCTGGCGGGCCGGGGCCAGTGGCGGAGGGGCGATGCCGGCCCGACGCGGCGGCGGGTGCGCACGCGGCAGGCTGCGGGGTGGTTGGGCGTGTTTTCTTTCACGGGGCGACTCCCTGGAGGCAGCAGTCGTGCTCCGCCCGGTCTCTGGCGGTCCGGGCAGACCCTCCTGCAGACTACCGCCATCCCGCGGGCTGCAGCTGCAGTGGGCCGGGCTGCAGGCCCTCCGGATCCAGTTCCGGATCCGGTTCCGGTTCCGCCGCCTCCTCCCGCCAGTGCCTGCGGAGAGCTGGCAGCTTCGGCCAAGGCCGTACGACACCGTACGACTGCGGTGGCGGCATCAGCGTCAGCGGTCGGAGGGACGGCTGCTTGGGCGGGGGAAATGGGGCAGCGGGCGGGGGGAGTGCTGGTGTGCCGTCCGCTCGACCGACGCCCGGGAGAACACCAGCCTCGGCCGCGCCGCGCCCCCCTCGCGCGCCCGGGATTCTCGCAGACAGGCGGTTAACGGTTGGTAACGGCAGCAGCGGGCGAGGGCGTGGCGGCGGTTTGGTCACAGCGGCTGCGCAGGAGGCATAGGGAGGCTGTGTCTTTCACGAGCCGTGACGCAAAGCCTGCAGCTCTGCACCGGCGGCTGCCGGCCGGTGAGAACCCCCGGTGACGGAACGTTTATTCTTATTTTTCGACATGCGAGTCTGCTGCCGGCGGCTGCCCTTCCCCTCCTGCCTTGACGGGCCGGGCATTGCGGGGCGGGGATCCGACCCATGGGCCGGCGGCGGGGCCGGGCGGCGGCTGCTGACGCTGGCCGTGTATGGCCAGATTGCAGCAGTGTGCATTGGGTATCATCGACATTACCAACCCCTGGTTTCTTGGGACACGACGAGGACGTGCACGGTGCACGGCGGCTGACCCCCGCCTCCAGGACGTCGTGCAGCTCACTCGCAGCCGCATTACCCTTGCCCTATCGCGGGCCCGGTTCCGCCTCCTCGTCGGCTTCCCCGCACGCCCTCCGCACGCTCCTCCGCACGCTCCTCCGCACGCTCCTCCACACGCTCCTCCACACGCTCCTCCACACGCCGTGTCCGAATGGTGCCGCGCTCCAGGGCAAGGGGCGTTGCATCTCGGTTGGCTGGAGGCAGGGGAGGAGTCGTGGGTTGTTGCGGGGTGCGGGGTGGAGGAGCACGCGGCCGACGCCCGTCCCAAGTTGCAGCCGGATTGCAGCCATGACGATGACTGGTGTGTGCGTGTGTGTACTGTGTTTGAAGCTCCTTGAAGCTAGGTCTTCGAGGGGGCTGGTGCCCGCGGATCGGGAGCATGCAACCATGCGGGGGCACCCTACCCGGGGTCCCAACCCCGGTTACCACTGCCTTGCTACACGGAGTACAAAATCGACTCCGCGACGCGACAACCGTGCCGTACGTGCCGTACGACCACTTTCTTGCCGTGCGTGTGGCCGCACGCACATGCGCCGCCTCTCCCGGCGCAACTCCCACACCTGCTGCGAGGGCCGCCGCCGCCGGACGAGGGCACCGGGGGGGGGGGCGCGAGCTGGACATCGGGCTGGACCGCGCGCTGGACGCGGGCTCATCTAGTCGACTGGAGGCGGGGGGGCTTGATGTCGTAGCGGGGCTGGCTGGCTGGCTGACTAGATGGCTCGTGTGCCTGGCGCTGGTCGGGCGCTCATGTTGTTGACGGAGCTGGCTGGCTGGCTGGCTGGCTGGCTGGCTGGCAGGCTCATGTCGGTTCGCACGTCGTGGTGTGGGCGCTGCGATGCGCGTCAGACCGCGCGGCGAGCCCCCGCAGGCGCCCTCGCTGCAGGTGCAGGGGGCCTCTTCTGCTCCCGCGGTGGGTCCTTAGTCCGCGGGAGACCGCGGGCGCATGTGGACTGGGTACGTGTGCTGGCGCCGGCTGTGCTGCTGGCTGTGCTGCTGGCTGTGCTGCTGGCTGTGCTGCTGGCTGTGCTGCTGGCTGTGCTGCCGGCTGTGCTGCCGGCTGTGCTGCCGGCTGTGCTGCCGGCTGTGCTGCTGGTGGCGCAGGTCCGACGCTGCTGGCAGGAGGGGGGGGTGCTGCTGAGCGGCGCTCAGGCGCGGTTTGCGCGGGTGGGTGGCGGGCGGGTGGGTGGCGGGCGGGTGGGTGGGTCGTGGCCGGGCGGCGGCCGGGGAGCGCACTGCGGGCCGGCGCCAACGCGTGAACCCGGTTACACATCTTTCACGGGGTAGGTGGTCTTGGACTTGCTGCCGCGGTGGGGGCTGAGGGAGGACGCGCAAGCGCTGGCGGTTGGTGTACGATTTCTGTTTGTACGTTTGGCTGCCGTTGCGGGAGTTGCGCTCGTGTGAGAAGCTGCCATTTTGGCTTTTGGGAGCTTCGCGAATAAACGCCCTTGTCGCCGACACACCCTATACATGTTCCCAACACCTCGGCGACTTGGGATGGGGGGGGGCGTAGGGCGCGACGGTGTACGGCAGCGGTGCCGTCGCCCGTCGCCGCCGACCACGACTACGACGGCAGGATGCATGATGATCACTCCAGGGAAGGGTGTGTACTTTTGCTTGGCTGGATGTTTCGAGTTAATTTACCGCTAACCCGCTGGGCGGTTTTATAAAAGAAATCCGAATCCACACGGCCGACAAACCGCTGTGTAGGTGGGTGCCCTGTCATCGGCGGAGACGACCCCATCAGGGGAAGCGCTAGTCGCGAGCACACCGTTCTGTGGGGCCTTATGGTGAGATGTACGGCTCGAAGGGCGTCGGGAAGGACTTGAGCGCCAAGTGCATACACACTGTCTGTTAGCGGGTGGTGCGGGTGGCTGGTGGTCGGTGGGGTATGAGTGGGGTCGGCATCATGGATTCACGGCGGGGCCGGCACCATGAAATTCGTGATGGATTTCATGGTGGGGCCGGCATTTGTCACGAGGCGAGGCGATGAGGGTAGAGAGGCGGAGTGGTGGTGAGGCGGCGACGGAAGGGGGGGGGCTGCAATGAATACCCGGAAGAGGGTGTGTTTTATAAATGCTGAGCTGAGCCGCGAAGGAGACGGAGGGTGTGTGTGTGTGTGTATGTCTGTGAACGGGCTGCTGCGGGAGCATGACCACAGCAGTTTGGCCGTTGCTGCCGCTTTTCAACTAAATGTAAGGGCACCACACAATAACGGTGATGATGTGCCGGAGGTGCAGCGGGCGCCAGCCCCCCGCTCCATCACCTGCCGGGTATCTGCCCGCTGTCGCAAGATCGGGATCGTATGTAAAACCAGGATCTTGAACGGTACGACACCGAAATCCACACGCCCCAGCTCATCCCCAGTCCGCATCAACTCCAGACCTTCCCCTCGCCTCCGCCGACGGCGCTGCTGGACCCAAGCCTCGTGCTGTGCCGTTTGTCGTTACATGACCCCGTCTGGGTGCGGCTCCGGCCCCTCCTCTAAACCACATGGGGGTTGGGGGTCCGAGGAAGACCCGTGGCTGCCCGAAAAAACCGTTTAGAACAGAGGGGGGGGACGGAGCACCGCCGGCCCAGCTAAACCCCGCACCGGCATGCGAACACCATCACGGGCACGTGGTCCCAGCTCTTCAAGCGCCGCCATACATCCAGCCTTTGCAGCAAGGTGTCCTGGGAACACCGCCTTGGCTCGGAGTTACCCTAGTTCGGGAGGCCTTCGCCACCCTGAAGGCTTCGGATGCAAGCTCGCAACCACCACCACCACCACACGCACCAGCGTCACCGCCACCACCACCACCACCGCCACCACCGCCACCACCACCGCCACCGCCACCGCCACCACCACCGCCACCGCCACCACCACCTTCCAAGCCCAATTGGAACCACCGCAGTGGCAGAGCACGTATGTAAACGGTGCCGCGCTCACCCTCCCTCCAATATCCGCTTCACCGAGCTCACACACCTCTCGCCTCCCGCCTCAAACGACCGCTCCCCTCCCCACTGCCCGCAGTACGACACATCGCGCATCGCCGTACAACGTCCGCGGCTCATTCTCATTCGGCGGCTCAGTTCCGGTACTGAGCCGCCGCACACTCGTTCGTCAGGCGTCCGTCAGGGTTTCGCCGCCCCGGCACAGCGCCCCCCCCCGCCCTGTCCGCCGACGGGTCTTCCTCGAAGCCCTGTCCGCCGACCATGCGCCCACTATCCTGTCTTTTTCGTGTCCACGGTTTTCACGCCACCCCCGCCCTCCCTTTCCCCGCCCATGGTGCTGCGGCCGGTCTCGGCCGCCGCCCTTTATTGCGCCGCTGCCGCGTGCTGGCTCTCCTGCCTCCGCGCCGATGCCGTGTTCAGCAGCTGCAAGATGTTTTCGTACGCCACCAGCGTGACCGCGCTCTGCGGCATAACGCGCAGCAGTGCCGGCCCCAGGCCCTTGTAGAAGCCCCTGAAGCCCTCGCGCTGCCACGTCAGCCTCAGCACCTGGGAGCAGAGACACAAACACAAACATAAACACAAAGGTGGCGGGGTAATTTAAGGTTTTTAGGTTGTAGGACTACAAGCGGGGGCCTGGCCGCTAGTAACCCGCCCCCACCGGTACAAGCGGGGGCCTGGCCACTAGTAACCCGCCCCCACCGGTACAAGCAGGGGCCTGGCCACTAGTAACCCGCCCCCACCGGTACAAGCAGGGGCCTGGCCGCTAGTAACCCGCCCCCACCGGTACAAGCGGGGGCCTGGCCACTAGTAACCCGCCCCCACCGGTACAAGCGGGGGCCTGGCCACTAGTAACCCGCCCCCACCGGTACAAGCGGGGGCCTGGCCACTAGTAACCCGCCCCCACCGGTACAAGCAGGGGCCTGGCCGCTAGTAACCCGCCCCCACCGGTACAAGCGGGGGCCTGGCCGCTAGTAACCCGCCCCCACCGGTACAAGCGGGGGCCTGGCCACTAGTAACCCGCCCCCACCGGTACAAGCAGGGGCCTGGCCGCTAGTAACCCGCCCCCACCGGTACAAGCGGCCGCCTGGCCACTAGTAACCCGCCCCCACCGGTACAAGCAGGGGCCTGGCCACTAGTAACCCGCCCCCACCGGTACAAGCAGGGGCCTGGCCGCTACTAGTATCCCGCCCCCACCGGTACAAGCTGGGGCCTGGCCACTAGTAACCCGCCCCCACCGGTACAAGCGGGGGCCTGGCCACTAGTAACCCGCCCCCACCGGTACAAGCGGGGGCCTGGCCACTAGTAACCCGCCCCCACCGGTACAAGCGGGGGCCTGGCCACTAGTATCCCGCCCCCACCGGTACAAGCGGGGGCCTGGCCACTAGTATCCCGCCCCCACCGGTACAAGCGGGGGCCTGGCCACTAGTAACCCGCCCCCACCGGTACAAGCGGGGGCCTGGCCACTAGTAACCCGCCCCCACCGGTACAAGCAGGGGCCTGGCCACTAGTAACCCGCCCCCACCGGTACAAGCGGGGGCCTGGCCACTAGTAACCCGCCCCCACCGGTACAAGCAGGGGCCTGGCCACTAGTAACCCGCCCCCACCGGTACAAGCGGGGGCCTGGCCACTAGTAACACGCCCCCACCGGTACAAGCAGGGGCCTGGCCGCTAGTAACCCGCCCCCACCGGTACAAGCGGGGCCCTGGCCGCTAGTACCCCGCCCCCACCGGTTGCCTGAGCCCCTACTTCAGACCCGCCCCACAGCCTCAACATCCTATGGAGCCGTCGCCACCCTAAAGCCCTAACGGCTGCAGCACCTGGCGGGTGGAGTTGTACACCAGCGTGCGGCCGTCGTCCATCCGCTGCTGCAGCCGGGAGCGCACCACCTGGGCAGGTAGCGGTTGGGGGTTGGCGGTTAGCGGTTGGGGCAGAAAAACACACTTCCCCGGCTCCCCCGACAGTTCTCGCCTCCCCCTCATCGCCCCTTAGGGGGTGGGGGTGGGGCTAATAAAAAGAAATCCGCGAGTCCACGGCCGACAAACCAGGGGGCCGGGTTACAAAAGGAATCCACGAATCCACGGCCGACAAACGGGGGGTCGGGTTATAAAAGAAATCCGCGAATCCACGGCCGACAAACCAAAGGGGGGATTATAACAGGGAGGGCTGTGCGCACCTGGGACGGGTACGTGGTGACGCTGGCTGTCAGCTTGGACGAGGCGGCGAACAGCGACAGCTCCCCCGTGCCCAGCGGCCGGTCACCCTCGTCGGCCTCGCGACCCATCCGCGCAGCGAAGTACTTCAGCTCGTCGTACACGGCAAACTGTACGGCGCCGTGCATGGTTTGCTGCAGCGAGGTACGAGGTGCGCGCAGCGCAGCGCAGCGGGAGGGTGAGGGCGGGAGGGTGTTTGGATTGACGTTTGGGATGGGGGGGGGGCAAACAGGACGAGGTCGGGGGTTGGGGTTTCGGGGCGTTATGGGTTTCGGGGCATTGGAAGGTTCGGGGCGTTTGGGTGTGAGGCAGGGAGCTGCTGCCGGCTCCCACCGAGCGGTCCCCAGTCACCACGTGACCGCGCCGCTCGTTCCCGCCCACCTGTCTCCAGCAACCGCCGTAATCATCTTTGCCCTCCCGTGTCGCGAAACACAGCCTTACAGGGGCTGCTACCAACTTAGGACAGCCCCAATCTAGCCCCCTTTCATGCCCTTCCATGCCCTTCCCACCCTCCTCGCTCCCTCCCGCCGTCCTCGCCCGGGTCCGCTCCTTCCCACAAGCACTTCCTAATCCCCTCCCCTCCCCTCCCGTCCCCTCCCCTCCCCTCTTCCCACCGACCCCTTACCCCGCTTCCACCTAAACCAAGTTTTCCAGCATGCAGCCATCAACAATGTAGCAAACGTTTCCTAACCGCTGTCACTCCTAAAGGCCGACCAAACGGGTTTCCTCCCAACCCGCCGTCCACCGCACTACCGGCACCCCCTGCCGGCAGCAGGTCCCCGCCTGCCACCCCCCAACCTGCACCACCCACCAGCACCAGGGAGGGCCCCAGCCCCGTGAGCACCACCCACCAGCACCAGGGAGGGCCCCAGCCCCGTGAGCACCACCCACCAGCACCAGGGAGGGCCCCAGCCCCGTGAGCACCACCCACCAGCACCAGGAGGGCCCCAGCCCCGTGAGCACCACCCACCAGCACCAGGGAGGGCCCCAGCCCCGTGAGCACCACCCACCAGCACCAGGGAGGGCCCCAGCCCCGTGAGCACCACCCACCAGCACCAGGGAGGGCCCCAGCCCCGTGAGCACCACCCACCAGCACCAGGGAGGGCCCCAGCCCCGTGAGCACCACCCACCAGCACCAGGGAGGGCCCCAGCCCCGTGAGCACCACCCACCAGCACCAGGGAGGGCCCCAGCCCCGTGAGCACCACCCACCAGCACCAGGGAGGGCCCCAGCCCCGTGAGCACCACCCACCAGCACCAGGGAGGGCCCCAGCCCCGTGAGCACCACCCACCAGCACCAGGGAAGGCCCCAGCCCCTTGTAGAATCCTCGTAGCCCCTCCTCCCGACCGATGCGGACCACTGCGTCCAAGAAGCCGTTGTACGGCATGAACTGCCGCGTCGCCGCGGCGGCGGCGCCCGCGGCCGCCGCCCCGGCGGCGCCCGCGGCGGCTGCCAGGGGCAGGCGCTGCAGCTGCAGTCGCGTCTTCACCAGCCAGATGGGGTTCGTGAGGAGGCATACCTGGGGGTCGGGAGTCGAGGTAGGGGGGCGGTTTGGGGGCGGTTTGGGGGCGGTTTGGGGGCGGTTTGGGGGCGGTTTGGGGGCGGGTTATAGCAAAGTCTTTTGCCACCTCTCATGTGGGTTCTCGTGGCACCTATCCAAAAGCCGGTTGGGACCCGCGCTGGCGGCCACCCTGGAGTCGTCGCTGGGGCCCCCACCCTGGAGTCGTCGCTGTTGCCCCCACCCTGGAGTCGTCGCTGGAGCTCCCACCGCCCATGGCCAACAGCCGTACGGCTGCCGGTGACCTTCACGTCACAGGACGGGGGCCGGTATAGTCGTTGGTGCAACTACCTGGACCCATCCGTACTGCCCTTATCCCCGTGCTGCTCCGACGTCACCCATGCCGCCGCCCCGACCGCCCTCACCCGGGCGGCTCTTCCCTTGCGCCCCTGGAGCCATCCTTACCAAACACCGCCGGTACAGCTGCGACCACCCCACCGACCCACCAAGCCACCGACCCCACCCCACCGACCCACCACCCACCCCTGATACTCACCGACCCACCGACCCCACCCCACCGACCCACCATTGCCCCCGCCTGTGCCGCACTGGCCATATTCCACCCCGCGCTGAGACGATCCTTCTCCTGCCAGCGGCAGTGCCACGCCTTCACAGCCTCGTAGATAGCAAAGTAAGCGGCCCAAGACGCACCTAATCCGGGTCAATCAGCACGAGGCGAGGGGGAGCGGGTTGCGGGAAGTGAGGGGAAAGGGGGCAGAGCGACCCAGATGGCATGGTGGGGGGGGGAAGAGCGCCTGTGGCCGTGGTGGCTGTGGAGGGCCTGTGGCCGTGGTGGCCGTGGTGGCTGGAAAACGAGGGTGGATCCCCCACATGCTCATGTTCGTAGGCTTTGCCGATTGCCAGTCTGCTGGGTGAGGACAGCTTACCCGAGCCGATCAGCGCAGGCGTTAACCCCTTGTAGAATGACTTCCAGCCCTCCTGCTTAAGCACGCTGCGCGCCGCGTCAATCGCGTTCTTGTACTGTGGAACCGTCAGGCTCGCTCCATCTTGCACTGCCTCCAGTTAGGTGCGGCAGACGGCGCATACTGATCTTAAGTGCGTGATCAGGCAAACAGCATGGCCGCCGCCGTCAGCGCCGCGGTCAGCTCACCCTGCAGTCGCGTCTTGATGACATCGAAGGGGTGCAAGAAAAGCACCGCCGCCGAGCCCGCCATGCCGCCAGCTATCATGTTGTTCCATTGATTCTTCTCGGGCCGTTGCACCGCCGCCATCTTTGGCGCCTCCCGCTCTGTGAAGCTACCGGCGCGTTTAGGACTCGCGCAGCACGGGTTTCATAGAGAACATATCGTATTTGCGAGATAATATCCTGTACAGTCCGTGTGTGGATACAGTGGAAGCTGAGAGAGCGACCGTCGCAATCAGATGGTGGTGCGAAAGTCCTTCAACATAAAATTCATGATAGCAGATAAATTAAATGGATGCAGCCGTTTGAACGTCTATGATTTGTAAATGGCGACATGCGATACTATGCGATGCTATGTGCACCTGGCACCTGGCTTCTGAAAGCAGTTAGCTTTCATCATATAAAGGGACCCCCAATCAGACAGCTTTAGGCAACAAGTAGCACCAAGGTTGACAGCATACAAAGGAGACCGTTAACAAGCTAGGCAACAAGGGCTCTTGTTCCCGACACACCATGCTGGGCTCACGCTATGCGCCCTGCTATTAGCAGCATCCCTACATTTTTTCAGTCATTTAAAACAAGCATAAGGCATCTGCCAAGTACACTTGCAACGCTCGCGTGGCCAGCTTCCCGCGACGACTCACTTGACGACCGAAGGCCGCCTGCTGCTGTCCTCTCACGCATCCAAGATCTGCTTGAAGACATTCCTCAATTGTTTCTTGTTACATCAGCGCTGGTGTTCGCCGGAGCTGGCCTTGCGTTGGCCTTGGGGCCCTGGGCCCGCGCGGCTGCTTCCAATCCGGGAGGCCCCATCACCAGTAGCAGCAGCAACCGGGACCTCTGGCGCTGGCGCTACCTCCGACCCGCCCCGACACCGCGGACTGCCTTTCGACATGTCGTACGCCTCATAAGGCGCCCCGCCTACCGGACGCTGCTAGCCATGAAGAGCTTCAGCTCGCTCTTCGGCAGCTTCACGCTCGCAGGCGCCGGCGTGAGCAGCCCAGACGCCGCAAGGGCGCAACATGAGCTCTTCCTGAAAAACCGCCAGAAGCTGCAAGGGTACCACCAGCTGGCAAAGGTGCGTGACGTGACGGTCCCGTCGCTTGTGCGACCCTGGGGCAAAAGAGGTGGCGGGCTGGTACAAGGAACAACGAAAAGTAGTAAAAATGATAGACTCCGACATGCTTTCGGCTACCCCGGGAAGGTCGATCTGGGTCACGAGATAGCGTCAAGAGGTGATAGCGCCTCATGACACTCACGGAAGCTCTTTGCTAGTGTACGATACATACTCTTCTCGTACTTCCGCCGTACCCGACCACTCCCTCCGTATCGCAGGAAGCTCTTGAGCGCGCCTTCGCCGCCGACCAAGCGGGACGGTACGACGCAGCCGCCCGGCTGTACGGCACAGGCCTGGAGGCGGCCCGCGAGGGCCTTGCGCTCTCGGTGGGGCCGGGCAGCGGCCTGGGCCCCCTGGCGGACAGCGTCGCGGGCTGGCGGGGGGACCTGGAGACGTGGCTGCGGGACGTGACAGCTAGGTGAGGAGCGTGAGGGGTGGGAGGGGGGGGGTGGGGGGGGGGTTCGAGGAAGACCCGTGGATGCCCGAAAAAACCGTTTAGGACAGACGTTTTGAGATGCATGCTGAAGAACTGGGGTGGGATGGGATGGGGTGGGGTGGGGTGGGGTGGGGTGGGGTGGGGTGGGGGCCGGGAGGCGGCTGGTGCTGGGGCGGCGGTGGTGTGGGGTGTTGTAAGGGGCAGATGCTGTGAGTAGGCGAGGCGGGGTTCGAGGGAAACCCGTGGATGTCCGAAAAAAATCGTTTAAAACAGAAGTTTTGAGATGCATGCGGGAGAACTGGGTTGGGGATACGAAAGCCGAAGGTCGTAATATGACCTTAGGCGGGGCGGGGTGGGATCTGATCTGATCTGAGCAGGGAGGCAGCAACGGAGCTGTGTGGAGCTGCGGACCCTACGGTGTTTCGGCCCTGGCTGGCATCAGTAGTGTACGCGTGCCTCATCTCACGAGCACCACGCATCTCCCCTTCAGCGATATCCCCTTCAGTTGAGTCGAGTCGCGAGCAACCAACGGCTGCTTCCGCCCCCACAGCTCCCTTCTTGCTCTCTACCAGATCCGCCCTCTCTCTGCGCCTTCATACCCTGCCCCCCCCCATCATCCTGCATGTCGAGTAACCGGGTCTTCCTGACCCCCCCTTCTCCTCCATCCCCCCCCCGCCCCTCCTGCCCCCCCTGCGGGCGCCTCGCTGCAGGCTGCAAGCCTTTGAGTCCGGCACCGCCTCCAGCTCTGCGACACCCGCGGTGCGACCCGTGCCGCACGCCGCAATCACACAACGACAGCCGCCACAGCAGCAGCAGCAGCAGCAGAGAGCCGGCGCCGTCGCAGCGGCCGCAGGTGAGGGAGGCCTTGGGGGGAACGAGGTGCGGTGAGCGAGAGCTCGCCTGGCGTAAGAGGTGGTAGAGCGGGTGGCGGGGTACAGCTACACCTCTCGCAGCAGCACCAGCACCAGCACCAGGGGTCGAACGGCGAGACATGTCTTCTCACTTGTTCTCACTTGGCGGAGGATGGGTGGAGGGTGGGTGCTGAGGTGGGCCCTTCCCCCGTCCGACGGCATGTACCTGACACATGTCACACGTACCGAGCGCTGCCGTCGTATGGACAAACGCTGCGTTGGTCGACCTCCCCCTTCAGTACCTACGCTATAGCACGTGCGTCCGCCCACAGCCTTTGCGCCCCTCTCCCCCCTGGCGCCCCTTCATTGACTTCGACACAGGGAGACCCATGTCCACCGGCCGCGCCCGCCCTCCGCCGGCGCCGCCGCCGGTCGGCTCCAAATCCGTTGTCGTACAACGCCCCGGCCCAGCCCGCATCGCCGCTCCCCGCGCCGCCGCCAACGCCGCCCCCGCCGCCGCCGCCGCCGCCGCCGGCCGTGAGGACGGGCTTCAGAAGTACCGCGACGCAGTGTCTTGCGAGATCCTGGATGCGTCGCCGTCTGTCAAGTGGGACGACATAGCGGGTCTGACCACCGCCAAGTCGGCGCTGACGGAGGCGGTCATCCTGCCGGCTCTGAGGCCGGACCTGTTCAAGGGGCTGAGGGCGCCCGTGCGAGGGATACTGCTGTACGGACCGCCGGGGAACGGCAAGGTACGGCAAGGCGGCGACGCAGGCGGGTGGGGACGGGACGGGCATGCGGGTTTTGCTGCGCAGCCTCCTGCAGGGGCCTGGGGGACCACTGGGGTACGTGGAGACGACCGGCCAGCCTCTCGCCCCGGCCCCCTAAGCACCCCCGGCCCGCAGGGGTTGGCCGTTTCCGCTGTTAGGGTTGCGCTGTCCTGACAATTACCCAATACCCCTACCCCTCCTCCTGTTCCGGCCCCCTTGCTACCGGTATTATACCCATGCATTGTAACCGGTATGTATACCACCCCCCCTTGCCCCGCAACCAGGTGTCCGAAGCCTAAGCGCCAGCTACACTTCCCATGTCGGTTAAGCGGGTCTTATTGCAAACCTAATTGCCCCTTCTGCAGACCATGCTGGCCAAGGCCCTGGCTGCCGAGTCCCGCGCGACCTTCTTCAACATCTCGGCCTCCTCGCTGACCAGCAAGTGAGTGCAGGCCGGGATGTGCCGTACCGAAGACAGCGCGCGACACCCCCCGCCTCAGATGACACCCCCCAAACCCCTCCCCTGTCCCATCCACCGAACCCCTCCCCTGTCCCATCCACCGAAAAGTGCCGAATGCCACATTCCTTCCCCTGCCTCCTTGCTCCTCGTACCCACTTCAGACCTGTCCTCTCGTGTAGCATGCCCTTCCACCCGTGACGCCATTAATCTTTTCTCTTTGTTTTTCCGTACTGTCGTACGCACGGGTCTTCTCGCCACCCACCCACGTGACTATTTTCGCGTGAGTGTCAAACCTTCTCTCTAACCCTCACCGGCCCCATGCGCCACGCCGCCTCCAGTGCGCGTTCAACATCTGTTTCGCCAGCTGGGATCTGCCTCTTCTCCTTTGTCGGCCTTACATCAGCTTGGCACCCTACCCCACTTCCCTCGCCTCCCTCCCAGGTGGGTGGGTGACGGTGAGAAGCTGGTCCGGGCGCTGTTCGAGATCGCGGCGGAGCGCCAGCCCTCCATCATATTTATGGACGAGTTGGACAGCCTGCTCAGCGCCCGGGGCAAGGCGGGGGAGAGCGACGCGGCGCGGCGGCTGCTGACCGAGTTCCTGGTGCAGTTTGACGGAGTGGGCGGCGCGGGGAGGGAGCGGGTGGTGGTGGTGGGCGCGACCAATCGGCCGCAGGTGAGCGTGGGGCAGTGAGGGGAGGAGGGTGCGAGGGCAGGATGCGGAGGGCGAAGAGGAGGCAGTGAGGGGGGCAGGGTGCGGGGCAGGGTGCGAGGGCAGGGTGCGGAAGGGAGAGAGGACAGGGGGGCGGGCCGGGAGCTGGAGCTGCAGGAGGGACGATTGGATTTGAGGAAAGTTTAAGAAAAGTTGGAGGGAAGGGGCGCCCGGGGGGGAAGGCGTCACGTCCCTGGGAGGGTTCCAATATGGCCCCTGTCTGGTTATAGCCAGGCCTTGTACTGTTCGCTTCAGTCAGTCCCAAGGTCCGACCTGGCCTGGGGTTTTAGCGAGTAAGGATTGAGCCTAAACAGCAAGGTGCACTCGCCATGGTGCTCCGGCCGCCTTGCCGCGCCGCAGGAGTTGGACGATGCCGTACGGCGGCGGCTGACGAAGCGCATCTACATTCCTCTGCCGGACGCGGATGGGCGGATGGCGGTTCTGACGCACCTCCTCAAGGTACCACTGTCGGGGGGTGAGGGGGGCTAGGGACAGCGGGGAAGCGCTGGGGGGCTGAATAGGGGTTTGGCAGTTGGAAAAACGAGGGGAAGGAAGGGAAGATGGTGGCAAGAGGTATTTGGGAGCCGGCATTGCGTGCAGCCCCTTCCCCTGGCCTCGTTGACGCCGGTACCGGGACACTGCGCCTCTCAGCTTGCAGCTGCCGGACCTATACCTCGCACCAGGGCTGCACGATTCCCGCTCCCCCTACCCTTCACCGCCCTCGGTTTGTGGCCGTGGAGTCGCGGATTCTCTTATAATCCCTTATCCTCACCTCCCCTACTCCGACCCTGGACCTCCTCCCGCCCTATAGGACCAGCCGCACCGCCTCGGCCGCAACGATCTGAATGACGTGGTGCGGTCCACCGCCGGCTACTCCGCGTCAGACCTGGCGGCGCTGTGCAAGGAGGCTGCCATGGCGCCGCTGAGGGAGCTGGAGCCGGCGCGCCTGGCGTCGGTGCCGCTGAGCGAGCTGCGGCCCATTTCAGGGCGGGATTTTGCGATGGCGCGTGAGGTGGTGCGACCGTCCGTGAATGCGGCGTCGTTGCGGGCGTTCGAGGATTTTACGCGTGCGTACGGCACGCTGTAGTTTGTACATAGAGTTTGGATTGGGAATGGTGCGGGGGCAGGAGTGCGTGTGAATAGGTTTAACTGGTTTGGGGATAGCGTATCAATTACAGATGGAGTGAGGCAAAGGTAGTTTTGTAGTTCTTGAAAAGCGGGATTGTAGATGAAGCGAGGCTTTCCGGAGAGCCGCGGAATGTTTCAGAGCGCTCGCCATGCAGATTTACAGGACTCGCCGTACGAGAATGGCAGTGTTGCAGGATGAGGGGCCACGGAACCAACCGGTGTAACGAGACGTGAGTCTGTCGATTTGTGTGCGATGCGCAATTGAGGCATGCGTCTGGGCCATACACAGCGATGGGCGATTTGATCTTACATGGGCCGTGGAGCCCCAAAAGTCGCGAAGACTCTGCCGAATACACCAACATGCCTACAGCAGGCCAAATCACGGCCAATGCTTCGCCAAACAACCAAATGAAGAAGGCAGCGGCGAGGTCGGTGAAGCACTGACGACGACGGCAACGGAGTGTTTAACACTCGGCTGCACGCCGAAGCGCACGCTGCCATTCGAGATGGAGACTGCACTCTCCCACTCAGCAAAAAGGGTGGCTTGCTTCCCTTCGCACACTCTGTCCTTCGGACGAACCGACGAACAACACGCCGAGGGATGCCCAAAACTGTAGCGCAGCCGAGCCCTCGCGCACTGCAAAGGGCCCTGGCGCGCTGGGTGGTGGAAGTCCAGGTATCTGCGGCGAAAACTAGCCGCCCGCGATTGGCCAGCCTGCTTGCGGGCACCGCATCCTCCTGTTCTGAACGCGACGGTCAAGCGGCCTGGCCCATACGCGACGGTCAAGCGGCCTGGCCCATACGCCAGTAGATTCGCCGATGACAGGCAATTTACAGGCCAGAGCGGCCCCAGACGACCAGGGACAGCGAGAAGGAGAACATGACGCAGGTGGCAGCCCAGCCGATCTGCACAATAGCGGGCTCGCCCTGCAGGAACAAGGCAAAGAATGGTCCAATTCAGGTCATATATGGATGTGAAACGGTCCCAGTGTTCAAGGTCAAAATCACAAGGCTAGGAAATTGCAAGCAAAGTGACCTCCGAGAATAGGAGGTTCTTCCACTCACAACCTATGGCTGGGCCGCATAGAAGCATAATTGTGAGCACTAACGGCCATTCGTTGTGCCTACTCAAACTCTATTGCCGCTTGTGACCTCACCTCAGCGACCATGGCCACCTCCTGGGCAGCCTGGGCAGCGGGCGCCAGCACCATAGCCAGAGTCGAGGCAGTGGCGGCAATAGCAGCCATGGCAGCCTGCAGACAACGTAGATGTAAAAGGACGTGTCAGGGTCCCATTGCAGGCCGGCACGTCGACCACAAGCCGCGCAAGAAATCGTGCTAGGCAGATCAATGCTGAAGCAGCATCCGTAATCCTGGCTGCAATTGAGTAAGGGATATGGCGCAGCCGCCCAAAGCCCCTAAGCCAAGTGGGTGTGGGAGGACTTCTTCTCCCCGACTCTGGGTCAACCCACTTGCTGCCCTACTGACAGCCTCTAAGGCGGCATATGTACTATTGCTATTGGAGCGTATTAGATTATGAGTCTTACGGACCTTCTGCTCGGTAGGCTTGACGGCCTGGACCTTCACCGCCTGGCGCGAGGCCACGCGGGGGCGGCTCACAGCCGAGCGCTGGGCGACGCGAGACACGCACTGCATTTTTCTGATATTGGTAAAATAAACAAGTGCCGTCGAAGCGTAGTAACGTTTGATGCACTTGGGGGCTTTCTGCGGCCGCTTGCTGGCTGCCGGACACATTGTACGGGCTTATCTCGATCAACATGCACCCCCACCCACCGGCACAAACAGGCAACTACAACCTAACTCATTATAATATCCCTTATACGTTTTACAAGTATTGCAGCAATTCGGCTCGATTCCGGGCCTGGCACTTGTCGCTTCAATCAGACCATCCCTTACGGCCGGTACTCTTAAACTAGCAAACAAAAGTGTGAGTGCAGATAACTTTTATAAATGTCACCAACGGCTCAGCTGCACCGGATCTCTACCAGCAACTTGCTGCCGACACGCTCTACGACACGGGTGCAGCAGCCGCGTGCACTTCAACATGGATGCAGGATATCCAGGTACTATCCCGCAACAATATTTGTGGGACAAGGGGAACGCAGTATGTGGGTTGGATTCAACATCGATCACCGAGAAACAGTCCTTGTTGCACTGGGTTTTTTGCACAGCTCCCCCCCCCCCCTTTCCAATGCACACGAGGGCACACTCCAGCAGCCCCTCAGTGTCTATTTCCATAAGATTCAAATTTGCGCGCGAATCGCAAAGCAGCTGTTGCGCCAATTTCGATAGCGCCCTTGAACCACGGCCTTGCACTTGCGTACACGGCAAAATCTCGACAAACTCCATCGTCGAAAAACCGTATCCCCGCAGGACGACAGTGGTGATGACTCGAGCAGACCAACAGCAGCAGCAGCAAGTTCAGGACCAGCAGCAGAGGTCAGGGCCAACTGGCCTCAACGTCGGCCGGCACCGCCCTACATCCCCCGCCGGCTGGGCGGAGATGGCGGGGGCGCTGCGCCAGGCCAACGTAAGGCCCTTCTCGCGCATGTCATGCCAAGGGTGGTTGAGATTCATGCCAGGGGTGGTTGAGATTCATGGCCCCTTCTGGGGGACCTTCCGTTCTGCTGACAATGGGCCGACGCAAACAAAGATGGCGCGGCAATCCGCGGACCGGCATCAGCCGAAAAAAGAAGAAATGGGAGAGCTATTGTAGCAATTGTAGCGCAAGTGGGGGGCAATTGCGTGCCAGGGTCGCCTTTATTTTGCGATTCGATGAACGGAGGAGAAGGGCCCACATTGGCACGACGCCGACAGGCATGAGGGACGCGTATCAGCGCCGGGTTGTCAGCTGCTACGGCGGCGTCAGCCGCGGAAAAGTAAGACTGCTCGCTCGCTGGGCTAGCTGGCTGCGCTAACGCTCGCTGCGCGACCGTATGATGACGCTGCAGTGCGCCCGAGAGGGCGGCGATGTATCCTTGGTGCCCCAGCTCCCCACGAATGATTTGTTCGTCCACGGACCCCGTAGCTGGCGCGGTTTTCGTGAGCTGGCGCTGGCGCGACTTATCACACACCGGCTCCAGGTCACCGGCTGCCTGCCTGCCTCCCTCGCTGCAGGTCAAAATGATATCTCCCCAGGAGCTGCCGTGGCTCAGGGAGAAGGAGCTGGACGTCGTCATCCTGGACATACGGCCGACGGAGAGCTACACCGCGGTGAGCTGAGCCGCCCGAGGGGTTACGTTAAGCTTTACGTTCCCGTCCCCTTGGGGAAATTAAAGCTTTATAATATAGAGAGTCCGAGAATTCATGGCCGGCAAACAGAGCGGTGTGCGAGGTGACCCGTTGGTCGGCACTGAAAAGTAAAACCCGGGCGGGGCCCGGGCCGGGAGGTGCAGGTGGAGGGTTGCGAGGAAGACCCGTGGATGGGAAGAAACCCGTTCAGAACAGACGTTTCGAGACGCATGCTGGGGAACTGGGTGGAGGGGGATTAAAAAATATAATATGGGGCGGCGTACTGGCGCCGCATGCTTACCAGCTTACCGGCGGCGGGGTTGTGAAAAAAGGAAACGGCTGGAGACTACGGAGGGGATTGTTGCCGGTGCACCCGCCCCCTCCTGGCGGAGCACCCGCCCCCTCCCGATGGAGCACCCGCCCCCTTCTGACAGAGCACCCACCCCCTTCTGACAGAGCACCCGTCGCTGCTATCTTTCCTTTTGCGCTGCAGGGACACCTGCCCGGTGCCAGCAACGTCTCCTTCTACCAGCCAATCCAGGGTTGGTAGGTGGGGCGAGGAGGGGCGCTCACGGTCCTGCCTACTCGGTCGTATTCCCAAGTTACAAACGCGAAAGGGTCGATTGTTACGTACCTCATTCATCAGATAGCCGGATCTTTAGTTGCCTGGCACTGCGTGACGGGGACTCGGCCCACCTGATGCACACTGGGGTGGGCGCCCGAGCTGAGGGTCTGCGGGGTCGCAGGTACGTGCCGTGCCGCCTGGGAGGCGCAGAGAGTTCAGGCGCCTATTAACGGGGCAGTCAGCCGTCAGCTGTTGCAGCAACCTGCTTTACGCGGCCTGGTCGCCGCGTCAGCGGCGGCAGCCACCCAGTCACGCTTACCGTGTCCGCCTAAACATGTCCGACATGGTGTGTGGGATGCTCTGGTCACCCTCCGTGTTGTTATTGTTGTTGTTGTCGTTACTGTGTGTGTCTGTGTGGTGGGGCAACGCAGGACACCGTGGCAGGTTGCGCGGCGGGTGGGGTACGCGATGTTCGGCATCTCCAACGGCACGGAGGCCAACCCCAACTTCCTGGCAGGTGGGATCATGTGGGGGTTGGCATAAAAACCGATGAAGCGGTAAGGACAGGACGGTTGGCTCATGCTCGGCGGACACCTAGTTTGTGGGCGCATGCTGCAGCACTGGGACGGACTACCGGCACCGGAGCACTTGGACCATTGGGGGGGTACAATAATAGAACCGGACCATTGGGGGGGGGGCGGCGGGGATAAGAGCACATGGCAGGGGGAGCGGGGGGGGGCCCAGGGGGGTACAGTATATGTGTATGTCGGGTTCGTAGAGTGCCGGCTGGCGGTGAACCGTACACGGCATTCGTACAGACATGGTGGGGTTGCGATGCGTCCAGGCTACCTTCCAGCGAATGCCATGACCGTCGGTAGCCAAGAAACGGTTGCGTCTTTGGCCGCCGCCGCCGCCGTAGAACCCCTGGTGACCCCGCGCCCTCCCCATACCGCTTCCTCGTGCAGAGGTGAAGGCGCTCGTGGTTGATCCCGCCACCACCCCCGTGGTGCTGTACTGCAACCTGGGGGGGTCCCTGGAGCCCACCAAGAACGACAAGAACGGGCAACAGGTACGACGGACGCTGTACGACGCGCGCAACTCTGTCCCATCGTGGCGCCGCCGGAGGCTTTTTGTTTTCCCGCCTCTGGACTTCGGTCTCCATGCGTTGGGGCCGTACAGCCCGCACGTGCGGTTCTAGATTGTTGCCGTACCACTCTTTACAACTGCGCGTCTGCGCTCCCCTAACTGCCCCTGCCCCCCTCGCCTGTGCTCCGTGGCCTGTCCGCGGTCGGCGCCGTCCCCCCGCCCCCTCCCGTCCCTCACAGACTCGGTCCATGATCGCAGCCTTCGAGCTAGTGCAGGGCGGGTTCAAGAACGTGCAGGTCCTCAAGGGAGGGTACTCGGACTGGGTCGCGAAGGAAAGGTACGTACGGCGGGAAATGAACCCGGCGGCCCGCAGCCGACAAAAACCTTTGAAGCGGCTGCAGTGCGTCGCAACGTGGATTGTGATGCGGCGCGCGATGACTAGGGACGTTAGAACATCCGGACAGTATGTGGAAGGCCCCGGTGGCAGGTAGTAGTACTGTAACGAGTACTACTACCCCGTGGTAGGTAGTAGTACTGTAACGAGTACTACTACCCCGTGGTAGGTAGTAGTACTCGTTACAGTGGGCTCGCGGCCAAGCGGTATGTCAGACGAAGCTGCGGGGCGCCGTGACGCAGACTGCTCTGAATGCTGCTTCGAAAGAGGCGTCGGGCGTCGTCAGACTGCACGCAGGGATGGCGTCTAGCGTGGGGAAGCCGGGCTGGGGTAGCGGGTAACATAACACCCTGACAGCACAGCAGTGCGAAGGCCGAATCCGAACCGGCCCGACGGCCACAACTGCTCGTTGAATTGCCTCCATGTGTTGCCCTGCCGGCTCTGCAGGGAGATCGAGGTCTTCGAGTGAAGGGGGCGAGGGTGTGCGCAGGCAGCGGGCGGCGGCCGGCAGGCGGGTGCGTGTGTCCGTGAAGCAGCACGACGGGCAGCTGGCAGTCTCGGGGAATATCTGATGGCTCGCCACTGGTGTATGGAAGCAGAATGTACACAGAAGAATGCGCTTATGTAACTGTCGACGCAGCACATCGATGCTCTTGGAAGGGCAGTAAAATGGCTTGAGGTCTCCGCCTAAACATTTCAAACGGGCATGCGTACGGCGGAGGACGTGTGATCTGCTCGCGACATGTCGTACGCAGGCAGAGAGGCGGATGAGGTTTTCATCTGCGCTTGCCGTTAGGTGACGTCGTGTCAAACAACGGTCATCGTGTGTGCCGTACAAGGCGGGGCTTAGGTAGCCAGGTTAAGGCTGACAGCTCTGGACTGCGCAGCTTGATGCACTGTTTTATTAATTGTATGGAACTTGCGCGAACCGGTATGAATTTTGTTTTGTTTAACTTCCAAGGCGATCTTGAACCACGGCTTGCCGGATGCCGCGAAGGGTATCGACAGGTCATGCATTACGTAAGCCATATTTAGTCATTGAAATTTGAATGCTGCGGCACATCGCGTTCCGTAACCCCTGCAGTGATGCGCCTTTCTGGCGGGGTTAGGGTTACATCGTCAATCAGACGGTTCTGCGGTATCTTACGGCTGTGTGTGTGGTTTTCACCTCATGTAATACTCCGAGCCAACCCCAAGGGAAGCGTATGGGGTGTAGAGGCTTAAAGTAGCATTCAGCTCCAGTTCGCACCCTGCTGTCCGGAAGGGGCTGTTGGGTCTCTGCGATCGTCACTGCCTCACCCAAGCTTTTGCTTCGTTTGTCGTCTGCACCGTCGAGGGCTGCCGTTCCTGCCGTCGTTACAAACTAAAGAAGCAACGAGGTAAATGGCGGCGACCAGAACTAGGACAAGTGAGATAATCTATGAATGAAAAGCCTGCACTACTCATCCCCCAGGAATCGGCGCCCCCTGACGCCAGGCCCCGGTTCTGGTTGCCTCACAGCCTGCTGCCGTGCCATTAGGTTGTACGGCGCACGGCCAACAAACTAAAACAACACTGCCAAACCAACCCCAAACACGACTCCTGCAGGGCGCCGCAAACCCTGACCCACCACCACCATCCCACAAACGGACAGGTGACACTCCCATACCTGTGCCCGACGGCTGGCCCTCTAGGCCCGGAGCCCACTGCAGCGCCTACTACTACTGGCGTCCATCCACCACGCATCGGGCGCTTCCCCCAAAAGCCAGAACCCCGTCCTGTATGCCGGAGGCACACGAAAACAACCATCCAACGCTTGAACGAGAATTCCGATATAAACAATGTCAGCGGTAGGTTCCGCCGCCACGAACCGGGAGAAGTCATATCGTATAGAAGACAGGTTCAGGACACCACAGGGCGCCCATGGACTCATTCAGGTGTGTGATTTGGCTTTTTCATCTGGTGACGTGATGTGTCGTACAACGCAGGAAGGGGGAGACCTCAACTAGTCCCAACAACGGGAACCAATGGACGCAGCGTGCACGGGAGGGCAACGATCTGCAATGTAGAAAATAAACACAACTGAAGAAGGAACAAGGCGGGCGACGTCGGTCCCCGTATTTTATAATCCAGGGCAGCGAGCCTGATCCGCCTCCCTCCGACCAAATGCAATCGACGTGCCACGTGTTCGTTGGGGAATCGCTTATGGCGAGCGGAAGATGCTGTGTATGAACAGGAAGCGCCCGAAACCAATCGCTCGGGACCGCACACGATATGTCCTAAAAATAATGTACTGAATCAACTGCAGGTCAACGTATCCCGGTTGTCGGTAAGGTAATCGGTGATGATATGATACCAGGTTTCGCGACAAACTAGCACTCGTAAGTTACGAAATAATCCCACATCCAGTGCCAAGCGGCTCGCACTCTGACGGTACCAGCTACGCTGTCGCTCGTCTCCTCCTGTCCGCTGACTGTTTGCTGTCTGTCTCGTTCTGTCTGCTGCCTGTCTGTCTCGCTCTGTCTGCTACGTGTCTGTCTCCTCATGTCCGCTGCCTGTCTCGTTCTACCTGCTGCCTGTCTGCTGTCCGTCTCGTTCTGTCTGCTGCCTGTCTGTTCAGGGCAATCACTGCCCACCGCCCACGCCAGCGTCTTCTGCACCAGAGTTATCGTGCAGCTCAGTCACCACCACGTCGCCGGACGTGTAGGTTCCACTGCCACTGCCATCCGCCTCGCCGCCAACCGCACAGTCTTCTAACACCAGCGTGCTGCTGGCAGCGCTGCTGCTGCTCCCTCCAAGCCCTGCTGCTGGCAGCGCTGCCAGGGAATCGCCGTACAGACGGGCAGCGTTGCCGCTCAGGACCACCCGTGTCAGGCTGGCGGCAACCGGGAGGGTGAGGTACACGCCGCCGCCACTGCCCGCGTCGCAGCCGTTAGAGGTGAGGTTCGAGTCCTCGACTGTCACACGAGCAAGTGCGGCCGCGTCAAGGTCCTGTGCCAGTGCTGCAGATGCGAGAGCTGCGATGCCGCCGCCGTTGTTTGCTGCGGCGTTGTGAACCACGCTACTGCTCACCACCCGAAGCGCTGCCAACGAGCTGGCGTAGACGCCGCCGCCGTTTGCCGAGGCGTTATTGGAGTCGATGCTGGGGAAGAAGGATGGGAGGAGACAGGCGGGAACAGGGGTGGGGAAGATGCGAGAGGTTGGCCAGGTTTCGTGTTGTCCAGGGCAAATCGGCGACAGCCGAACGATTAAAGATCATGATGCGCACAACACCAAAGCGGCGGCGATCTCATTGGGACGCTCCTCCCTGGGCCACAACACATTGTAGGCGGAAGCTCAGTACCCCGACCGACACAAGCTCAGTACTCGACCCAACACAACATCGATACCCGACACACACACAAGGACCCCTCTCACCTGCAGGACACCAGCTCTAGGGACGAGCGCGAACCCCCTGCCTCGAAAGGGTAGTATGGCATGGCCGCTGCGGCTGCCGCCGCCGATTCAGGCGGCTGCAGAGCCGCCACGGCTCCCCCGTTGCGCATCGCGCTGTTGGCAGTCAGGTTGCAGCCGTACATCCCCACCGCGCCGCACGTCGCCACCGCAACAGCACCGCCGTCAGCTCGCGCTGCGGTGTTCCAGCTGAACCTGGACTGGTTGATCACCAGCGCGTGCCAAGAGGGCGCACCCGGGGGCCCGGAGCTCGCAGGATCAGCCGCCGCCGCGGCCACAGCGCCGCCCGAGAGATTCGCTGCGTTGGCCTTGAAGGAGCAGTCCTCGACCCGCGCCGTGCAGAGCCGAAAGAACAGCGCTCCGCCGCTGCCGCCGCTGCTGCCGCCCTCGAACGATGACCCCTGGATGGCGGCGGTGCATGCGCCCGCGCTCCGCCTGGCAGCCGCATCCCACGATGCCGCCAGGTAGTCTTCGGCGTCGCTGCCCTCCGCGACCGAGTTGTCCTGCAGAGGCGCCATGGGCGGTATCGGCACCGGCGTCCAGTCACCCAGCTCGTCCAACAGGCCCCTCAGTGCCACTGCGCCGCCGTCGCACCACCGCTCGCCCTCCGCCAGCGACTCGTCGCCGGCGCCGTTGCCCACGAACTTGCTGCCCCAAATGCTGACGCTGAGCGCCGAGGCGGCGGTCGCGGAGGCGAGCATCGCGCCTCCTGCCGACCCAGCGCGGTTGTACGACAGCTCCGAAGCCATGATGCTGGCGGACCACACCTCCGCGCCGCCGCCCACATGGCCGACGCGTGAGGTCGGGTCCGTGCGTCGTACCATTGACGACATATCGGTTGGCCCCAGGTACACGGCGCCCCCGGACAGACCCGCGCGGTTGCCCATCAGCCGAGAGGCGGATATCTCCAAGCTGGGGTCGGCCACCGATTGGTCCACCTAGGGCCCAGAAAGTTTAGGGTTTACGGGCGGGAATGGGCCATTATACGATGGTTTCATAGGATAGTAGCCAGCGGCGCAAAAGCGTCTAGGTGCGATGCAGTCCACCCATTGCCTCACACGGTGTCCCTGCAGGGCACCAGCTCCCAGTCCCCGCCGCCACCGCGCCCCAGCTCCCAGTCCCACCGCAATCGCTCCCAACACAGCTCGAGATAGGACACAACCCGGCATCGCCGCCCAGTGCTGCTCACCATCAGGCACAGGGCACCGCCGTTGCCCTTTCGGGCCGTGTTGTTTGCTAGCAGTACGCCACCCTGGACCCGCATCGCCGACACCCCGGGTTGCATCATGATGGCGCCGCCATGCAGGCCGGCGACGTTGTCGGTCAGCTGGGTGGCGGCGCCGCTGATCGTCAGTACCTCCATGTAGCCGAAAACATGGATGGCGCCGCCGCTGCCTGCCTCAGCACGGTTGTGTCGAAAGGAGCTGCCGCCCTGTACGGCACAAGAGAGACAGTGTTTAGGAAGAAAGGAAAGGAGGATGTCGCTTACTGGGGACAGGACGTACGGACTGGTTCGGCGGCGCTGGAACAGTAGCGGCTGCGAAAGTGCGGGTGTGCTGTGGCATCAGTGGCAAGGCGCGTGGCGGCGGCGACGGTGATGGCACAGGCACCACAAGGCATTCGGATGCAATGCAGCATATGTCCTTCAACAGGCAACCATGAAGTCGGGGGCCCACCGGCATTCCCTCGTGTTAAAAAACATACGCGGAGACGCGTGCCAGCTTACCGTGATGTTCAGGGCGGCCGGGCCCTCCGAGAAGGCGAGGGCGCCACCGTTGCCGTACTCCGCAGTGTTGCTCCAGAACCGGGTCTTGTCGGTCGCGGTGAAGGAGTTCAGGGCGGCCGCAAGGTTGAACACGCCCCCGTCGCCGGCTGCGGTGTTGTCGGCGAAGGAACAGCCGCTGACAGTGATGGAACTCTGCGTAGGGAGTGGAGCAACGAAGGCGTCATGCCATGTTGCCGTGCAGCGCTGGCAGGCAGACAGGGGCCCTGGCGCCAGCTTGTAGGCCAGGGACAACCGCGTAAGCAGCACAGACGATTCGACTTTCCAGACGACAATCGCCCCCTGTCCATCCTACAACCAGCTGATGTAACGACTGGGCAAACGAGACGGTAGGATACCCGCGCCAGCTAGCGCCATAACGCTCTCGACGGAGCCCTTTGGAAAGGGGCTCTCCTGCGGGCTCACGATGTGCAAACACCATGACTGGCGCACAAAACCGCCAAAGCTTACTTCCAGCAGTACGTCCCCGATGTGCCCATCGCTCTGATTGCGTCCCAACTCAATTTCCCAATCCAAGCCACCGCACGGGCAACGGCACTGCCGTCCCCCCCACGACGGATTCTCTTTAAAAACCCCACGACCCGCTGCAAGCCATCCCCTCACACAGACCCAGATAGTTTCTGCCCTTTTACCCCGACAGACCCACCATCGGCAGGTCGAGCGACGAGAAGAACGCGCCCTTGCCCCCGGCGTTGCTGTGAGCCACCACACCGAACATGGACACCTCCAGCGCGGTGCCATCCGAGCTCGAGCTGGCTGTCTGGTTGTCGGTCCGCGAGGAGGCCGCTGAAGCCGCCACCACCACCACCCCATGCCCCGCGGGCAAGGCGCCGGCGCCACGCGCTCCGTTGACTGTGCTGACCGTGCCGTACAGACCGCCCTTCGCCACGGAATTGCCGGCAAACGTGCAGTTGGTCATCTTGAGCCGCCGCTTGGCTGTGGTGTCCACATTGTACTGCAGCATGATGCACGCCCAGCCATGCGCGTCGCGCACGCGCGAACAGCTGAAGTCGCTCAGCGCAGCGTACGATAGGTTGGTGGCGTGGAGCGGGCCGTGGAGGGCGGCTGTGTCGTTACCGGCCAGCCAGATGTCCGACACACTCACGTTATGAATCTCCAGCTGCAGCGCACAACAGGGCAACGTAGCGGAGGCAGTTACTCGCTTGGAGTTCAAGATTACGAACCCACGCATGTGATCCTGGTCGCGCGAGCGACGCAGACAGCCCGCACTCGCAGATCTACGCATGTTCCTTTCGGTCCCCGTACTTTTGCGGCGCTGCTCTGGGCACGGGCAGACCGGCCCATATATTTATGGGGGCAAGGTACCGATATCGGTGGGTATACTACAACTATGCATACGAGTCGATGAGTATACTGCCAGAGGTACATACGTAAAGCCCCCAACCCTACGATCAACTACTTACCTTGGTGCAATTTTCGCATTGAACGATCGGCCCTCGGCTGAGGGGCAGGTCACGAATGACGCTGTCCACGAGGCGCAAGTATGGCACGTTGTGGAAAGTTAGGCCCCATTCCTCGTCACCCCGCCGGAGCGACACATTGACGCCCGTCCATGTGTACGTGAGGCCCAGCAGCTGGCGCCCAACAGTTACGTTCACCGGGGCGCTACCAGATGAGCACGCCAAGCTTGCTTCTTGCAGCATGGAGCTCGAGGGCGAGGAGCCGCCGACCAAAGACATTCGACAAATAGTGGACATGCTGGTTGCGCTTGGTAGCGGCCTCGGAGGAAGTGGGCTTGCGCGTGGCGTCGGTGGCGATGATAGCAATCGCCGCGGTGGCGGTGACCGAGGCTGCGGCCGCGCGTTAGGAGAGTAGGCTGCTGCCGAGGGCGAAAATGAGCGGAAAGAACGATTCAGCAGTGGACGCGTTGATATTGGACGCGGGGGCGACACTTGGATACCACCAGTAGTTGACTTTGTGCGCGGGACACTAAGTTGACGCTAAGCAGGGGAGCACCTGTCATATAGATGACGAGATGTGCGCCACATTGAGACATTGTTGAGCGTGGAGCGCGCTTGTATTCGAGGACTTGAGGTTG
The DNA here is from genome assembly GCA_003116995.1 of Yamagishiella unicocca. NCBI lineage: Eukaryota > Viridiplantae > Chlorophyta > Chlorophyceae > Chlamydomonadales > Volvocaceae > Yamagishiella > Yamagishiella unicocca. The sequence goes on from BDSL01000039.1 coordinate 340,917, forward strand.
AGTCAAGTGGCGCGTCAAAATTTTTGCCGAGGCAACATATGCTGAATCACGATACGCAAGCTCTCAGTGACAATTAGTTCATGAGGTGAGGTGCGTATAGATGGCATTTAGGACAAATCAGGGCTTCACTGCAGGCGTTCAACGCTCACGCTCAGGCTTCAAAGCCGAGCGACGCTTCAAAGTGGGCCATCCGTGACGGTTCGCCCAAGCCGACTTGCAGTGTTGTCCTCACCTTGCACTATTGTTGCGGAGAGTATCCAGAAGCAGAACGCCCATTGTTGTTTTGAGAAGCGACCCGCAGCCATACCGTTTGTAGATGTTGATGTAATTAGCCGCTCCTGTAGGCATATGAAATGTAAGCGAGGATAGTGTCCGGTTAACACAGATGGGTTATTGGCGAGCAAGTCAATGAAACGCAACGTCGTACGTCCCCATGCTTTGATTTTTAGCTCCTCGCTCTCTCCGTAAAATGGCCAATCATGGCGAGCTTAAATTTGAAAGATAAAATGCTAGTATCATTTAGAACGCACTCTCTCCAACTTTGCAACATTTTTATCCGACGAGGATGCGATGAAGCATCATCAATCGGCATGCACCTCCTTACAAGCCTTGGCAAAGAGCAAGAAGAAGAGCATGCATCAGCGAAAGGGCTTCACCCTGTTCCTTCAGCTGCGTTTTGTCAAGGAGCTACGCGACAGCTCCACAGCATGCGCGAGATGGGTTGTTGGCGATCATGCGACATCGCACGTCCCCATGCTTTGTATTTTTATTTCCTATCATTTACAAACACATCCTCTCAAATATGCGGTGTTTCAAATTTCAATGCGATGATAACAAGGGAGCATCAACCGGCGTGCACCTCCCTTTCAAGCCTTGGCAAGAGCATAAGGAAGAGCTTGCATCAGCGAGAGGGCTTCATCATGCTCCTTCAGCAGCGCTTCGCCGAGAAGTTACGCGATAGCTCCATAGCATGCGCGTTTTGTCGAGGGCAGCTGCGCCCAGCTCCATTGCATGCGCGGCTTTGATGGCCAGAACCACGGGGCCCGCCGTGTTCGCGGTGGGAGACCCATGCCCGGCTTCCATGCCCTCCAGGTAACAGCATTGACTAGCGAGGACATCAACTCGTGGAACTCGTATTGCCTACGCGGTTGCGCACTGGCGGCGCGGGTGACTCAGCAGCCACCTCTGCCACCATCAATGCCTCCATATCTCTCCATCTTGCTCATGGGCGTCGTTGACAGCCAGCGGTGGGACCACCTGTTGATGGGCCAGGCTGGTGCGAGGCCAAGAGAGTGCGAGCGACTTGTTTACTGGATCTGGCTCGATCCACTGTTGGATGGACCCGGGCGGACGCAAAGGCACTCGGCCCGCTGGCGGCTCATGCAAAGCCAGTAGGAACAGTCAAGAAACTTGCTCACTCCCAGATGGCAAAAAGTAACACGGTTTCCTCGCTGGGAGCGCGCACGGATTGTTTACAAACAGACTAACTCCTTGTGCGTTCATCAACAGTGGCAAGCAGCCCCTTCGATGCATGCGTTTACTATTGGCTATATATGAGTCAACCACAGGGCCTCGTAGAGCAAAATGTTTCTTGTAGGCAAACAAACTCACGTCGCATCAATCGCGGGCTGGCCCTAGCAGCGGATACCGGGCATGAGGGATAATCAGTCGACGGCGCCAGCCAGGTTGGTGCCTCCCCCTTCAGCACTCCCTGCTGGCGCTGCGGATGCAATTTACTGGGAGCTGCACACGTAATAGATGGCGTGAACGCCGATCATTGTCGTCTCCGCTGCTGGGTTCGCTGATGACAGCCGCCCACGGCCGCAAGCACTGGCAAGCACGGCTCGGCTGTGGGCACACTCTTATCGACAGGCAGGTGGCGACGACCGCCCTTGTTGACCCTCGAACCGGAGTGCCGATGTCCGCGCTTGCAGCTATGATATCGCCAAGGCCCTGCGAGCAGCTTGGGAGGTTCCTGCTAGGCAGTATGCAGAAGCCAAGATCAGAGGGACGGCCCTTAAAGATACCTCACCGTCAGAAAAGCCAGCGCTAGTAGCCAGCAGCAGCACCCAGCCCCCTGTAGCCGCAGGTTGGACGCCCAGCCACCCACCCCCCGAGTTACCGGTTCTTTACCTGTAACCCCCCGAGGCCGAGCAGCCGAAATGATGCTCCCAGCACCCAGGAGCGCGCGTAGGCGCCAAAGCACCCAGCACCCTGATTTTGGCGCCCGGCCACCTAGCCGAAATCATGCTCCCAGCATCCACGGGCGCGCCCAGGCGCTAGATGCTTCGTGCTGAGTAGTTGGTGGGAAGCGTAGTTCACACATGACGCGTCGGCGCCCTAGCACCCAGCCCCCTGGTAGCTGGAACATCATAATCGTTGGCGGATGGCAACTACCCCTGCACCCCACACCCACAGGACACTTCTTTCGCCGCGCCGCTGGGGCCTCTTCGTTGCTTTGACCCCTGTCCACCCGCTTAGCGCCTGGATATTGTTTCTAACGCCCCCTGCTGCCCCCTGCCCGCATGCTTCGCGTCGACCGCTTTCCCCACCCGCTCTGGGCCCTGGCCAGGTGAGTTCCGCCACTGGGTTGGGCCTCTGTTCTGGTAGTTTTTTGCTAGTCGTTGCGTTCTTGTCTGCGGGCGTCGGGACCTGCGTCTGGGCTTTCGCGTCCCCCATGGCGGCGCGGCGCGGCTTCGGCCTGCTCTCCTGGACGACCGCGGACCTCCTCTGGTAATGACAGCTTCCTCACACATCTGGTCGGTATTCGGGCGGGTCGGGCCGGGGACTCCGCCTAGGACTGGGACTGGGACCGGACCGCGATGGCCGCTCTCCCATAGCGCCCCAACTCCCACAGTTTTCCTACTAGCGCCCAAAACCGATTCTGCGGAAACTTTACGTGCGTCGCGTGGGGTCCTCGCTCCCGTGCGTCTCGCCGTAGCCGATATAGCTTAGCCGCCAAAGGTCATATTACGACCTTCGGCTTTCGTATCCCCAACCCAGTTCTCCAGCATGCATCCCAAAACTTCTGTTTTAAACGTTTATTCGGACATCCACGGGTTTCCCTCGAACCCACAGGACACCCGGCACCCAGGAGCGCGCGTAGGCACCCGGCACCTGAGCAGCTGGGCGCCTGTAACGCAAGTTGCATCACTTCACGCACACCCTGGCACCCACCCCCCGAGCCCGCGCAGCCGAAATCATGCTCCCGGCACCCCGGAGCGTGCGTAGGCGCCCAAGCACCCAGCTGCAATGATGCTCCCACCACCCAACAGTGCGCCCAAACGCCCTAGCCCGATTCTGGCGCTCGGGCACGCAGCACACGGCACCCGGGCACCTGGGCACCTGAGCAACCGGGCATCTGTAACACAAGTTGCATCATTTCGCGCACACCCTGGCACCCAGGAGCACGCGTAGGCGCCCAAGCACCCAGCACCCTGATTTTGGCGCCCGGGCACCTAGCCGAAATGATGCTCCCAGCACCCAGGAGCGCGCCCAGGCGCCAGATGGTGCGTGCTGAGTAGTTGGTGGAGAGCGCAGTTTACACTTGACGCATCGGCGACCTGGGCACCCTGGCACCTGGGCACCCTGGCACCTGAGCAGCTGGGTACCTGTAACGCAAGTTGCATCCAGCTTGTACCGAGCAGCCGAAATGATGCTCCCGGCACCCAGGAGCGCGCGTAGGCACTCAAGCACCAAGCCGCCTGGTAGCTGGGGGATCATAATCATTGGCGAATGGCACCTACACTGATTGGCGCCCGGGCGCCTAGCTGCAATGATGCTCCCGCCACCCAACAGCGCGCCCAGGCGCCATGCCCGATTCTGGCGCTCAGGCACCCAGCACACGGCGCCCTGGCACCTGGGCGCCTGGCACCCAGTAGCGCGCGTAGGCGCCCAAGCACCCAACTCCCTGGTAGCTGGGAGATCATAATCATTGGCGGATGGCGCCCGGGCACCCACCCCCTGCAGGCAGCTTCCTATCTTCTGCGCGCGTAAGCACCCAAGCACCCAGCCGCCTGGTAGCTGGGGAATCATAATCATTGGCGGATGGCAGCTACACTGATTTTGGCGCCCGCACACCCACAAGGCACTCTGGCACCCACTTCCCGTTGGGCGCCTCACCAAATAGCACATATTCATTGGCAGATGGTGCGTACTGACCCACGGGCCTCTGACCCATGGGTTTCCGACCCACGGGTTTCCGACCCCCCGGCTTACTTCCAACCCATCCGTGGCCGACCCACGGGCCTCAGACCCACAGGCTTCCCACCCATCCGTTGGCGACCCACACAAGGCAAGCCAACCTGAAGCCTGAAGCCTGCCTTGAACCCTGCAAGCATACCCTCTGCAAGCATACCCTCTGCAAGCATACCCTCTGCAAGCATACCGCTGCAAGCATACCCCTCTGCAAGCATACCCTCTGCAAGCATACCCTCTGCAAGCATACCCTCTGCAAGCATACCGCTGCAAGCATACCCCTCTGCAAGCATACCCTTCTGCAAGCATACATGCCCCCGCGAGCGTGTCCCCTCTGCGCGCGTGCCCCCGGCCCCCCGGGTGCGAGGAGGTAAGCTCACTCGCGCAGCCCCCTGCGCTGCTGGTTCAGACGTCGCCGCCGATGACGCCGCCGTTTGTGCTTAGACCGCTGTATTATGTATATATATTATTCAGATCGACAACATTGCATCCAGGCTTAGGATCCAGTCTACGGCAGTCCCAGGGAAATCCCAGGTCTGTCGTTGACCGGGTCCTATGACTGTTCGCCATAGTCTAGGCGGTCAGGATACAGGATTCTCACTCCTGAGACCCGGGTTCGAGTCCCGGTGGCGAAACATTTTGGTTTTTCAATCAGCCCATCCTCCCTTGCGGGCCAGCAGCGCAGAGACCGCGCGAGTGGGCTTACCTCCTCCTACCCGGCCGCGCCCGACCGCCGGTCGGGCGAGGCGCAGCGGCGCGCGCAGGGATCTATAAGGTTGCATAGGGTTTGCTTGCAGGCGCACGCGTATGCTTGCAGGCGCATGCTTGCACCCCGCGGGTCGGCCAGGCATCATGCTTGCACGCGTATGCTTGCAGGCGCATGCTTGCAGGGGTCATGCTTGCACCCCGCGGGTCGGCCATGGGTCGGAAGCCCGTGGGTCGGAAACCTGTGGGCCAGATGCAAGATCCCAGTGCTTTACATAGAAGCACTTTCGTACTGCTTACATTCCTCCAGGCCAAAAGGGCCGGATACTGCAGGACACAAAGCAGGAACACGAATCAGGACCACAGCAGAGAAAAGCAACTGCGGACGAAAAAGTAGTTTATCCCCGAAAGGTCGGGTGGCAACTGACTGCTCCGCAAGTTCTACAAGGCTCATATGCCATTTTATAGAGTAACGAGCAACCGTGCCGGATGCGAGCAATTCACGTGCCACCAGTTCTGCTACAATGGGTATGGCACAACCACCACAACCCACGGGCAGCAAGCCACGCAAAGACGTGCGCCGAATAAGGGCGCACCGCATTCCATTACAAGGCACAGCCGCCGTTAAATGCTCAATTCAATCCGCAACAACATCGTACACTCCATAACAACGCCGTACGCTCGCATGCCGTAGGGTGTTGTACCCCATGCAACAATGGCTCAAAGTTCCCATGAATGTATCTCTGCGAATGTATGGCCAAGTGCTGCCTCCTTACGTGTCATATGACAATACGCGAAACATGCACGTAAATATAGCTCCACGCTACCTATTCAAGTAACAACATCACATTCCATGCTAAATGAGCAACTTACGGCTTCGGTGCCACACAAAAGCAATGACCGACAACAACGCACAGCAGCAGGTATAGACTTCATTCGGGGTTACCGTTGGGCACTACCGTTGACAGGTTGACGATTGGGAGGTGAGCAATGAGCAGTTCACGGTTTCCGGAGCCTCCTAGCGTAGCTGGTACTTCTTGAAGGTCAGCACCAGCACAGTGCAGATGTAGAAGAAGAGGAAGAACAGGGACGTGTAACCCTGCGCATGGGATGGAAGGGGGTGTGAGAGGAAAAGCCGTGGGTCGGCACTGACTAAAAGACCTATTCGGAAAACATTTTACTCACACCGTTCTCCAGCATGCATCTTTTGACACACACCGTTTAAAGATGCATGCTGGAGAACCGAAAGGGGGATTTCGAGGGTGACCCGTGGATGCCAGAAAAAACCGTTTAGAACTGAAAAGGGGAGGAGGGATAACCATGGCTCGGGGTTCATGGCTGGGTTCCTACAAAGTTGTGTACGGTGTGACACCTTGTACGACAACCACGGTCACGCACAAGGGATCTGCCTGGAGGGAGGGACCGACCCACGGGGTCAAAACATAGCCAGGAGCGCATAATGCTACGCTATGGATGGGATCCATGGATCCAAGAATGCATCCATAGTACGACAGCGCGCCCCATGCCATGAAGTAAGCTGATGGACGGAAAGGCAGCGCAAGATATGTTGGAAGCACTGGCACAGCGCATACCTGTACGTCCCTACCACAGCAAGTACCAGTCCAGGATTGCTTGTTTCGCCACCATGGTCTCCCATATCTACGCTCCGTGGCAGTCCCAATCTACCCCGTGCACCAATTGTCGCTCCCCCCGTCTGCCGACCCTCGGGTCGCGCTCGCCACGCCAACCCGCTCCCACCCACCACATAGGTCCACTCGTCGACGCCATCCAGAGCGTAGTACTCCAATACCGTCTTGCCGCCTATGGTTTCGGAGCCAAGGTGCACAGGGTGTCCGTTCACAAGGTTTCGGAGCCAAGGTGCACAGGATACCTTGCTTGCCGCCGGTTTTCAGGCTGCTGCGCCTGTCCAGGCAACCCACTCAACATCGGGATACGACGTGAATGAGGGTATGGGCCCTTGCCACGAGATACGACGCAAATCAGGGTATGGGCCCTTGCCATGAGGCGATATGAGGCACATCCACGCGGTTCAGATTACATGGGGCAAGGGCATCCGTCATGGGAGGGGGGCTCCAGGGTGTGTGTGCGTGTGGACGGTGTGGCGGCCAGGAAGCGCTTGCACTCCCAAACTCCCAAACCCACGGTAGCCATGGAAATCCCTATGGCGAATGTCCTGGAGCGGCCCGCACTGACCAATCCATGGGGTATTATGGTACTTGAATTGGTTGATCATGACGGCGCCCCAGCTGTACTTGGCAAAGTCAATGTAGCTGTACCACTTCCACCTGCGCGCAGTGGCCGCGGCAGCGGGGACACGGGGCATGTGAGAGGCGGCGAGGCGATGGCAGTGACTGCAGTCGGCGGTGTCTCACGCAGTACGGCGGTGTCTCACGCAGTACGGCGGTGTCTCACGCAGTACGGCGGTGTCTCACGCAGCACTGCGGTGCGGCCGGCATTTTGGGGCCGGAGCGCCACGTCGCGCTCTGCGAACAAGGGAGGGCCCTGGGGGTGAAAACCCTGAGGACGGCCTACCGCATTTACCCACCCACTCACCGCCCTCGCAGTGATGGAGCTTGGATCAACACGGCTACCGTATCCAATCACCCAATCACCCACCCACCATAATAGTTCCTCGAAACACCACAATAGTTCCTACGCCACCCTACCACGGCGGCATCTCGTCCAGGCGGATTAGGAAGCCGGCGAAGAACAGCAGCGTGACGCCGTATGTTGGCAGCAGCGCATTGGCCACATCCTGACCCACGGGTCGGCAGCAGCAGGCAGGGGTTGCGCGAGCAGGCCGATGTTAGTACCGGAACGTGAGAGCCGAGAGTCCGGAATGCAGCGCGGTTTTTGTACCAGGTCAAATTGCAGTGCGGTGGGTACCATACTTGCGCTTTGGGCTTTGGCGTTTCGAATGTTAAGGAATGTCGCAATTTTAAGTGCGGGTCGAGGGGCAGGGCGGCGAGGCGCCGTCGCAGTGATACAGGAAGCTGCCCGGAGTGACGGCACCGCCAGATCATGCCACCCTTGTTAAGAACAATGCGCGTTATGCATCAGTATCTCCGCTTCAATGGCGTTAATTCGCGACTGATTTTCAGGCGCTCGGCCTCTCAGCCGCGGCATAAAGGCGCGCGTCAGCAGCAACGACCTGCAGCACTTGACTGCGCCGAGATCTCACCATGTTCGGCGCGAAGGAAGCCACGAAGTACGCCATCGAGATCCCGACGCAGATGCCGACAAAGTACGACATGAAGAACACCCCGAAGTTGTTCTGTACGACATCAGGTGTACGAAACGACATTGGGTGAGGGGCAGCGGGGGTTACCACCTGGCCAGCCAGGTCGAGGGGAAAGAGGAGCTGCACCTCAGGGGAGCCTGGCCTGCCTCCTGCAACGCCGTGCCGGCCCGCTCACCAGCAGGCCGATTCCGTAGAAGGTGAAGGCCGAGATGCCTAATGAGGCGACAGCGTTGATCGCGAGCTCGTCCAGGAGCTTCGCCGTGAGGTAGGTGGGCGGCAGGTACAGGCCTGTTTGGTGGGCGGCAGGTACAGGCCTGTTTGGTGGGCGGCAGGTACAGGCCTGTTTGGTGGGCGGCAGGTGACATGTGCAACGTAGCCAGGGACCTCGCTCCTTTTAACGCCGGAACCGACGACATCGCAACCGCCTGCTTCCCTGGAGCAACCCCACCAGCAACCATCCCAACACGGCGAGGCGAGCTTTCGACGCCATCCACTGCCGCACTGCGGCCCATTCGCCCTGGACCTTTCCCTTGCAATCCCCCCTGGTTCGCTTGCCTTCCACTAACAATACTTTACGCGCTTTCAAATGTTGGTTTGAGGGTTTCCTGACCTTCCATCCCATCCTCCACCCACCGCCGCCGCGCACCCTCCCATAGGGCCCTCCCCTACTCCACCCACCGTCGCTGCGCTCCCGCACGTACAACCCGCGCTCCATCACCAGCGCAGGCACGTACGACGCCGCCGTGAAGCCCGTGGTGGCCGTCCACATGAACAGTACGGCAGAGATGTTGATGATGTTGTCGGCTGGGAGGCGGCGGGCGACGAGCGAAGAGGACGAGGGCGCCAGCAGGTGGTTGTGGTTGGGTGTGTTGGTTGACCACTAAGCCGCGAGTACCTTTTTGTTGTGTGTGGGTGTGCTGCCGTGCTCAGGGCGAAGATCTTGCTTGTCAGCGATGCTATGGCTTTGCGCCGGGGACAGATGAGGGGCTGCGCAATCAGCTGCGGGCATCCACAGGGACATGTGCCACTCCTCAAAACCTGACCGCGTCAGTCCTCACTCCGTTAGGGTTTTGCCACGTCACCACGTGAGAGCACCACTTGGGGTCGTCACCACATCACTTTCAGGAGGGCCTCTTAAGGGCCGGAGCTGCGGCCGGGGTGTCTGGCTCTCATCCGGCGTCTGGCTCTCATCCTGTGTCCGGCCCTCATCCGGCGGCTCTCTCGTCGCCTACCCGACAGGTTGTCCCCGATCCCTAGGTACAGCGTCATCACCAGCAGCGCGATGACCAGCTTGTCCATCACGCGGGGGAGCAGGAACGCCATGTCGGTGTAGTTGCGCACAGTCCTGAGACCGGTCAATGGCGGGGAGGAGGGGCGCGGACGGCGGGGAGTATTATGTGGCGGGGGAGGAGGGGAGGCGCATACAGGCGTAGGAGCGTACACGACGAGCACGGGAGGGGACGGCAGGGGTTGGAAGCAGTGGCGATAAGGGTTTTGATGGGGCTGTGTTGGCGTTACGTGCTGACGTGTGTGGTGGTGAGTCGCTAGCTGTTGAGCATGCCGCGGCCATCGCTGTCACGCCCCGGGCCCCACAACAACTCACCCGCCACACTCGCCCGCCCGACGGGCGGCTCTCGCACCTCCCTCCGCCCGCGCAAGCGCTCGGGTGCACGCACACGGCAAGCCCATATACACGCCCCCTCTGCCCCCGTACGTCCGCCGTACTCGGCTGCACCCCGTCGTACACTGTCGTACCTGTACTTGGTGTAAATCATGATGCCCCACCACCAGGGCGTCACCGTGGCGCGACTCACCGCCAGCTCCTTGGCCAGATCCTGCCGTGCAGAGTACGGCAAAGATCCGCCGAGGGGTGTTGATGTGGTGCGGATGGGAGGTCATGGCCATGAGGACGGTTTGCGTGGTGTCGCTGCAGCTCAAGGGGCCGCAGCAACAGACTCGCCATCACCGTCTCCGCGAGGTCAATCGCCACCGCGACAGGCATGACGAATTGACTGGCCACTCGGCGGCAGCAGCAGCAGTAGGAGCACCATCATAAGCAGCCGCCGCAGCCGCAGCCGCAGCAGCAGAAGCAGCCACACTAGTGGCTGAGATGCCGAGGCACGACAACAGGGTGCGTACCGATGAGCCCGTGGTGCGTTCCAACGAGACCGCCGCCTGCTGGCATCATACTGTGGCAGGGCGACAGGGGCGCTAACGCCTAGCATGGAGCCAGCCAACCAGCAAGCGACACATGTCGCCCGCAGCACCATCCCCCTGCCTTCCCACATTGGCTGTGTTCGCCCCAGCGGCCCGTCGGCCCGGGTGTGAACTCACCGGCGGCAGCTGCGTGCCTTTGAACCCAGCCACCAGGCTCGCCAGCGCCGCAGCGTTCTCAGCGGCCAGGGAGCTGCTCGCGTAGGCGTCCGCGAACGCGGACCCCTGGCAGGGAGACAAAACAAAGCAACAAAACACACGTGTCGTCGTCTTGGTGCTTGATAGAGTCCCTAACATGGATGGTCTACATAGCCTGCATACGGTAGTCATATCCTAAGAGGCTGCACCTGGAGTGAAAAAAGCTACAGCACTTGCAATGTTGATAAATGGCACATCCAATAGCGGCACCGGTAATACTGGAGCGCTTTGGAGGCGCGCTTGGACAGGTGTCCGGGAGAGCCGGCTGGACCCGGGTTACCCGCCCCGAAGACGTGCGTGGGCGCTGAGTGACGACAACTCCACCGGCCACACAGCTAGGTGCTACCAGCTACAACCGGGAGCCAGCCAGCCCACCGCAGTAACGCGAGCCATCGCGACCCCTCCGATCCCATCCTCACCTTCCCCGCCCGGTCCCCCTCCGTGATGATGTCCACCAGGTATTCGGCGCTGTTGCCGCCAGGGCCTGAGGCGGAGAAGCAGCAGCGGGCGAGGAATGTGAGCGCCGCGAGGAAGCGCGGAAACGCGTGTTTGTTGTGACGCGTGGAAAAGGGACGACAGGGGCGGGGCGCTGGTCAGCGCCCGGCCCCCCCCCACGCCCACGCAACCGTTTACCACGCAAGGAACCACGCAACCGTTTAAACTTCTGTTTTAAACGGTTTTTTCGGACATCCACGGGTTTCCCTCGAACCCCACGCTCACGCACACACACACGCTCAGCACAGCATCTATAAAACACACGCCCACGGGCGCACCTCAGCCCATCAAACCCAGACCCTGTCGTCCGACGATTCTAGGTACGTGTGATCCCTCTACGCTGGCACGCACCCAGCCAGCAACCAGACATTTACAACCAAATACTTTACAACCAGATACTTTACAACCAGGCATTCGACATCCGAATGTCGGCACGACCTGGCCCGCCACGCTCAAGGTCTCACCCGCGGGCCGGCTCGTGTTGGCTTCCAGGAAGGGCGCACAGGCCTGGAAGTACTCAGTCGCGCGCCGGTCTTGCTGCCCCAGGTACACCATGCGACCGCCCACCAGCATCATCAGCCTGGGGGGGCAGCGGCGGGGGGGGAAGGGGTCATCTATCCACTTAAGGCAAACAAAAGCCAACCCCTCTTCCATACAGATAAAGAAGCACCAGTGCAAACCGCACTGTTTCCGCCTACCGCCCCGCCCAAACCCTCCTCGGTGTTTGTCGTCTGCTCCTGTTTCTTCTTCCTCCATCTCGCGAACCGCCCTGCTCCCGCCCACACACATCCCCGTCCCGGCCCCGGTCCCGGACTGACTTGTCGAACAGCGAGAAGCAAAAGGCGGTGGGGCTGTGTATGGTGGCCACCACCGTCACACCGCTGCGAGCCACCCCCTGGACCGTCAGCATGACCTGGGGGGGTTATAGAAAACAACCGGGTGGGTGTGTGTGGAGGGGCGAGAAGACCCGGTGGGGTGGTGGAGGGGTGAGAAGACCCGGTGGGGTGGTGGAGGGGTGAGGAGACCCGGTGGGATAGGGGGAGGGCTGAGAAGAACCGGTGACACGTCATGGGAAATAGAGGGCAGAAATAGCCGGCAAATACTTGACTGTGCATGTCGGAGAACTTGCGTGGCTCGGTGGGGGGGGGAAGGGGTCGGCAAGTGGCGGGGTCGGCTGGGGTGGAGAGTACAACGGGCAACCGACAGAGGAGGATGAAACACTGCTGGCAGTTGCTGGGGCGGTTGGCCGTTGACGCACCTCGTTGGCAGTGTACGAGTCCAGGCCGGTGGTTGGCTCGTCTGAGGGCGACGGGGTCCGCGGCGTCAGCAGCAGCGCACGAGGAGCCGGAGGGAGGAGGAGGTGGAGCAGGACAGGGCAGGAATAAGCGGGTTCAGGATTCGGCGCGGGTTCAGGATTGGGTCCGAGATTGCCCCGTCAGCGGTCCGTAGAGGCGGGCAGGGTGAATAGGGGGCTGGGAAGGGGCCATGCGACTCAGCCAGCCAGGCCGCGCACCTAGGAACAGCACCCTGGGGTTTGTGATCAGCGCGATGGCGATGTTGGTCCTCTTGGCCTGGCCGCCGCTGATGCCGCGGACGCTGGCGCTGCCGATCCGCAGGTCCGCGCAGCGGTCCAGCGCCAGGCGAGTCAGCAGGACGGACACCTGGGGAGGGGAGGGAAGGGAGGAAAACGAGAGGAGGGAGGGGCCAGTGGCCGCGGGAGGAGCAACGTGTATGTGCGAACGGTGCGGGCAGCGGTCGGGGGCCCTTGCGCGCGCAAGCGTGGGAGAAGACTTCGCTGCCCCATCGGCCCGCCCCCCCACAGCCAGCATTTTCGTTTGCAACCCTCCCTCCTGTGTCTGTACAACAAGTTCACTCTCGGCACCCCTCTCCGAAGACAATGCGCCAGCTATTATACCCATGTTGTACAACTGGTTTTTATGCCATTCACGCCGGGTCTTTTTGCAAATCCCCCCGATGGTCTTCTCGCCCTCGCCCCCGCCCTCGCCCCCGCCATAAACGGGTTTTCCTTGGAAAACCTTGCAACCACCCTCCCCCTCGACCCTGTAATACATACATACCTCCGCCTTCTTGGTCGCCAGCGGTTCCGCCAGCGGGCGCTTGAGTTCCGCCGTGTAGAGCAACATCTCCCGCACGGTCAAGATGGCCAGCAGCGTGTCAAACTGCCGTACAGGAGGGGGACGAGCGAGCCGGGTGCCGGGCCCGATGTGGGTTTTTTGGGGGGGGGAGGAGAGTAGCGGCGTGGGAGCATAGGGGGCTGCTTCTGGCGGCTCAGTTACCACTCAGGTTTTACTCTGATCAGCTACCATTCGGGGTGTACTACGATCAGTTACCACTCAAGTTTTATCATGCACGTGCTTCGACCACCGTCCACTGTTTGTTGCGCTGAATGTGCGCGCAGAGCACACCTGCCGGCAACCACCACCACCACGACCACTACCACCACCACCACGACCACCACTACCACCACCACTACCGCGACCACCCCGTGGCTCCTCGCCTTCACCAGCCCGCCCTGCCCCTTCCGCCCTCTTCTCTCCTGCCCTTCCCTCCCACCCCCTGCCCCCTCCAAAACGGGTGCAACACCGGTCTCCAACCAGGCTCCCAGCTCCTCCCTATTCCGCGCCCGACAAATATGCGTCGACTTGCTATCCCTGCCCCCCGCTCTCACAGACTCGCTATCCCTGCCCCCGCTCTCACAGACTTGCTATCCCTGCCCCCGCTCTCACAGACTTGCCATCCCTGCCCCCGCTCTCACAGACTTGCTATCCCTGCCCCCCGCTCTCACAGACTTGCTATCCCTGCCCCCCGCTCTCACCTGCTCAACGTAGCCGCAGTACCTCCGCTGGTACTCCTGGGTGGGCTTCACGCCGCTGAACAGCACCTCACCCTCCACCCGCCCCGAGGTCTTGCGACCCGCCAGCAGGTCCAGCAGCGTGGTCTTGCCGCTGCCGCTGGGGCCCATCTGGAGAGGGAGGTGCGGGACGGGGCGGGGCGAGGAGGGGCGGGGCACTCGGGTTCGAAGCACCCAGCCCGGCTATGTAACTGCATGTGGAGCACGGCGTGTGTTTTGCGGTTGGGTGAGAGGAAGGGGAATATTCGCGGGAATGGGTCGGGCGGCGGCAGTGCTTGCTGCCGTTCGGGGGAAGCGTAGGATGCTGCATCAGGCGGCTTCTGTGCGTGTTTGCGAGCACAAACAATTTCCGGGCTGCAACTATCTTGCTGCCGGGGTGCGTTTTACGAAAGTGATCGTCATCGATGAAATCGATGAAATCAACGGGCTGGCCGGCTGGCTGGCAGGCAGGCAGACTGGCTTACCAACGCGCTCATCTTTCCCGCCTCGAACCATCCAGAGACGCGGTCAACCAAGGCCAGGTCGGCCCGCTTGCCATCAGATCCCTTGCGGTTGCTTTTGACGATGAAGGACAGGTCCTGCAGACGATATGGAAGGTGGTGCCGCGGGAATGCATGTGGGGTTCACGTGGAGGAGGCCCAAGAGGAGGGGTAGGGGAAGCGGCGTTGGTGTAGGAAGGGCCGAGGGGTCGGGGCGTGAAGGAAGGTCAAAATGGTATCTGGCAAGGAGCGCCCCGCGTACAGTCCTGCGGTGCCACAAGCTGCTGGCCTCACTGGCGTGGCGGACAACCGGCCGCAGAGCGAAGACATCTATGACCCGTGGGACTAGCAGCGGCGTCACAGCAAGCCAATTTTGGATTCGTGGACCCAATTAAATTGCATGAGGCAAGGTTCGTTGCTGAGGGTGTGGATGGTATAAGTCAACAAATCAACGCCATTAACGGCTGTCCTCGTTACTACGCAACGCAGGAGTACCTCCAACATCAGCACCTGCAATGTTACGGTGACTTTCCCAGCTTTGGCCCCCAGAGAAAGGCATTTCTCCAGGTCATTTCCAGGGTCGTCCTCCACCGGCGCCAAACTGGTCATTCGTTCACGTCCCTTGATAAATTAAGCGTGCAACGTAGGAAGAAGTCAAGTTTTATACATTTTAAGCGAAATTTGCTCTTATGGGGAACTTTTGTGCGTGCGCTGGCGTGTTCATCGTAGCTCCGTGCGGGTACTTCCAATTACGCCTGCCATGCAATACTCGTCTATATTTTTGCACCACGCAAAGTTAGTCAGTCGTGGAATATTATCTTAATACGTAGGTAATCTACCTCCATTCCTCGTTTGTGGCGGCACTTTCGCGGCAAAAAGTTCTGGTGACGACACGCGGGAAGGCAGCGCCTGGGTCTCTGCTTCAATCAACTCTGGCCCAAGAGTTAAAAGCAGAGGTAAATTGGTATGTGGCCCTTGGAAGACTTCGACATTGCAGCAGCCGAACCGTGCTGGCGAGCCAGGGCACGTTTTGCAAAACACCGACAATTGATCAGCAATTTATACATGGTTAACTGTTTTCATGCGGCTAGGTAGTCCTTGCTTGCTTTTGTCTGCGCGTGCAGCCCGCCAGCCCGCCGCTCTGTGTTCTTTACGGCCCCTACCACGCTTAGCAACACGTTGTAACTGTCTGCAGGTTTCGCATTTGTACCAGGCTTGGTCGTAGTTCGAGCAGCTTAAAGTTTGGCCTTCCCGGCATCCGGCGTCGGGCAGAAAATTCAGCTGGTGGCTGCCGCTGAAGCGTTTAAACACCTTTTGGACACAAGCAATATACGATTGCCCGTGTTCAGAAATCCTGTGAAGCGATCCCTAGACGCGTCGACCGGATTCGTTGGCGGGGACGATGGCCATCTGAGCGCAGGCAGCGTGGCTGCAGGGCCACAGTAAAGGGCCGGAGCCCCGCAGTATTTGGACTCGTCCAACCTTTGAAAGGGTGGAGGCGGCGGACTGGCGCCAAGGTTGCCGGACAGACGCGCACGAACTCTTGATTCAACCCCCGCTGTCCGCATGCGCAGCCTAGCCTTTTGGGGCTGAAAAATCACCGCGGCCGTGTGCACCGCCCCCCCGCGTTTCCTAGTCCGTGCCGAAGCTGCCCACCAGCCATCACCAGCGGAAGCATGTTGCACGGGCCCGCATCCCCCACAGCAGCCCTCCTTGCGGCAGCTGCCAATACGCCGCCGTTGACTCCCTACCGCGGCACCGCACCGCCGGTCAGCGGCTCAGCGGCCGGTGCCGCGGGTGCAGCAGCGGCCGCCCAAGGCGGTGGCGTCCGCGGCGGCGTCTTCCGAGGCCCCCAGCCTCCCCTCTGGGAGCAAGCGCTTGAGCAGGAGCGGCGGCTGCGGATCGAGCTGCGCAGAAAGAGCTTTTGGGATCCGGACGTTCGCCGGCTTCGGAGCGCCCTTCAGGGCACGTACGAGGCGCTTGTCTTTGAGCACTATGACTTCTCGTCAATGCACGAGGTGGAGCCGTGCCTGTGGAAGGCGGTCTTCTACAAACCCATTGAGGAGTTTCGGAGCCGCGTGCGTGCGCTGGAGACCCTGACGAAGGGCGCGGCTGCACCGGCGCACCCTTCTGCCGCCGCCGCCACATCGACATCGCCCAACGGCGCCGCCGCCGTGCAGCCGCCAGTGCAGCTAGCCAGCCCCGAGGAGGCTCGAGCGCAGCTGGCCCGCACCACCAGCGCCTACCTGCGCTTCCTGGACGAAGCGCTGGCGTTCTACCGTAAGACGGTGTGGAAGCTGCAGTGGGTGTACGGCAATGTGGGCGCCACTGTGGATCTGGACGCGGCGCTGCAGAACGAGATCCAGGAGTGCGTGCCGCAGGCCGAGCGCGGGCGCGTGCCCGACGTAAGGCCCTCGGTGCACCGCTGCCTGATCTTCCTGGGTGACCTGTGCAGGTGCGAGCGTAGGTTCACGAGCCTGGGCGAGGGTGGGCTGGGGGCAGCTGCCGAACGGATGGACGTGGCGGCGGAGCAGGAGGAGAGGAGGGGTCGATGACGGGGAGTTGCAAGGAAAACGTCGAGGACGAGGAGGGAGAGAAGGGTCACATGCGGCGGGGCCAGTCATCGGGCGGGCCTGCGCAACGCGCCCAGGATACAACGCAGAATACACAATCACGAGTTGCGGATAGAGGTCACGCAAGGCCCACGTGACTGTGGGCCGCTGGTTGCAGGCGCCCAGAGGGTAGTTTCAGGATCCGGGCGGTTCGGCGGCAAAAAGCAGGTTCCGGCTGGTTCGGCCGCCAATTTGCCCTGCACGACTAGCACTCAAAAGCTGCCCTGCAGGACTAGCACACAAAGTTGCCCTGCAGGACTAGCACACAAAGCTGCCCTGCAGGACTAGCACACAGAGCTGCCCTGCAGGACTAGCACACAAAGCTGCCCTGCAGGACTAGCACACAAAGCTGCCCTGCAGGACTAGCACACAAAGCGTCGTCAGCTTTCCCCGCTGGCTGGCTTGCGGTATGGATCCGCATGCTTTCGGGCGCACGGGCGAGCGAGGTGGGCGGCGGTTGCCACCAACGGCAACACAGCCAGTGGGCCGGGGCGCTGCGACGCATGAGGAGATAGAGGGCTAGACAAGGCAGGGTCAGGAGATCGGGCCGAGGGGGTTGTGAGAGAAACCCGTGAACGCGTAAAAATCCGTTTGCGATCGACGTTCGGGGATGCATGCTGGAGGGGGTGAGGGGGCGAGGGCCTCAGCCTGTCTCGTACGGGCTGGCTGCGGAGGCTGTGGCTGAGGACCCCACCCCATCACGGGTCTTGGCTGCCCAGTCAGGCACGTTGAAAGGAAAGGAAGCGCCGCTGTCGTACAAAAAACGGTCACTATGCCGGTATGATGAATCGCCACCGCACTCACCACCGGTGCCTACCACCGCTGCCCTGCACCCCGCAGGTATCAGAGCATGGCGCTCAAGGAGCGACCCACATCGGCGCGGCCGCTGTGGGAGCGGGCCATGTCGTACTACCGCCAGGCGGCGCGAGTGCAGCCGGCGTCCGGCAACCCGTACAACCAGATGGCAGTTATGTCGTACTACACGAGCGATGAGCTGCGCGCGGTGTACTACTACTTCCGCAGCCTGGCGGTTGCCATGCCGTTCGCCACTGCGAGGGAGAACCTGCTGCTGCTGTTTGAAAAGAACAGGAGCAGGTGCGCCGGGGGGGCTGGCGGGTAGCGAGGAGACAACGGAAGAGGAATAGGAGTAAGAGTAAAAATAGATGTTTTCACTGGCGGGAGGAAGTGGGGCGGCTGGGTTGGCCACTTTGCTGAGCGCAACACAGGGTTCAGTCAGAAACCCTGAGCATCGCCGCATGCGGCGCCAGCTTGGGTGGTTGGTCTGTAGCGAAAAGCGCATCGAGCATGCCTGGAGCGTTTCCTTGCATGCCCTTGCAGCAGACCCCAACCGCCCACATCGCCGACCCCTGCCGCCGCCCTACCTGCTCGCCTGTTTTTGGTCGTCGTCGCAGGTACGGCAGCATAGCCGCGTCGCACGCAGCTGCTGCGTTGCAGGGCGGCCACGACGCAGACACTCGGGCCGCCGCCGGACACATTGCTGACGTGGCGACCCGGTTCGTACGGCTGCACGGCCTGCTTTTCGATCGGATTAACCTGGACAGCCTGCCGGACGTGCTGGCGGCGGCCACACGCGACTTAGAGAACATGCTGGGTGAGGGGGGCTGGGGGGTGCGAGGAAAACCCGTGTACGACAGAAAACACCGTTTAGGACAGCCGTTTGGATATGCAGGTGGGGTGGCACGGGGTTGCGAGGAAAACCCGTGTACGAGGGGAAAACCGCGGGGAGGGTGCGGTAGTGACGCGGCGACCGGGCGTGGGGTGGTGCGGCTGAGGTGAAACGTCATATGGCGCTAGCTGCTAGTTTACGGGGCAGCCGGGGTTTTACCAGAACTGTCTTCCAAGCGGTATGGTCCATACCGCTTGGAATGGTCCACGAGCCCAAACATAAGAGCGGCGGAGCAGTGGAATGAGAGGGGTGCTGCAGCGCTGGGAGGGGCGTCACAGAAACCCCTTGATCCCTTGCACCAGCTGGTCGACTGCTCGCATCGCGTCCACCAACTCCGCCGGCCGTCATCACCACCCGCTCTCCCACGGCCGTTTCCTCCCCCCTTCGGCAGGCCTCCCCGGCTGCCGCTCTCTGCTCCAAAAGGCCCCCGAGGCCGACCAGCTGCTCTTCCACCTGGCGATCATGAACATATTCGCCGTACACAACGTCTCCGCCTCTCCGGGACCCGGCGCCGCCAGCGACTACGCCGCCGCCGCGCAGCGCGCCGAGATGCGCAGCCACGCGCTGTCGGTGGCGATGCGCTTCGCGGCGGCCGTCGGCAACTGTACGGCAAGCATGGCGGAGGCCGCCGCCGCCGGCGGCGGCGTGGGTGACGTGGACACGGGTTTCGGAGCCGTGTCCGCGTCCTGCCACGTGATGCTGGCGTGGATGGTCTCGAACCCGCACACGCTGACGTCGGATCCGATGGCGGCGTCGGCGGCGGGGCAGGGGGCCGGCGTCGGCGGCAGCGAGGCGCCGGAGGTGGTGGCGGAGGTGGCGGCCCGTGCGGCCTTCCTGGCGGCGGCGGCGCGGCTGGCTGCACATCTGTCCGACCTCACCCGGCGCAGGGCCCAAGACCAGGACTGGCAGGTGCGCCGTGTCGCGACTCGACTCGTCTCGGTTCCGGAGCCGAGCTGCTGTGCGCAACTTGCCGTACCCGTATCGGTGCGCGCACTCGTTGCTGTCGGCTAGCCCCACCAGACAATGACCTCGTTACACCGAAAACGGCGAACCTTGCCCCTCATCCCTCCGAAACCCAAACCCAACCCATAGGATGCCAAAATCCTGAACACCCCTAAAGCATGCAACTCCTAAACCCTAAACGATGCAATCCCTAAAACCTAAACCATGCAATCCCTGAACCCTAAAGCATGCAACTCCTAAACCCTAAACCGCATGCAACCCCTAAACCCTAAACCGCGCGGCGCAGGATCCCGCGGTGCGGCACCGCAGCTTGCCCGAGGACTCGGAGCTGATTGGCTTCGGCCCCCTGGCTCCCGTGGTGAACGTGGCGTCGGGCTGGCCGGCGGCATCGGAGGCGCCCGGAGGCGCGGCGGTGCTGGCGGTGCGTGTGGCCCGCATGCTCCAGGCGCTCAGGTGAGGTATTGGGGGTGTCTGGTGGAGGGGCAGGGAGCAAACCCGTGCGGGCGGGGGCTAGCGAAAAGACCCGTGCGGGCGGGGAGGTAGCGGCGGCGGTGGGTGTGCTGAGAGGAAGCTGTTGCACTTCTTTCCAATGTCAAGTGCGACGCTTTAGTGTTCGTCCTTGGGGCTCTCTCCCTCTCTCTCTCTTGTCTCTCTCACTGGGCCATGCCGGGTACGCCCGCCGGTCGGTTGGCCATGGGCAACTGCCAACCACCGCAACACCAACCGCTCACCGACCGCCCGACCGCGCTCCTCGCGCAGGCACCTGGATGACGCGCTGGGGGCTCCGCGGGGCCCTCCGGCGGTCGGCGGTCCGGCTGCCTGGCCTCCCACCGCCGCCTCCGCCACCCGGGAGCTGTCTCGTGCGGTGCGCAGCTTCAAGGGCGCGGTCGCACAGGCCATGACCGCGAACGTGGCGCACCCCGGGGCTCTGCTCGCGGCACCTAACCATGGTCCCGCTCCCAAAGCCAGCATCAGCGGAGGTGGGGGCGGGCCGCACGCAGCGGCTGCTGCGCACAGCCCCCAGCAGCAGCAGCAACATCACCAGCAGCAGCAGCAGAATGGAGCGCAAGCAGGGCACCCGCCGGCACCTGCGGCCCAACGGGCGGCGCAAGCCCCGGCGCAGGTCCCCTTGCAGCAGCAGCAGCAGCAGCAGCCCAAGCAGCCGCAGCCCCAGCCCCAGCAGCTTCCTTCAGGGCACCTGGGAAACGGCGTGCACGCAAAGGCCACGTCTCCCGAAGGGACCTACCACCACCAGCAGCAGCAACCTCGCAACCAGCCCCAGCAGCAGCAGCCCCAGCAGCCGCCCGGCTACAGTCGCATTCATAACCTGCCACCGCAACAGGCACCGGACGGCGCGGCCGCCTGGCAGCCACTCACCTCTCCCTTCGTGCCACCGACCCCGGCCACCGCACACCACCCGCCGCCGCTGCCGAGGATGCTCCACGCGGCTCCCGCTGCCGCCGCCGCGGCCCCCTCCGCCGCAGCCGCTGCCTCCACGGGGCTTCAGACGCAACCGCAGCTGCAGCAGCAGCCCCCTCCGCCAGGGCGCCTGACCAACGGCACCGCCGCAGCTGCTGCTGCTGCTGAACAGTCCGCCGCAGCTGCTGCTGCTGGTGGTGGTGGTGGTGGTGGTGGTGGTGGTGGTGGTGGTGGTGGTGCGGTCGGTGACGCAGGGCGGCCGCCAAGTAAGGAGGGCGGCGGCGATGACGCAGGGGAGGACGAGATTGTGTACCAGCCGCCGCGCCAGGTGCCGGGCGGCCTGCAGCGGCCCGCCAGCGTGTGCAGCGGGCTGGGCCAGATGCACCGGCGGAGCAGCAGCGGAGGCGGGATGTCTCAGGTGCTGTACGCGAGCCAGGATCTACGAGGTAGGCGGGTCAGACGGGGTCTTGGGCCCTATGCCCTCGGCACGGGTTTTGCCCTCAGCACGGGTCACGGGTCACCGCCAAGCACGATCCCGGTTCCATGCACTAGGGTTTAGGGAGTCTGGGAAACCACGTGCCCCCGCAGTCTACATGTTTGTGCTGAGCCTAAGGACCACCTGAAGGCATACCGTCAGATAATGAACCTTGGCCAATTGGGTGTATTAAGAATACAGCAGGAGAATCATGTATTGATGACCATTTACGGAGGCAAGGAGACAACTTGCTTCAACTCGAACTGCAACCATTTACCTCTGACCCGGTCCCTAGGTATGCTCTCCAAGCAGCCCAGCGGCGGCAGCGCCGCGGCCGTCAGCCACAACCACAGCCGCGAGACCTCCCGCGACGGCTCCACCCTGTTGCTGCGGTCCACCTCGGCACTCAGCACCGGCGAGCTGATCACCTCCGGCGGTGCCGCAGGGATGCCCCCGGGCCTTCTGCTCACGTGCGCCATCGCCTCCGGCGGCCGTCTGAGCAGCAGCGGACTCACCAGCCCGGGCTCGGCGCAGGGCCTCACGCTGCCGCCGTCGCCGCAGCAGCAGCACCTCGGCTGGGACGTCTTTGGCTCGGCTGGCGGCAGTGGCGGCGGCGGCGGCGGCAGCTCGGGATCGGGCATGGCGCCGATGCCCGCCAACGCCGCGGCGGCGGCGGCGGCCGCCGCGATGGTCGCAGCGGTGCCAACCGGCGCGTTGCCGGCACGGCCGCCGTCCCCAGCGGTGGGTGACCTGCCAGGTGCTGGATCCATCGGCCTGCTGCAACACTTGCTGCACGGTAACGCTGTCGCCGGCGGCGGCGGCAGCGGCGGTGCGGCTGGCGCCGTACTGTTTCCGGGTGGCCGCCGGGCGTCGGCGGGGGCCGGCTTAGTTGCTGCCGGCGGCGTCGCTGGGGCGGCGAGTGGCGGCGTGGCCGGTCCTGTCGTTGGAGCTGTTGGGCGGCCTGGCAGCAGCGGCAGCAACGTGCGGCGGGCGTCTGCAACAGTAAACACGGGCCAGGCCGGAGGCCTGCGCGTGTTGGGGCTGACGCCGCCGGCGGCGGGCGCCGGCGGGGCATCGCACCCGCCGCAGGTGCTGCAGCTGGATCAGTCCCCGCCACAGCCGCAGCTGCTGCTCACTGCCGATGCGCTGGCGGCGGCACAATTCTCGGGGCTGCCGGCGTCCCTGCAGCACCGCGCGCAGACTTCTATCCAGCAGCACTTTAGGCAGCCGACGTCGGCATCGCTGCTGCTGGGTGGCGGGGGCCCTCCGCCCCACGGCGGTGCCGCCGCCGCGGCCGGCCTGGGCCGAGGGCACGGCCATGGCCATGGCCCCGGGAACCAGCTGGTGTTGTCGCCGGGAGGTTTATCTACCCATCCGCTGATGCCCTTCAGTAGCATGGGCGGTGGCGGCGGGGGCGGCGCGGGGATCGGCGCAGCAGCCTTCGAGTACTCGGGCGGAGGGTCGGCTCTGGCGGCGGGAGGCGCCGGCGGCGTGCATCAGCACCTTGGGTGGCCCGCAGAGCGTGCCGCCGCTGCCGTTGGGGGCGCTGGCGGCGGGGGAGGCGGCATGGATATGTCGTCCTTCTTCGCTGCCGCCGCCGGGAACTACCATGCGACGGCATTGGCGGAGGCGACGGCGGAGGCGACCGCGGTGGCGATGGCCGACGACGTTTTGCAGGTGGGTGGTTTAAAGAGAATGGGTGGGTGGGTGGGTGGGTGGGTGGGTAGGTAGAGGAAGCTGGTGAATCGGCGGAGGAAATCAGGGACTGCTAGCTAGGATCCTGGGCGGCTGAATGGGCGGTAGCAGGGGGGTGTCGCGTGGGGTACTGCTCGCTCGCAAACAAGGTCCTGGCGTGGGGTGAGTGGTGAGGTGGTGGCGGACCGCCCCAAGAACTGACGCCTGGCGGAGCCTGGTTAATGGCATGTGCATGACGATGCGATAGCGCATATGACGATGCGCTAGCGAATGCGACAGCAGCGCGAGCGGTTCTTCATAAGGCGTCATGCCGGTATGCGCGCAATAGGGGGAACGCACATTGGTACTCCGCGCTGCCTCTGGACCGTTTGTCGTATGTTGATTTTGGATATCCCGGACCCACAATTAAGCTTCATAACCGTATAACCTCTATAACTACACATCAACCTCCTGTGCCTGCACTAGGCGATGGACGCGGACGATGGCGAAGGCTACGCCGGCGGTGGCGGCGGGGCCATGTACGGCGGCGCTGCCGGCGCCGGCGTCGGCAGAATGTACGGCGGCGGCAGCGATGACTTCATGGACACGGAGCGGTTTAGCCCCGCGGTGGCAGCCGCCGCCGCCGGCGGCGCCGCCGGCCCGGGGCCTGTCACTCGGGAACCCAGTGCCGCGTCTGACAGCTTCTTCGGAGCCGCCGCCGGTGGTGGAGCGCTGGGACCCTTCCCTGGGTGCAGCAGCGGCAGTGGCAGCGGCCTGAGCCCCCCAGCTGCTGCTGCGGCGGCGGCAGGTACGAGAGCTGCTGGCGGCGGCGGTTTGTCGTCCGAAAGTATGGCTGGGCTGGGTCTCGGAGCGGGACAGCCTCTGGGCAGCCTCGAGGGCTTCGGGTCGTGGGGAATGGTGCCGACGCTTCCGGACCAGTTGGCGGAGTACCATCAGAGGCTGCGCCGAGGCGGAGGGGCCGCCGGCCGCAGCGGCGACATGCCGCCCGTGCCGATGCCGGTGCCGGTGCCACCCCAGGCGCAACACACAGGCGCGGCACCCTCCGCGCCCCACCACCAGTACCGCCAGACGCACCAGCACCAGCAAAGCGAGGCGCACCAGCAGCACCAGCAACACCAGCAGCACCAGCAACACCAGCAGCACCAGCAACACCAGCAACACCAGCAGCACCAGCAACACCAGCAGCGCCAGGAGCGCCAGCAGGGTGAGACAGGGGCTTTCGCCGCCACGGCCGGCGGCGGAGGAGGGGGAGGAGGAGGAGGCGTGTTTGGCGAGGACCTCAGCTGCCTGTCCTTCTTGGCGGCTCAGATACAGCGACCCAGCGGTGGGCAGGGCGCGGCGGGGGCGCAGGGGTAGGGCGCTCCGGAACCAGGGGCCCGGCTGCTGCCCCGGCGGCAGCTGGCGCCCCCGGCAGCACATTCACGCCTAGGCGGTGGCGACTGCCTGCGAGTTGGAGGTTATAGATTGGGTGCGGCCCATGCCACAGCGGGTTGCGTGAGTGGCGGCATCACCACAAGCATCATTTACGGGGTCGATGCGGAGGCAGTAGCAGCAGCCGTGTGGCTTCTGCGGCAGTAGCAGCAGCCGTGTGGCTTCTGCGGCAGTAGCAGCAGCCGTGTGGCTCCTGCAGCAGTAGCAGCAGCGCTTCTTCGCGCACCAGCGGGCTGCACCGCACCCCCGCACCTGGCGCCAGGGTCCGCTCGCTGGGGCCGATTCCCGGAGCTCCGCTGCTGAGCTCCGCTGCTCAGCGCCCGCTCAGCTCCCGCTCAGTTCCGCTGCTCAGCTCCGCTGCTCAGCTCCCGCTCAGCTCCTCGTGCCCTGGGCGGACGGTCGTGGCCGCCTGCCGCCTGCGGTCCCATCCTACCGCCCTCAACATGGTCGACAAGGCCACTCTGCCCCGGCATCCAGCGAGTGGCATGCGCAGCCCCAAAGCCGCGCCCGCAGCACCCGCAGTCCACAGCCGCGCCCGCAGCACCCAGCTGCGATTTCCGCTTCCCCCCTATTTCCGCTACAGCTTGGACTGGTGGCCTGCTTGGACTGGTGGCCGAGCCTGGCGCCGCCGCCGCAACCCGCGCCGGTGGTGCCCAGCGGCACCAGTGGGCCTTACGGCCGCGCTAAGGAGCACACAGCGTCATGGCCACCATGGCTGAGGTCCACCACCGCCGCCGCCAGCAACATCCAACCGATCGCCGTGTTACGGCCATCACCGCTCCTAACAGCCTCCCGCAGGGGGCTTGCTTTGCCGGAGCTTGCTTCACCACCCCGACACCACCCCGGTCAGCTATTGCGGCCCACGGTACCCCCCCTGCTGCTATGCGCCACTTCCATCCTCCATTATATATTCATTTATGCTACGTGAGCTCTGCGGCCACATGAGCTCTGCGGCCACATGAGCTCTGCGGCCACAGCGGTCACAGCGTACGACATGAGCTCTGCGGCCACAGCGGTCACAGCGTACGACATGAGCTCTGCGGCCACAGCGGTCACAGCGCACGACGTAGCAGCCGTCGTGGATGAACCACCAGCGCCACGCCATCCGCACCTCCCACCCCGTCGTGTATCCGGTCCTTATGCCGCCCCAAGAGGGGCCGTGGCTGGCGCACCGGTGGCTCGCCAACGCAGCTCAACCTTCCACACGCGCCGCCGCCGCAGCCTGTCGCAGCTGCGGAGCGCAGCAGCAGCCGCGACCGCCGCCGCTGCAGCGCCCGCAGCAGCAGCAGCAGCGCCCGCAGCAGCAGCAGCGGCAACCGCTTTTGACGCGTACGTCAGGTTCCGCCGGTGCTGACGTCACGGGCAGCAGCAAGGAGTCGCTGGGCGCCGAAACTGGTTCCGGAGCGACCCACCGCAAGGGCCCGCAGCTGCGCGTCTCCATCCGCCCATCCGGCGCCGCATCGGCTGCGACAGGCTGTGCGGCGGGCATGGTTTGCCATTACACGGATCCAGCACGCCGCGGCCGCCGCGGCGTCGAGCGCCAGCGGCTGCCACCAGCCGCTCGCTTTATGTTGTTGTTCCAGCGAATTCCGGAGCCTCACCTCTCCTTCCCAGCACGGCCCTGGCCGCCCTGGCCGGAGAGCCAGGAGAGGCCGCACAAGGAGAGAGGTAGCGGGAGAGGGGAAGAGGCGTAGACGGAGAGGGAGAGAGGACAGACCGACAATTAGGTTAGAGCTCGGCGGGAAAAGGCGCACTCCAGGGGAGGCAGATCTCTCCGGGAGGTCCGGCGTCCGTGGAGTGTGTCGCTGGGGGTTTTTGTTGTCCACGTCACGCAGAGTGGGTGGGCGACTGTCAGGCTTCTGGGCGCGCCCGTCCCCTGCTGTACGTGCGAACGGTTTTAGCTTTTGAGACACTGCATGTGCCGCGTCCGAAGTGATGTTGCTCGATCGTTAAATAGTGATGCAAGGTGTTCCGCTGCAGCCCCCAAACGTATACGTTAGTTGTCTGTTGGCCCATATGACTCATGCCGGGTGCGTCCCGTCGAATCCGCCTGTCGCTTCTAGGTAGGGCAAAGGCCTTGGTCGGTGCCAGAGCGCCTGTCGGTGTGTTTATTCGCTTCCCGTCCTTGCGCTGCCGCGTTTTTAGAGGAGCTATTTCGGGTTGCAATTACTTATAAAAAAAAGGCTGGGGTGAGAGCCGTTTATGGATTCGCAGCAACCAACCAACTACTTGACTGGAGTTTGGGACGGGCGGCGTGGAGAATAGCCTGGGTAAGGGCGAGGTGACTTGGCGGGTGGCGCATTGGGCAACTGATTTGGTACCGGGTATTTCTGTTACTGTCTCGGGTTGCTAAGTTAGGCATGGGTAGCGGGGCAGGATAGGGAGTTAAGGGAAGCCAAGGATATAACGTGATGGCCGCTTGGACTGGATTGAATCAGCTGCGGCTGGGATGGTAGGTGGCCTGGGGTTGGAATTGCAGCAGCGGCGGACGCACTGCCGCAGCCCATAAGCCCCGTATGGCATGTAGCCAAGTGTGGCATTTTTGTGTGATAGCGCTTGGGCCAGGGATGGGGAGCTAGCTAGGGAGCGTTTAGACACGCAATTCGGGTTGCTTTTGTGTGGTGTGGTGGCGCTCGGGATGGCTTGTGTCGGGTAACGTGTTTCTTTCTGGCTTGGCGGCATCTGGTTGGGCTGACGCGGCGGGCTGACGCTGTGGGCTGAGACGGCCTGGGTGGTGGCCAGACGGGGCCGCTATTCGAGTCTGGTTCATGCACTGCCCGCATGGAAACGGAGGCCTCCTTGTCGGATGGATGTGGTGGGAGGAGGGGCGCACCGCGGCTGCGGTCTCGGCGCAAGGCTGAGCAGCGCGGGCGGAGGCGGTGGGCCAAGGTGATGCCTCGTGCGGCGGGGCTGGGAGGAGGCAGTAGTCATGCTATATGCGCTTAAGGTTGCCATTCGTATAGAGTACGGATAGGGCCGGTTTATGGTAGTTTTACCCCTGTGGGCAGGTATGAGAAGAAACCCGTGGGTTTTACCAGAGGGGTAAAACACACGGGTGAGGCCAGGAGGTGGATCGGTCGGTTTCCATGTTCGCGGTGTGAGCCTGTGTGAGGCTGTGACGGAGGGAGTCGCCACAGCGCCGTGTCGGAAGAAGTGCGGGCGGCTCGTTGTGCGACAGCCCCTGTGTGCTCACCTGCGCACCTCCTGGGCCTTCTGGGAGCTAATCTGTGGGAGCTGGCTTGTCGGGCTGCCGGCAGCAAGCATTGCAGTCGCAGCACCTCCTTTCCTGCTGCGTAGTTGGCGGGTGCCAGATGGGGGGCAACTGCAACAACCTCCGCCGCACCAGTGCGGCGCTACGGATGCGCCACCGGTGCGATTTGTCACCGTAGTTTACCGTACTAGTACGGCTGAATGCCGTTTGGGGGCTGCCTTACCTCCCGAGTGTGCTAAGCAGGCTGCGGTGGTTCCTGTGCGAGGATGTCCAGACCGCGGAGCACCTTGCAGCAGTTGCGCAGGCTGGCGTCGGGTTGCCGTGTGCAAGGTAGGCCAACCGCGCGGTGAAGCGAGGGGGCGCGCATTTCGGCCCGGAAGACGGCAACCGGTCGCATACCGGCCAGCCGGCAGCGCGATTCCGCAGAAGGTGCCGGCAGGTTTATCACCAGCTTCACACCGCCAGCTTGCACCGCTAGGTTGCCATGCGAGCTTTGAACGTCGGTCCTGAAGGTCCCAACACTGCTGGATGTTTGACTTAGTTTTCGCAGGAGCCGTGTGGTTTCGAGGAAGACCCGTGGATGCCAGAAGAAACCGTGTAGAACAGCCGTGTAGGGTGCGTTCGCGCACTGACACCGTCTTGCAGCGGTGCACGGAAACACGCTTGCTGACGGCTTGTAAGGAACACGCAGTCATCGGATGGAGCTGGCGCTTCGGGGCGCGCGACCGCCAGTCGAGGCGCAGGCCGCGCAGCCGTCAGCACGTCTTCGCGTGGCCTGCCGCACATGGCCTGGAGCTCCGGCTTTTTGGGTGGTGGCTCAGGCCCCCCGGTCCCAGGCACGAAACATAGGGATACAGCGGCCGCGAGACTTACATAGGAGACAGCAGTCTTGAGCGGGTAGTGTATGAGCCCACCAGCTGGCGTTCCAGTACATTCGGTACCACAAAACAGGTCCGACTGGACCCCGTCAGTAACTGGCTGCCGGCACGCCCTCACAACTTTTTGTTGTTGTAACGGTTACAGTGGGTTCCAGACCAAGAGGTAGAACCATCGGGCGCATCGCCTGACAGCTGTGTACGTAACGCGGCAACACACCGAAGCATGCGTGGCCACGGAGCGCGACGGGTCGTGGCCTACCTGCTCCAGCAGTGCACCGTGCGGCTCAGCACACATGCCCGGCGTATCGGCCCGCCACCTGGCCCCGAGTCTATTTCGCGCGACGACAACCTCACCACACAATTCTCCTGGCATTGCGACCACAGCACTCAAACATCCCCGCACCAGAAACCATAACTACCGGCATGCTCAGCAGCGAGGACCCGCAAGTGGCCCACTGACCCATGCACGTCTTGTCGGTGAGGACTGCATGCCCAGCCCGCGTATTATTCTTCAGACAAACCAGGCGGAGCTTGGAGTTGCCTTCCTTTTGGATTTGGGCGTGCAGCGGGCATCCCGGCACAACGGCCCGCTGCCTAATCCAGGGACCAGGACCTTGGCCCCCATTGGAGGCCTCGCAGTACCCGTTCATCTCCTGCCATGTCTCGCCCCAAAGCCAGGAGCCAGCAGTGTGTGTGCTGGCGCAATCATCCCCTACCACCGAAGGCCTTCCTAGTGCCCGCCAGCTCAAAAGACGCCTGGAAACCCGTTGTTCCCAGCACCGTACCCGTACGACGTCCCATTATCGTACGGAAGCGCGCCGGCGTTGATCAGCGCGTCGTCATCGTCATGCTGATTCGTGTAGTGTTGCACCCCGGAGGGCTCGACCACGGCCGGGACGTGCTGCGACTGCAGCTGCGGGTACACGTGCGGGTGCTGATGTGGCGCTGCGTGCACGGGCGACGGCAGGGGCACGGGCACGCCACCTGCCGGACCTTGGGGTGCGCCGGCCGCCGCCTGCACGGATTGCTGCTGCGGTGACTGGTGCTGGTGTACGTCCGCCATAGGCTGCGGCGTAGCGGCAACCGACGCAGACACGGGCGCCACTGGAGCCGCGGCCGCAGGGGCGGCCACCCCGGGCGCGGGCGACGGCTCCGTCCGACGCCGTTTGCGTGATTGCCCGCCCATGGCCCTGGGCATGAGGAAATAGAACCGCTTCTCGCCCATGATCAGCAGGTCCTGGGATCGCAAAGGCGTGGGCGGCGAGTCCGGCGTGTACAAGTGAGCTGCGCCATTTCGACAATTTTCCACCTGCACACCGTTCTTGCCGAGAACTACAAGTTCAAAGCATTTGGAGTCAAAGTTGTAGCGGATTGTCGCGTGTTGTCGACTGATCGTCGTGCTGTCGCCAAGGATTAGGTCGAGCGTGCTGTTTTTACTCGTGCGGCCAATTGTTATCTCGTATTTTTTGACGAAGAATTCGATGCCGT
Source organism: Yamagishiella unicocca (assembly GCA_003116995.1). Taxonomy (NCBI): domain Eukaryota; kingdom Viridiplantae; phylum Chlorophyta; class Chlorophyceae; order Chlamydomonadales; family Volvocaceae; genus Yamagishiella; species Yamagishiella unicocca. The sequence continues at coordinate 371,198 of BDSL01000039.1, forward strand.
CGCCCTGAAGCTTGGCAAAGCCGCAGCGTGCTAACCGAGGATCGTTCGGGGCAATGAAGACCCCACCGCCTGAAGGACCCACAGGATTTGTTGGACCTGCCTCCATAACTTGTGTTTGGCTATCAGAGCGTGGTGGAAGGCAGGCAAAGAGGAATCGTGAAAATACAAAATATACGTTGGGCAACAAACGCCCTGCAATGTATTCGTGACGCAAATTCGCCTATATAACTGCTGGTTCCAGTTCTGGTATCTTGGGAGGGAGATAGGCCGACATAGGTAGGAATGCTGAGTCAAAGCCCGTCGTACAAGGTTGTCGTGAGTTATCAAATCTGCGCATCTGTCGCTGTTCACACCCTCCGCTATGCCCATAATGTACACACCGTAGCCGCACAACGGTGCGAATCTCCGCAACCGGATTGCCACCAATCCCCCCCACCAAGCACGCGCGAACCAGAAGGCCTGAGGTTCCCGCCCTGTAGTGCCCACCAGCTCCTTAAGCCGACAACCTCGCCCGGAAAGACGTCTTCATGGGACTCCCAGCCTTGCAACTTCCTGATCACCCTGCGCATGACGCAGCTTACATCGGGTCGGTCCTGACTCGTCCTGACAGGCAGACTCCTCTCCCGCCAGTTCTGCGCTGCATGAACGAGGGCTAGGTTGGCTAGCTGCCTCGCGCATGGTCACACGTACAAGCTCGCTCCACCCGCGTCCTTCTGACCTTGTTGTCAGGAAGCGAAGCCGACCGCACAAGCAAACATGATCTGGCTGGACGGGCAGTCGTGACTCCCCGCACAGATACCGGTATGGTGACTTTGCTGGTCCGGCCGACTGGCTGAAAAGCTGCTGTCGCCGCCCCCATCGTAAGGTTCCACAATCTAACCATTGCCGGTACTAGAGCCGGTACTAGAGCCGGTACTAGAGCCGGTACTAGAGCCGGTACTAGAGCCGGTACTAGAGCCGGTACTAGAGCCGGTACTAGAGCCGTTATTACACCCTGCCCAGCCGTCGTCCATTCAGCGGCCATGAGCACTGTCTCTCATGCCAGCAAAACGTTCCAAGCACCATGTGCGCAAAACCGGCGTGTATCGCGTCGCGCGCTCTTCCTCCACAGCTCCTCTCGTGCGCACCAGATATCCCGCTACACACACACACACACCAACGCAAATTATGTTTTCGGCCAAGGTCATACTTTTGGCCTCCTGATGGTTTATTCATGGTTTCTGGGCCAGTCCCAGCCCCAAAAAATTATTATACGGCACCAACCGCCGTGATCCCCAACCCCAGCCCCGCTGGCTCCCGCGCGTCCATTACCCCGAATCCAACCATCCCCACAGCGCCCCAACCCTCCGCGCTCAAACAACCTCACCACTGCTCCCCGATCCGCGCCAAGATCTCCGCCGGTCCCACCTGCCGTACATAATCCAGCTCGTCCTCCGATCGTACGAGTATCGTACCCGCGAACGCCAGGCTGTTGAGCGCCAGGGGGCCGCACCGCTCCGCGCTGCGCGGCACCAGCAGCAGCCAGGACCGGGTCATCAGGACGTTGTACGACACCGAGCCCGCGGCCATGGCCGCGGCGGTGGCGGCGTCCTGCGGGGCCGCGTCCAGCTCCAGGGGAGGCACGTAGCTGTAGCCGGGGTGGCAGAGCTGTAGCAGCGCATGGAAGGCGGACTCGAGTTCTTGGGGCTGCGGGCTGCGGGGGAGTGATGCAAATCGCGTAGCATGAACAGAAGGGTATTTGTAAATTCGCGGAAATACAAGCAGGCAGAATAGCAATACAGGCTTTATTGTAAGCTCTCGCTACTTGGGCTGCTCGAACACTGCACCTCTCCTCGGGGCTGCCACTACCCGTCGCCAATCAATAGTGCAGGTTACGGCCAGCAAAAGCAGATGACACCTCAAGTGGAGGCCAACCAACAACGCCCTGCGCCCGCTGCACCCCAGCACTCGCACACGGCCGTGTCCTCCTCGACACCGCGCAACGTATACAGCAAGCAGCAATCGCACGAGACCCGACCGCGACCCCAAAACCCCTGCTCCCGAAGCGACAAGTCCGGCGGCCTGCCCAGCCAGCGGGCCCCACACACCTCTCGGGCAGGAGCGTGGCGTAGCACCTGTACGGCAGCCGCGTCATCGACAGCGGCTGCAGCGGCGCCGCCGGGCCGCCGTCGCCGCCGGCCTCCACCGCCGCCGCCTGCACCAGGCCGTGAATGGGCGCCAGGGGTGGCTGGCCATCCATGAAGGGCAGCGGGACAACCTGCGGCGGTGGGGAGGCACGGGGCAATTTGGGGACTTGGGTAATTGTGTCTTAGAGAGGTGCGGGACGAGGGACGAGGGGAGGGACGAGGGGAGGGGCAGGGCAGAGTGGACTGGGCTGAACTGGACTGGACGACGGCAAAAGAGGAGCTGTATCATGCGGGTGGTGTGTCGCAGCGGCGACATTTGAAATAAACACGACAGGGACAGATGGATCTCGTCTTCCGGGCGGCACAATCACGTGTGCAGCGGGGCCGCCGCCCTCCTCGAACGCACCTGTAGGTGTTTGTGCGGCTGGCTGCGACCGGAGTTGGGGCCGCAGTTGTAAAACGCAACGCCGCCCTCGGGCATCGCCTGAGGAGCGAGTAGCAGGAGGCGAGCGGGGCTTTGGGCCGGGGTTATAGGACTTCCGGGGATCGTGGGGTGGTCAGTTGGGCAAAAAATTAATACATACCGGGGTTACGGGGTACGGCAGGTCGAAGTGGTAAGAACGAACGTCCCCGCTTCACGTACGCGCTCTGGGGTGAGGTGCTGCCCCCGCCATCCGTGACTCATCGCCCGGTTGCCCACCCCGGCCGCCTGTAACCCCCACCCACCCGCAGGACCTCCAGCGCCGCTGCCAGGTCGCCGCCGTACAGCGGCTCCGCCTGGCTCCGAAATTCCTTAGTTATCACCAGCACGTGATGCTGTACGACGTTGAACTTGTTCAGCACGAGGCTGTGGCCGGGACCCAGGTGTCGTACAAAGAGCTCGGGCTCGGGCGGCAGGAAGGGGTTCCGCCATGAGGGCGCCGCTGGGTTTGAACGGCAAGGCGACGTTGGCAGTTGGTGGTTATCGGTTGGCCGAGCGGAAGGTATGGGTTCGCGAGGACATGGGAGAAGCAGACGGAGCGGGTGCAAGCGAAGACGTTGGCGAGGCGACGGGTCTGGGGCGAGATAGGTGATGACGGGGCAGGCGCCGGCAGCTCATGCTCGCGGCGCATGTGCGAAAGATACACGTGGCTCTTCCCCAAGCCCCCCGAGGCCCAACCCCAGTCCAACCAACGCGCGTGCCCCCTTGCGGGAAACCGCCGCTCCGAAACCACATGCTCCTTGCGGGAAACGTCCGCCCCGAAACCCACACGTGCCCCACCAGCAGGCTTCTGCTGCTCCGCCGCCGGCGGCCCCTTCGGCTTGGCCTTGAGCGCACTCGCCACCCGCAACACGAAATCCACGCCCAGGGTGGCGTCCCGAAACACCTCCACCTGCGAGCGCCGACCCACGGGTCGCGGGAGAGGGGAAGTCCCCGGCCCCCGGCGTCAGCTGTGGCCCGACAAACCGTGGGGTTTCAAGCCTGGCAAGTACTCAGTCAACATGAGGTCCGAGCATCACCAGTCCGGCTGGAGTACCGTCTCAGTAGCGTGTGCTGCCGGTCAACACGTCCACACGTCCCCATACTAATTCCCTCCCCTGTCACGATTTGCTGGTTCGGTGCCCCGGTGCTCCTGTTGATTGGTTGGGTGGCTCACGACCGCCACCCATCTCTGAGAGCTACTAACCACCCCATTCCCCATCCATGCCGCCGTACGCTTCCATGCCGTGCTCGCGTCATACTTGCGCCACGCGCCCACCTGTGTCTCGGTCTTGCTGCACGCGCCGCTCGCCTGCGCCCTGTCGTACACCGTCACGATCTCGCGCCACAGCTCCGCCGCCGCCGCCGCCGCGGCGGCGTCGCCGGCGGCGGCGGCGGCAGCGGGCGGCACTGGCGTCATGCCCGCAGCTCTCAGACCCGCACCCCTCAGTCCGCGGCTATGTCCCTGGTAGCTGCTGCCGGGAGCACTGAGGCCCACGTTGAGGAGCCTGCTGGGCCTTATGCCGCTGCTATAGCCGCCGCTACAGCCGTACGGCGGGCGGCGGGCAGCTGCCCACGCTGTTAGGACTGCCTGGGAGCGTAGGATGGGGCACGGTGTGTGTATCGGTCAGCGGGGGGTTGGGGAGAAGGTGGTAGGGGCTGGGGGACGGGGTTGAGGCGTGGGGCGCCACTTGCCTCCGGTCGTGGCGGTGGGGGCGTGCGGGGGTCAAGGGAGGGAACTAAAACACGAGTTGTGGGGAATGGTTGTAGGCGGGTGGGGATGGGGTGCAGTCCAGGGCGGCTGTCGCGGGGACGTGGTGGTGCAGGAGCGGGGTGGGTGGGGGTGAAGAGCCGGTCGGCTGGCCGCAGGGGGGAACCTGGCCGTTGCCGCTGTACCCCTGACGGGCCATCGCACAGCAGCAGCCCTAGCCGGAACCTCCACACCGCCCACGCTTCGTTCAAATTGCAACCCGCAGCATCCCTGACCCGCGCTGCATCGCGCACCGCGCGCTCTTTGCACAGGTTGGAAGCGTCACCTTTAGCTGAGGCCGGCAACTATCTGAGCGCAGCGCACGCGTCGTTGTCGCCGGGATCATGGGCAATGATGCGCGCGCTGTGGCCGCGAGCGGCAAATTATTCGCTCTCGGCCCGCTTCGATATGGGTCCTGTCTATAGGAATAAATATGTTTGCGATGGATCTACTTCTGCAGTGCGTGATCGTCAACCAAACAAGTAAGATGCCCATGGTTCGCGCGCTTGAAGCTGCATGACGAGCAAAACGACAGGTCCTAAGCAACAGTAAGACCGCGTTTTCGCATTCTTCCACGATCACTGTAAGACCGATATAATTACAAAATCACACGCATAAGCCTTGAACATCGCCCACTAGTTAGCGTGGGGTCTAGATGACTCCGGCGGGGGTCGCTCCTACCGCCTGCTTGAGGGTTGCGGACCCTAGGCTAGTCACAAAGTCTTCAGCAATGCTCTCGAGTGTCGCGGCGGCCTCGCGCGCCATGGCGCGCCGGGCGTTCGGCTCCGGAACATCGCGGGCCTGGACGCTCGCCTCCAGCTCCTTCAACAACGTCTGCAGCGGTCTCAGTGGCGGAAGCACGCATGCTTCGCTTGCGACCAGGGCCCAGCGTCGCAGCATCGTAATGCCTGCGGCAGCCAGTGCCGAACCAATCACCGCAGGAGCCCGATTGGAGGTGAGTTCGCGAGGACTGGAAAGAACCCTTTTGGCGTGTCGGGATGGCTGTACGCTCTTGAAGACCGTCCATTCGCAGTCGCCCCCCCTGCAGTCGCCCCCCCCACCGGCTCTTCTCTGTAACCCCTCACCCGCCATGGCCAACGGGTTTCTTGTCGAATCCCCGACCCCCATCTCCTGACCCCCATCCCCCGACCCCCATCCCCCGACCAGGCGCTTCCCTGGGCCCACACCTTCACAGAGGAGCTCCCCGCGGACCCGGAGACGAGGAACGAGACTCGCCAGGTGCAGCGGGGTAGGGGGGGTGGGAGGAAAGCCGGAGGGCGGCGGCGGAGGGGCGTCCAGGCGGGGATCAGTGGTGTGTTTTCCTCGAAGGCATGGGCCCACACAGCTGGCTGAATGAACGCCCTGCGGTTGCCATAGGGCCTCCCTTGAAAGGTTCGGAAGTCGGGGGATCGAATCCCGGTATCACCCAGGGTGCTGCACAGGGGTGCGGGCTGTAGGCAGCCCAGGAGATCGTGACAGCCGCTAACTCCCTTGGAAAGGGCCCAATACTTGCTCGGCAGTGTGTCCATCTTCTCCATCATCTCCCACCCTACCTGCCCGGCGGGAGAGCTTGCGGGCGCCGGGCCGCAGCCATGGTGTCGCACTCGCACGTGCCCACGGTATTCGTACAAGTGCCTTTGCCCCCCAGGCTGCCCCGACCGTACTGATGTCTCCTCCCATGAACCCCAGCCCCACCCCCTGCGGGTCTTCGCAACCCCCTCCCCTGCCATCACCCCCCCACCCCCTCAAAACGTCTGTTCTAAACTGTTTTTTCGGGCATCCACGGGTCTTCCTCGAACCCACCCCCTCACCCCGCGCAGGTCGAAGGCGCGCTCTTCTCCCGAGTGACTCCCACCCCGCCCGCCGGCGTGCCCTACGTCATCACCTACTCAGCGGAAGTGAGTGCCTGCTCCCGCGTGGAGGCACAGCACGCATGTACGACGCCCATCGCACGCCGGCCCCCACCCACATTAATAACCTCGCTATACCCCCCTCAGCGCCCTCCCTATAACCCCCTCCACGCCCCCTCCTTCCCCCTCCTCCCCCCCCCGCTGATCCTATCCCGTCCCGTTGCGTAAAACCGTTTTTATACACCCCCCGCCCGTCAGGTCGCCCGCCTCGTGGGTCTGGACCCCACCGAGTGCGAGCGCCCCGAGTTCCCGCTGGTCATGTCCGGGGCCGCACCCCTCCCTGGAGCCCGTCCCTACGCGGCCTGCTACGGCGGCCACCAGTTCGGCAGCTGGGCGGGGCAGCTGGGCGACGGACGGGCCATCACACTGGGGGAGGTGGGTCGGCGGTTGGCAGTTGGCAGTTGGCGGTTGGCGGTTGGCGTCGGGGCCCAACAGCACGGACGCGACGACTCAGCTACCGCAAACAACCACTAACCGCAAACAACCGCAAACAATCGCAAACAACCGCAAGCAACGGTTTTAACCGCTGACAACCGCACGCAGGTGGTCAACCCGGTGAGCGGTCAGCGATGGGAGCTGCAGCTCAAGGGCGCCGGAAAGACGCCGTACAGCCGCCGCGCCGACGGTCGCGCCGTGCTGCGGTCCTCGCTGCGGGAGTTTGTGGCGAGTGAGGCGATGGCGGCGCTGGGGGTGCCCACCACCCGCGCGCTGAGCCTGGTGGGGACAGGTGGGTTTCGTGCTGGTGCGTGGTGTGGCGTGTGGGGTGTGGGGTTTGTGGGGCGGTACGGGGTGCAGCGCGTGCCGGGGGGTGGACGAAACAGCACAAGGGTTTACGGAGAGTTTTAGGGTTTATGCCCGGCAAGTATGCGTTTTATTCTGAAGGCCGTGTGGTATACAAGTAAATGTTTGTAGTTTATCGTCCCGGGGGCTTCCTCGGCGATCTCCTGTGTGTTTCGCGTCTTCTGCATCCGTCTTAACCGCTGCTACAACGGTAATTTTGGCAAGAATCACTTGATACCAAAATTTTACCGTCGTAACAGCGGTAATTGAGGTAGTAAGTGTGATTCCGGTTAAGAGTAACTCTCGCGGCTCCCACGCGGCGGCCCCGGCGCGCTCCAGGCGACGCCGTCCTGCGCGACATGTTTTACAACGGCAACGCGAAGCTGGAGCCGGGCGCGGTGGTGTGCCGGGTGGCGCCTTCGTTCGTGCGCTTCGGCACCTTCCAGCTGCCAGTCAGCCGGGGCCTCGGCGAGGTGGGCGGGGCGGGTGAGGGAGGGGGCCTCCGGATTTGAGGCTTTGCCTCAGTATTTAGGGCTTTGTCTCCGTATTTAAAGCTTCGTCTGGGGTATGGGGTACGGGGTACGGGGTATGGGGTATGGGGTACGGGGTACGGGGTATGGGGTACGGGGTACGGGGTATGGGGTACGGGGTACGGGGTATGGGGTACGGGGTATGGGGTACGGGGCGAGGACTGGTGGTGGGGAGGTGGCCAGCTGCGGGAGGCGATGCTGACGTGGTTGGTGCGCGCCCCTGGCCGGGGATTTCGAGGAGGGGGAGGGGAGGGGACGCATCGCTGACGGCCAGAAGAACGCCACCGCGGTCAAACCTACGCATCGCTTACACCGGTAGCTAGCTTGCTAGTTAGGATACCGGCGTATGTGTTTTACGTGTTACGTGACATGTGGAGGTGGGCTGGCGCGTAGTGGAAGCGGGGCAGCGCAGGTTGCAGCCAGGCAGCCGCAGCGGTCGGTGTGCAGCAGCAGCTCCGAAACCATTGGGGTTTAGGGTTTAGGGTTTAGGAGCCTGTAAGAACCAACCAGCCCACGTGCTGTTGCCCTAATAAGCGCCTGGTGCCCCGCTGCCTTGTTCCTTTGCCGCCCCGCTCCTCCCTGGATCGGCCAGGTGGGCCTGGTGAAAATGGCTGCTGACTGGGTCATCAAGTACCACTACCCACACCTCGCAGGTGCCTGGGGGGTGTCGAGGAAGACCCGTGCCTGGGGGGGGGGGTATAAGAGAATCCGCGAATCCACGGCCGACACACCGAGGGCGGTGAAGGTGCCAGGGGGGGAGTGGAAGTGGGGGTGTACGTGTTGGATGGTAGGTCATATGTATCGCCGATCCTCCTTTATTCTGAAGTACGCCGTATATACCGTGCGTTTGTGAGGGGGTGGGGAGGGCCTTTGTCCACTGGGTGAATCCATCCAACCGACTGACTGGCCAGTAACCGTTTCGCAACTGCCGCAACCAACAGGCGAGCCGGAGCCGTACCTTGCGCTGCTGCGCGAGGTGGTGCACCGCACGGGGCGGCTGGTGGCGGCCTGGCAGTGCGTGGGGTTCGTGCACGGGGTGCTCAACACCGACAACATGAGCATACTCGGGCTCACCATCGACTACGGTGAGGGGGCGGGAGGGGGCGGGAGGAGTGGGGCTGCGGGGAGGGGAGTTCAATTGCCACCGAAAGAAATGCGCTCGCGTGCCGTGGAAGAACCCGTCACGCCCCCTCCCAGATACATCCCTTCCTCTCCCACGCGTAGGAGGTGTCCGAAGCCGATGCGCCAGCTATCCTATCCGTGTCGCGTAGCCGGTCTCTATGCCCCTTCCCCTCTATAGCCCACTTCTTCTTCGTCGTCTTCTTCACTGCACCCACCGTCGTCGCGTCCGTGTGTGTGGCCGTCCACCCTAGTCCAGTAGCACGCGCGCGCGTCCCGGTGTCCGAAGGCTATGCAACCACTACATTTCCCCAGTCGTCGCGTTACCGGTTCTTTTATTGTAATCCCTCCCGCGCAGGGCCGTTCGGCTTCCTGGACACCTTCGACCCCGACTGGACGCCCAACCTCACGGATGCCAGCGGCCGCAGGTCGGTCCTGCAGCGCCGCGCCGCGCCACGTCATCAACTGCCTTGTCAGCGCGCGTACGGCACTTTACCACAAGCCCTACTTGTTACTTACCGCACCGTGCCGTCGTACACCTTGCGTGTTTCTTTGCCCTCCGCGAATGGACCTGTTACGACATAGCCGAGCGGCACGCGCCGTCTCATGAGATCAGCAACGAACCTGCCTCACTCACCCAACACACACTTGGTCGCGCGCAAGGCCGACGGTCCGGCGGATCCCCCTCTTGGTTGTCGTACGGCCGTACGGTCGTACAGGTACAGCTACCGCAACCAGACGGAGGCGGTGCAGTTCAACGTCATCATGCTGGGGAACGCGCTGCTGGCTGCGGACCTCATCCCGCGCGCCGGAGCGGAGGAGGTGATGACGGAGTACAGCAAGGTATGTACGGCTTGTACGACGTCCTCGACGTTGCAACGGACGCATGGAGGACCGTGGCGCAGCCAGCCGCATCTTCGGGGTTGATGTCCTCTTTGGGGGTGCCGGCAAGTCATTACAAGACGAGTGTTTCGCTGCGGCCGCTGGTTTCGGCGCCGCCGCAGGTGCTGTCGGAGTCGTACAACGAGCGCATGGCGGCCAAGCTGGGGCTCCTGGAGTACGACAGGACGCTATCGCAGGAGCTGATGCGGCTTATGTACGACGATGACGCGGATTTTACCAACACCTTCCGGGCCCTATGCAGCGTCGGCTCGTCCGCAAGGTCAGAGGGTGACGGCGGCGGCGGCGAGCTGCCGGCGGCTCTGCAGGCGGCGCTCAACGGCGGCGTGGCGCTAAGCGAGGAGCGGGCGGCTGCGTGGCGCCAGTGGCTGCAAGCATACCAGGCCCGGTGCGTAGGTGTGCGGGTGCGGGGACCACAACACCATGCATGTGGAGGGTTTTGAGGAAGACCCGTGGATGCGAGGGATGGCGTGTGAATGTGAGGCGTGGGGGGGTGGCGTGTTCAAAACACATGCATGTGGAGCTGCATTGGTGTGGGGCGGGACACGTAGTGACACATCATCGTGCCGCTAGTGGTGCGTGGGGTGGTGGCCAGGTGGCCGTCTTGCGTCGTGTGCAGTCCTCCCGTGGCGTCATACCTATTGGACATGACGTCACACCCATGTCACCACCGCCACAGGCCCCATTGCCGCCTCACTATCAGCAGCCCCATTACCGCCCCACCGCTACCGCCCCACCGCTACCCCCCCGCCGCTGCCGCCCCACCACTACCCCCCCCCCCCAGGCTCCGAGCTGACGGCCAGCCGGACCCCCAGCGACAATCCTCCCAGCGGGCCGCCTGCCCCAAGTTCATTCCGCGGCAGCACCTGCTGCAGTGGGCCATCGAGGCGGCTGAGAAGGGCGATTACAGCGAACTGGAGGCCTTGATGGCGGTGCTGGAGAGGTGCGGCGGGGGAGGCGGGGTGGAGGGCGGTGCCTGAGAGGAGAGAGGAGACCCGTGGGTCGGCGAAGCCGAGGTCGGCAAAACCGATGGGGCGCTTGGTGGGTTAAAATCCTGGTGGGTTAGGATCCAGGTGGGGTAGGATCCTGGTGGGGTAGAAAGGGGACACGGCGAACCGATGCAAGGATGAGGAGCGGAGACAAAGGGGGGTATGGAGAGGAGCGGAGACAAGGGGAATGGGTGGCAGGCTGAGGCAGCGGCAGTAAGGGGGTGGCGGCGAGGAGGCGGCGCCATGGAAGGGTGCGAGGCGGGGATGAGGCTGCTGAAAAGCGAAAAGGAGGAGAGGGAGGGAGGGGGATGTGGCATATAAACGAGGAGGAGGAGGAGGAGGAGGAGGAGGAGGAGGAGGAGGAGGGGGAAGGGGAGGAGCTGGTAATTGGCTGTCATGAGGGGCTCTACGATGCTCCATCAAGCGTTCACTCCGGCGATGCCGTCGCCGTTGCTGCTTGCTCCATCCTTGCTCCATCCCTGCTCCATCCTTGTGCCGTACACCCTCTCGTCCCACCAGGCCGTACGACGAGCAGCCAGACGCCCCTGCGAAGTACACCAGCCCGCCGCCCAAGGAGATGATCCGGCCGGGGGTGTGCATGCTCTCTTGCTCGTCCTAAAGGTTTCGGAGCGCAGCGGTGGCCCCCTGCCGCAGCCATGTGAGGCCGCGGCGCCAGGCCGCGCCAAGTCGGGTTGCGAGCCCAGCCGGGCCGTCGGGCCACGACGGAGTGGCGGCCAGGGTGTCGATCAACGTGGGGTGCCGGGATGAATCCTCAGCGCCGATGCAGCAGATGCGAACACCACATGCCCGTTGGGCCGGTGTCGGCAGTGTGGCGGCGATGCTGCCAGCGTGTAAAAGCAGGAAGGAAAGGCAAAGTCCAGCTCAGGATGAGGTTGAGGAACATGCATGTATGGGCGTTGGGTTAACGAACGACGGGGACCTGGTGGGTTGGGGCCAGCGATACGGTGTGTGTGTGGGGGGTGTAAAAACCGTTTTACGCGACGGGACAGGATAGTTGGTGCATGGTCGTCGGGCACCAATTTTGTGGGCGCATGCTGGAGCACTGGGACTGACTGACGGTGGGGGGTGGTGTGAGACTGGTGACACGAAAACGACAAGATAGTGGGCGCATGGTCGGCGGACAGCGAGGATGTGGGCGCATGCTGGAGCAATGGGATGGACGACCGGCAAACCTGTGGAGCCAGTTTCTTGGGGCTGCAGAAAGGAAAACGGTGGGGGGGGGCAGGCTGCTGGAATGCTGCGGCATGCGGGCGCAGGCCTCGTTCTGGGGTTTGGTTTGATGACATACCCTTTCGGCCAAACAAAGTAAGAACTGGGGTTTGGTTTGATGTCAAGGTTGCGTGGGGTCTTGTTGTAACGGTTACAGTGGGTTCCAGACCAAGAGGTAGAACCATCGGGCGCATCGCCTGACACTGAACAAGACGGAGGAAACAAATACCGACATGCACCGAAACAAAGGCAAAGGCAAAGGCAAAGGGTCTGTTCAGGGTGCAGCGTGCTGTTGCCCGCCGACGGGCCGGAGAGGGATCTGCGACCGGACCGGATCGTAAACTCGCTGTGCCATGAGAGGACTAGGTGGCAGGGCTATGCTTCCAGAGGATACCGGTTGATCCTTGTGGGTGGAACTGTGGGTGGGTGGGCAGTTTGGGAGGAAACCCGAAGGTCGGCACGAAGGATGGGGAACCGCCTTATGATGTGAGCTGGAGAAACGAACTCGCAAAGATGGAGCCGATTGGAAACCGAAACCAGGAACCGGCTGCTGAGGTCGGCCGAGACACAAATGTTTGCGGAAGGCTGTGGAACGAAGGGCGCAAAGCGGCGTGTGTCGACGAGGTGCCGTAATTGGTGTAGCGATTGTGAGCGTGGTAGCTTGCAGGCAAGCCTTCGCACGGTACTCGCGTGGAGCGTCGTGGAGAGCCAAATTTGTTTGTTTGTTGCTTTGTTCCCCAGAAAGGACTAGACAGGATTAGAAATCATGTTGGGTGGCATTCCGTGATCTACATCGATCACGCACACAGCATGAAGATGGAAATATGGAAGTCACGACATCGCTTGCTGCCCACTTGGATTTCCCAACTTCAGGCGACTTCAGCCACCCCCCAACGACCCTGCTGAGCTACATACCCTCGGCGCGTCATGCCTTGCCTGCTGCGGAGGATGCCGTTGTAAAAAACCGTCCGAAGGGATCACGTCGTTACACGGGAACGGCAGGCAGGGGCGAGCGAGAGGGCAATTAATACCCTCCGGCATGTATATAAAAATATCCGGGAAGGTTGTACGACTCAGTACAACTGCGTCCAGCCTGACGAGCAAGCCCTAATAACATGCACAAGAGTACGACGACGTCGTCACCTCGGTCGCCGTCATGGTTTGACCGCGTCGACCAGATGGCACCTAAAACATGGAAATGGCAGATCGTTACTGTGCGCCCGTCGCCGGCCGACACAGCAACGGCCGGCACGTGGAGGGAGTGAGCATGCCGCCACGGCGGCGGCAGATAGGGTTTATAGTCCTCCGCGCCGGGCAGCCGCCGGTGGCTACCCCAGGTGCCTCATGAACCTCGTCGCCAGCCTTCTCCTTGAACCCTGATAGCTGGGAGTGGGAGAGCCGATCGATCCACCGAGCTCTCATCGCGCGCAGCCCATGCGGGTAGCCCGGGCTCCGAGACAGAGTTCATTGTCCTTCCTGATTGCCATAAAATCACATTACCTACATTAACTAGCACGCTATACTATGTACCGGTTGGTACCGATTGGTACCGATCGTACTCGTGTTCGGCTACGCAGTCGCCGTGTCGTGTCGCACTGCAGCCGCGGCGTCAGCGTCAGGACACCCGACCCCCAGCCGCTGCTGTCGCGATGTACGATACGCCGTTAGTTCGTTGCGATCTGCCTGCCTCATATGGAGACCGTGAGGTCCTTGTCTTTGTGGCACCTGCAAGCGGACACGTGCGTGCGTTTACGGGTGACGTATGCCGTGAGCTTCGATAGAGATTATACCAGTAATGTTTCCGTGCAGCCCTGCCACCGCAGGCCTGCACGTATCGGGCGCTGGGCACGGGCGCCGGGCGTTAACAATTCCGTGATGGCGCCGTGGAAGATAAGGCCCCCGGGCTCTGCCTTGGGCTGTGCCGTAATCCTCGCCTCCAAATCCCTTTCCATGCGACCTGCCTGCCAATCCCCTACGCACCAGAAGCCGGCGTCGCTCACCCAAAACCCCTAAAACCCCAAACCCTGAAACCCCACTGACCAGAAGCCAGCTGCGACAAAGAAGTACGTCAGCAGCAGCAAGATACCCTTCAGGTAGTTGGCTTGACCATCCTGCAGGTCGGTTTTCGAGGGCCCGGAGGAAGTGGATCGATGAGGGTGACAGCGGCCTAGAGTGCGGTCGGAGAGGGTCGGCCAGGGTCGGTCGGCCAGGGCCTTTCACCGCACTTGCAGGGCAGACCAGGGTTGACCGCCGGGCGATGGCCCCTGGAGTCCCAGTCCGGCGAGAGACCACCCCCACGCCGTGGCACCTGAGCTGCTCTCTCCCCCCCCCTCTCCTTCTCCCCCCTCCTCCTCCCCCCGTCCTCCCCCCCCTCCTCCTCCCCCCTCCTCCTCCCCCCTCCTCCTCCCCCCTCCTCCTCCCCCCCTCCTCCTCCCCCCTCCTCCTCCCCCCCTCCTCCTCCCCCCCTCCTCCCCCCCCCTCCTCCCCCCCCCTCCTCCCCCCCTCCTCCTCCCCCCTCCTCCTCCCCCCTCCTCCTCCCCCCTCCTCCTCCCCCCTCCTCCTCCCCCCCTCCTCCCCCCCTCCTCCTCCCCCCCTCCTCCTCCCCCCTCCTCCTCCCCCTCCTCCTCCCCCCTCCTCCTCCCCCCTCCTCCTCCCCCCTCCTCCTCCCCCCTCCTCCTCCCCCCCTCCTCCTCCCCCCTCCTCCTCCCCCCCTCCTCCTCCCCCCCTCTCCCACCTGAATGACCAGCACCGCCAGCAGCACGCAGCCGAACAACACGAAGGCCTCAAAGCCGTTGAAGTTGAGGTCCAGAGGCAGACCCATGGTCCACGCCAGTAGCACGCAGAACGGCACCACCATCATAGACACCTGGGTGCTGCTGCCTGTGTGCGAGCGGTGGAGGTTGCGGTGGTACCGTAGTTGCGGTGGTGGTTGCGGTGGTGGTTGTGATGGTGGTCGTGGTTCGGTTTTGGTTCTGGTTATGATTGCGGTTGCGCTCCTGTATACGCGTGAATGTGGTTGTGGCAACCCCCGAACCCACCCGGCCCCCCACCCACCCACCCACCCACCCGGCCCCCCACCCACCCACGGCCACCCCAAGGGCGATCTCGATCCGATTCTTGTAAGCAAACACGATGGCGGAGGCGTGCTCGGCAGCGTTCCCCACGATGGGCAGCAGGATGGTGGTGAGGAAGGGCATGGGGACGCCTAGGTTGGTGGAAGCGCCCTGTAGAGTATGGAGTACGAGAGTACGACAGGGAGGGAGGGGGAGGGGCGTGCGTGTGTGGGGGGGGGATTCGAGAAGACCCGTGGATGCGAGGAAAAACCGTGTGCGTGAGGGGGTGGGCATAAAGTCCGGTTACACGACAACCGGGGGGGGAGGGAGGGGGCGAAAACACCCGTGCCAAACGACAACAGATAAGGAGGAGAGAGGTGGCGGGCGGGGGTGCGAGGTTTCAGGGGCTGGCGGGGTTGGTGGACGGGCTTTCAATTGACGACGCTCTTGAGGGGGGCGGCGTGGGAACAACCGCCCAGGCGATAACATACACGCATACAGGGCCTTGCGTCAAAACCCTAACCCCGGCAGGCGGGCTGACGCGCCGGGTAACTCAAAAGTACGACGCAAAGGCTGCAGGGGCGCCCGCCGCCGCTGCCGTCCCCAAGCAGCCGCTCGTACAATCCTAGCGTCCTTGATTACACCGCAGCTCAGGTGGTTTCGGAGGTTTGAGTCGGGATTGGGATTTGGATTTGGATTTGCTGTCCGATCCTATGTGGGCCCTATCCGCAGCTACGGCCCGCAGATCTAATGGATCTTCGCGCCATTTTTCGAGCCGCTTTGCTGTTGTGTTGCGTGGGTTCTATCTACTTGCGCTGCCTGCTCGCTCACCTTGATGGCATCCGTCACGAACTCCGACAGGAATGCGATGATGATGGTGACTCCGGTGAGCCACAGGAAGCAGCCCGCCTTGGAGAGCACCAGCTCGTCCTCGTCATCCTCTGGGGCGCTGCGGTGGCTGCGGTCATCGTCATCGTCATCATGGTGGAGGTTCTGGAGCGGAAGGAGCGGAGGGGCGAGAGGCGGGGAGGGGCGAGAGGCGGGGAGGGGCGGGAAGGGGAGGGGCGGGAAGGGGAGGGGCGGGAAGGGGAGGGGCGGGAAGGGGAGGGGCGGGAAGGGGTGGCGCACAACGACAACATATAGGATGGGTGGGGTACCGGGTCGGGTGGAAGGACCGCCGAAACAGAGAAGGACGGGGGGGTTGGGCAGAGCCTATGTGGTATGGCGGAGGGGCTATGGGGCTCGGCTGTGGCATGTCCTGTGGTGTCCTGTTGATTCTGTTGATTTTGTGATTCGGTCCATTCTGTTGATTCTGTGGATTCCGATGATTCTGACGATTCTGGCGATTCTGGTGGGGTGTGATTCGCCCTCGTGGCCCTAATGACGTGACTCATTCGCGTTTGCCCCACCCGCCCTGCCCTGCCGTAACACGATGAGACGCAAAAACACACGTGCCGAACCTCCTGCCTGCCCGCCAAGCCAAGCGCCCGGCTCCGCATGTTTGCGTTGCCGCACCCCCCGACAACCCCCCCACCCCCTCGCCGGCTCCACTACGGGTTGGTCATCCACGTTTCCTCAACCCTCCCCGCCGCCGGGGATCGACACCCTACCTCCGGACCTCGTTTCCTCAACCAAGTTCTCCAGCATGCATCTCCCCTCCACGTGTGGTCCAAAAACGGTTTCCTACTCGGCTCCCTGGTCCACGGGCACTGCTCAGCCTCCTCAGCCCCCTCCCCTCCCCGCCGCTACCCTCACCGACGCCTCCAAGCCCGCCGTCCGTTCTGCGGCCACCAGCGGCAGCCGCTCCTCGCCCGTGTTGATGTGTCCCGAGCCTCCCTTGTTAAGGCTGCGACCGCTGCTGGTGCGCTGCGAGGGCAACAAGGGGGGTTCAGTGAAGGCACCCGGGGTAGCAGTGAAGGCACCAAAGGAGGGGGGGTCGGTGAGGGCACCCGGGGGGGGGTCAGTGAAAGCACCAAAGGGGGGGGCCAGTGAAGGCACCAAAAGAGGGGCGGTCAGTGAAGGCACCAAAGGAGGGGGTCAGTGAAGGCACCAAAGGAGGGGGTCAGTGAAGGCACCAAAGGAGGGGGTCAGTGAAGGCACCAAAGGAGGGGGTCAGTGAAGGCACCAAAGGAGGGGGTCAGTGAAGGCACCAAAGGAGGGGGTCAGTGAAGGCACCAAAGGAGGGGGTCAGAGAAGGCACCAAAGGGGGGGGTCAGTGAAGGCGCCTGCTGACCGCCATGTTCGGTAATCCCACCGAGACGACAATCTCAGGTGCAGCTGACAATGGCCACTGGTAGTACCTCAGTCCGCACTAGCCCTCCCACGCTCTCTTCCTCTCCTCTCCCCCCCACATCCTCACTGTCCGCCGACCATGCGCCCACTATCTTGTCGTTTTCGTGTCACCGGTTTCACACACCCCCCCCCCACACACACAGCGGCACCCGCTTCACCTTATCTGTCATCTCCACCACCTGGCGGCCGCTGATGCGGCCGCCCAGGGCAATATCGCGACCGTCAATGGAGCTGCGTGACAGGAGCACGCCCCCGCCCGCCGCCGCGGCTGCCTCCAGGTCCGCCTCCAACGCCCCCGCCCCACCCCGCTGGGGGGTGAAGGTGCCGTTGACGGACGTCCTCCGTGTGCTGGTGGCAGTGGCGGCGGCGGGGGTGTCCGCTGAGCTGTCCTCCTCAAACAAGTGCCTGAGGCCAGCAAGCGACGCGAGGAGGAGGCGAGGCGAGGCGGGCGGGTTGCAGGGAGAACCCGTGTACGAAAGGCGGGCGGGCGGGCGGGCGGGCGGGCGACACGTGTCATATATACACATGGTACGCTTGCAGGAAGGCTTCCAAGTGCACGAGCAGGCAGCAGCAATACGCGGCCTGTGATGTGCGCGCTTTGGCTGGGCGGCGGCCGGCCGCGCCGAAAATAATGATGTGTCGTATAACGGCCCGACTGATAACGGCCCGGCTGACGTCAGCGGGCGGACCGAAGGGGTTTCTTTTGTGGGCGAGTGGGGGCTAAACCCAGAGCACTGCGGTCACCTTCCCCCTCGTCAGCCCGATAATTGTTTCTGCGATATACGGTCACGATTACGGTTACGGCTACGCTTAAGGTTGCGGTTGCGGTTGCAGTGACGGTTATGGTTACGGTTGTCGTTGCAATGACGGTTACGGTTAGAGTGACGGGTGCGGCTTCTGGACGTTTGGCGTTGACGCATTGCTGGACAGCCACCGCCCGTCAATAAGTGGTGGTGGAGACGGCCAAGACAACATGCGTCCACTAATACCACTACACCATGCGTTCTTACATGCCTTACTAAATACCACCACACCACTCCTCCTCGCGCGGCCCCCACCTGTGCGACTTCAGCTGGAAGTACAAGTAGACGCCGTAGCACAGCAGCATGCAGATGGACTCGAACCGGGACAGCGAGAGCTCCGACTTATGGTCGCGGACCTGCGCCCGCCGTACACGTACGACACAGGGGCAGGGGGCAGGAGCCGGGCAGGCGGGTGAAAGGGGGGCGTTGTGGTTATACAGCGGGGTGTAGAGGGCGGACCGCGGTCAGAGGCGCCAGCAGGGAGGGAGGGAGGGAGGGGGCCCACGACCCGCGTCGAAGGTGGCGACGGGGGGGGTATGAGAGGATAGCCCCGTGGGTCTACACTCACGAGTGTGCGTGCGTGTGTGTGTGTGTTTTAAGTACGCTGTGCGTGTGTGTGTGCGTGTGTGTGTGTGTGTTTTAAGTACGCTGTGCGTGTGTGTGTGCGTGTGTTTTATAAATGCTGAGCTGAGCCGCGAAGTAGACGTAGCGCGAGGAGACCAAGGAATCCGGAGTCAGTGCGGGGCGCCAATAGTTACCGAAAGAAGCCCAGACTGGGTCCACGAGAAGCCAGAAGTCCAATTATGTAGTCGGCGGCCGCGCAGCGCTCCGATAGCCAGAAAGACGGTTGCGCCCCAACAACCGACGCCGCGCTGCTGCGGCGTAGGCGTGGCGTGAAGCACCTACAACTACCTAGCCTATGTACCTATTTACCTATCCTAGTGCGCAAGGCAGAGGTATAGGTGACAACTTCGCGTGCAATGCCAGTAACAGACAGAGTGCCCGGCACAGGAATCCCAGCCCATGCCAAATGCGAGGAAACTGACCTGGGAAAGGAGAGGAAGAAGGACCAGGCGAAGCAGCAGAACGTTAGCGTTAGGTTGAAGGGCGAGAGAGACATGCGGGGCGAATGGAAAGGCAGGGACACACGTGAGCGCGCCGCGTCTATGGTAGAGTAGTTATTAATGCGTTGTAAGGAAAAGAAGTGATGAAGAAAACGCGGAGATGTGGCATAAGGGCGCAAGCAGGCAATGCAGCGAGCCGTACAGGGATGCACGCAAGCAGGCACGCTGTGGCACAGAGGGGGAGGAGGAGAGAAAGGGATGCTGTGGGATGCTGTGATGCGATGGGGCCGGCGGGCGGGCTCACATAGAGCACCCCACCACGCCGGGTGTCCCAAGCGGGTCTGCGCATAGAGCCCACCGGGGGAAAACCCGGGGGACCGGGGGGTGGTGCGTGCTCGTGCGGTGTGGGAGCGCTGGTGGGGGTGGGTGGAGTGGGTGGGGTGCACTGGCACGGAGTTGAGGGGCCTTGGGATGGTAGTCAAAGGCGTAGTAGTAGGGGTAGTAGACGTAGTAGTAGTCGGAGACGTAGTAGTAGGTATCCGCGGCCCGCTCGGCGAATCCGGCGTGCTCCTGAAGTAACCTGTGGGCCATGCGAGTGCACCTAGCACGCGCCTACGCTAAGCCCACCGCGAGCCAAACCTGAGTGTCCACGAAACAAAAGGATGACTGCGCTGAGCTGAACTTGGGGACGAGCGGCTTGGGAGACGCTAGGTGTGAGGCTGATGGCTGAAATGGCTGATAGCTGTCCGCTGAGCGGGCTGAACTAACTCAGACCGCGCCCAGGAGCTGCCCCAGGGAAGCCCAAGTGCATAGTTGTGTGTTTTATAAATGCTGAGCTGAGCCGCGAAGTAGACGTAGCGCGAGGAGACCAAGGAATCCGGAGTCAGTGCGGGGCGCCAATAGTTACCGAAAGAAGCCCAGACTGGGTCCACGAGAAGCCAGAAGTCCAATTATGTAGTCGGCGGCCGCGCAGCGCTCCGATAGCCAGAAAGACGGTTGCGCCCCAACAACCGACGCCGCGCTGCTGCGGCGTAGGCGTGGCGTGAAGCACCTACAACTACCTAGCCTATGTACCTATTTACCTATCCTAGTGCGCAAGGCAGAGGTATAGGTGACAACTTCGCGTGCAATGCCAGTAACAGACAGAGTGCCCGGCACAGGAATCCCAGCCCATGCCAAATGCGAGGAAACTGACCTGGGAAAGGAGAGGAAGAAGGACCAGGCGAAGCAGCAGAACGTTAGCGTTAGGTTGAAGGGCGAGAGAGACATGCGGGGCGAATGGAAAGGCAGGGACACACGTGAGCGCGCCGCGTCTATGGTAGAGTAGTTATTAATGCGTTGTAAGGAAAAGAAGTGATGAAGAAAACGCGGAGATGTGGCATAAGGGCGCAAGCAGGCAATGCAGCGAGCCGTACAGGGATGCACGCAAGCAGGCACGCTGTGGCACAGAGGGGGAGGAGGAGAGAAAGGGATGCTGTGGGATGCTGTGGGATGCTGTGTGCGTGTGTGTGTGTGTGCGTGTGTGTGTGTTTTATAAATGCTGAGCTGAGCCGCGAAGTATACGTAGCGCGAGGAGACCAAGGAATCCGGAGTCAGTGCGGGGCGCCAATAGTTACCGAAAGAAGCCCAGACTGGGTCCACGAGAAGCCAGAAGTCCAATTATGTAGCCGGCGGCCGCGCAGCGCTCCGATAGCCAGAAAGACGGTTGCGCCCCAACAACCGACGCCGCGCTGCTGCGGCGTAGGCGTGGCGCGAAGCACCTACAACTACCTAGCCTATGTACCTATTTACCTATCCTAGTGCGCAAGGCAGAGGTATAGGTGACAACGTCGCGTGCAATGCCAGTAACAGACAGAGTGCCCGGCACAGGAATCCCAGCCCATGCCAAATGCGAGGAAACTGACCTGGGAAAGGAGAGGAAGAAGGACCAGGCGAAGCAGCAGAACGTTAGCGTTAGGTTGAAGGGCGAGAGAGACATGCGGGGCGAATGGAAAGGCAGGGACACACGTGAGCGCGCCGCGTCTATGGTAGAGTAGTTAGTAATGCGTTGTAAGGAAAAGAAGTGATGAAGAAAACGCGGAGATGTGGCATAAGGGCGCAAGCAGGCAATGCAGCGAGCCGTACAGGGATGCACGCAAGCAGGCACGCTGTGGCACAGAGGGGGAGGGGGAGAGAGAGGGATGCTGTGGGATGCTGTGATGTGTGTGTGTGTGTGTGTGTTTAACGCGGGTTTGCGATCGGACTGCTCAGTACCCGTGCCGGCTCAGGTCAGTGCTAGCGCGCGGCGGGGGGCGCTTTGCTGCCGTCAGAGAGCAAGCGCCGCGCACCGCGCGCGGGCCCGCCCTCCGACACCTCCAAAAACCACCAACCGAAAAACCACCAACCACCAACCGCCAACGGACCTCGCTGTGCGTCGCGTCCAGCAGGGAGGGCAGCATGATGGCGAAGCAGGACAGGATGAGCATGCCTGCGTTCACGTTGATGCCCGCCTGGCTGAACTTCTGGACCTGCGCGCGTCGGAGGGTGGGAGAGGGTTGCGAGGAAAACCCGTGAACGAGGGAAACACCGACCGTTTGTGACGTACGAGGGTGGGAGAGGCAGGGCGGGGCCGAAGGCGGGCGGAACAGCAGGGCAGGCTGGCAGTGCGAACGTAGACGTGTGCGCAACGCGGGGTTGAGAGGCGTGGGACTAGACGCGCCGGGAGAGCCGCCGGCAGAGCGGCGGGTCCCGAGAGTGGGCGCCGGAGAAACCCAGATTGGGTGGCAGAGGCACGTCCCATCGCTTGGTCTGCAGGTAGGGGTCCCCCAGCAGCGGCGGCCGGCGGCGCAGAGCCGGGTCCACAGCCAATGCAAAGCCCCCCCCACCCCCCAGGCTCCCGGCGAGGGACCCAGGCTGCTCCGCGGACTGAACCGGGTTCCACCTCCGCCATGTCACTTCCTGCTGCCGTACAGTCGTGCAGTCATGGCGCCGTACCGTCGTACCTTTGTTTTAAACCCCCCGGCTATGAAGGCGGTGCCCATGACCAGCAGCAGGTTGGAGGCCACGCTCCCCAGCAGCGACAGCTGCACCACCCGCAGGTAGGTCTCCGTGCTGCCGTCGTCGTAGCCGCGGCGGTTGTGGGCCTTGACCATTGCGAACGCTGGCATCCGAGCGGGGGAGGGAGGGGTCGGGGAGGGTTCGAGGGAGACCCGAGGATGCCCGAAAAAAAAGGCGGGCGAGGGAGGGTCGGGGATAAGGCGGGGGAGGGAGGGGCCGGGGAGAAGGCGAGGGCGAAGGTGATGAAGGGATGGGTGCAGGGAGAGATGGAGTGAGGCGTGGACCAAACCCATCGTCCCCCAAGACCCACGAGCTTCCTCCTCTCATACCCCAGCCACTCTCGGCCGTCCTCGGCCACACCTGAGATGATCACCTCGGTCGCGTTACCGAACGTGGCGTTCAGCAGGCCCCCCAACGTGTCGTTCGTGTACATGGCCAGCTGCTCCGTCACGAAGCCCAGCCGCTGCAACAAAACAGAACGACCGAACAACTGAACAGCAGAATAACAAAAGAGGATACCGTTCGAAAATTGCCGGTGAAAGCCACAGCATCAACACCCGCATGGCTGGGGCGCCGCCGAGCGCCCGCAGCTGCACACGGCACGCGCGCCCGCAGCGGGGCTGGGTGTACGACCATCCGTACGGCGCGCCGCCGCCACATTCCCCTCCCCGCCCTCCTCCTTCCCGCCCCCCTCCTCCCCCTCCCCTCCCCCCGCCCGACCATGCGCCAACTATCCTGTCCCGTCGCGTAAAACGATTTTTACACACACACACACACACACACACACACACACACACACACACACACACACACACACACCGCCCGGACCCACCTCCGCCAGCGGCACCAGCGCCAGGCACGCCAGCGTGAACGTCGCTCCGTCCGCCCACCCCGCGTACTTGCTGATGAACGCAATGGGCAGCGCGGCTAAGAGGATGTTCAATTTGGAGTCCAAGAAGAACTGGGGAGCCAGGGGGAAACGGGGGGAGGGAGGGAAACGGGGGGAGGGAGGGAATAGAGAAAGAGGGAGGGAAACATGGGGGAGGGAGGGAGGGGCCACATCAGGTCGGTGGGCTGAGAGGACAGGGGCAGGGGCCGCCGTCGTTTCACGTGTTCGGTCATGGTTTCGGAGAGGGGAGAGGAAAGCTTTGTCAGCAGCAATGACGGTACGGCGCACGGGATAGCTTCCTTCGGAACCCCACTCCACCCTCCTCCCACTCCCCCGTCCATCACACTGCGACCCCACGTCTCATCAGCACCTCCCCCACCCAGGTGCCGACGGATACCTTCGTCGGCGGCTTTGCCAACAAATGGACCGGTTCTTGCGGACTTACGGGATCACTGGGCCCCCACCTCCCTCCGGTCCAGGACCCGGTCAGACACTGGGGGCCCCCACTTCCCCCCGGTCCAGGACCTCGGTGACCTCCCCCCCCCCCCTCGATTCACGGTGCTAGGCCACCCCCGTCCACAGCTCCGTCAGGGCAGGACGGGACAGGGACCAGCTAGCCGCACATGCGGATGTTCCGGACCTGCCCCTGGACCTGAAAAGACAGGCGCACAGGCCACCTACACCGGGCGTGCTTACCGGTATACTGCATGACCCCGCAGCAGACCTCACCTCCCCACCTTCCAACCAACGGCAGCTCCATGGACGTTTCACCGGGTCGCACTACCCACCACCACCACCACCACCACCACCACGAGGGCCCCCCCTCCCCCTCCCCCTCCCCCTCCCCCTCCCTGGAGTATACATATTACGACCTTCGGCTTTCGTATCCCCAACCCAGTTCTCCCGCATGCATCTCAAAACTTCTGTTTTAAACGATTTTTTCGGACATCCACGGGTTTCCCTCGAACCCCCTCCCTGGAGTCTTACCGCCCGAGACTCCGCCTTAAGCTGTGCCATTTTGCCCGGGCCGCCACGCCCCTGTACGGCAATGAAAGGAGGGTTGTTCCGGCACCAGGGTGGCATCGGAGCAGGATGTGAGGAGGAAGTGGGCTGGACGGGATGGGATGTGGGGTGGGGTGGGGAGGGGTTTGCTGAGGTTAAACCTCGAAGGCAAGACGAGTGGTGCCGTGCGGTTTGGCGTGCTGCGGTGTGGTGCAGAGTTGGGTTGAGACGGCAGGGGGACTGGAGGTACAGCTCATGGTTTTGGGTGGGACCGCAGCTTGGCCAAGCAGAGATCAACAAATGCGGGTTGGTGAGGGTTTGCAACGATGATGAAGACTGCTAATGAGGGGACGGACAGCCCACGACTAAAAACTGAAGTACGGTGAGGAGACAGCAGAAATGCGCTGGGGTAGCAAATCCGTGGATGGGGGACAAAGCAGGACCGTGCCGCCTTGCGACTGATCGGCGCGCCACAAACACCGTCAGTGCCCGGCAACACACTCATATGCGTAAGACACACGCTCCCATTAAGGAATGTGCCGTTAAGGCTGGGCCCCGCCTCGGCATGGGTTCATGACGGACCTTGCTGTGAGCCCGCACAAGCGCAGGTGGTGAATGATCACCCAGCCCTAATCCACGGCTGGTTACCATAGTGTCGCCCATGGCGTCCAGAGATCAGCGGTCGCGCCGGCTGATGTAGAAACGCGCCGATGAATAGCAAAATCCTCGCCCAGCTGGGACAGCTAGCTAGCAAGCTTGCTTAGTCCCTTGCGACGTAACTATGAAAATGGAACAATAAATAGCGTGCCGCATGGGTAAGCCTGCAACGGCCCGCGCAGTTATAAAATTATACTACGGCCAGAGTGGATTACCAATGACGCTGCAGCAGATATCATATCGACACCATGATATCAGCTGGTGTTGGGGGCATCATTAAGTTTCCAACCTTCCACCACCCTCCCCTGTCGGACGGCCGTACAGCCCGCCAGATGTATTCCATACTACAACACTGCTATGTTCGCAAAAGGACTCAATATAATTTTATGCGCTTCCATCGCTTATGCAAGGTTTCACCGTGCGAGCCCAACTATTGGAATGATCCCAGTGAGATTTCCAGTGATATGTGATGCGGTGTTTGTCGCCTGTATAGTTGCAAAGCTTTATTTTGAGACAGCCCCGTTGGCTGCCTCTGGAACGGGCCTCCGTTCCGTCGTCTGCCGTCGACGTTGCGAAGCAGATGGCCTCGCAGCGTCCTCGCCACAGCCTTCGCAGGCGATACACGCTATGGAGGAAAGCGGAATATTCGGCTATACGCTATCTTCACCTCGGTCCACTCCACCCTCGGTTGTCTTCCGGCGCCTTCCGTTGCAACAGTACTGTGGCGAGCCGGACAGTGGTTGATTAGATTCCTGAGCTCAGGCTCGCAAGCCGTCCCCTGCATGTGATGGACTCCGCCCTCAAGAGCGACTACGTTACTGCGTGCTGGCTACGCAGCTGCTGGTTCGGGCTGGTACGCGTGATTGTGGTGCGCGCGGGTGCGTGCGCTTGCCAGGCCAGCGCCAATCCACAACACGCCCTACAGCGTATTTGCGCCACACCCCTTGACGCTATTGCTTATTTGGGGTTTTGTTTGTTTGGGCAGCTGACTCTGACGGCCCCTGTGTAGGCTCACTAAGTCAGGCAGTGCCCCTCCATGCTCTATCCTAATAATGTCAGCAACGTCAGTGAGGTATATTTGCGAAAGACTCTGAAGTGCGGGACTGACGGCCTGCCAAAATGAGGCCGGTCGCGTAGACTCGAAGTAGCCGCCAGCCCCGGTTGCCCCCATTCGTGCCCTGCTGTGCAAGTCGGAAGCAAACCGCCACCAGCCACTCCAGAACAAGATTGCGCGGCCTTAGACCCTTACGCAAGGTTGTCTTTGCCCAGTCCTAGTAACCGTTGATCTGAGCACTCTTGCCTCTGGGTTCTTGCTCGGAGTCTTGTTGGTTTGCCGTACTTCCGCCTGATTGCCTCCCGTCTCCTCCTTTGTTCCCTTCAGTGTCAGGCGATGTGCCAGACATCCACAGGCGCTTATATTGCTTCCGGTCGGGAGTCCGCTGTAATGATTACATGTATCAGTGACTGATGTATGCATGGTACAACGTGCGATGAATCGGCGCCGGTCTGTGGTCACAACGCGCCTGGCCTTGTGCGCCCTAACCAGTTCATGGCAAAGCATAATGAGCTGAACCCTGTATACATTTTCAGCTCCCCGCCACGACGAACAGACCGACCATATGTCCACTGGAGTGAATGAATATACCAATGTCTCCGCAATCTGACCAAAAGAACAGTGCGATCACGATGGGACTCGAACCCACAATCCCCGCCTTCACCCCGAGGTCAATCGGAGGGCGATACCTTGTCCATTAGGCCACGCGACCTATGAGATGTCTACGTTGAGTTGTTATATGGATATGGAAGCGTGTGTGTGATGATGGAGTGCGGCCACTGTAACGCGGTCTCTCTCTCTAAGGATTTTTTTTTTTTTTAGCAGTCCGCGTTTGAGGTGGAGCGCGCCCATGCCCTGGCGACGACGCCGGGCATGGCCATCTTCAGCCGGCTGGCTGAGCGCTGGACGACGCTCGTACGGCACGAGCTGGCGCCCTCCGAGCTGGCCATGGGTGCGCTCCAAGATCGCATCGCGGCGCGGGCTGCGGTGGTCGCTCTCCTTTCTGACATCTCGCCCGCATGGCTCGCTGCTGCTCGCCTGGCGCCCGATGGCCCCGCCCCGCCGTCGCCTGACGAGGTGGATGCTCTCCTCCTTGCTCGCCTGGGGTGGCGGCTGGGTGTGGACGCCGTGCTGCCCCTCACCTCCTTCACCGTCAAGCTGGGCACCCTGCTCCAGGCGGCGGAACTGGAGCGCCCCAGGCAGGCCTGTCATGCGGCGTATGTGCGGGAGGCGCTCGGGCTGTCCCCTGCTGTGGCTGCCACGCCCGAGGCGGCCCTTGTGGCGTTACGCGCGGTATGGCGGCGGTTGTGGAAGCGTCTTAAGTGGGAGCCGCGGTGGAAGGAGGTCCTCTGGCGGCTGGCGGTTGACGGGGTGCCCATGCCGGGCTCCTCTCACCTCCCGCTGGTCCCACCCGAACCGTGTGCTTGCGGCTGTTACCCCGCTGCAGCGGGTGTGGCCGAGTCGCCGCGCTTGCATCACTTTTGGTCTTGCCCCCTCGTCCGCCCGCTCTGGGATGAACTGGAAGTCTGCTGTGGGTGCGGGGTCACGCGTGAGCATGTGTGGTTGTGTGTGTCGCCGGATCCGACCACTGTGCTGCAGTGTGTGTGGGATGTGGTGGCGTTGGCGGCGCTCAACGCGATGGAGTGGGCGCGCCGGTACATACACTCTCATCGGCTCTCCGGCACCACCCTCCCTGCTGCTATGCGTTCTGGCCTCCTTGCTAAGTTCTGGGCCTTGCTGCGGGACTTTGCGGGCTTGGGTTTGCCCCGCAAGGACTGGGGTGACGTGGGGGTGGACCACCCATTTTTGTTCGTAACCGGGGGTCGGCTCATGTGCGCCGTGCCGCCCTAGCTAGCCTGCCTTGGATGCTGTTTGTTCTTTCGTTCTTTCTTTCCTGGTGCCACCTTTGCTGGTTCGAGATACGAGTGGTGCGGGTGATGGGCAGGTGAGCCAATGGGGGCTTTTGTGGTGGTTTTGACGCGTAAGGGTGGCCTGCATGGGGCCGTGTCCTGCCGTCGCTTGTGCTGACTTTGCATGATGCTGTTTGCCTGCTGTTGCCCGTACCCGACCTTGGTTCCGTGTCTCTTCCGCAGTGCTTTCCCGCCGGGATAAGGGCGGGTGCCGCCTGTCGTGCGGCCACTGTAACGCGGTCTCTCAAAAAAAAAAAAGCAGTCCCCGGCCCCTCCCCGGTAGTTACCGGGTGCCCCACTTGTGGGCAAGTAGGTTTGTGGTTGAACCTGCTGGTCGAGGTTGTCGTTGATGGGGGTGGAGATACAGAGCTTATGACACGGTCAGGTGTCGTACCCCAGCGTCGGGGTCCTGTAACGCAAGGCATTTTTTAAGCAGTGCTGGCTGTGGCAGCAGTGTTGTTGGCGGCGGCAACGTTTTTGGCGGCGGCATTGTTGGCGGCGGCGGCAGTGTTGTTGGCGGCGGCAGCAGTGTTGGTGGCGGCTGCAGTGTTGGCGGCGGTGGTTGCGGCGACAACGTTGGTTGCGGCGGCAATGTTGGTGGCGGCGGCAATGTTGACGGCGGCAGCTGTGTTGGCGGCGGCAGTGTTGGCGGCGGCAGCAGTGTTGTTGTCGGCGGCAGTGTTTGCGGCGGCAGCAGTGTTGTTGGCGGCGGCAGTGTTGGCGGCGGCAGTGTTGGCGGCGGCGGCAATGTTGGCGGCGGCGGCAATGTTGGTGGCGGCGGCAGTGTTGGCGGCTGCAGCAGTGTTGTTGGCGGCTGCAGCAGTGTTGTTGGCGGCGGTAATGTTGGCGGCGGCGGCAATGTTGGTGGCGACGACAACGTTCGTGGCGGCGGCAATATTGGTGGCGGCAGCAGTGTTGGCGGCGGCGGCGGCGGCAGTGTTTGGGGGTACGGGGTGAAGGAGGATGTGGGCGTGGTTGGGGGGTGGCGAGAAGACCCGATTCCACGGCATAGGAAGCAGAGGGCAGAAACTAGCTGGCAAATAATTTTTGCGCAACGCAGTTGTTGTAACGCAGCTGAGTGTGCATGCCGGAAAACTTAACCTGACTGTCGAGGCGCGTGTTTATGTGGCCCGTCGGTGGCCTGTTGAAGGAAGAGGAACAAGTTGAAACGGGGGATGTTGGTAGGAGTGGGAGGCGGCGGCTGGGGATTTTGTGAGGACGGCCCGTGGGTCGGCACTGACGAGGAAACCGATTAGGAAAATGACCAGAACGTCTGGTTTACCAATGTCCTGCCATCGGTTGGAGACCGTTACATTGGGTTATGTCATCGCTTGGTAATGGTGGCCTGCCAGCTGGGCAGTCCATTGCTGTCAAGTACGGCACCTGGCCCGTCGGATGCATGGTCCGTCAATCGGTAGTTTTCACTGCCACCATTCGGATACGGGTGGGATACGACAGAAAACGTTTGGTGCGCACGTTTGAAGATGCAAACTTGCTTGAGAAAACGAATCCAGGGGTCGAATGTCGACCCCGGCTGTTATGTCCTACGCCGGCTGCTGTGCCTAGAACGGAAACAAGAATCCCACGCCGTTTAGGGAAACGGTTTGAGGGGCCGGTATTTGGGTGCATGGTGGAGAACTTGGTGAGGTGGCTGGTCCATGCTGGACGCGCTAGAGTCAAACGCGGTGACGCCCTGACCCGTTGTTGTAACGGTTACAGTGGGTTCCAGACCAAGAGGTAGAACCATCGGGCGCATCCCCTGACACTGAACAAGACGGAGGAAACAAATACCGACATGCACCGAAACAAAGGCAAACCACCAGAACACCAAGTTGACAGGCCGAAGGCATACAGAGCAGCAGCCAGCACCCCAGGGGGAATTTGCACTAGAGGCTCCCCTATCAGGAACTGGCCGCCAACCAACCTAACAGCCCAGCACCCGACGAACCAGTGAAGCGCCGCAACGATGCAAACATCGGAACCAGCCACCTCTCATCCCATAAGGCACGGACCCCTAGCAGGGCTCAACACGCCTATATAGCCAGAAAGTATGAAGCACGGGAAACCCCGCTCCCCAAGACAACCCGAGCCGATCAGGAATCCACCAGTACCTCAGCCGGTCCCCCGCACATAAGGCGATTGGCGACAACCCGCAAGAAAGGATGCCGAGGCCCCACTGCATCCCAGCCTTTCTGGGGAAGCCCCAGCGCAGCAAAGCCCCTCAAAAGGGCCCAAAACTCCACCACCCCACGGCGAACGGCGCGATCCAGAAGACCACTACCCGGAGTAAGAGGGGGACCACCAGCCCCCGCCCTTTTCAAGGCCGCGGCCATAAAACGGCGCCCCACCTCCATGGCAGTAATAGCCGCCAGGACTACTACATCCCAGACGCAGGACTGTACCCCGATAGGTGCTTGCACCAACCAAACTTGCGCCCGTGTCACCCCTGCACCGAGCTGGGTCTCGAGTTGGGCAGTCACTGCTTGAGCCACCGGGCAGAACCAAAAGTGGTGTAAGCGGGGGGTACCCGCCCCTGAAGACTCTCCAGCCGACACACCGCACCCACAAGGGGCTGCTGCTGCCGTCCGCATATGAGAGTTCCCGAGGAGGGGGATCCCATCCACAGCCAACCGCCACCATCCCTCCTTATAGGCCGGCTCCCACTTCATGCCAGACCAGAGCCGCCGGAACACTTGCTGCAAGGCATTCAGGGCCGCTGGCAGGACAGGCCCGGTCCCCCCAAGCGCTTCGCGCACAAATTTCTCATGCGCGGCCCGCCGGGCGTCCGCGAACTCGACCAATTGCACAGCCGTCCCAACCCGAACAGTCATATCCCGCAGCGCCAGCGGCTCCCCCCCGCCCAACCGCCACCCCAACCGTGCAGTGAGCATGGACCCCACTTCCTCTGTCCCAGGTAGAACGTGGGGTATACCCTGGGAGGAAACCGGCATCACCAGTGCCGCTGCTTGCTTCCACGGGGTTGGCACCTCAGCTAGCAACGCTTCCAGCGCCCCCGTACATTCCCGCCACCGATCAAGCCCCAGAAACGTCTTCGCTGCTGTTGACCGCGGATCTAAGACTCGGACGACGAGCCCCCGCCATCCCGCTGGCCATGCCGTCTGCACCGCCGCCTCGGACGCGACTAAGAAGTCCCGAAGTGCATCACGAGCCGCTAGAACATCGCCCAACGTCTTAATGGCCCAGCACCCCACCAGTTCTGGGTGTAAGTATTCCAAGCCCGGCCTCCTGCCGACCACCACCTGCCCAGACTGGCAGGCTGGGAGGAGCGGGTTGCCCCAAATCGGCACGTGTACACACCACGGGCCTGGCACCAGCGGCTCGCTAGCGATGTCTTGTACCGGGGGCAAGGCCGCGAGCGCCGTGATCACCCGTCGGATATCAGCCGGCATCATCTCGTCCGCTCCCATCCACGGCCCCCTGCCTTGTCCTGTGAGCAGATTCAGAGGTCCAAACGCCGGATGCACCCCCCTCAGGTAAATACTAAGGCAGCTGACCCATGGGGGCCGGCGCTCCCGGGGGCCCGCCATTGCCAATACAAAACGCAGGGCCCAACCAGCCCAGCGCGCCCGTACGTGCTCCTTGAGGGCAATGGCCCCAAAGCGTGTTGGAAGTAAATTACCGGACACGCCATCCAGCCTCAGTGGCAGGATGCCGCAGTCATGCCACGGCGCCGTGGGGGACCGGAAAACGCGAGAGCACAAACGAAAACCCAGATGCTAGAAGACATGAGCTTAAGTGTACAAGCAATTCGCTAGCAAGGTTCTTTCCAAAACAGCCATTGAACCCACTTGGCCAGCGCCCAGGACGGGCGTTGGTGGCGGCCATTG
This sequence comes from Yamagishiella unicocca, assembly GCA_003116995.1. Lineage (NCBI taxonomy): Eukaryota > Viridiplantae > Chlorophyta > Chlorophyceae > Chlamydomonadales > Volvocaceae > Yamagishiella > Yamagishiella unicocca. The sequence continues at coordinate 402,600 of BDSL01000039.1, forward strand.
CGAGGCACACGGGCAAGGGCCGACGCAGGAGTGGAGAGACCGAATGGGTGGGCAGGAGCCAAAGCGACGAAGGAGCCCAAGAGCGGCACGGCGAAAAGCGAGGAGTCGGCGGAGCACATGCTTAATGTAGGCAGGCAGGCATGCTGGGGGTGGGGTGGAGATTCGTGGCAGGGGAAGAGGTGGCGGCGGCGGGGGAGGTGGCGGCAGGGGAGGAGCTGGCGGCAGGGGAGGAGGTGGCGGCGGCGGCGGCTGGGAGGGCGGTGGAAGCTTTAGCTGGGAGGTGGAGGACGCCGTTTGAGAGGCGGCGGTAGAGGCAGCGGCAGCGGTAGTTGTTGTTGTACATGTTGTAACGGTTACAGTGGGTTCCAGACCAAGAGGTAGAACCATCGGGCGCATCGCCTGACACTGAACAAGACGGAGGAAACAAATACCGACATTGTTGTTGTACTTGTTGCAGTGGGCTCCAGACCTTACAAGGTAGAGCCATCGGGCGCATCGCCTGGCACTGAAAGAGACAAAGAAAGTAAGGAAAACCGCGGTAGTAGTAACTGTTAGAGTGGGCCCTAGAACAGAAGGTACCGGTAGAGCCATCTGGCGCATCGCCTGACACTGAAAGAGACGCAGGCTGCGGTGGTGGAGGCGGCGGCTGGGGGGCCTGTGGACTGGTCGCGAGTCTCGGTACCACCCGCGCGCAGGGGAGCACCCGAAGCGTACATCCATAATTTTTCGCGGCTGCCGAAAGGGTGCCGGGGCCCTCGCTAGATTGCCCAGGTCGATGCTTAACTACTGACGCCCACTGCACCCGTATGAAGACGACTGTGCAGCGTTTGACCCGCTTGCTTTGGCCTAGAGGCTAACACGGAAGCGTAAGGATTATCGAGATAGGAAACGCAGCGGAAGTCTAGTTTGGGGATGCGGGTGCGAGGCCAGAGGCGACGCACGTCCTCCGCACGGCACCGGGAGCTCTTGCGAAGTAGAGGCTCCGGTGAACACTCAAAGGTTACAGGAACAAAGGGCTGGCTACTGGCCGTGTAAGTTCCAGAGTCCACACCAGCGAACTCCTCGGAGTACGGCAGAGATAAGGGTCTGCGGCCCGGAGTACTGGGGACTGGCCTCTGTGGGTCCACAGTCAACACCTAGTGCCTCCTACAAACGCCAGAGTAAGGGTCTGGGACCCGGAGCACCTGTGACCAGCCTATCAAGGTCTGTGGTCAGCCTAAAGTGTCTCCTCAGAACATACAGCAGAGTAAGGGTCTGCGGACCCGGAGGCTAGGGACTGGTCTACTTAGGACCGTAGTCAACTGCTAGTCGCTCCACAAACAACTCACAACCACCGCCCTTTTATACTATTTTGAACAGCCTCCAAACTGTACGACAAGAAGCTTCGCCGCAACTTCTATAGTAGGTTCTCCCAGGCCTATGGCCTCGGCCTCGCGCAACGGGAAGCTACCTAGAAGCTTCCATAGTAGACTCTCGCAGGCCTATGGCCTCGGCCTCGCACAACGGGAAGCTGCCTAGAAGCTGCCATAGTAGGTTCCTGCAGGCCTAGGGCCTCCATCCTGCCCTAGGCCTGCAGGAACCTATAGGCATCCGCACGTACTGATACTGAGCGGACGGCGTAGCAAACGCCGTGCGTTCCTTCGAAGCTTCGTCGGCCATGGGTACCTGCCAATAGCCGGATTTGAGGTCCAGGGTTGAATAGTAGCGCTGAGCTCCTCCTGGGGGCGCTACGCTGTCCAGGATATCTTGAATGTGACCCAAGGGGTAACGGATGGTTTTGGTAACTTCATTTATCCTCCGCATGTCCACGCAGGGGCGGAGCTCGCCATCCTTCTTAGGGACCACCACGATCGGTGAGACCCACGGGTTAGAGATGGCGAACATATCGTGGTTGCTGAGCAGTCAACCTCCAAGTAGTTGCCGCTGATTCTCTGGTAGCTCGGTGTTGACAGACCCCAAGATGAGGGCCTGAAGAGCCTCACTAGGTGCAGACCGGTTTGGGACGCCTCGTGCTCGCAAGCCTCTGGCCTGCACCAACGCTAGATGGCCATCGTGGTCCTTTCCGTCGGGGCATGGGACAGGCTCTCCCCCCGAACACGACGCGAGCGCTTGTAGGATGGGGATCGGGAGCAGAGCCGACCCTGCGCCCTGGGGGCCGTCTCCCGCCTGCCGTAGCAGAGACTTCAGGAATCCGGTAGCGGGCTGCCCCGGGATGCTGACGAGACTGCCCCGGACGCATTGAACGAGTTGAAAATAAACATATTGTTAATGGCTAAATCGGCACTAACCGGTTCACGTTAAACAAATTGGATGGATTTCGGCCTGTCGCGGGTAGATCCGGCGTCGGTTGGCCGTTGGTCGTCTTACGTTGCGCAGCCGGCGTAGCACTGAGGCCAGGCCGGGTCTGCTAGTGTATTACGTAGGCGAGGCCGGGAGGCCGAGGCCACGAGGCCAAGTTGACTGACGGATTACGTTGCACAAGGGCCCGCATTACGTTGCGCAGGGCAGGATTACGTTGCACAGGCGGGGAATTACGTTGCACAGGATTGTACCCACCATCGTATCCCAAAAGGGGAGACAGGTGGTAGTAGTATAAAACGCCTGGAGCGGCAGGCTTCTAGGAGTCACTTAGCGCTGACTACAGACCTTGACAGGCTGGTCCCTAGTGCTCCGGGCCCCCAGACCCTTACTCTTTTGGTACGACCAGCCACCTGGCTTAGACTCTGGACCCGTCGAGGCCAGTCCCCAGGACTCCGGGCTATTGCCCTCAAACCTGTAACGGTTCAGTTGATAAACTGCGCCACCCATTCCCCAAAGGGCCTCGTTATGCTGCACGAACACGTGAGCGAGTCCGCCTACGGGCCTAACAAACTGACAAACCTCCCGCTGCAACTCGATATCTCGATTAGAACTACACCAGTCCCCTACTAGAGTGGAATTCCTCCATAGTCGTCCCGTGGGTCAAACGCTGCGTTTCCGTCTCCTACGGGCGTAGTGCGGCGACAGTTACAACGCAACGACCTGGGCAGATCTGCGGTAGCCGCTCCCTGCTAGCACAGCCCGTCGCGAAAATTTCTGGGTGGTTGTTGTTAGTGGGGCGCGCCCGCGCGGGTGGTATCGAGGTACCGGCTGGACGAGGAAGCCGCTCAAGTGGCGCCGCCGATCGAGTTTGGACAAGCCATCACGGAGGTGCTGCTGGCGGCCTTCATAGGTCCGGGCTCCGCGGAGTTGAGCGAGATGCTGTTTGGGCCCCCCTGGGAAGGAACTAGGACGGTGCCCGGGTTCAGCACGACCGGGGTTTTGGATGGTGGCGGATCAGCAGACGGAGGCTCGCACTGGCATGCAGGGTCTCCTCGCCATGGCGCTGGCGAGGGAGGAGGTGCGGGTTGTCTTTGGGCAAGTTATGCACGCCACAGTCCTGGACGTGGCGGCCATCGCTGGCGTTAAGGCTGACCTGGTTTAGGCGGCGTAGGAAGCAGGGATGAGGAGGTAGTCGGTCGCAATACATTACCGTAGGATGCCGCGGGTAGGGCACTCCTAGCGGGCGCAGCGACCAGTTGAGGTCACCTGGTGTCCGCAGGGGAACGCGACAGCTGTCGCAGAGGATCCTGGGCAGCCAGGCTAGCTGACCGGACGCATTGAACGAGTTGAAAATAAACATATTGTAAGTGCCGATTTAGCCATTAACAATATGTTTATTTTCAACTCGTTCAATGCGTCCGGTCAGCTAGCCTGGCTGCCCAGGGTTCTCTGCGACAGCTGTCGCGTTCCCCTGCGGACACCAGGTGACCTCAACTGGTCGCTGCGCCCGCTAGGAGTGCCCTACCCGCGGCATCCTACGGTAATGTATTGCGACCGACTACCTCCTCATCCCTGCTTCCTACGCCGCCTAAACCAGATCAGCCTTAACGCCAGCGATGGCCGCCACGTCCAGGACTGTGGCGTGCATAACTTGTCCAAATACCACCCGCACCTCCTCCCTCGCCAGCGCCATGGCGAGGAGACCCTGCATGCCAGTGCGAGCCTCCGTCTGCTGATCCGCCACCATCCAAAACCCCGGTCGTGCTGAACCCGGGCACCGTCCTAGTTCCTTCCCAGGGGGGCCCAAACAGCATCTCGCTCAACTCCGCGGAGCCCGGACCTATGAAGGCCGCCAGCAGCACCTCCGTGATGGCTTGTCCAAACTCGATCGGCGGCGCCACTTGAGCGGCTTCCTCGTCCAGCCGGTCCATCGGGTTATGCAGGGGACCCGACTCCACTAGGAGCAAGGCCTGGGACGAGACATCGGACTCGACCGGGACCCGGTCCGCCTGTGCGGCGAACGGGCTGACGACGGCGCGCGGTGTGCCGCTACCGTCATCGGGCTCCTTGTCCAGCCGGCGGCGGCCGCCGTTAGCAGAGCGGCGCCGGAATGATGGCGAGCCGTTTCCCATTTGTTTATAAGGGGGTGCCCCCACGACCTTGAGGCGATCAGAGCGCCTCACCCTAGAACGGGCCATCTGCACCGGCTTCTACTTAAAAGCAGTCTATCGGCGGCCTTGGGGCGAAGTTTGTCGCAGGCGCGGAACGCGGCGGTGGCGCGTAACGCTATAACCCTGCCGACCTCTTGCCACCGAGACAGGTGCCGCCGGGACGTATTTATAGCTAATCGGGGTAACGGTCAACGGTCTTATGTCGGAACAACCGCTTCTAGAACCTTGGCCGAGTCAACAACCGGCCCGGTCTCGCAGACTGTCACCCGCGGGGGACCTTCTCAGCTAGCCGCCAGTACAGCGGCAGTAGTCCTTAGCATGCGGGGTTGTCAGGCGCGTCCCTATGCGTAACTCCTCCCGCACGGTTGCCGTGAACCTCCTCATTCTGGTTTCGCCCTAACTACCGGTGACCAGGATCCGACTGGGTTCCGAGCGGGCCGTGCTCGTCTGCGCTTCGCCGGCCTAGCGCGGCCCTCCTAGCCACTCCCGTTAGCTCCACCATTAGTATCGGAATGACTCATGCCTTATCATCTACGCGGAGCGCCCAGTGTCCGCCACTGTTCCGGCTGGGTCGAGTACGCGAAACCAGTCATCAGACCGACGACCCATGGGGCGGCCGGTTTGATGGTACGTACAGCTGGTGGGCTGGGATAGTGAAAGCGCGCCCATCCGCTGTGACGACCTTGGCTAGAGTGCCGTGGGTATTCCAACAGTTGAAGAAGAATGGACCCTCCTGGTCCGGCGCCAGCTTGTGCGTACGCCGCACCTGCCTGTAGACTTTAGCGTGTAGCTGCAAATCCGGCAGGTGATCCAAAGCGGCATCCTCGCCCGCCTTGCCTGCCGTTCTGGGCATCTCTCCTGCCGATGTTACCAGGTTCGTTTCACCCGCTTGCGTGCCGCCAGCCTCGCGATACCCCGGCTTGGGGCCTGCCGTCGTTTCCTTGGTAACCACAGCGCCGCCTGGGCGCGCCCCTCCTGCGTCCGCCGTCTCGGCAGGATTATCGCCAGTCCTGGGCGCCACCCGGCTCCCGGGCGCGGGGCGACGTCGGCGCGCATGGTCGCGGACATCTCGCTCTTTGGCCTGACAAAGGTTAGTGTCGACCCGGGCAGCTATGGCCTCCAGCTGCTGCCTTCGCCGCCGCATAGCCTCATAGTCGGCGGCCGGCATGTCTTCCCCTGAGTCGGCGGGCGACTGCGCCTCAGTTGGCAGCACCGCTCGCCGCTCTCCGGCGGTCATGAGCTCCCGGCCAAACAGACACAGCGCGGGGCTCACGCGGGTGCTGTCTTGGCGCGTAGCCCGGTAGCCGTAGACGACCTTAAACACCTCCTGATCCCAGTCATCCCCGGCTTCATTAAGGGACTTGCGTAGGGCTGTAAGGAGAACCCCGACTATCCTCTCGGCTTGTCCGTTGCTCTGAGGTGTGTACGCTGCGGTGCGCCGATGCGTGACGTGCTGTTCAGTCAGCAGAGCATCGAACTTCCCTTCCCATTCTCGGCCCTGGTCGGTTACCACGGCCACTGGGTTGCCATAGCGGGAGATCCACTGCTGTCAGAACCAGCTGGCCGTAGTACTCGCTTGTCTGTCGGGCAGCATTCCAACCTCAGGCCACTTCGACCACGAGTCCACCGCCACAATGATATACTTGTTACCTCGGGGTGTAGCGCCGTACCGCGGGCGCGTCATCTCCCGCAAGTTCTCTTCTCCGGACTTGGACGGGTCGAGGGGCAGCTTCCCGGTTCGCAAGTACTCGATGAATGATGCGTCTTGCCACACGTCAAGTTCGGCCGGCAGACGGGCAGCCTCCGGATTGGCGGCTGCCCCTTCGCTACTTGGAGTGGGGCTCGGGCTACTGCTGTTCGGTGAGTGGCTGCTCGGTGGGCTTGCCTCCCGGGACTCTGGTGATGGGCGCCTCGGTTTGCGTGGCCTCTCCCTGACCGGTCCCGTTGGCTCTCCCGCATCTATCTTAGTATGAAGTGGATAGTACCAGGGTCCTGCCGGGACTGCCGACAGCGGGGGATCCAAGCAGGTCGTGTGCCAGCCGAGCCCACAACTTGGCTCGTCGCACAGCAGCATAGTAGAGCTAGGACGACCATGGAAGCACCCCGCGCAGATGAGCGAGGGGTCTTCGTCTGTGCCGGTGGAAGCTGAGGCAGGGGCCTCCGTGTAATCGAGTAGTCGCGTGTTCGGGCAACGCCTCCGCTTCCGCCCAGTAGCAAAAGCTGCCGCTACCGGTGGGAATGTGGTCACCGTCCGGTGCGGAACTCCTGGGAGGCCCCGGGGCGGCGTTGATAAGGGGCTGGCCCCCCTAACCCTCACACGGGGGCGCCGAGTAGCAGGCTCTGCTGCAGATTCAGGAGTGTCTTGCGCGCTCATCATGAGCAACTCCACCTCGGCCTCCTCGTGAGTAGCGGCTCCAGGCTGAGCTACTGTGTCTGAGAATGCCGCAGCCGCCTCGATCAGGTGTCCTAGCCTACTGAGCCCGTCTACGTTGCCGTTCCTGAGTCCGGCCTTATGTGTTACCTCGAAATCATAGGCTTGCAGCTTGAGGGCATAGCGTGCCAGCTTCCCGTGCAGATCTCGGGCGCTAGGGTCGCGTCGAATGGGGGCGGGAAGGTAGCTGCAGCAGGGAGCGGGCGGTATCGTAAAAATAAGCGACGTTTCTTAATTTGCATCTCCCGCCCTTAGCATGCTCAGGAAGTTTCGCTTGCTGCTTTCCAAGAGCGTCGGTGCTTGCATTCTTCCCACTTCCTTCCGACTAGAAATCTGCCCCCTCGCCCGACACACAAGGTGTCTGCACCGCCGGGTCCAGCGACTGGCCTCCGGTGTTCAGAAGTCGACGTCCGAGTTGATTCGCTCCCGTGCTCCCACATCCGCCCGCTCGCTTTCCCTGGTGTTGGATTGCATCATCGTTACAAATCTTGCGTTTAGGATTGCGTGGATTTGTGCGGATCAGCGTCTACCTTCCTCTCAGCCGCCTCCGGCCCCATTGTTAATCGTCTGCCCGCGGTCATGGCTTCATGCCATTGAAGCATGGAATCGCGGGCCTCAGGATTCCAGCTCTTGTCCTCTGCATTACAGGTAGATATGCCTGGCAATACAGGTAGATCTGCCCCCGGTCCCGGTGCTGTCCCGGTCCCTCGGTTGAGATGTCCTAGCGGCCACTCCTGGCCCCCTCTGCATGTGGCGCGGCCAAAACCGACTGCTGCTTGCTCTGGCGCCAAGGTGCTAATCCTGGAGAGCGGACTTCGTCGTGCTTCGCGCCCTAGCTCCCTAGCCCAGTCGCTTTCCCGCCTTGCTCAACAGCTCGACAGACGTCATCACCGACAACAGCTTGCTTCTGTTCCCCACCTCCTCCAGCCTCCAGCCTCCGCAACGCATACACCCTATGCCGCGCATTGCAGCCATCCATTCTAGGCGTTGCGTAGGCGCAGCAACCACGTTGGCGGCATTCGAACGCGCCGTGATGCTGCCGCTGGCCTAGCGCCTGGGTGACTCCAAGATTTCAAATGAATCGTGCTAACAGCAGTCCACGAGGGCCGCGGCGATGAACCTCAACCGCCGCTCAACACCGCACTGCGAAGCCGGTCCGAAGCCCTAAAACCCTCGCCGGACACCTCGGTGGGCCGTAAAACCGTGCGCCGAGGAGCGAAACCCTAAAACCGTGCGCCGAGGAGCGAAACCCTAAAACCCCCGGTGAAGAATCCCGCATGCACCAAGGACGCACTAGGAAGGCTGCCCGCCTTCAGCGTCAAACCAACAGCCCCTGGCGGCACCACCAGCACAACCGGCGCGCCCACTATTGTCAACACATGCATCCTAGGCCACCGCAACGTGTTAACAACATGATACACTGCGTGGATTCGTTCACTCAAGAGACCGCGGGCGCGTGCGGCGGTGTCCTTACCGCCCCAGCGACTGCTAGCTTGGGGCGCCTGCAGCCCTAGAGATGGAGATCCATCGTCTGTCACGTGGCTCGACCCTGCGCCGCCGCTCTCGAGCCGCACGTGGCCTTCGGTGGCCCTCGGCCAACGATGCGGTCCGCGCCATCCTGCCACCTCAGCAATGCGCTGCTCAGCCCGCTGGCGGATGGTGTACACACACACCTCACCAGCCCAATCCCTTTCTGCTACCATCACCGTACGTCACCCCCTGCGGTCACGACGTCCCAAAACACAGCACATGAAAACCACCGCTAACAACACAGGACATAAAAACCACCGCTAATCCCACGTTCCCACCTAGACCCACGAGGTGAAAAATCCCCAACACACCAACCGCCGCTGCCATATAAGCCCTCCACCCGTCCATTGTGTCAGCCTACCTAGAACGGCCTCGGAGCTGCGTCAGCTGCTTGCTCCCTAAACGTACCGCTGCCTCCTACTCTCGTGGATTCATCCGAGGTCATATGCATGTGCTGCTGCCTGCGCCCATGCACGTCAGGCGCCTAGGCGAGATCCTTGTCCGCTAGACCCCATGGCTTCCGCTAGACCCCATGGCTTCCGCTAGGCCCCGCAGCCTGCCACGCCTACGCCCGCGGCTCCGTTGTTGTCCTACGCCGCCACGCGCTCTGCGGGCGGGTCGCAGCCCGCAGCTCCGAAGGGGCACTCCCCCCGCGGCCACGGCAACCGCCTCAACCGCCTCAGGTTCAGCAGTCGCACGTGCTCCGTGATACGCACGTGCAGCTCGCTGCCCAGGAACCACGCCGCGGAATCCGGGCCGCCCCCGCCGGCGGCGGCGGCGGCGGCGGCGGCGGTCCGCGGCGCGCCAGGGCCGTCCCCCGCCCGGTCCTCCCAGTACGGCGATCTGCCGTACCGCATCTGCAGCACGCGGGCGCACAAGATCTCCAGGCGGCGCCGGAGCTGGGGGTCGCTCCGCTCGCACCAGGGGGCGTCCACCCCAACCTCCACACCTATTGCTACAGCCGCAGCGGCGGCGGCAGTAGCAGCCGGCCCGGCTGCAACGCCCGTCGCTGCGGCGGTTAGGCCGCTGGCGCCGGCGCTGCCGCCAGCGGCGGAAGAGGTCCTCGTGCCGACTGCCGATGCAGCCGTGTCGCCGCTGTTGCCGCCGTCGGGTGTTGCTGTCGGGTCGGTCAACAGCAGGGGGGTCCGTCGGGAGCCAGCCAGCAGCGCCTCGCCGGCAGCGGTGCGCCCTGCCGACCCCTCTTGCTCCCAGTGGTCCGGCCGCCAGTTGGCAGGCGCTGCTGAGCCGCCGACGGCGGGCAGGGAGGCAACCTGGTCGCGCCGGGAAGTCGGGCGAGGGAGGCGAGGTAAGGGAGGAAAAGCCATACACCCGTTTGGGAAACAGTAGTTTAACCGAGGTAGGAGGGGCGGTAAGACGCGGGAGGGGTGGCATAGAAACCTTTTACGCGACCAGAGGGGAACCGGGGTGATGGCATAAAAACCTTTTACGCGACCAGAGGGGAACCGGGGGGGTGCCATAAAAACCTTTTACGCGACCAGAGGGGAACCGGGGGGGTGGCATAAAAACCGTTTACGCGACGTGGGGGAGGGTGCGGGGAGTGGGGGGGGAGTCTACGGCATGACGCGCCGAACGTATTTCGGGAGGTAGGTGACGGGGAGCGCACAGCGGACGAGCCGCCGACCATGCTTAGCGGCCGTCTGCCCCCTGCCCCCGATCTCTCCACCCCTAAACCGCTCCCCTCCCCTCCGCGCCTCACCATCCAGCCAGCCAGCCACAGCCGCGTGGACAAATCCACCGCAGCGCAGCTGCCGCACATCGCCCCGCTCCCAAGCCCTCCGTCCACGCCTCCCAGCTGCCGCCAGGCTGCTCGCCGGATGGCCATCGGCCCGCTTCTGTCGCGTCCTCCGCCCCCTTCACTGCCGCCACCGTCGCCTACACCGTCGCCAGCGCCGCCGGCTGGCTGCTGGCTGCCCGACGTACCCAGCAAAGCCGTGACGAACTGCATGGGCAGGCTGGTAGTCTGGTCCCTGGGAGTTTGGGGTTTAGGCGCCGTTTGGGGGGCGGGGGGGGGCGTGAAAACCGGTGACACGAAAACGGGCGGGGCGGAGGGGTTTAGGGTTTGGGCGCAGTTGGGGACCGGGGACGGGTATGGGAGGAGGAAGACCCATGGGTCGGCACTGATCGGGAATGCCGATTAGCAAAACGGTTGGCACACATGTTTGGAGATGCATGCTGCAGGACTTGGCGGCCGGGGGTGTGGGGGAGACGGTTGTATGTGCTGGGACGCCGCAATGGCCCACTGCAACCTAACCCAGTCACTGCGCGGCGGGTTGGCGGGGGAGGGGGTGGCGGGGGAGGGGGTGGCGGGGGAGGGGGTGGCGGGGGAGGGGGTGGCGGGCTGCCGTACTGCGGTCACCGCATGCCGTACGTCTTGGCGGACAAGTTGCGAGGCGACAGCGTGCGCGTGGAAGCCAAGGGGGGAAAGTGAGGATGGCGGACGGTTCGGTACCAGACAAGACGGGACGAGCCCAGTCGGGCGTCTCGTTGCACGGGAAGCGGGCGAGCTCAGCCAGGACCACTCACCAGAAGAAGGTGCCCCTGTTGAGGGAGGCCGGGTGCCAGTCCAGCACGAACGGCCCCCCGCCCAGCGCGCCCATCCGCGGCCACGCGTCAAAAGCGCGGAGCGCATGCTGCAGCCAGGAACAGTAGTCGTACGGCAGCAGGTCTCCATCCTGTACGACGAGTGAGGGGGAGATAAGGGGTGAGGAGGCCATGATGGGTTTTGTGCAAATCGGTCCGCCGGCAAGTGAGGGACGCTGGGGGTCCGGGAGTGGGGGTCCGGGCCTTGTTGAGACTTGGGGGACAGCCAACGCGTTGTACGGCAAGTAAGACGGCGAACGAGGTGGCGGCCTGGCATGACACGGGTGTGATATTACCAAATATGGCGCCCAGTCCTGCCTGCCAACCATGCGCCCAGCCCTGCCCGCCAACCACGCGCCCACGCACCCGCAGCAGCACCAGCACCTCCCCCTGCGCCATGGACACCAGCCGGCGAACTGCATTCGGCGATAGCGGCAGGGAAGGCTCTGGCGAGGCGCCGCTGCCCCCTTTGTCCCCCGGGACACCTCCTCCGGTGCCCCCTGGACGAAACACAGGCACGACCCTGCCGCCGCTTTCAGCCGCCACCGCAGCCCAGGCGGCCGCCTCGTCCGGCTCGTCGAACCCCACCAGCAGCTCCAAAGCCAATGGGCTGACGGCCGCGTCGTCACCGCCCTCACCCTCACCACCCGCGCCGGCGGCGCCGGCGGCGCACGCGAGCAGCGGCTCCACGACCTCCGCCAAGACGTACGGCATGCGGCGACCGCAGTACGGCAGTACGAGCGACACGAGCGGGCGCGGCGGGTAGGAGACGTAGCTGCGCGGGTCCAGGCGCGCCAGCACGCAGGGGGCCAGGAGCAGGTCGTACAGCTCCAGGTCGTTGGGGTCGGCGGTTAGGTTGTTGGCGGTTGTCCGCGTCGGCACAGCGCCGCCGGGAGTGCGAGTGGCGGCGGTTGCACTGGCGTTACGTAGCAGGTTCTGGCGGAGAATTGAAATGCGGGTGGAGGGGGAGGGGGAGGGGCGAGGGGGTGAGAGGGGGAGTTGGACCGCAGACATCCAAACGGTGCATACATGCAGGGCGGGCGGTGTCTGGGCAGGCGAGCGCGGGCCGTGTTGCAACTGGGAGCTCGGGGCGGTGGAGGTTCCATCGCCACGTTCAGGTGCAGGCCACAGGCAGCAGCAGCGCGCAACCAAGCCATAAGAAGTGCCGTACGCTGAGCCCTCACCACCTGATTTCCTGAGAGGGTCCCTCACTGTGCCTCTTACCGGTACCACCTAGCAGTATCCTGGATGCATCACACACAATCCTGTTGCAAATCCCGATGAAAAAACGTTTCCGCATCCTGGCCGGGGGCTCGTGTTAGTCATCCTCTCCTCCGCAGACCCACAGCGCGATGCCCGGGCGCACCTCCCCTCCTCCCTGGACGCCATCCCCCACCTCCCCGCAGCTGCCGCAGGCCCTCCCCTCCTCCCTGGACCCCACTTCCCACCTACCCGCAGCTGCTGCAGGCCCTCGTCCACGACTGGCTGCAGAACCTGGCGCTCCTTGTCCGCCTCCACGCGTCGCGCCTCCAGCTCCGCCTGCGTCAGGGTTAGGCAGCCGGGGAAGGTGGGCGCGTAGGCGGCAGGGCGAGGGGGCGAGGGCCCTATGGGAGCCATTAGGGAGCGGCGATGGCGCGAAGGGACATTGGCTAAATCCATCGCTATGGCCCACTCGCAACCACCAACGATCCATAAATAGCGCCGCCGCCGCCGCCACCACCGCCGCCGCTGCCTTCATCGGCGCTGGACCAAGAACCCAACATCGCCGTGACCCCCCCTCCCCATCGCCGCCGCAATCTCCCTTTCTCCCCCCTCCAACCAGCCGCCTGCACCGCAGCCCCATCGACAACAAGTACCGCACCTTGAGCTGATCAAGGTCGGTGCTTGCATGGAGCACCTTTTCGACGAGGCTAAGGCGGGAGCTGGCGGGAGGGGAACCTCCGGCAAGCGAGCCGGAGCTCCCGGCTAGCTCTCGCGCCCTTCTGGCCCCTGCGGTGTCCCTTGCGCCCTCCTGCGGGGTGCCTTCAGCGTGCGCCGCCGCCGTCACCGCCGCCGCCGCGGCGTCAGCGGCCGCGCCCGTCACCGCCGCCGTCACCGCCGCCGCTGCCGTCACCGCCGCCGCCGCGGCGTCAGCGGCCTGCGCCGCTGCCACTGCCGCCGCTATCTCCGCCGCCGCAACCTGCTTGACGCCCTCATCATCACCCCGCTGCCCCCTGGGAGCGGCTTCCAAGGCCGCCGCTGCCAGGACGCCGCTACCACGCACCCCACCAGCCGCCAACGCCGCGTCCTCAGCCGCAGCTACTCCCGCTGCTCTCGCCGCGGCCCCTCCCGACGCCGCTGCCGCGGAGTCCGCACTTGGCGCCGCTGTGGCCGCGGCTGGAACGGGCTGGGCGCCGTCGGCTGGTGCCTCCTTTTCACGCCGCCCGGCCACCCGCCCCTCTTGCTCCGTGCCTTCGCCATTTACTCCAGTCCCCTGTTGCTGCTGGCGCTGGCGCTCCAACCCGACAGCCATGTACGGCGCCCACAGGCGATCCGCTGGCAGCCTGTCTAACATCTCGATATCGATCTCGTACTGTCGTACAGTGCGCTGTAGGTACTGCAGGCGCTGCAGCGGTCCCAGCACAGCCTGGCCGTGAGGTGGAAGGACAGGCACCCAGGAGAGGCGGGGGTGGCGGGGATTTAAGCAGGCAGCGAGAAGTGTGTCGTGCACGAAGTGTGTCGTGCACGAACCCCCGGACGCGCCTTCCTGCTACACTGGCGCCAACCTCGCGATGTGAAGTTGCAGTTGCTCTTCCGCGTCGCATTGCCGCGCATCGCCACAGCGGCATCCATCGCAGTCTCGTACGTTCGGTTGGTGAGGTCCGTTAGTAGCAAGCAGGCCCTATGAATGCAGCATCGCCCTCGACCACCCACGAAACCAACGACGGGGCCCCCGCATGCGAAAGTCCGAAGCGGAGCAGGGGATTTTCATGGCCAACGCGAGCTGCATACGGGGATTTGCGTATTCCGTACAGGCATCGTGCAGTGCAGGCAAACACGTCACCCTGGCTACTGCTCAACTCGCAACACACCTTTAGAGCATTTCGTCCTCCGTTCGTGCTCTCTAAGATGTGAAGTAGCGCCTGGCAGCTGGGGAATAGGTGCGGATAGGCCACCAGCAGCTCAGCGCGGCTGTGGATAGCTTTCGTCTGCCCGCGGCCAATGTCCAGCTTTCCATAAAGCGAGTCCGTGTTACTAGGAATAAACCCCCCTTGGAGTTGCCCGCTTGCGGCCGTGTCTGCGCGCAAGTCATGCTGATGTCGCTGGGAATGATACGACACAGTTCTTCCCTGACCGTCCCGGACGGCTAAAAGTGCTGATAGCAACAAAAATAAGAGGCTCATCGAATGCCCATGTCTCGATTGCGCCAAAAAGCCAGCCACGGCGCTCGCTTCAGCTTAGTCCTCGGTCAAAGACGAATCTGAACTTCGGCAACCTAATGACTGAGAGAGTATAATAATGTCAACGGCAACATAAGGCAGACAGCCTGAAACGAACTTGCTGCTGCACAGCTACAGTCACTGTGGCAGAATGCCTGAGCTTGCTTGGACCAGTCCAAGCGCTTCAACGACCCATACTATCGTAACAGGACGCTTCACATCGATGTGACGCCGGCTGCAGTTGCTTCTATATATGTTATTAGGACACGTCTGACAGCAGCACGCAGTCGCCCGTCCACATACTACAACCGTCCCTATCACCCCAGGCCACCGTCCCTGCCTAAAACACATACGCGGTCAGGCTCTCTTGCTCTATTTAGAACGTTTAGGCTTGCCGAATGTCGGGCTGGGGATCAACGGTTGATTGGATCTAGCACGTGATAATGTGACACACGGCCCTAGACCAAAGTCGCGGTTTTCCGCTGTCCGACGGCGCACAGGGAGTGACTCCACAAGTGTGCAAGGATTCAAAGCTTGGAATGTCAGTTTCAGGGCCCCGACCGTCAGGCAGGGTCAGGTTCCCCCGTCAGCCGTCCTCAGCATCCTAACCGCCCCGGACATACGTGGGACGACAGCCTTGTGACTATCAGCAGCCAATTACCGGCCATGCCTGTGTATGTAAACGGGCTGGTTACGTCACATGGCGAATCGGATTTGTCCACTTTATTTACGTAATAAATAACGCAAAGTAACCCGGTACCTCCTGGTCCTGCTGGTAGGCCAATGTGATGGAACTTAAGGAAGCGCAAAGGGGAACAATGATCGGGATGCTCAATTAGCCGAGCCGCGATTTACATTTGGACCTTGCCCGACCAGTCGAAAAACGGTTTGGACAACGTTGAATTCAGAGGTGTTTTTCCTTTCACGTTGATGCGCGTCGGTGCGTTCTGCTTTTGCGTATTGTTGTCCCCCAATCCCGTTATGTCGTACCTGTAACTACTCCAACGACGCCTAAGGTCGTTTGCTTGGATGTTTATGCGTGCGTTTGCTCATATTGCCGCATGATAAGGTGTCATGCCCCTACCTCCCCCGTAAGATGTGTTGTTGCAATCGTTACAGTGGGCTCCAGACCTTAAAAGGTAGAGCCATCGGGCGCAAGATGTGTTGTTGAGGGAGCATCTCGACTCGCGCTGATCTCTGGCATGTTGTAGTTGATGCGCGCTAGAAGAAAACTACAACGAAGGCCACTTGGGTAAGCGACCTTACTTCCTGGACCACCCGGCGTCCCCGACGTGGCCCCTTACCAAGGATGCCAGACAGGGCCAGACAGGTCCGCAAGTTGACCAGCTCCCTGGAGAGGTGAGCAGACTGCCGACGAGGGGACCTCACGGATGAGCACCGGACGTTGGGCCCTCAACTTGCACGGCAATCGCTAGCGCCAAACAGTCGTTCGCTCGCCGAAAGCGCGTCATTGGGAGATCGCCGCTCCTTGCGATCTTGCGCGCTAATTGAGGTGGAGCCTAGCAACGAAATTACTGATTTGGATTGAGCTCGACGCAGGAGATCAGGCCCTGAGCTTCGCAGCAAAATCGCCAGCGCCAAGCTGTCTTTCAAGGCTCGGCAGTGGGATGCAGTGGGATGCCGCCTATGCTACGTTCCGAGACGCGTCTGGCTTGTGCGCAGGAGTGAATAACCTTTCGTAAAGCGTAGGTGGAGTTGCCGTGGGACCCTGCGGGATTTACTCCAGGGATAGTTGTGAGAAGAGGGGAACGGCATTGCGTGCCCGCGAGCTCTCCATGGCCGAGTGAACCTCTGCACAGGTGCCACAATAGGAATTGTGGTGTAGCAAGCTACCTTCGGCAGCGCAGCCCTGTCGTGTAGCGGTGAAACATATTATTCGTTTGTTCCATGGCAGCGAGTGGATACTCTTGGTGAAGAGTAGTTTGCCTGACAATTTGGAGGGTTTAGTGTGCGCAACCGTGACACCGGTATTTTTCCTTTGCAGTTCGTTCCTTATCGTGTTTTCCCTTGTCCTGTCTGCGAGGTTGCGGGCGGCGGGTTCTGCCCCTGGTGTTCCCTCCGGGCGGATTCGTTTGGTAATTCATTGTAACTGGTGGTGATTGATGCTTTGCTCGCTGCTCAGTCAGCCTGTCCTGGCCCGCCTCTATCCGCCTTCCGTCTCCAGGCGTCTCCCGACCGCACGTGTTACCGTCTTCTCAATTTACCATCTTAGCTTTACCATCAATTTACCTACAAACCTTCAACAATCAGCCTGGTAAAAGTAAGTGATATAGAAGGCTCTAGACACGAAGGTAGAGAGCCATCGGGCGATACACCTGCTACTGACATGGTTGCAGGAGGGAGAAAGAGCCTGCTGTGCCGAGGTACATCGATTGCAGTAGCAAGGTATCCTTTCGTCACCGTGACCGTGTTTCATCCCATCATCCGGCCCAACCGACAACAGGTTTACCGGCGATGTATGACGATGCGATTTCGGCTTTCCTCCTTACCAGAAGCCAGTCATCCGCTTTGCTTTTCAATCCATTAAGGATGTTTAATGTGCACACGCCCAATGCAGTATTCTAAAGAGTCGTGTAGGATACCTGAGCTTTAGCGCAGCATTTTGCACGCGGCACTAGTATGCAAAGATTGTTAGGCACGGCAAATATACAGCACACGGCACAATCAGCCGCCATCCTGCTCCCTCAAAACACACAACACACTCTCTCTCTCTGGGCTCGCGGCTTACCGGCCGATTCACGCAAACAAGGGAACTCACGGGGTCACACATCAGAAGTCATGTCAAACCAAATTCTGCGTGTGTAACTAAAAATATACGCGGCGTTTTGCAAACCACACCGCCAACATTAGTCAACCACAACCCGGCGGCCATCCACGGACCGGCCTTGCTGTGGTCAGTGCTTGGTCTCTAGACAAATCATAAACGAACCTCCTCCAGACATGCAGGGCTCGCGGTGGGACCCACCTACAGCTCAGCCGTCGCCTTCAATTTCGTTGCCCGGCAGCCCACCTCATTGGACTCGCATCCCGCTGCCCTCCCCGTGCCCATCCTTCTTCCCTCGCCCCTTGTGCTTCTTCGTCGCAACCTCTGCCTCCACTTCCTTCGACTCCTCCGGCATCTCCACAGCCCCTTTCCTCTTGCCTTTCTTGCCCGTCTTAGCCTTCCCAGTCGCCGCCTCGCCACCAGCCTCCGTTGCCTCCTCCTCTTCCTCTGCAACCCCCGCCTCCCGGCCGCTCCCGCCCGCCTCCGCCTTCTCAGGGCCTTCCGCCACCTCGCCCTTCCGCTTCCTCTTCTTCGCCTTGTGTCCCTCGTCGCCAGCCTTCCCCTCCCCATCAACCGGGCCGCCGGCCTCCTTCCCTGCTCCTTCAGTAGCCGCTTTGGCCTTCTTCTCCTTCTTTCCCCGTTTCTCCTCCCGCTGCCTTTCACCACCGTCTCCTTCGCTCTTCTCCGCGGCAGTACCCTGTCCGCCCTCACCCTTGACGCCACCGGCGTCCAGACCACCCCTTCCCTTCTCCTTCCCCTTCTCCTTGGCCTTCTCCTTCTCTTTGGACTTGCCCTCGCCGGCCCCGCTACCGCCGCCGTCTCCACCGAACAGCTTAGAGAACTGGTCCATGGTCTTGGACGCAGACGCGGCGTGCCGGCGCCACTGCTCCGGGTCACGAGCGTATGCTTCAGCCCCCACCTGAGGGCAGCAGTAGGGCCAATGGTGAAGCGGGATCCCAAGCAAGGGCATGTTGGAGAAAACAAAAGTAAAAGCAGCTGAAGCGGATGCGCCCTCGGTCGAAGGTGTAACGCGAGCTGGCGGGGGCTCAGCGCACATAAGAATAGAACAATAGATGGCAAGAGTATGTCGCCCAGTTAACCAACTCCCCCGGCCACTGGATGGATCCGAGGAAGTTACGATACCGGCTGATTTGATGTCGTGTGACAAAAGGACCGCAACGGCGCATGGTAGCGGCAGACCGAGCGGAACGAGGCACACAAGAGGCAGGAGCATCTGTTTCAATCACGCCTGGAGTCCAGTAGCACGCAGCAGAATCGAAGCCTGGCCATTGATGCCCGCAAGGGCTGCCGCTGTTATCACCGCAGAGTCCCACGCCCCACGTTTCCCTTTCGACGCGCAAAGTTCGGTACTGACCTGCACCCCGGTCCTCCTTTCACACGTCGCCTGTTCGATCCTCACCTTACGCAGTAGCGCCGGACCCCAGTGGGTCACCTCGAGCGGCTTAGTGGCGGCCGCCAGCCGTGACACAATGGCCTCCTTGGCGCTCGGCTCCTGCGGGGGCAGGGACGATAAAGAGGGCCAGGAGTCAGGGGAGCCCAGTGCAATGTTCCAAGACGACATGGAACCCTTCCACGCATGACAAAACATAACATGACATGACAATGGTGACGTTTTCGGAGGGTACCATCATTGCTCCGAAGCGACGATCCACCCTACACCTACACCCCCTGTGCGAATCACCATCACCTTCACCGCCCTTGGTTTGTCGGCCGTGGATTCGCGGATTCTCTTATCAAACCCCCTGTGCGAATATCCACAGCCCACTGGCTGTAAAGAGTCCGCCGCCCACCGCCCGCTCCAAGGCTTTCCCCCCAAGCCCTGAAACCCTAGGCCAACCCCAGACCAACTCCACACCCCAGGACCCACCGCCGAGCGGTAGGCCGTCTCCACCAGGAAGCTTCCAGAGGCCGTGGCCGCCACCGCGTCCCAGTGGTTCGTCAGAGCGGCCAGCAGCGCCCCCTTGATCTTCGCGGGTGCGTTGCCCTCAAGCAGGGCCTCCAGAACGCGGCTGCCCGACGGGTCGGCGCCGACCCTGGCAACGCACGGGTCCAAGAGAAGAGGAGTTTTGACAGCGGCGGTGGGGCCGGGATGGTGCCACCAACGCCACTCACAGCACACACAAAAGCGTTATCGCCACACTACACCGCCACCACGCCTCTCAGCTCCCGCTGACACAAACCATCCTTGGGGCTGCGGCTGCTGCATTAGTAATCCAAATGCAAGCGAGCGCTACTTGCCCGCCTCCCGGCGCCTGATGCTCCGAAACCCCACACAAACCATACCAATGTGGGCTGCCGAACCCCGCGTGCCGCACGAACCCAGTCCCTCCTCCCCACGCAGCTCACCCAACCCGATGGCACGCGGTCGCACGGCATTGCGCCTCTTCAACGAATGCCGCAACCCTTCGGCCGTGCGCCGGACCCTCACGTCCCGGCCCCGCTTTGACAGCCGTCCCTCACGTCCTAGGCCCCCTCCGTCGTGTGAGATCGCCCTCCGTGTCCCACCTGGCCGCGTCATTGGGCTGCAGCCCAACCACACTGTCGGTGAAGGACCTGCAGGCGCCCTGCCCGTAGCGCAGCACCTGGTGATGGTGGTGGGAGCGGGGGAAAGGTGGGAGCGGGGCGGGAGCACGGTAGGCCGACCGGTCAAGTAAAGCGAGGGGAGATGAGAACGGTTGGGGTATAGAGCCTCGAGGACATGCAAAAGGGTGCAGGAGGAGGAAGGGAATGGAGGATGAACACGAAGGGCGGGATACGGGAGTGGAGGAGGAGTGGCGCATTTGGAGACTGAGCAAGACACCGAGATGACGACTTCAATGCCCACCTGGATCAAAATGCTGCAGCCCAAGGCCGACAGCCTCGGCAAGGAGCCGCCGCCGCCGCGAGCCGCCGCCATGGTGGCCGCACTGAAGGGCTCGTTGGCGCCAACCACAGGCACTGTGTCCAGGCAGAGCAGCGCGGGAGCCAGCGCGGCGTCACCTGGGCGGGTCGATCGGGGGTTCCGGGGGGCCGGGCTTGGATGGTTTATCAAGGTCGGAAGAGAATTTCACCGAGAGGGGGAGGCGGCGAGGGTTGGGAGGGCCGTTCATCAGGCTGGCCGGGCGCCGTTCTCCATTCGTACGACGCAGGACGGGGAGCTGTGCCCGGCCAGTGTGATGGTGTTTGATTTCATGTTCCGACGCAGGAAGAATGAACGTAATCCCTACCGGTCCTCCAGCTGGTCTGGCCTGGGGGTTACCGGTATCCAGCTGGGCTGGGTGCAACACGCCGCAAGCGTGTGCGGATCGTAGGGGCGTTATGCAACGCCGACAGGCATTGAGAGTATGTCGCCCAGTTAACCAACTCCCCCGGCCACTGGATGGATCCGAGGAAGTTACGATACCGGCTGATTTGTTGTCGTGTGACAAAAGGACCGCAACGACGCATGGTAGCGGCAGACCGAGCGGAACGAGGCACACGGTGGCAGAAGCGGGTGCCATCGTCAACGACTAAGCTATCTTGACAAACACGGTAACCCCTTTCCGTTCTGTTACGCGCTGCCCAAAGTGTCCACGGCTGTGGTGACAAGGGCGGACACAGTCCCGATCGAGACAGGCAAGGAGGGGCACCATGGGCCGAAAACATGGATCTAGGCCCCAACGTTGTGTCGCAAGGTTGCGAGTTTGTTCATCAAGAGGCAAACAAAGAAGAAACCTCAAAAACCCCAGGCAACATGCAACTCGAATCTAATCCCAGACGCCCCGAAACGCCTGCTACAAACCCCTGCTCGTCCAACATCAGGACACGCAATACAAGGGTGACGGCGATGCTGTGTGGGGGATTGTCGCCCAGTTAACCAACTCCCCCGGCCACTGGATGGATCCGAGGAAGTTACGATACCGGCTGATTTGTTGTCGTGTGACAAAAGGACCGCAACGGCGCATGGTAGCGGCAGACCGAGCGGAACGAGGCACACGGTGGCAGAAGCGGGTGCTATCGAGCGAGCAGCTGCACCTTCATCCAAACCTCGACCATGTGTGTCATGGTCGAGGATAACGTGATCGGCTCATGCGGACGGCCCCGCTGCGCTGACAACGGTCCCCGGTTCCGTATGTTGCCCCTTACCGCAGCCCGCAGCCTCCCAGTGCCCTGCCACCTACCCTTCAAGCTCGCCCACTGGGGCCACCTACCCTTCAAGCTCGCCCACTGGGGTAACCCGCTGAGTGCCGCCGCCAGCGCCGCGCACACCTCTCGCTGGCAGACCCCGTGGCGGCCGCAGCACGCCACCAGTGCCGCCACCACCCCACTGCGCCGCCGGCGCAGCAGGTCGGGCAGCAGCCCCACCAGGCCCTCGTACATGGTCTTGGCCTGTACGGCAGGCCGCACGGCAGGCGCACACAGCAGGGATCAGCTTCAGGCGGTGCCAGCATGCGACAGGACCTCCTGGGGAGTGGCTTTGAATCGCAAGAACAGGCATGTGGGAGGGAAAGGCAGCTGCCGCCTATAGGTACCGTTCAAGGCCACTTCGCTAGCTGAGCTATTTTCATTTGCAGTTGGGTGCCGCATGCTGCACCACACCCACCATCGCACCGTACGCTGCACCACACCCACCATCGCGCCGCACGCTGCACCACACCCACCATTTCCTTCGAGGGCGTCGCCGCCAGCGCGGCCTGGACCACGAAGTTGGCCGAGGCGTGATGCGCCAGCTCGGCCAGGCGGGGCGACAGGAACCGCCGGAAGAACTCTTCCAGCAGCGGCCGCGGCAAGACCTGTAGGCTCGTCACACGGGCAGGGAATGATCAACATGTGACGCCGTGTCTGGTAACGGCGATTGCAGGCCAGGTGACCCTCGTCTGCCCATATCGTCCGCCACTGCAGCCCTACAGGCACCCCATTGCGGTGGGCCGGGTCCCCACCCGCGACTAGCACTAGCATGTATGGTGAGTGTCAGCAGTCCTGCAGATGCGCGGCGGCTCAGTATTAGACTCAAGCTACATAGTTCATGGAGAATCGGTAGGCAGGTTATCATCACTGCCGCCGCGCACTGCTCATTCAATTGCACTAGCCCGTTGCCTCACTCCCGCCCGTTGCCTCCTGCCCGCTGCCTCCTGCCCGATCCGCCATTAAACCTCCCATGTGCCCGCACATCCACAAACCCCGAAGGCGTTGTTTTACTCTTTTCTTCCAAAGGAAGGAACAACGAAACAAAAAACGCTCCGTTATTCTCGTTTCTTCAAAAAAAAACGCTTACATCCCCCAAGTACGCCCCCGCGCCGCAGACCTCCCGCCTTTCCCAGAACGATCCAGACTTCTATCCGGCTCTCGACACGTTCCACTGCCACACAGCTTTTCCCTAGAGCTCCCATACGCCGGTAGCGTCCCCTCAGCCCACATCTATCTCTCGGTTCCTGGCCCGCATCCACCAATCCATGGGTCCAATGTCCCGTTGGGCCCACCGAATTATCACTAACCCATGGGTCTGCCGACCCTCCACCCACCTGCAGCAGGACCTCCACCAGGTGGCTCGTGGTGGGGTCAGTCAGCATCGCCGTCACCTCCTCCTCGCCACACCCTTCCAAAACTGCCCCCGCGCCGTTCTTGGTGCTGTCATTGAAGGTGGTGGCTCCCAGCAGTGCCGGAACCAACTGCCGCAACGATTGCCTAGAGGTGTACGGACAGGATGGGGCGAGGCGGTGCGCGAGGTACATGTGAATGGGCGGGGGGGCACTAGCATGTATGGTAAGTGTCAGCAGTCTTGCAGATGCGCGGCGGCTCAGTATTAGACTCAAGCTACATAATTCATGGAGAATCGGTAGGCAGGTTATCATCACTGCCGCCGCGCACTGCTCGGTCAGATGCGCTAGCTCGCTGCCTCATCCACACGCGCTGCCCCTCCCAATATGGGAGGGCACGAGGGAGGGAGTGATCGTGCAGCGGTGGTCTCTGGGACCGGAGCCATTCATGTTTCAAACTCCTCACCGCGAGGGTGAGTGAAAGGCAGGAGGCAGGCACCGCGAGGCAGGCTAGGAAGGAGGCTTCTCAAGCGACTCACGTTTCCGCCTGCCCGCGCCCGGCTGGCGCGCCTTCCATGTAACGCCAAGAGGGCTCTCGGCCTATCACAACCGGCACCCCCCCACGCCCATGGCCGCACACGCTTCAATCGCACACACCTGTCGCTCGATGCTGCCCGCAGCAGCGCCTGTAGGAAAGGGCAGGCGTACGGATGGTAGACTAGCTCCGAAACCGTTGGACCCACGAAATCGTCGCTGCAGATCACCGCGGTGAAGCGGCTAACCAGCTCTGGTAGACGGCACGGCGGTGGCTCATCGGCGCCGCTAGTGCCCAGGAGCTCAGCCGCGAGCGCGGCGGCGGCGGCGGCCTTCCCGCCCCCGCCAACAGATGCCGGTGCGCCCTGACCCAGCTTGGCAGCTAGGCCCTTGGGAGCCTCCCCCTTGCTGCGCTGCACATGAACCGGCGATAGGGTTTTAGGATTCTAACGGAACAGTCTGCAACAGTCTGCTGCGGGTGGGGGCTGGTTGGGCCTAGGTAAGTGCAGTGTACCTGGCATCCGACTGGGTCACCCACTGGACCGGCCGACCCAGTTTGTTTTCCGACGTCCTGTGCCTTCCCCGTAGCTATCCGAGCTGTCAACCCACCTTGTTCTCAAGCCCCGGTAGCTGCTGCTGTTGCTGCTGCTTGCTGGGCGGGGGCAGCACGTTGCGCCCAACCAGCAGGCACAGCAGGCGGCGCACGACGTGGGTGGCGTAGCGGTCCGTCACGTAGTCGTACAAGTGTGGGCAGATCGTATCCGTCAGCAGAGTCAGCACCTGTCAGGTGTGACAGGTCCGCAAGGAAGGGGGGTGGCGGGGGTCGGAAGCACTCATGATCCATGTATTGTCCTTCCAACGTCTGTTTCGGTGTCAGGCGATGCGCCCAATGGCGTTCTACCATATGTTCTGGGCCCACTAAAACAGTCACTACGGTACTACTACTTCGTGTCGTACACGCACCCGCTGGAACTCGCCGTATTCGTCCTCCGACATCAGATCCAGCTGTCCCTCCAGTCGTACAAGGAGCTTTTCGACCGCGTGGGAGCCGAAGGGGCTTGCGAATCAGGGTTGAGGGGGGAGAGGCAGGCGGAAATTGCATTTCAGAAGGTTGGACAGCACCGCCTGTGTGAAGAGGAAGATGGGCGCTGCGTATCAAGAACAGAACAGCCAGCAGGAGGCCGTACGGCCACAAAACGCAGTGTACCAGTGAGGAGAGCTCCACCCGCGATGCGTGTTGTCAAGAGAGTGTGGTGTTGTACCGATGCGGAAGATGCACTCCGTTTCACCACCTGTAACTACGACAGGTCTAACGATATCAACACGCTGTACAAAAACGAAAACCTGCTAACCAGTGGCGCTGACCAGCCAGCTGGGCACATCACTTGGGGGACGTTCCATCCGGTAATGATCATACTCGGCGCGACTCCAAATTGGGCAAAGAATGTGTACGCACCATATATAATTGAAGAGACGCTCACCTGCTGACAAGCTCGAAGAAGCCGTCGACATCCGAGACGGAAGTAAGGAACTTCAGTAAATGTTGGGCCTGTGCCGCAGCCATTAGTGTCTCCACATGGCGGCTACAAACAGGGTCGCCAGCTACCTTCAGCTCTTTCCCCGCAATCTCCTCTAGCACATTCCCGACCAGGAGCGCGCGCTCCTCATCGTCGACCAGCGTCTTGAAGTGTGTTACAACCTCGTCTAGGTATGTGGAAGTTTCCTCATTGACTAAGGACCTGGAACGCTTTCCACGGGACCTGCCCTCGGGCTCTTCATCGTTGCCGCCGCCGATGTCGACGGCGGCCGCCTGCTCGACAGCCGCAGCGGGAGCGTCAGCTGGGACCTCCTCAACAGCCTCCTTTTCCGCATCCTGCCTTTGCCGCTTAGTCCCCATCAGGATGCCATGCGCCGCACGATTGTTGGCAAAGAGTTTATATAGAGCAACCCGTTAGTCCTCTTCGCTGGAGAAAGAAGGAGTGCAGACAGCGAATGCTGAGCTTGGTAGTTATATTGGCACAATGGTATGGGCAAGGATTAAGATGATGAGCTTTAGGCCAGGAGCTGCCGTACATTTTGTGGTAGCAGGCAATCAAGTGCACGGCAGCGTCTCGGCCAGAACAGCGTTGTGCCCGTAATGCGTATTAATACGCAGAGAGTACGCACGTATTAATACGCGGAATACGCGGCAGGAAAGTCGATAACGCCGCCCGCGTGTACGACCGTGTATTGAATACGCGGATAGGCTCCGAGACCGGACTGCGCCCCTCGCCAGTTTCGCACGGAGGCACGAAACCCGCGCCTCTCGTATTGCTCAAGTCATATCCCCTTTTATTGCGACCCACGTCACTGACCTTCTAACTGGTCGCAAACTCGCTGCCACATCGACATGTTGGCGGACAGCGCAGGCGCAAAGCGCCCGGGCCCGAAGTCTACGAATACTCTGCAAGACCACTTCTGCAGCGATGGTGCACACGATGCTCGGTCGAAGCGGCAGTTATCGATCCAGCTAGGTCGCCTGTAGGCAACTCTGCCCGCGACCACCCCGCCCCCCGCCCCCCCAACGCACGACTGGCCGCCCCGCAGGCCGCCGTGCTGCTGGTGCAGGAGGCTCTGCCCCACATGCTGCGCCGCCCGGGGTCGTCCATCGTGTTCGTGTCGTCCGTGACGGCCTTCAAGTGGGTGCAGCGCGGCGCGGGTACGGGGGAGGAGGTGCCGGGGTGCGGTAAGCGCATCTGCGGCCTGGCGCCCTTGCTGCTCCGCGCCTTGGCCTGTGTTTCGACGGCCCTAGGCGTCCTTGTTGTCGTGCCATCCTAATCACGCGCTGCCTCCCCCACTGCCGCTTCCCCGCAGCCCCCCGGAGCCCATCGCCATGTACGCCGTGTCCAAGACCGCGCTGCTTGGCCTGGTAAGCGCCAGCAACCTAGCCGCGCCACCACTGCAGCCCCACGAGCCGCTTCTTGTATGTCACGCCACGCACCACTGTGTGGCTCAACGCTAGTCGCCTCCTGCCTCCCACAACGCAGCCACGTTCAGCCGCTCCCCTTGTTGCTGGCGGGGCTGGAAGGGTGAACGTGCCTCTGTGTTGCCGTACGTGACCCTAGGCTTCCATCGCCGCGCCCAACTAGTACCTAGTATGATGTTGTGGGGGTGCGCGACGGCAAACCCGGGTTTATGTGTTCAGTGGTGTGCTGGTGGCTTAGGGACCTGGATGGAGAAGGGGGCTTTTCTGGTATGTCGAGGGAGCAAGGCGAAGGGGCTGATGAGGGTGTGGGACGTTTTTTTACCAGCAGTGTATTTTCGGCCATCTCCGTGCCTGAGTGGGGATTCGTCGGTATCGTATCTTTGTTTTTTGCTTAAAGCCATGACTTGACATGGCGGGGTTGTTTGGCAAATTTTCGGTGTTATGGACAGGCTTGAAAATGAACCCGCAAACCCCATGCTTGTGGTAACCCGGACCCTGGGGGACTGAATGGGCAGGGGCGCGCGGAGGCAGTCTGGGTGCTTATGTTCCTCTGAAGTAGAGGGGGCTGGCACCCATGCCGCTGTGCTGCGTCGTCGGTCAGTCTCGGCTGGCTTGTAAAGCCATCACAACGGATTTGCTGGCCCCAAACGCATGCAGGCGATTCGCTTGTACTTCGGCGGCTTCGTCCAGGCGCCGTTGCTGATCCTCCTGATGCTCCTGGTTCAGCTCCGAGCTCGTCCAGCCGCCGAAGTACAAGCGAATCGCCTGCATGCGTTTGGGGCCAGCAAATCCGTTGTGATGGCTTTACAAGCCAGCCGAGACTGACCGACGACGCAGCACAGCGGCATGGGTGCCAGCCCCCTCTACTTCAGAGGAACATAAGCACCCAGACTGCCCCCGCGCGCCCCTGCCCATTCAGTCCCCCAGGGTCCGGGTTACCACAAGCATGGGGTTTGCGGGTTCATTTTCAAGCCTGTCCATAACACCGAAAATTTGCCGACAGGTCGGTATGACGGTATCCATGGCTGCCGTACCCGCCATTCCCATGTGAAGCTTTCTCAAAGTTAACGTACACAAGCTCTTCATGCAGCATGCCATTTCCAGCTGGTTCCATATTGTTCAACACAGACAAATGTAAGGAGGGCAGGTACCGGTATGATACAACGCCAAGGAAACAGGTGACCCACTAAGCATACATTGACCTTCAGCTGACGTTTATTATGGTTAGTAAGGATTAGTATAATTGCGGAAGCAAGCTTTCAACATGGCAGAAGTTCTTGTTGGCCGCGGGCGAGCACCGACACGAGGTGAGCCGCGCGAAAAAGTTTACTTATTTTTACTTGGGATCATGTGAAATCATATAGCAATAGCAACTCCGTGTGGGCCTGAGATGCCGTTTGCCTCAAGGCGCATGGAATGGGCATCCAAAGTCAGCACATGATGGGCATGGTGCGGCCATGAGAAGTTAATGGGTGCACGTTGGTGGCAGGCACTACCTGAACCCCAATAACTGTTGGGTACCATAGACACGGCGTTGTTCAACTGTGTCAACACGCGTTTCAAAGCCTAGGCCACAGGCACAGGCTTGGGCGGTATGCTGTGGAAGACGACTTGCGACCAAAGGACATCCGAATATGTGCGACGATTTGCGTACCCACCTTCTGAAGCTTTGACCCGCTGCCGCACCAGATACGCCGCCGAGGTTCCTTGGCGGTCACCTTCGCGAAGTCCCGGACCCATCTGCTGCGTCCAGCGTCACAGCAGGCAGCTCACCCGAGGCCATTGGGGCCAGACGGGCGAGGAGACCCGGCGAGGGCTCTAGCTCAGGCGGCGGGGTTGGATCAATCGGGACAGGCGCTGGGACAGCTGCATGCTCAGGGCATTCGAACGGCGGCAGCTCAGCTGTCGGATCCAACCGGCAGCCGTCTAGGATGCTGGTAGCCATGGGCCTGCCATCCAGCCCTAGCCCGGACCACACGCAGCAAAGCCTGCCGCCCCTGGCACCAGGCGCCCAGTCCGGCGGGACACTTCACAGAAGCACCAGCGGCGGCAGCACCAGCCGCGCCGGCGGCGGCGCTGGCGCAACGGGTTGGGCAAGAGGCAACGGTACGACCAGCGGCATTGGCGGCGGGGCAACCGCGCCGTTGCGGAATCGGCTTGTGGCGGGTAGCACGCTGACGTCGGCGGCGGTGGACCGGCTGCGGCCGCCGGCTGCTGCAATGCCTCGGCCACGAGTCGCCGCCGCCGCTGCCAACAACGGCAGCAGTAGCGGCAGTGGGGTCGCTGGGGTCTCTAAAGTAGGCGCAGCCAACCGGCCGGGCGAGCGGCTGGCTCGGGGCTCCGCTGCGCCAACTGCTGGTGGCGGCAGCACGCTGGCAGCAGCCAGGCAGCAACCCCGACGCGGCGGCCCTGTGGCCGGTACGTTGGGGCTGGCATCGGACTGGGGCATAAAGTGACCCGTGGGCCTTTCCTTGGGACTGGGGCGGCAAGGAGACCCGTGGACCGAGGAGGGAAAAACACAACTGGTATTGGGCTGGGTTGGGGACGCTTTCTCGGTATTCTAGGTCGAGCCTCTTCAGGAGGGGGGCCCGCCGGGGTGGGAAGAGAGAGAGGCAGAGAGAAGAGATCGAAGAGCTCAGGTCGGATGCTGCAGCTGCAGATCGTTAAGGGCAGCGTGTGTCTCCTTCATTCCTAAACCTAGAAACCATAAAATCCTTTTGCGTGCTGGTCACGCAGGGCCCGGCAGCGCGGCTGCGCGCGCCGCTGAGGCGCGCGCCGCCGCCGCCGAGTCGTTGATGGCGGCAGCCGCGTCGGCGGGTGAGGCCGATCGCGCTGGCGGTGATGACGTCACGGCGGTACCGGCTGACGGAGCCGACCTGTACCGCCAGCACGGCGAGGAGCCTCACTCGGGGCTGCTGCTGCGCCGGCCCTCGCGCCACCAACACCAGCAGCAAATACAGCAGCAACAACATCAGCAACAACTGCTGCAACACAACCTGCACCACTCCACTGCTAGCAGCCTCTCCTCAACTGGTTCCCCCTCCTCATCCCAGGTCGCGCTGCGGCCCTCCTCTTCGTCGTCTCTCTCACTGCCCACGCCATCGCCGTCGTCGTCGGCGCCGCCGCCGCCGCCGCTTCCCACCGAACGCACCCCCCGCCCCGCCTCACCCTCGCCGACCACCACCACCACCGCCGCCTCGTCCTCGCCCTCGGTTTCCAACTCCTTCGTCGGCGGTCGACCGCTCTCCGCACGACTCAACGACAATGCGCTCTACCACCGGCAACAACCGCAACAACCACCACAACTACCACAACCGCAACAGCCGCCGCGAGATGCGCTTCCGGCTGGTATCGGAGCGCTGTCCATGTTCGGCCCGATCGCCGCCTCGCCCCTCCACCCCACCGTGCACCCATCGACCGCACGACCGCCCACCGCAGGAAACTCTCCGCCGGCGGCGGCGCTGGCGCCAGAGGCCTCCGTGCCCTCCCTGCGCGCCTTCGTTCCGCCCACGTACGACATTATGGCCCCTTCGGAGTCGGGCCAGGCCGGCTCCCCAGCCCACTCCCGGCCGACGTCGGCCCGTGGGTCGGTGGCGGAGGGGGCTGACGCCAGCAACCGCCGCGCGCCCGTGCCGTCGTTTGGGAGATCCTTGCCGCCCGCACGGGAATCAGCATTGCCTTCATCATCAACAGCACCCTCAGCAACACCAAGAGCAGCGGCGGCAGTAGCCCGCGCACCATCGTCGGCGTCGGCGTCCGCGGCTACCTCGGCGGCAGCGAGGGCGGCAGCGCGGGTCGCGGCGGCGGCGCCGTCGCCGAGTGTACGGGCCGTGCCGGTGCGTGCCGCCGCCAGCCGACCGGTGCGCGCCGCAGCGGCGACGCCCTCCTCCGCTTCCACCGGGACGAGCTCAACAGCGGTCCGGCCGGCGCCTCGGGCCGCTGCAGGCAGGGTAGACTTGCCAGGCGCAGCGGGCGGCAACGACCGCGATGGCGGCGGCCGACGCACCAGCACCGAAACGGCTGGCGGCGGCGGCGGCGGGCGCAGCACCGGCTCAGCCGTCCCGGGGGCGTCGGCTTTGGCGGCGTTCAACGCGCACTTGGATCTCTTGACTGCTCGGGATCCGTCGCCGCAGAGCCACGTCAGCGCCGACAGTGCCGGCAGCGGCGGCAGCGCCCACAGGCGCCGCCTGAGTCACGCCCACGGCGGCGTGGCGCAGGGTGGTTTTGGGGCTGGCGGCGCCGGCCTTCGAACCGCCGGTCGGCGGCGGGACACGGGATCCGGAGCCGACGCCGCGGCGGCGGTGCCGTACGCGCTGCCTTCCGCCGCCGGGAGTAGGAGCGGCGCCGGCGGCGCCTCCCGAGCCGCCGCGGCTACCGCCGCGACGCGCATGATGTATGACACGCATTTGTACGGAAGCGACGGCTCCGCTGATGGCGACGACGATGACGGCGTCGGCTTGGGCTCGCGGCATGGAGCCTCGCTGCGGCCGCCGCAGCGATTGTTCCGCGTGCAAGTGAACCATGAGGCGGCGGATGCGACCACCTTCGGCCCGACGCGACCGGCCCGTCCGCCGCTGCCTCTGGCGCCGCCACTGCACCAACAACAACACCAGCAGCAGCAGTACCTGCAGCGCCGGCGCACGAACAATGACGACGGAGTGGTCGGAGGCGTCATGGCGCTGGGCGGCGGCGCCGCCGGCGCCGGCTTTCAGGAGCGTTTCCTGGCTGACATGCGGCGGCGGGATACGGAGCGAGCGGCGCTGATGCAGCTGCTGATGGCGGGAGGCGAGGAGGAGCTGTTGCGGCAGGTAGACACGGGCGGCGTGAGGGGATCTCGGTGCTGGTCTATGCGGTCGTGTGGTCAATGCGGTCGTGTGGTCTATGTGGTCGTGTGGGCATGTGGCGGATGGGGTGAGGCGGGGAGGTGTCCTCTCCCCGCCTCCCGCAACCGCACCCACCACTTGCCCCTCCCCGCCTCCCGCCACCCCGTCACGTCGTCTGCCACTGCCGCCGCTGCCACCACCTGTCTGTCTCGTCACGTGTGCTGCCACCACCTGTCTGTCCCGTCACGTGTGCCCCTCCATCCCTGCCCCTCCATCCCTGCCCCTCCATCCCTGCCCCTCCATCCCTGCCCCGTGACCTCTCCACAGGCTGAGGAGGAGCAGCTGGCACTTGGTGAGTGGGGGCCGGGATGGCTTGTGGCGCCATCCATGTTGTGCCACCCACAATGCTGCCAGCTGCCACCCACAATGCTGCCAGCTGCCACCCACAATGCTGCCAGCTGCCACCCACATAGCTGCCGGTGTAGGGGCAAGGCCAAGGCGGCTTGTGGCGAGGCTGGGCGGTGGGGAGGGTGGATGCGTTGCCGGCCCGGGGGCTGGGCCTGTGACAAGAGCACGTAACGCATCGGGCCCTGCTTGCCTATTTAGGCACCGCGGCGGTTCCGGTCCTGCAGCCTGCGGTACACACGTGTTCGAATGCGGGCTGCGCACGGCCGACCCACAGCACCCGACCCGGCCCGTAGTTCCCCCAACGCCCGGACCTTACCCACCCTCTCTTCCTTCACCCTCCCTCCGCCCGGCCGCCCGCCTCAGCCCTGATGCTGTCGCTCCAAGAAGCCCGGGGCGGTCCCGGCGCCGGCGACGCCCTGCGCCGTGAGATGGCGCTGCGGGTGAACCATGGGTCGCTGGTGGGCGTCGTCGTCGCGGAGCCGGCCTTGAGCTACGAGGAGCTGCTGAACCTGGAGGACGTCAAAGTCACCACACCCGCGGTAGGTTCGATGAGTCACCACACCCGCGGTAGGTTCTCCAGCATGCATCTCAAAACGCCTGTCCTGGGACACGCCGATCCCGCCGCTGGCCCCCAGCGTCCGTCCGTCGCTAGCTGCCCCCCTCCATGTCCGGTGCCAGACCACGGGTTTCCTCTCATGCCCTCCATGCTCCTGCGGCTGCGACGGTTGCGTGCGTGTGGTGTAGGTCGATGCGGTGGCGGGGTGACGTGTCCGTGAGGGGTTGCGAGGAAACCCCATGAGGGGAGGGTGGGTTGGGACTGGTGAACGCTGCGGAAGGGGCTGGATGGCTGCAGTGCCATGCAGGGCCCTCGCTTGTCGTGCGTGAGGCGGCTCCGAAACCCGTGGAGCGGGCAACAGCCTGGGTAGCCTGCCCCACATGCAGCCGTTGGCGATCTTGGGGGCAGGCGGGCTCCGATGTCGTAGGTGCCAACGTGTATATCCTGAAGGGGTGATGAAACGACGTAGCAAGCGGAAAGGGCCGACTTGTCTGTTTGCTGCCCGGTTGCACACACCCGTCTGACGACTCCAACCAACCCGGCGGCCACCCCGCTGCTCCCCGCTGCAGGAAGTGCTGGACGCGTTGCCGTACAGCACGTACGACAGCGCCACGTGCGCGCCCAACAGGTGGGGGGCGAAACGCTGGGTGCTGCCGTCAGCGGCGACTGGGGCAGGGTTGAGCAGGAGCACGGGGTGGTTAGTTGGTAGTTAGTTGACGACTCGGTGGACCGGCTCAGCAGCTCAGCAGTTACGACTCAGAAGGTCGGCTCAGCTGACACTGAGCCTGTGGGGTTGTACCGTTACTGAGACGGTTTGTACCGTTACTTCCAAACCGCCGATGCCATGGATACGACACCACCACGCCGGCGCCTCGGCGCCGCACTGGTATTATGCGCGCGCGAGGTTGTTGGCTCCGGGGGCAGGAGAGACCCGTGCCCCCCATACGTCGGCCTGTTGAGCTGGGTACCGACATCGCAACCGCAACGCTTCAGTGCGGAACCCGGGGGGAAGAGCCTGGTTGCCCCAGCCGCCCATGCCCGGGGTGTGGGCTAGAGCGAAGAGCGGAGACAGGCCCTGGGAGGTGACTGATGACCCGTACCACTCAGTAGTGTTCCAAACGTATGTGCCAACGTATGTCCCAAAGCAACGTGTTGTATTCGTACACAGGTTTTCCTTGCAACCACTCGATGTCCCTTGACCTGCCTCGTGTCCTCTTCATTCCCTCTCCCCTCTCCGCCGGCCCCCCTCGGAACGCTTCCTCAACCACCTCTCCTGTACGACGCTCACTGCCACTGCTCCACCGGCGCCGCCTGCCTGCCTGCACTTCATCCACGCGACCGTCAGCGCCTGTGCGATCTGTCAGTGCGACTACGAGCGAGGAGACCGGCTGTTGCGGCTGCCGTGTGCACACATGCTGCACGAGGGGTGCGCTCGACAGTGGCTCGGAGAGTACTCGAAGAAGTGTCCAGTGTGTAAGCAGGCGGTGTGTTAGCGCGCTGGGCGGGGTGGAGAGGCGGTGTGTTAGGGCGCTAAGCGGGATGGAGAGGTCGTGTGCAAGAGTGGGGCGTGCATGTTATGGGCGCGTGTTGCGAGGTGCTTGAAAGATGCATTGAGGTCTTGGACCTGTGTGGTGTGGGGCGCAGCTGTGCGTGGGAAAAATTGCTTACTGCGGTGGTGCTGGCTATGCTGAATGGCTTGGGAGGGTGCTGGTACGATGCATGTAGTGGTTATGTTTTTGAGTTACAGAGTTATGTTACGAGCGGCTCGATGGCTAGCAGAAGCAGAGTCAGCCAGTGTGCGATTTCCGCAGCGACCTGCGGCTATTACCACATTTGGTCACTGCCTTGGGAATTAACTGGGGTTTGTGGAGGATGAGGATGTGTGTTTGTAGGGGGAAGGGGGTTACGCCGATCTGACGGCGTGTGAGCTGCCATGCTGGCGGTTGCCGTGCTGGCGGTTGCCATGCTGGTGGTTGTCGTGCTGGCGGTCCGCGGCTGTGTTGCGCGGAGGCATAGGCGAGAGCAAGTGGGCATACATACGAAGGGAGTGGCGTTCGTTGTGTGGTTGGGTGAGAGACTTCCAGCTCAACTGCGTTGCTCGGAGGATGGGTGTGGCGCCAGCGGCTGGGCTGGCATGATGATGTGCGCAACCCAGGTGTGATTGTGTGGGAATGTGGCGAGGCAAGGGAGTCGACAGTGATTCGATTACTGTGTACATGTTTCCGCTGTATCTTTTACAGGTACCATATTGGTTACATCAGGACCTTGCCGGCCGTAGTACTTGCTGCCGCAGGACACTGCGCATATCGCTCCGTCAGCCTGCTGCCGCAGGACATGACAGCAAGCAATCCTAGGAGGGGTAGTCTAACGAAGTTAACGTACTGCTCCCCTTGCCGATATGTAACTATCGTTGCCTGGGTGCAGCGATTCTTCTTGTCGTACGGTAGTCGTATCTTGTCGTACGACGTCCACGCGCGCGCGAGCGGGCGGAAACGTCTTGGTAGCTTGCAAAGGCTAGTGGCTCGGCTCCATGGCCCAACCAGCCGCCATAAGCGAGCAATGACGAGGATGGAGGTGCTTTCCAGGCCTCCAAGTCCCTCGGGAGCAACTTAAAGTCGATGTGCGAACCTTCATAGTCTTCATGCTTTTCGCATGCCCGGAGAGCCCTGGAAGGTGACAATGGTTCTATTCCATCGAGCCTGATCGAGCACACCGACCGTTTTGGTGGGCTGCTGCGTCGCAGCGGGATTCCTCAGGATTCCTAAGCACGCTACGAGGCGCTACACGTAAGATAGTCCAGGATTAGGTCTTCTTGGCCTGGGCTCGCCTGAAGCTCGAGGCTGCGGTGTCCTGAGGACACAGTGACCTCATTTACATTGTTATTGGACCGTAAGTCAATCGTCGCTCTATGGATCCAAAGAGAAGCTTCTTTTGTACGACACACACACCTCCCGGTTGCCCCGTGCGTGCAATATACATTCATATTGGGCCCGGGGTTGTGTATTTGGG
Organism: Yamagishiella unicocca; assembly: GCA_003116995.1. Lineage (NCBI taxonomy): Eukaryota > Viridiplantae > Chlorophyta > Chlorophyceae > Chlamydomonadales > Volvocaceae > Yamagishiella > Yamagishiella unicocca. Next base: position 437,649 of record BDSL01000039.1, read on the forward strand.
TCATCCTCCCATGCGGTTTGGTTTGGCGCCTAGTTCCCCTCTTGGGCGCGTCGGGGTAAAGTCCGTAAATACCCGTCCCTGGGACGCTACTTTTCGTTGTCCTGGGTTCGCCCGGGCTTGAGGACACTGTAAGGCCTTATTGTTAATAAGTTGTATGCGTGCTGCCATCGTTGAGTTATACATTCATGCGTGCTTGCAGCCGTCGCGAAACGTACGCGCCTGCTCGCTGGTCATCTCTGGTCAGTCCAGGCCAGCATGCCCTGCTCAGGGGCCCTGCTGCCTATTGGTTAGTTCTTCGGTGCAAGATTTGGCGGGTTACAACGACCCCTTGTCTTGTCCGGGGTTTGCCCGGGCTTGATGATATTCCGTTGCCACCGCGCGGAATGCGCCGATAAGAGCAAGCCCGGCTGCCCGGCCTCCGCTCATCGAAGCTCTTCGCGAAGCGGCGACGTAAAATCTTAGGTGTAGTGCTTTCCATATGACTGAATAACGTTGCGTTTCATTCATGGATCGTCGCGCTTCTGCTTTTGACGTTTCCCCCTTTTGGGGCGTCCCTGAACTGCCCTGAAACGGCGATTGGCTTTCTCCTTGGGTCCCTGTGACCTCGACCATAGACCTCGGCCCCACACCACACAGATACTTTTGAATTGCAAAACATTGAGTCCCACACGATAGTGCATGCAGCGCCTTAAAGAAACCCATGCGAAACCAAAGCTTAAAAGATGTCAAAAATATACTTCTTGGGTCCCTGTAACGTTCCCAGACAGGTTATAAGACAGTACAATGTCCTCGTCGAAACATTCGCCGCGCTACATCCCTTCCCTTCGATGGCCTGTTGATCGGTTGGGGCGTCTTTTCGCGGGTGGGCGGTGCCCTTTCTTGTCGGGGACCCGCCCTCGTGGGCACGGCGGTGTGCCCTGTTTTCCCCCTGTGTCTTTTGGACGTCTGCTGGCTGCGAGCGCTGGTCTGTCATGCTGTGCGGCCCCGGTATGGATCCCACCGCTTGTCATGCGATTGACTGGCGTCCCTATGCTTTTTTAGGATTTCCTGTGCCCTTGGGGGAGCTGTTGGGTTCAGCCCCGGCTCTCGTATGATTAGACTACGGCTACGGGCCCCTCTTCTTGTCCTGGGTTCGCACGGGCTTGAGTTACACTGTACGGTTACACTGTAACCGTAAGGTAATGCCGGCGCCCAGCGGCAAAACCGGGACGGCGGGCAAAACCAGGACAAGCGAGGGGACCGAGAAACCAGAAACGAGAACGCCCCGTATGACACAGTACGACAAGCCAGCGCGAGCAGCCAGCAGACACTAAAACAATTCATTTCTTAATAATGAGAGGTGACAGTGTTCTCACCTACCCAATTCATTTAGGTAAGCATACAAAGGATGACCAATTGTAGTGTTCGCAAAAGTTCTGCTGCCTTTGGTTGCATGGTGGCACGGACTGCTGGCTCTGGAACGACGCTGTTGCAACGGCTTACCCGGTTACCGTTTTACGGATCGAGCTGACTGGGGGGTTATCGGCTGAGTCGATAACGGGCCGATTAGGTGCCGGTTTGCGAAGCCCCCCCAAAACCGGCCCGCAACCGGGGCTAGTACTCCCATAGGGTTGAGCATCGGCACTTAAGCTTACCGGCGCTTGTTCGGGGTTTCTGTTGGTTTGCCGTATCTGTGTCGAGACTGGATGGTTTGTTCTTCTTGGTCGTGACACAATACGTGATCGACACATTGCTGGCACGACGAGTTGCAGCAGTGGCTCGATACAACTCGCTCGCGAGGCAGTACGACAGGGTGATTATGTACGACGGTCACGGTTGTAAGCCCCTCGGCGCTGTTATACCTGCATCCGAATCCGTTACCCAGCCACCATCTCGAGCATAACCTTTTCAGCGCGATCAGATGGCCGCCAGTTAAGTATCCCAAATGAGTCCGGCGGAACTCCAGCAGGCCAGCATTGCGCCATGACATGCTTCCTGTCGTGTCTTTCAGTATCCGGCGGTGCCCCCGATTGCTCTACCTTCTGGTCTGGGGCCCACTGCAACAGTTACTACTACCGCCGACGGTACCGACGTGCGTAGGGGGCAGATTACTAGTGAAAGGTTTATGGGTATCCGAAGCGGGTGCCGCGCAGCCGCTCCATGTTGTCGTTGTCGCCGGAAAGGCTCTTTCCCTCCGTCCACCCAGCAGCCCACACACGCTGTAGGTAGCGAAGCGCGCGGGCAGAACAAGGTGGCAGCAATCTGCTGCGGCAGCAATCTGCGCCTTCATAGTCCATACCCTGCCTGTAGAGTTGCACACCCGTCGGGCCGTCATGATACCGGACAGTGCCCCTGAATGATGACTAGGCGCAATATTAATGAGACGTTACCATGTCCTCAAGCCCGGGCGAATCCAGGACAAGGAGATGGGCCCATGTCCGTGGCCTCACCGTGGGCTGAACCCAGCAGACGCCCCCAAGGGCACAGGAAAGCCTCGAAAAGCACAGACGCCGGGCGAACCCAGGACAAGCGGGGGAACACATACCGAGACCGCACCACGCCACAGGCTAGTGCTAGCAGCCTGCAGACGCCCAAAAGGCACAGGGAAATACCAGGACACCCCGCCTGCCCTCAGAGGGCAGTGTGCCGACAAGAGAGAACAACCCAGGCATCCCCAAGTCCCAACCACCACCGGAAAAACGGCGGGACCAACGAACAGCCTGAACCGGCGGGTTGGGGGGCCGAAAGCTCCCGGTGGCCGCTCATCACATACGCGCGCGTACCACTACCCGAATAATAGGTGCAGCAGTAAAGATGGGCACACAATATGGAGGTGTGCAGTACCGGTATGTGAACGCAGGCGTTTTCTTTTTATTTGGACACCACGCCTACCTCGGTTGGCATGCAATGGTAGGTGACCCATACGCTGCTGTCGAGCCCTTTTCCGTCACAAGGTGTCAGACCAGCTAGTCTTTGGGGCGGCGGCACCTGTCAACCTGACCGCTAGATAGCGAGCGCCTTCAATCGTTTCTCTTGCGGCGGAAAAGAACAATCATACCGCATTGTGCCCGTGGTTCCGCCAGTGTTGGTAAAGGCTGAAGGGAGCAGACGGCGTGCCGGTGACGTTTAGTGGTTGTGCGCTGAACGCACAGCTTGCTTGTCTTCCGCTGCCACCCTGGTCGTTTTGGAGTTTTTTCCGTTGCAGTTTGGTCAAGAATGCCCCGTCCTGGCAAGACATCGTCGAACGAATATGGATGGCAACGAATCTGAATAGCCGCAGCCATCCGCACTGCGCTCGGATGTTTTAGGTTCTAACGGTAGGGAGGAGAGTCAGGGGTGCATTGCGGTTTGAATCCCGACCAGTCCGTACTACCCTGCTCGTATCACGAGCGTGTGAGAGGTATATCGACGAGTTCCCCAGGGTCTGCGTGCGGGCTCTTACTTGCTGCGGCGACCGCACGTTCAGCCCGTCATATTGGGCTGATTGTTTGATTGCTTGCGTAGTTCCAATATTTTCACACTGGACTGACCAACGCGCAAGAAACCACGAGACACCGTCCCTGGACCTTTACATGTTTTGGTATTTTTGGCACAGACTGGGCGAAATTACTGTGCTGAGTAGCGTTTCCTGGACAGCGTGCCTGCGTCATGGCTGCTGCCCGGACAGCGGTCTGTCCGGGGACTGCGGCATCAAGCGCTTTTTGTAATCGTGCCATAGGTTACAATGCGGCTGTTTATAACCTTGCGTAAGCTTGCGCCCGCGAACATACTTGCTTTGCACACATTCGCGATGACGGTTCGATTCTAAAGGTCTTCATTGCTGCCCGAATGCAAAAAGGACCGCACCATGACGAAACTTCCTCAGCAGGCGCTGGCTGGCGACGTAGTTTTAAATCTATCACTATATAAGGATGACAAACGCCGAAACAAGGTATGCGAATCCCGGTATGGCTAGTTATGTCGCACTTATCACGTGCGCGTACGCCGAACTCGATGCTTGTCGTCCAAGTTTTTGTTAATTTTTGGGAACAGGACTCCTATGAAGGACAACATGCCAAAGGTGATTAGTTCCGCCTATTTTGTGGTCCCTGTCATGCAATCGTTGCCTCCTGTCAACCGCTGCGGATGCCCAGAGCCGAGCTTGCTATCTTCATTTTCTACACATGCTTTTCTTTCGAGCGTGTGTAACCATATGCGCATGCCTTCTCTCATGTACACTCTCAAGCACATGTTCTCCGACAGCTACCGTAACGTGCCTTTAAAAATCAACATATTATCAGTCCTTGGCCAGCTCAACACTATGCGCGGGTTAGGAACGTGCACAAACTAATACAGAATCTAAAAAATGTGACGATCTGGTGTGGGAAGAAATGGAGATGAACCGTGTCCCGTTTGCGTGGTTTCGCTGGCGTGCCGCAGGACACTACAACATCTCATTATCAAGGTGGCCACCAATATTAGTACTGCTTGCGGTTACTGGTTTTGATATCATCAACAAAATCTAGTCTTGCGACGTGCGGTTGCAAAAATCATTACGGATAAGGATGTCACATGCCGATGTTTGGCAAGAAAGGGGATATTATTTGCTTCCGGAAAAATATACTGGTACCAACGGAGACCAAAAATCGTATAAAAGCAAGAAAGGTAGAAAGCGACGTACCGCCTTGCACGGCGGTTTGGACGAAGGACGTCTTGTGTGGCCTTCGCGCCAAATAGTTATAGAAACTGCAAATGCCTTTGGCAGGCTTTATGTCAGTGCATTAATACGAGAATCCTGCGTAGCGGCAGTAGTTTCCCAGGTTGTGGGGGCTCCGTCAGGCTCTAGGTGTCTAAAGACGATATCGTCTACGAAGCCTTAACTCCGTTTGCCGTGCCCGCTTGGGGACGTCGCGCCCTGTGCGCCGGTGGGGCCGTCAGGCCGCGCCGTTCGGTGGCCAAGCAAGCGGAAGCAAGGTGCGACGGTGCGAAGAGCAGTGCACGTTGTCTATAATCCAGAAGGCTATGGGTACATTGTTGTCCTTGTAAGGAGCGCCCGCACGGCTAGTCTACGACTTTGTTCTACTGTTCCACCAGTACCTGGCCGTCATTCTCAACAAGAGAATAGCATGGATAGGAACTAATCTTCTGAATACATGGTGTGGTGGGCGTCTTCCATGTGCCTCCATTACCGGTACTGTCGCAGGGCAGACTGAAATGGAGTTTCGATCCGCTATGGGTGACCGCGCGGCGGCATAGCGGATCTTGGGACCCTTTTTATGTGGCACAGCGGACAAGTGTCACAACAGCAGCATAACAATCAACGCACGCCGTTACAGCAACACCACGCATATGCACAGCAGGATGCCGCTACGGCGGCCAGCTCAGGGAGCTGGAGCCGAAATATCTTGTCGGCTGGGGCCAGTGGATCAGCAGGTGGCACACAGCAATATGCTACGTCTGGTGGTCTCCTGTTACAGACACAGTACTTGCCGACGGTGGTGCCTGCGGTCCAGCTATCCATTCCTGGCCTGCACCAGCAAGCGGCTCAGCTCCCGAGCAGTTTGCCACAGCAACAACAGCAACAGCTGCAGCCTTTGTTGTCGCACAGGCAATTTTCCATGCAGCCGCAGCCAGTGCAGTCGCTGCCGCAAGCGGCGCAACAGCCATGGCCTGCCCAGCAGGCCTGGGCAGTGCAACAACAGCAACAGCTGCAGCAGCACCAACACCTGCAACAGCATCAACAACAGCAGCTGCAGCAGCAGCAGCATACCCAGATCGCATTAGCACATCACGCGGGGGGCCGGGGTTGGGGCGGCCAGCGGCTGCCCTACCCCCATCACGGCGCCGCCCTCGCAGATCCTCGATCCGCAGCTCCGCAAGAAGGCCCTACCGGCCGTGGGAGGGGCCGGGACCGAGGTGTTGGCGGCGGTCGCGGTGGTTCCGGCCGTGGCTGGCGTGGCGGCCCCGGCGGTGGGGGTCGTGGTGGGCCCGGCGGTGGTGGGCCCGGTGGGGGTCACACCGATGCATTGGTCCACCAGCTCGTCATGGTCATACGTCAGCTGCCACGCGGGCAGCCGCCGCAAGATGCTGTCGGCGGCAGACTGGCCGGGCTCGATGGCCGCGGGATTGCAGCGTTGGTGAAGCAGCTTGCTGCCAACGGGCTGACGGCGCAGGCTTGGGAGCTCTTCGATTGGCTTCGCGGTCTGGACCCCTCGCACGAGCTGTCGCGGCTGCTGGATGTGTTTCCCTACACGGCCATGATTTCGGTGTGCAGCAGCAACCGACGGGACATGGAGGTCGCGCTGGCACTGAGCCGGGAGATGGCTGGCCGTGGCGTGCCGCGCAACGTGCACACATTCTCCGCCCTCATGAACGTGTGCATCAAAGCGGGACAGCACCAGGCCGCTCTGGAGGTGTGGCGAGAGCTGCAGGAAGCAGGCTGTCGGCCCAATGTGAGTCCCGATTGCTGGGTCGCGTTGTCTGCTTCGTTTCGGGTGCAGCCTTTGGCCTTCTGTGACCTCTGGGTAGTGGGCTCAGGCGCGATTTTTACCCCCTCTGCAGTCGTGCGGCAGCAGCGTCTCGTCAATGCATTGGGAAAGGGTTGACAAGCAGCAATCTGGTCGAAGGCCGTCACCAACGCAGCACGACGACACTGAAATTACCTGAGCATGTTGAGAACGGAAACCCAAGCTTGTTTCTTTTTCCCGTACATATCTTCCTTAATTGTTATAAAAAGGCTGGTCTCTGCTGGATCGACAGCATTGCTTACGTCCTAAAACGCCGGATGCACATCGCAAGCAGCAACATAGAAGTTATTGGCTTACAGACACTTGGCAATAACCGACCCGGCGTGTCTTTGTTGCGTTCGCGTTCGTGGGTTTGGACCAAAAGAATGGGGTTTGGCGACCACGGTACGAGATAGGTCCCACCTTGGCTGGAGCCTACGAGGGCGGTGATGCTCTAGCGTGCTGATATGCATCCCATGCGTCGCACTGCTGTCCCTCACTATATCTTATAATGGATGTTATTTGTCAGAGTGAGTGTTTTGGAGCCGCAAAACGGCCCAGCCACTAGCTTGTACACCCACCTGTGGGGAAGGCCGGCATGCATGTGCGTCTAATGTGCCCATAACACGCGAGAGAGATAGCATCAGCCCGAAATGTTATGTCGCGGCGTGTAACCCAAGTAACATACGGCAGCGGTAATGAAAGACGGTTTGACGTTATCTGTTTTAACGATTTGGATCGAGTTTCTGCAAGGACGCCGTAGTGTTTGCGGCCCTTCAGTGCCGGAACAGGCCCCTGGGTGTTTATTTTGGCGTCTGGATGTTCTTATTTTGGACATTCCACCACCCCTTGAACCGCCGCCCTGCAGGTCGTGACGTACAACACGCTGATCGACGCGTACGGCAAGACGGGGCAATGGGCGGAGGCGCTGAAGGTGCTGGCAAGGATGAAGGAGGAGGTGGGTTTCCGTATTGATCTTGATTCTTGCCTAGTGCACAAGGCCAGCTTATATCTCATAATTAGCTTACATCTGCTGGTACATGCCGGGCGGAACCAGCCATGCGCGAGAAAAGAACTCGTCATCGAGTCCTCGCATGTCGCAGCACTCAAGTCGCGCTGGCTCGGCACATTCTCCGCGCGTGACTAAGCGCGTGTGACTTGGCAGCGACACTATCCCTTGCACCGCGCGGTCGTCTGGTTGGACGCTAGAAGAAAGGAAAATTGCACAAAGCATTGGCGTCGGTCAGTCAGCGAGATGCGCAGGTTAAGCCCCCGTTCGCGTCCGTACCAGCCGCGGTGTTCATCACACGGACGCATCACCGCGGATGATGTGTCCGTTCCGTACCGTACAGTACAATTTCCGCACAGCGTGATCCGGCGCTTGATTCGTCATCCAAAGTCCGCGTTTTCCATTAAGGCCATCTAGGCTGATCCGAGCGACGTTCAGCATAGTCCGTCCTCTGTCCATGCGCGCGCCGGTCGGCCCGAGCAAAAGACACCCCGTGGACCGATACAGTAACACCGTCGTTTTGTACGAGATATGATAGTTTTGCATACGGTAGTTTGTGCCGAAGCGTTTCAGTAGGGATAGGGGTGGGATTCGCGGTTGGTGAGTTGAACCTGAAGGCTGAATACAATGCGAATGTAAGATAAGATAGTAATTCAAGCCCAAGAACATTGGGCCCCTTACGCGCGCGAATGAGACAGCAGTGAAGGTACCACACAGACTCCACGAAGTCCTGGCAACATTTAGCATTCCGTGGGACCCTGTAACCTTGGTTTACCAATGACCTGCGGATCATTGATATGTTACAGTGTCCTCAAGCCCGGGCGAGCCGGGGGGCCCTACCGAGACCTCACCGTACGAGAAGCCAGCGCCTGCAGCCAACAGGCGCCCCAAGAGGCACAGGGAGAACAGGAGACCCCACCTCGCCCCAAGAGGCGGGGCCTCGAAAAAGACGGACCCAGGCACACAGAGGCCAGTGTCACCAGCGCAAGCTGTCGTCTGCGATCATCAGGAGTCTCCCGCTGCGCAAACCCACGGCCACACCTCCACACCCGCAACCCGGCTCAACTGTTCCCAGCAATTTTCAACCATATATAAAACCCACCTCTGCTTGAAACCTTATATCGCCCCCACCCGCCATCTGCTCACCGTCAGGGCATGGAGCCAGTCACCCGCACCTACAACACGTTGATGATTGCCTGCAACAGCAGCAATCAGTGGCACGAGGCGCTGGGCGTGTACAACCAAATGCTAGCGGCGGGGCATGCGCCCAACACCACGACGTACAACGCGCTCATCACGGCTTACAGCAAGGCCGGTCGACTGGAGAAGGTCATGGAGACGCTGAGGGAGATGGTGGGTGCTGGATTCACTGCGGCGCGTCGTGTGAAATGATGGCTCTGGTCAACCTTCCTGCTCCCACTCCGCTGTCGACTGTCACCGTTGTCTGCTTGGCGCCTCATACCTGATGTGGTTTCATATTCCGTGGCACATCTACAATGCCCGCGTATGCAGCGACCCGCTGCCGCTCGACACGACGACATCCGCTTTCCGCGGCCAGCGTTTCCTTACCCGCTGTGCTGAACATTCCTCCTCACCCCGGTTCAATTCCTGCGCCCTGCAACCGCAGGAGGCCGCCGGCTGCGAGCGCACCGTCATCACCTACTCGGCGCTCATCTCGGCCTGCGAGCGCGACGGCCAGTGGGAGCTGGCGCTGCAGATGTTCGGTCAGATGCTGCGAGAGGGATGCATGCCCAACATCATCACGTACAACTCGCTCATCACGGCACTGGCCGCCGGGGCGCAGTGGGAGCGCGCCGCGGACGTGTTCCTGCAGCTGCAGCGCCAGGTGCGTGGGCGAAGTGGAGGGGAGGGCGAAGTGGAGGGGAGGGCGAAGTGGAGGGGAGGGCGAAGTGGAGGGGAGGGCGAAGTGGAGGGGAGGGCGAAGTGGAGGGGAGGGCGAAGTGGAGGGGAGGGCGAAGTGGAGGGGAGGGGCGAGGTGAGGGGCTTGCAGTGACTGGTGCAACGCCAGGTGGGACCAGGTCGGATGTGGGGAGAGGTGGGGGTTGGACAACCCCTTGCCTTCTATGGAGACGACCGACGGCCGAGTCGTAGCTCTCGCAGGAAGCTGGGGAAGCTAGGGTTGGGTAGCGCAGCGGACTGCCAAACGTGTGGCGGGGTGGGTTGATGGACGGGGACGTTCGGCGCTTGCGGTGACGCCGCACGCACACCAACGTGCGCCACCACCGCCACCACTGCCACCGCCACCATCACCACCACCACCACCACCAGCGCCACCGCCACCAGCGCCACCGCCACCACCACCTTCTTCCAACTGCGGCCGGCCTCCTCCCACCAAGTCTGAACGAGTGTACCAAGCCTTTCCTGCACGGGTCTATTTCTCTCAAGTGCCGACCTCCGGGTTTCCTCTGCATCACCCACCCCCTTCCCTCCTATGGACCGGGGTTTCCTCTGCATCACCCACCCCCCTCTTCCTCGTCGATTATACTCATCTCCTGGCTGGTGCCGACCTACGGGTTTCCTCTCATGTCCTCCCCCCCCCAATTGCCGTACGTGCATGCAGGGCTGCGAACCCGACGTGGTGACGTATACGGCGCTCATAAACGCGTACGAGAAGGGCGGCCAGTGGCGCAGGGCGCTGCAGGTGCGTGTTTGCCGGAGTGCGGGTGTTTGCCGGAGTGCGGATGTTTGCCGGAGTGCGGGACGGGCGGCAGGCTCTGTTGTCGTACGGCATATTGCACGTTGTGCCTGAGCGGTCATTGCCGGCAGTGATTTGGTGAGGGACGGACGCCCTGGTCACCTTTGGTCTCCGCCTGGCCTTGTCTTATCGGCCATGCTATTAACGCAGACTCGTCCAAACGACCAAACGCGATACATTTGCCGGCGAACGCAACCCCTTAATTTCCTCTCCTCCACGAACGCCCGCTCAATTACCACCCGCTCAATTACCAGGCCTTCGACCGAATGCTCCACCAAGGCTGCCGCACCGATCACGTCGTGTACGCCGCTATCGTCGACGCTCTGTGGGACAGCGGCACAGCGGGGGCCCAGGCGCGCGCCGCCCGCATCTACCGCGCTGCCATCGCCACCGGCTCCATTAAGCCTGTGGCCACGACGCCGGGGGGGCCGTCGGCGGCCTCCGCCGCGACCGGGATGGGTGCCGCCGCCAGCGCCGTCTACTCCGCCGCCGGCGTCGGCGGCGGCAGTGGGGACCTGCAGGAGCTGCACCTCGCAGCGTTGGCCACCGGAGCGGCGGTGGTGGCGTTCCTGTCGTTCCTGGCCGACCAGAGGTACGGCGGCATACGGGGGACGGGCGGGCGGGGGGTAAGGGATAAGCCGCGAATCCACGGCCGACAAACCAAGGGCGGGCGGGCGGGGGAGGGCGGGGTGGGGCGGTGGTGATACGATGGCGGCGGTCCCGAGGGCTGGTAGTTGGTGGCGCATCTACCGAGTTCCGTAGGCTTAGCGACCAGGAACAACGCTGCTGAGGATGAGGATGAGGGTGATGACGTGGAGGGGTGTTAGGACGGGATGCAATGAGGGAAGAGTCGTGGTGCAGCCTACCGCTGCACGAAACCAGGAGCCTTGCGGTCCCCAATTGTCATGAGCCGCGTCCCAGGGTTGTAGCATCCATCAAAGCAGCAAAGCCCTGGCGTTTAATAATCCGCCTCGCCCCACTGTTCCACCTGCCCACTGTTCCACCTGCCCACTGTTCCACCTGCCCACTGTTCCACTTGCCCGCCTCACCACCTGCCCACCGCCCACCTGCCCACCCCACCACTGCCGCTCCAGGGAGCGCGCCATCGAGTTGGGCCCGGACAGCGCCCTGCCGCCTCGTGTCATCCTGCGGTTCGCACGCTCCCGAGGCGGCCGCGACGGCGGACCGGCGCTGCCGCTGCGCGACGCGCTGCAGAACTGGCTGCAGACCCGCGGGTCGCCCTTCAAGCTCGTGCAGGACAGCGTCGCGGCCGTTTCTCTGCGTCTCGAGGCGGCCGGGTCCGACCTGGGAGCGTGGCTGCTGCTCGACACGGTCGCGCTGGCGCTGGTGCCGTACGGCCGCCACGTCAGCGGAGCGGCGGGTGACGGCGCTGTTGATCCCGTGATGGCCGCTCTGGACGGCGCGGAGGAGGAGAACAGCAAGGACTCGGCCCTCGAGGTGCGCCTGCCGTAGGCGCTGGTGCGGGCGGGGGCGAGGGAGGGGGGAGGTGTGTTCGTGTGGGGGGGCACGATAGGCTTCCTCAGCAGACGGCCTTCCGCGCTCGACGCCCTCATGACCCTTCCTTATCCTCACCCACCTCCCCGGCCCTCCTCACCCACCTCATTTGCCCTCCTCACCCACCCCCTCGGCCCTCCTCACCCCCCCCTCATCCGTGCCCCCCATCTCTCGTACGCAGTCCGCCTGCCGCAACGCGTTTGAGGAGATCCGCCGCTTCGAAACCACGCACTGCCTGTCGGTCGCCACCATGGGCGCATCCTACCTCACCCGCCGGCATGAGCTGGCGGCCAACCTTCTGCAAGTTGCAGCGGCGCTGCAGCTGCCCTTTGACCTGGCTCACGACGCCGTCCTCCTCCTGGACCGCGTCATGTCTGCTGCGCCTCAGCTGCGAGAGGATCTGCTCGTGATGGCATCCGTGACGGCGCTGCGGGTCCTCGCGGTGGGCCAGACGGCACAGGGCGGCGGCGGCGGGGTACCGACCCGCGGGTCGGCGCAGGCGGAGGCGGAGCTGGACTCTCGGCTGGTGCAGGTGGGTGATGTCGGGTGCTGCGGCGGCGGTTGACTGTAGGATGTCTGCGTGTGTGTGCGGGGTCCGCTGGCGTCACGAGGGGGGCCGGCAGGTGCTGCTGGGGGCTTGCGGGTGTCGGCAGGTGCTGCTGGAGGCTTGCAGGTGTTGTGCTGCTAGAGGCTTGCGGGCGCACCTTTGCGGGACCTCGCCCGCATTTGCGTGGTGCTCCTGCCATGTTTGCTGCCATGGTCCTTGCTCCAGCCCACCCATGACCGCGCCGCCTTGAGCCGCTTACGCTGGCAGCTGACTCCAAGCCATCAGCTGAATTCCTCACCGCCCCGTCACCGCCCCTCCGTCCTCACCGCCCCCACGCGCCCAGGTGACCGGCCTGCCCACGCTGGGCTTCCAGTCCATGGAGATGAACATCCACAGCGCGTTGCTTGGCGACACGGCTGCCATCTCGGCGCTCCGCTGCCTGCGCCTCTACATGCGCCGCCTGGGTGTCGGCGTCGAGGCCTTCGCGGCCGAGGAGATGCAGGTGGGGGCGGCTGCTGGGGCTGCGGCTGCGGTTGGGGCTGCGGTCGGGGCTGCGGCTGGGGGTGCTGTCCAGGGACATACGACTCCTGTACGACTCCTGCCTTCGTCCCCTCAAGGCTGGCGAGGTCCCGCTGGCGCAGGCGGAGCCGTGACCGGGGCGGCGACCGCTGGGTTGTACGGCGCCGCCTTGAGTGCACCCAGCACCCAGCAAACGGAACGCCCAACGGCGTCACCAGCCGCTCCAGGGGGGCTCGCTGCCTGGCGGTCAAGCTTTGTGCGACCCGTGACCCCAGACGCTGTGTTCTGGGTCAGCACATTGCACCACGTGTCTTATTGTGTACGTCACACACACACGCACGCACACACACACGCACGCACGCACCTCCCCCACCTCCCCCCCCACCACCTCCGAACCTCATTGCGGGCCTGCCCCACAGGACCACGCCGGCCCAAGCCTCCAGGGCCTTATGGACCAGACGCTCCTTGACCCGGAGTTTCTCAACTACCGCCCTTCGGCCACCGCCGCCGCCGCCCTGTACTGCCACCGCCTGCGCCGAGGGGACACGCCGCCGTGGCCGGCAGCCGTCGCCGCGCTCACTGGGTATGCCGACTTGGAGCACCCGGAGCTCGCGGCGGCTGTGGGTGCCGTACAGAGGTGCGCGGGGTGCGCGTTCTAGGCGGGCTCACGGCAAGGGTAGTGTACGATCGTACGGCATGTGACTTGTCTGCCCGAGGTAGGGCCCTCGCTTGCTGAGTCCCACGGTCCCGCGGGGTGCCTTTCATCATCGAGCACGGTAGGACTGTCTGACACCTGTCGCCCCGCTCGCGGCTCGCGGCGGCTCCTCGTCGCGCCGCCAGGCTGATCATGGAGCTCTCCACAGCGGGCCTGCGAAGCGCCGCATCGTCCGCTGCTGCCACTACCGCGGCGGCGCAGGTAGCAGCGCTACTCGGCGGCAACTGATGGCCGCCAGCGGCTGCCGGCGTCGCCGACAGAGTCGTACCTGGCGTGCCGGTGGCGGCGGTTCGCGGCGGCGGCGCTCCCCGGCGGGGCCAGTGGGGACGAAACACGCCCCGCGAGGTCGGCGCCGGAAGGTCGTGACGCTGGAAGGTCGTGACGCTGGAAGGTCGTGACGCCGGAAGGTCGTGACGCCGGAAGGTCGTGACGCCGGAAGGTCGTGACGCCGGAAGGTCGTGACGCCGGAAGGTCGTGACGCCGGAAGGTCGTGACGCCGGAAGGTCGTGACGCCGGAAGGTCGTGACGCCGGAAGGTCGTGACGCCGGAAGGTCGTGACGCCGGAAGGTCGCATCGCCGCCGACGCCGGCGAGTCAATACTGTGCTCTTGTGTAGCCGTCGAGCTGCTTGCGAGACTGTCCGAGGACGCACGAGGCGAAAGGGGTGTGTGTACGGCACCCCTGCCATGCCGAGTGTACGGCACCCATTCAGGGGGAGACTCTGCGCTGTGCCTGGGCGCCCTCTTCCCATGCCACCACGAGGTGCAGCGGGGGACCAGAGTAATATGTGTGTATGTGTACGTGTGTGTGCGGGGGGTGCAAGCTTTCGTACGGCGCGTGCTGACGCGATTTTGAGGCAAAACGTCCTAGGCGAATAAAGGCGCGCGTGGTTATTGGTTAGGGAGTTACTGGGTGGGGCGCGGCGGCCGGGTGCAGGAGCTGACCGAAAGTACGACAGGCGTCGAGGAAGCTGCGGCTGGCCCCCTAGCGCGCAATGATGATGCAAAAGGACGAGGAGGGGGCTTCATGTCGTTTGGTTCGTCGGATTGTATTGGGCGTGTAAGAGGCTGAAGAGAGCGGTGCGGGTGACCTCGAGCTAAGCTGCAACTGCGAAGGATGAGATAGCCGCACCTAATGGCATTCATCATCACCGTCGTGTTTTGCCCTCTCCCCACCCTTAGAACTGCGATGATAAGCAGTGCGGTCAACATCCTCTTTTCCCTTGTGTACTGCTGCGCTGCCGGAGATGCCTGCACGCCCTCCCTGATGCGGAGTTCAAGAGACCCGCGTGGACGCAAGAAACGCGTGGGCTGGAGGGTTACGATCTGGTACGATCTGGTACGATCTGGCGGAACCCGTTGGACCGGGTGCTGTGGCGCGGTGATGGTGCCGGGTGCTAGCCGAGGGCGACCTGGTCTGCAAAGGCGTCGTTGGTGCTTGGGACGCCGTTGGTTGTTGGGAGTTGGCCGGCCTCATCTCGTCCGGCAATAACGTACGGTGGGGTGCATGAAGGCCTTGCAAACCACGGCTGGGGGCGGGTTGAGGTGCGGTTAATTGGGGGTTGGAGTTTGCTGGGGATGCAGCATCCCCTCCGGGTTGGGTTTTGGAGTTCCTGTTGTGAGGTAGCTGCGGCCGTGACGTGAGGCCTGGGTGCCCGGAATAGATGCGGGCGCGAGGTTTGACGAGCGGGACGTCGGTTACTGCAGCGCGGCATGAAACGGGGGCTGACCCCCGCCGTGTGTACCTCTCGCGCTGTGCCACTAGGCAGCTGATATCGGGGCTGTCCACAGGCTCTTCGCTTTGCAGCAGCCTCGCTTTGGCGTCAAGAATAGGATTACTACATCAGCGGGGTGTATGTTTCGAGTCCCAATTATTTCGAGAATCTTTATGCGGTTGACAGTTTCGGCGCCTGGAACTGCAGTTGCCGCCTTCTTGGGGACTGTTGTGATGGATTGTGGGCTTGGTCTGGCGGCTGGGCCCCTCAACAAGGTGGCGGCGCTTGTTGCGGCGGTCGCAAGGTGGCGGCGCTTGTTGCGGCGGTCGCCTGTCCTGACCTCAAGCTTGAGTCGGAGCAGCAGGCCGGCGCAGGGCCTCTCAACCACACTCACGAGCGCTGCGGCTGCGCGCCATATGTTCCCATCGTGTGGGGTGAAGGGATCGCGAACTGTACTTTTGTGCTTATATGAAAAACGCATGCCATTTATGCCTACACATCCCCACTGATATGCTTTTATTACAACGGTTGCCCTGGTGCGTCTGAACTGCTATAGCAGCAGGAAGCAAAACGGCTGTCGTACGGATGCGCGGCGCGCGCTTAGCTGCTTGGGTAGGCTGCTTGATGTTTTTTTCCACGCGGGAATGCATGCCTTCCTTATAATACCCCTATGCGGGGCCGTATCGCTTGCACATTCAAGTTCCTTGTTCGGACTGTGCAAATGGCCCCGTGGGGACGCCCCCTTCGAGGCCGCAGTTGCGTTGCAGCGGTGCCTGAAGGGGCCAATAACGCGTTTTTCCTTGGGCTTTGGTCACAGTGGTGCGGCTAGTAGTGGAGCTGGAAGGCAAGGCTGAGACTGTGACGGCGCCTCGAACTTCAGTTTTGATCTCCCGGGCGCCCAAGGTGACGGAAGCGTGGGTGTCTTGGGCTGTCGAAGCCAAAGCGGCACACGTAGGTTCGTTGGCCGGAGGCGCAGGTGCTTGAGGTCAGGAGCCGCATCTCGATGCCCGGCAGGATCCTTTCCGCAGCTGGCAGCTTCGCGCCTTGGACGCTGATGGTCGCAGGAGTTGGCTAATACAGTGACTCAGGATCCATGCGGCGGTGGTGTATATTGCGTGCTTGCGTAGGTTGTGTAATTTTTGGCCGGGGGTAGACGCCGGCAAGCGGGTGGCAGCAGGTGGTGGCTTTGCCCGGGCCCCGCAACACTCCCGCGACAGTGCTCTCTGGCATCGACCCCGGGCGCCACTGCCGCCAACGCTGGGCGTCCCGAGGGATGGTGGCAGGAGCCGTGTGGGGAGCGGCGGCGGGTTGTGCGTGCCGGGCAGCGCTCGGGTGTCGGGAAGTTGTGCTCCAGGGAAGGAGCCTGTGGCGGCGCCGTACATCGGGCCGCACTCCAGGGCGGGGCCGGCCAGGCACCGCGCCGCGGCACGTTGATCGTGTCCCACGCCCCCGCCGCGAAGCCCTCGCCGGGCTCGGGCTTCGGCTGCCGCCGCGGCACCGCGCGTCTGCCTCCGCACGACAGGGCTTTGGTAGGTTTTGTTTCGTATGAAACGGGTGCGTAGTAGTATGGGCCGGTCGATATTCGTCTGCGATGCATGGGGACTAAGACACATGCCGCCCCGTTACGGTAGGGGGGATAGCGGATGATTCGGCTTGGGGAGGGAGGGAGTGGCTGGTTAGGGCTCTGGTGCGTGCTGCGGCGCCCAGCCTGGGATGCCGCGCCGCACCGGCCTGCTGTGCCTCGTGACAACGGGCGCTGGCTGGCAGTATATAACCGTAAAAACGCACGCTGGTGGCGGCCCTTGTACTTACGCATGCTTCAGAGGATGGCTGGTCCTGGCTTCACGAGCCGGAGCGACCTGTCTTTGGTAGTAGTAATTGTTGCTGTTGGTGTTCGGGGCCTTGCTTATTGCGCGGCTGGAGGCACAGGCATCGGCCGCCGGGAGCAGGTCAGGCGGGCGGGCTCATGGCCCGCCCCAGGCGCCTTAACCCTGTTGATGTGTGTCGCACTCTGTGCGCATTTTGTTGATTAGAACCAAAGTGGGAAGCCCCCCCACTTGATCCTTAGCTAGTAAGGCTTTCGTGCGCCTGCCCGCGCAGAGGAGCGAGCGGGCGGGAGGCCGGGGACGGGGCCGTTAGTTGGCTTGTGTTGAAAGGGAGTCTTATTGTGACAGCCAGTCCGCCGTTTGCGCGCGTCGGCGCTGTTGGAGGTGCGGGGCCGCTAGGAAACGGCGGCGTCCGCTCCTAGGCGCCAGGCGAGGCAGCACCGAGGGGAGGGGCTAGATCAATTCCACACAGCTTCATGGCGGGTCCTCGTTTGCATGTATGTTTCGTCAGACATGTTGGGAGGCACTGCCCGACAGCTGAGTGCTGCGCGTCGCCCGCCTGGTGGGGAGGCGCGCGGGCACCGGCAGGCCGGCCGTAACGTTGCGATCCATTGTAATCGCCTGCGCCACCTGCCTGCGCCCCCCATCCCAGGCTTCCCAGCGGTTTGAATCTTGCTTCGCAAAAGCAGGGTCGGGGGCAGAGAAGAGCCTGTGAATCGACTCTGGAGAGGATGCGTTTCCAGTTTAGGGCGGAGCCGGGGTAGCTGGGCGGGATTAGAGAGGAAACCAGTGGTCCAGACTAGAATTCGACTGAAGGAATCGAGACAAGGGTGAGACGCACGCCGGGTGGTGGGGATGGCGAGAAACTGGGAAAGAGTCCAAAGGAAGGGAGCCCCGTGCCAGGAGGGTGTCAACGTCATTGTCGACACGGCACAAGGACCGCGACGTGGAATGTAAAGAGATATTATATTAGACGATACGTTATCCTGCATCGCCTTCGGTGCCTGTCGTCTATGGGTCTATACGCATATCTATGAGGGAGGACGTCGGAAGGTAGGTAAGTTGGGATCGATAGCGGATTGATCAATCGCAGTCTTACGAAACCCTTCATTTCATCTTTTACGAGAAGAAGGAAAGGAGTTACCATTGCATGCCAGTGGAAAAGCGTCATAGATATTTCTTGGCGGACATTTCAACAAGCATCGGATTCCCTACTAGAGCACACGCGAGTAATGAATTCTCCATGCAATTAGGATTGCACGGTATGGAAGCATCAAACGACAGTTTTTGGATATACTTGCTGGGATACTAGAATGTTACACACGCTTGCTAGATAAATCCCACAAGATGGATAATAGCGCCATCTTTCAATTATGAAATCCTGATTTCTCTTCGAGCGTTCCAACTACCCAAACCGGACGAGCCCGCGCACGTTGCTGGACACCACACTCACCTAGCAAGCCGAAGACATACGTTCATGCCCAGATTGCATATATGACACCGTCAAGGAGGTACCGGGGCACACAAAATGAAATGAGTGGTTGACTCCAGGGAGCCTTGACGAACAAGGATTCTATTTGGCAATCTCATTGCGCTCCTCTCAGGAAAGCAATAGAACAGTAATTTAGACTATACGAAGTGGTAATATTTAAATATAGTCTGCTGTCATCCAGGACTGCGGCCTCATCCTTTGCCCATCTTGGTCCGCTTGCTCCAGTTGCTCCAGCTAGGGGGAAGAGCTGGCGCTAATGGCAGCCAACAAGTGCAGCGCTGCTTCGACTTCACCAATGGCTGGTCCTGCCGCACGCGATCAGGCTTGCCAAGTTATGTCTCTCGCAAGCGCCGTGGCACACCTGAACACGGTCTCCGCCGGCGTCAGCGTGGAGCCCACCGACTACAACTGGGGGGCACCATCCTTCCTCCAGCAGCAGGCGCTTTATTCACAGTTCCTCCAGCTGGCGTTTATGTGCTCGCTGCCGCAGATGCAGTACGCACACTTGTCTGCATGCCCAACCCTGCAGCCGGGGCGCACGGCCATGTTTCCAGGCTTTATGCCTCCTTTTTCAGGTATGTTGAATGCGCCTCTTTTGTGCCGCGCACCGGACTCGATGGGAGGAGAAGCACGCGATCGATGCTTTCTGTTGTTCTCGCGTGCAGGTTTCTTCCCACCCGCGACCGCGCCGTGTCCAGCGCAATCGCCAGCGCCAGCGCCTTCCTCTCCTGCGGTTCTGCAGGCCTCTGGGCAGCAGGTGCGCACGTTGGCGTTGCCGTCGCTACAACGTATATGCTTGTTCGCTTTGCACTTCTCGATAGATTCCTTTCGTTCGCTGATTGGCTGAAGGCTTCCTCTTCTGCCTCTGTTTATGTTCAGCATGGAAAGTCCAGCTCTGCGCGTCCTGACGCTCTAGGCGTCAAGGCTAGTAAGCCTATGTCACCGAGCAAGAAAACCGGAGGCCCCAAGGTGAAGGCTGCCAAGAGTGCATCTGCTGTCAATAGCGCTCCCATGGCGCCGCCGGCTGGCGCCGTGAAGGTCGAGCCGGACATTGAGCTCGAAGACATCTGCCGCTTGCTTGGAGACGATGCGTTTCTTGAGGTAAGAATCTACGCACGAAGCTTAAGCATATGTTGTTTCTGCATCTCTTCCGCTTTTGAAAAGACAACGGTTGACAGCCCTACTTCGACCCTAGAAGCAGCCAGCAGCTGCCACATTCTCCGCCAACCTGTACAATTGCCGTCTCCTGCGCAGCACTTGCAGGACGACGTCCTTTCCGAAGGCTCAAATGGCAGCTCGTCCACATCTGACGGCCGCGTGTTGTCAAAGAACAACAGCAACGGCAGCTTGAGCGGCAGCCTGAACAACAACGAAGGTGGCTTGTTCTCCGGCAATAACTTCGCGTCTGCATTCGATGTCGACATGGACGATGCACCTGTTGCTGCTGCTGCCGCCGTGTCCGAAGACAAGACACCAGCGCCAACCCAGGCCCCCTCGAAGGCGAGCTCGGGGGATCTGAACAACATGGTGGCGTCCTCCCCCACTCGGTTGACACGGTCCAGCCGTACCGCCGCGCGGGAGGCGGGCAGTGGCAAGGACCCTGCGACGGCCGGGGCCGCAGGTACTGCCACCAAGATAGTGCTTAAGGTCAACAAAGGCGGCGTGCAGAAGGTAGCGGGCTCTAAGCCGTCGAAGGCGCAGGCCTCCGCTGCGTCCGCGGTGCCAGCCGGCACAACAGCTCAGCAGCCCTCGTCGGAGGAGTGCCCGCTGACCGCGGCCGATCTGTCGCGCCTGCTGGGCGAGGACGACAACCGGTGAGCGGGAGGGCATCGTTGATGGAGGTTGTGGCGACGACACGTACTCGGTTGCTCCATGCCCTTTGCATTGGCCAGGGTGCCGAAAGGGCAATCTGAACACCGACTCGCTGTCGGGGGCGTGGCATGCCCAGGGGGCTGGGCATTAATTGGCTTGATCCTGGACTCATGCCTACTGCACTATGCCACAGCACTAATTTCCCCGTTCGCCCCTCTCACAACAGGATTCCTGACGGCTGGGATTTGGATTTGGATTTCGAGAACCCGTTCTCATGCTCAATCAGCGCCTTCTAACTGGGCGGAGCATGCCTGACGCCGTGAGCCATCTGCGGGTCGAGTGCCTATCGTGGACATACCGTTAGTGACACTACCGATGGCCACGTGGCAGACATACGTCGATATTACGTCTCCCGTTTTTTGTTTGCTGGTAAGCACCCGGCCATGGCCCGGTAGCCAACACCAGTGGTCCTCATGGCCATGGTTGGCGCCGTGCGAAACGGCCAGGTTGCTATGCGGCAGAATTTTTTCACTTATATTCCTCCAACAGCGTTGGGACGCGGTTGGTGAACTGGCACTGTCCTGAGAGGAGATACTTCAGCTGGTTCGAAAAGAGGGACCTAAGGTCGAGCGGTGTTCGCAGTGCTGACTTCCCCTCAGTCGGAAGTTGAGGCAGCTACCTCGTGTTAGCAGAGGCGAAGCGCCAGGTTAGACTTCGGGCGTGTCTGGTAGGTATGCGCGTGTGCGGTCCGTGTAGGAGCGCGGGTCGCATACTGCTGGTGCCAAAAGGTCAGATCGGTGGCTTCCCATCGAATAATACTTATAATAGATGCAATGCTGCACTGCGGAATCCCCTCAATCTAGTAGGTAGAAGGACTTTGCTGGCTGCCTGCCACAGTTGCCTTAGGTTGCGAATGTCATGTGCGGGGTTGCGGACGTGCCAGGCACACGAGGTGGTGGATGCGGTCGTGGTGGTCGTCGATGACCCGCGCGCTTTCATCTCGAATGCCTCGTTAGAGACCCTCAGCTGACAACAAAAATACCGTTAGTTCAGGTGCGGGTACCCCGTGCACCCATTTTGTTGCGCCTGTTCTTACGTATCTTTTCACTGATCTTCAAGCCATGTACATGGCTTTTTTGAGTGTAGGCTATGGGCGTGCAGGGCGCGCCTAAACGCTGGCGGCCATGTACGTACCTAATGTGTGAGAAGAGCAATGAGGGGATCGGAGGTGGCGTAAGTGCCCGAGGGAAGCGTATGTAAGGTTGCTGCCATGCAGTCAGTCGATTGAGTGTGATGGTGGCGCCTAGAGGGTTCAGATCGCGGAGCGGTGCGGTGCATGCCGTGGTCACGAATGAAAAGTTTGCTGGTTGGCATCCAGGCTGACGCCGGGTGCCTGCAGCTAGTTATGCGGGTCGAGTTGCTTATTGGCGCGTAGTGGATCCATCTATCTGTTCTATGGGCAGGTGCGGTTTTGTTATGCTGAAAAGTAAAAAAAATGACAATGTCCCTGCGCATGTAATCACCAGCAACCGCTGCTGATGGCACTCTTGTGGACGTCCCTGAGCAAATTGACGGATATTTGGCTGGTTCGCCTGCCCATCAAGGGAAGGTGGTGCTGCGTGTTGAGATATACATGTGTCTGCTTCCACGTTCCGTTCTTGGTTATTTTGCCTGAGCAATACAACCGAGGTGTTGCGACAGAGCAATCTGCATAATGGCTTTGGTACGTATGTTTAGTGTAGAGGTAAGGCCTTTGCCCCGCAGCGGTGTTGGTTGTTTCAGTTCAGCCCGTTGAGATTCTGTTGCCGTTTACGCATGCTCCTTTTATTCCGATAGTGTATTGATTTGTTTTCGTCTTGGCTGTCGTCAGTGGAACGTTTCCTACGATGTGGCTGTATTGAGAGATTTCCAAGAATCTTGCTCGGACATCGTATTGTTTGCCGGGAGCCTGCCGACTTCGAATTTCCTTTCTGAGAATGAATGCCTGTAACCTCAATATTTCATACCTCTCACCATTTTTAGGGTTGTATGCCTCGGGGTAGAGTCTTCGCACCGGAGGGCGTCAGGTAGAAGCCATCGGAATTGTGTCTGGTCACGTGCAACGCACTTGACAGTTACAGGGAACGCTATATTACGTGTCAGCGATGGTTCCCATGGACCTGCGGGGATCTGGGATCTCTGTCTTCTCCAGCACCGCCCCCCCAAGCTTAATTCACCCCAAACGGAATTTACCGCATTACTTATTCGCCATCCTGCTGTCTCTGCAGTCATCAACAGGGCAACCCAGCATTATGGACCATAGCCTCTTTTAACATTCTGTGTGCACCGCGCGCCTACCACCACCACCACCACCACCACCACCACCACCACCACCACCACGATGTGCAGCGCCTTCCAGACTGACAGTGAGTCCACTCCGACAGCAGGCTCCCTCGGGGTGCACACCTACCACCACCACCACCACCACCACCACGATGTGCAGCGCCTTCCAGACTGACAGTGAGTCCACTCCGACAGCAGGCTCCCTCGGGTCATGACGGAAAAGCCCGATGGCTCTACGGGCACTCACACGTTTCCTGTGCAGTAACACTAATAGCATTACTAGTTTCACGGAGAGGACAATACCCAAACCGCGTACACCGTTCGTCACAACTCCCTAACGACTTATCTACATGGTATTGTTACATAAGGTCTCACGGCGTCAACATACAGCTGCAATCAACCTACCTCCCTGCCAACCCCATCCCTGGAAAACCTACGCTGTCCTAACCTCGAGCCAACACGGTACATGAGGCGCCGTGCACCCGGAAGCAGGGACTGGATTAGCTCCTCACTGACGAGCAAGCCCCTGCACTCTCGCCACACCACCCGCCATGCCACTTCCCACGCCAATCCCGCTGCTTCGGTCGTCAGCCGTCGCCGCCGCTGCCTCGGCGCCCTCCTTGCTCCATGACTGCACCACGGCCGTTACCGCTGGCCATAAGCCCCCACAGGCCCGTCGTACAGGTCCAGTAGTCGTACAGCTACGTGCGTTTACCAGCGCAAGCCGCGAGGCAGCCTCTGGGCGACCTCACTCGGCACTAAGGTTGGCTGAGATGCCGGCTGCTGCTGAGACGCCGGCCGGTCCCCCCCTACCGCAGTTTCTCGACAAGCCACCCGTCGTACACGTCCAATAGTCGTACGGCCTCCCGCAGGAGCAGCTTGTGCTCCAGGCGACATCGCACGGCTGCCGTCGTCAGCTCGGAGAGGGAAAACTCGCGCTGCTGGTGCGCGAGCAACAGGCCCTCGTCGGTTGCGATGCTGGTGGGCAGCTCGTCCAGCGCGGCCTGGTACGATTGCCGTACGGTCGCCACGTTGGCTCGCTCCGCCGCTATGGCTTGAGGGCGGAGGTGCTGCGGTGGTGCGCGGCCCGCTTCAGTCCAGGGTTTGGCCGCTGGCCAGGCGCCGAAGATGCCCCCGCCTGGGGATAGGCGGCGCGGCGGAGGATACCAGCAGTTGAGGGTTGCGAGGGTTGGGTTGCGAGGGTTGGGTTGCGAGGGTTGGGTTGCAAGGGTTGGGTTGCAAGGGTTGGGTTGCAAGGGTTGGGTTGCGAGGGTTGGGTTGCAAGGGTTGGGTTGCAAGGGTTGGGTTGCAAGGGTTGGGTTGCGAGGGTTGGGTTGCAAGGGTTGGGTTGCAAGGGTTGGGTTGCAAGGGTTGGGTTGCAAGGGTTGGGTTGCAAGGGTTGGGTTGCAAGGGTTGGGTTGCAAGGGTTGGGTTGCAAGGGTTGGGTTGCAAGGGTTGGGTTGCGAGGGTTGGGTTGCAAGGGTTGGGTTGCAAGGGTTGGGTTGCAAGGGTTGGGTTGCAAGGGTTGGGTTGCGAGGGTTGGGTTGCAAGGGTTGGGTTGCAAGGGTTGGGTTGCAAGGGTTGGGTTGCGAGGGTTGGGTTGCAAGGGTTGGGTTGCGAGGGTTGGGTTGCAAGGGTTGGGTTGCAAGGGTTGGGTTGCAAGGGTTGGGTTGCGAGGGTTGGGTTGCAAGGGTTGGGTTGCGAGGGTTGGGTTGCGAGGGGGGAATGAAGTGATGGTCAGGTTGACGGGCTGACGGGTCCCAACTACAAAGCACGCAGAGACGCATCCCCCGGAGGCTCGGGGTTTGGTGCAGCTAGCGCCACGACGGTTGCCGTCACCATCGTACGCCGTGGAGAGGTGCTGCCAGGTCCCCCAATGCTGCCCCACGCGCGCCAACACGAAGCCTCGCCGTGTTGTTGTTGGTTCCAAGCTGCAGGGTCGTGAAGAGCCCTTATACCGCATAGAGCGTCTTGCACCCTGACTCCACTCAGGGCTGTCCCCCTCCCCCACGAGTCGTGTCTACGGGTTGCCTCGCTGCCCTCTCCCCCGTTGCGTATAACGGTTTTTATACACCCCCACACACGGGTCGTTTTTGCACCCCCAACCCCCCTTCACCACACACACGGACGCAAGGCGATAAGGCCCTGCAGTAATCCCCGTCATGCCCGCCCTTTCCCCGCGCCCTGCGGCCTGCCCTCCCGCCGTACCCTGCCCTCCCGCCGTACCCTGCCCTCCCGCCTGCCGCACCTTGTGCCGGTGCGAATCCGTCGCTGAGGTTCATGGACAGCAGGATGCACCTGCGCAGTGTCGGTTACGATAAGGAAAGCCGGTAAGAAAGCCGGTAAGAAAGCCGGTAAGAAAGCCGGTAAGAAAGCCGGTCAGCATCACCGGTGAGTGACACCGTCGCGCAAGCACACACGTAACGCAACGAAGGAAGGACGTCTCCCCTAAAACCTTGCCGCACCCGCCACCCGGGGCTCAGCCCCCCGCCGCCCTCGCTTCCAGCCAAGCCAACCCGCACAACAACTATGAGGAGGCGTGCTCCAACCGCTCCGCCGCACCTGCGCCTGGCCAGCACCAGCCGCGCCTCCGGGTCGCCATCCGTTGCCTCCAGGGTGGGACGGCTTGGCGCCGCGACGCCTTCGCGCCAGTCACCCATGAAGCCCAACTGCAGGGACAGGAGCGCAGGCCCAGGGGCGACGTGTCGTACACGGGCGGTTTGGAAGTTTGAAACGGTATAACGGTACGTAACGGTCACGATACGGTAGGGGTGGGTCCCGGCCTTGGCTAAGTGCGGTGAGGGGGTAGGTGCAATCTGCACCGGTGCCGAAATGGGTTGCCGCCGTACTGCGGGCCCATGGACGGTATGCTGTTATGCGCCCCCCGCCCGCTTCCTGACCTACCGACTCCATGAGTGAAGCCCCGTTGACTGCGGGTAGGGTTTCCTGATTTGGCAACTTGACGCGGTCATTGGGGTTGCCCGGTACGACAAAGCCGTAGTCTCTCATGACCTGGTGGTGGGATGGGGGAAGGGGAGGGGGCGGAGAGGGTTACCGAGAAGGGGTTCTAGTTCCGGCCTTGCCCGACCTTGGCCGACCTCCCAACACTCCAATCCCTCTTGCCCCAGTCGAATCCGTCCTTCGCCCAACCCAATCCCTGCCGTCCCCTCCTTAATCTCCAGTTCCCCTCCCCAGTCCCATCTTCCCTTCCCTCCCCAACCCAAACCACACCTCGGAGTTCTGCTTTCCTTCCCCGTAGCTGATGGTGGCCTCCTGACCATGGCCCAGCACCGTTAAGAGCCGCAACTCAAACCTGGTGTCACAGAAATGCAATGACCAAGTCCACAGTGCAGGGGCCGGAAGCAAGGCGTATCAAGGGGCGGTCAAGTGCTCGTTCCGGGCCTGTTGTCCAGATCAAGCCATTGCAAGCAGAACAGGCAGACAGACAGACAGACAGAGTGGCCGCCGCGTCGATCATTACGGCGTGTCGTACATGTCGTACAGGGCCGGGATGCTCCTAGCTCCTAGCCGCTCGTCTCTGCGGTTGCTGTCCAGGTGAGCCAGCCTGGACGGCCGCCCCATCCCGCCCACCTGGCTGCTCCCTTCCAGCCCTACAGCGCTCCTCCGGCGTGGCCCCCCTCCGGCTCCAGCCCGCACACCCATACTCCTATTCCCTCGCCCACCCCACCTCTTACCCCCCAGCCCCCCCCCCTCTTACCCCCCCAGCCCCCCACCTCAAAACCCACCTCTTAAGCCCCAGCACTCCACCTCCTATCCCCTAACCCCCACCTCTTCTTGTCGCGCGCCATGCAGAACGTCGAGTTGAAGCGGAAGGAGTGGTTTGCCAGGTCCGCGTACGGCACCATGAGGGTGAGTGCCTCCCCGTTGGCCTCCTCCGAGAAGGTCCGTGTGCGTACCTGTTCGCCGTACAGGCAGGCAGACAGACAGACAGACAGGCAGAGAAATAAGCAGACAATATAGGCAGAGACCAGCAGAGGCCAGCAGACAATAGGCAGAAAGGCCAACAGGCCTAAGCGGAGTGAAGTTTGTGCAGTGGAATCTCGCAACTTTGCGGTAAATCAACAAATAGACAGGCAGGCAGGACAGACACACCGACCGGTTTGGGAGGTATAGGCTAGCGTTAAACCGACAAGCAAAGACAGGCGGCCACTATGTGCAGGAGTGGTCGGGGATGAGAGCGATGCCGATGACAACATGTGTACGACGAAATGCCGTACATGGCAGCAAAGGTGCCGTAGCAGGTTCCTGGCAGCGGGTACCCTAGCAGCAATGGCGGAACATCAGCTGATTCTAATACGCCCTTAGAGAGAGCCGAGAGCCCCGAGGAGAATGCGGCCACAGCCCCAGAGCCGAGGGCCCCCAGCCGGCCCCAAACCGCGCCGCACGCCGCGCTATGCAGTACCATTGACATGGCCCAGAGCGTGTCCGCCGGCCGCGTCGCCAGCCGCAGCTGCCGCAGCTCCCCGCGCTCCGAGTCAAAGTACCTGCGAGGGGGATGAGAGGGTTAGGTCCAGGGAGGCGGGATGTTAGGTCCAGGGAGGCGGGTGTCAGGTCCAGGGATGCGGGTGCTAGGTGCATCCGGTGAGCCGCTCGACAGCGGCCGAGGCGGAGGCGGGGAAGGTGGCGGGGCAAACGGGTGAATGAGAGGACCGGGGCGGCGAGTGCCGGCTGGATGGGGCCCGCGCGCAGCAGGAGCTCGTTGGGAGGTCAACACGTGATGGGAGCCCACGCACGTCCCCACGCACATCTCACCAGCCCCTGCTCGCCGCTCTCGCCGCGTCCCGCTTCGGTGAGTGAGACGGCTGCAGGGATGCCGTACCGGTTTGCCTCCCCCCCTCCGTTTCCTATGTCTTGTAACCGGGTCTCCTCGCTACCCCTCCCTGGACCCAAGGACCCAACGCAGCCCCCGCCCACCCTGCGCACTTCCCCTGGAGCGCAAGCGGAACACGTTCGGTGCCCCGCGCGTTCGGACGGAGGTGGACGGCAGCGGCTCCCGTCGACGCAAGTGCTGTCCACAAACCAGGGTGGCCGATAGCCGTCAGGCCGGGGCCATCTGGACCGGCGACCGATGCTTCCCACCTGACTGGCAGCTTCCATTACAGGCCCCGCCGTTGCACGACAAACCACCGCAACCCCCCGCCCCGCAGTCCGGCTCCCCCCGCACCCACTTGCGGTGGACGCCTGTCGCCCATGTGTACTGCGACTTGGCTTCGTCCTGGCGCACGTGGTCGCGAGTAGAGGAGGCGGCGGCGGCGGCGGCGGGAGCGACGTGGGCGGGAGTGGCGGTATGGTTAGTTGGTATCGCCCGTGCACGCGCAGAGGCTGTCTTGTGTGAGCGCGAGTCGGGCGCTCGTGCGGTTGTATATGTGTACGATGCTGCGAGAGGTTAGTCCGGTTCTCATGTCGTGCTGACGTGGCCCCATTGTCGTGCGATGATACGCTGATACCGTGCAGTTAGGTGGGGTGTGTTTCCCCAGAAACAGCTGCCTCTTTTGCGTTCGGTGGGCCGGGGCCATCACGGCGGGCCGCGCTGCGACGTGAACTGGCAAAACCTTCGCGTCTGAGACACAGTGCGGGGGATAGGAAGGTGCGCCGCGTCACGTCCAGTTGCGATGAGGCACAGATGCATGCTTCGCAGGGGTGATGCAGGCGCGTGACGACACGGTCAAACACATATGCCGTACAGTGAACGCGCCGCAGCACTGTCGCAACCAGGTGGACCGTCTTCGCGCCTTGCTGCACTACTGCTTCTCCCAAACTGCTTCCTGGTGCTTGCTCTCCGCACGCAGTGCTTCCTGGTGCTTGCTCTCCGCACGCAGTGCTTCCTGGTGCTTGCTCTCCGCGTGCAGTGCTTCCTGGTGCTTGCTCTCCGCATGCAGTGCTTCCTGGTGCTTGCTCTCCGCGTGCAGTGCTTCCTGGTGCTTGCTCTCCGCATGCAGTGCTTCCTGGTGCTTGCTCTCCGCGTGCAGTGCTTCCTGGTGCTTGCTCTCCGCGTGCAGTGCTCCCTGGTACTTGCTCTCCGCGTGCAGTGCTTCCTGGTGCTCTCCGCGGTCCTGCACTTCAAATCCCGAATCACGTTGCAACCATGAGCCTCCTCATCACTCACCACAAGCTCCCGGATTTGCAGCTCCTTGGCGTCGTCGGCTCCGTAGTTGATCAGGCACGTCACCTTCAACGCCACACAGAAAGGTGAAGGCAGAGGCGATGAAAGGGGCCAGCCGGCCGAACAGGCGAGGCACACGGGTTTGCGAGGCAGGCAGCGAGCACACCGGTGAACCCGCATCACAAGTAAGGCGGGGAACGGGACTAGTAGCTGGGGAGCGAGCTGGGGCCACAGTATTCCTAGTTAGGAAGACAGCTGGAGGACTTCGCAGCTGGAACAAGAGCCGGAGGCCTTCCTCGGGTAGCTGGCCTCGGGTAGCCGGGTCCGTGGGGGACCCGAAGCTGCGCTGCCTCTGGGGGCTGCACTGCCTCTGGGGGCTGCGCACTGCACGCTGTACGGCTCACTCCCCGCCGCCGCTAGCGAAGTCCGGCTTCGGCTCGGAGCCCCGTCCTCTGCAGCCCCGAACCCTGCAGCAGCACTCTGCAGCCCCGAACCCTGCAGCGGCACTCTGCAGCCCCGAACCCTGCAGCGGCACTCTGCAGCCCCGAACCCTGCAGCGGCACTCTGCGCCAGCGTACCTCCTCAGCGGGGGGCAGGTTGGCTAGGTAGGCCCCCCACACCGGGCTGTCCACCAGCTCCGAAGCCACCCACAGCAGCCAGGCGGTCATGCGCACGTCCCACCGGGCCTCACCTGCTCCACAGGCACGACCGCACGAGCAGCCCCCCCAGACACCCGTTGGAGCAGAACCCATGGGGTTGGGATAACGGGGTTAATGAGCGGACCGTTCGACCATCCGTTGGAATGATCAATGGACCGAACGCTGCACCGACCGGTAAGGAAAGGCCTGATACTGAATCCTACCTACAACACCCCCATGGGCTGAAAGTAATGTTGTGCCGTACGGTCAGCCAGGCAGCTGCGCAGGCATCTAGCCCTTACTTGGAACCCTTACTTGGACCGCTGTCGACATGCACCGTCGTGCCGCGCAACCCCCTGATGATCCACAGCAACCAGACAACGCGGAGGCGGCAGGCCACCGGAACCACCTCTGTATCCCCCCGCCGTCCCTTGGCAAAGCGGCTACAGCGCAGTGCTGGGCCCGCCTCCCAGTCAGCCACGTGGGTGTCGTCATGCAGTCCGTACATCCCGGGGCCCGCCCGCCACCCTCACGTGCCGGCCCACGCTCACGTGTGTTTTCGTCTGAGCCCCCCAACCCACGCCCAGTCCTGTTTCGGTCCTCAACACCCGCTTGGTTCCCCGCCCCTCCGACCTCCGCACACCGTAGTCCCACAGCTACCCGGATCCTGGATCCGATTACCCTCTGACCACCCTCCCTCGACCCCATCTTGCATTCGCTTCCTCCTCCACCTCCTCCTCCTCCTCCTCGCGTGTCAGGTCTACGTTCCTCCGCCATCCCTCCTTGCTGCGGTGCCGTACCTGTCAGGAAGTCCAGCAGCTGCTCGGGCAGTCGGCCGTGGAGCTCCTGCCAGGCCTCCTGGCAGCGGTCGCCGAAGATGCTGATGCCACTCATAGGCTCGTCTGGTGGGATGAATGAGGGGGGGGGCCGAGCAGGGCGGGGAAGGGGGCAGGACGTGAGGGAGAGCCGGGGCAGGAGGGGAGGCGAGTGGAACCAAGGGGCTGGGCGCGGGGGCGGGGGGTTACAAGTAAAGAACCGGTAACTCGACTGGGGTAATGTAGTTGGTGCATAGCCCCCCCGCGGGGGCGGGGGGGACCGGTGAGGGGATAGGAGGGACGTGCGCAAAGCATAATGCAGCAAGGGAGGGCGACAGCCCACGTGCAGCCCGTCATGTGCAGCCTGCCAATTGCAGCCTGTCGTGTCCCGCAACGAAACAGACGCGGCGCTGTTACGGCATGTTGTTGCGATTGAGGCATTGTTGGGTGGTCGGCACGTAGGGTAGGAAAACGCGCGAAGCTCCTCTCCCGGTCCAAATCTCCGAAGTGTAGATGCTAGATGGGGAGCATATGATGCTTGCGTTGCTCTAGGGTGGCGCATTGAGTCGTGAGGTTATGCACTCGGGCCCAGTAAAACACGTTTTACTTGGAAGCAATTGCCGTGGATTATTGCACGGCGCAGTGGGTGAAAGCAACTGTGTTGGGATTTGAAAGGAAGCAACAGCGCCACTGGCCTTTGGATACGTGGGCGCGATGCGAGGTGGGAACGGCATGCGATGGTCGGCACACAGATCTCTGTGTTTCACGCCCGTCAAGACAGGGAAGTGGCACGGTTTACGTTCAGGAGGGTACTGTTAACTCCAGACGGTCGCATGGCCGCATAATTGCGCCGTAGGTCCGCCAGCTTTGGCTTGCGACATGTGCGTTGTTCAGCTTGGGCGCTGCCCCAAATTCGTGCAGCTGTGCGGGAAAGCCGGTGACCCGCACATAACGATGGGCCCTTCACATGCATCCAAGGCAGTTGCGACATATGTGTTATTCACAAAACATTGTGTAAGTTGCGTGTTGATCTGCCTCGGCCCCTACCCCGGCAGCCCTGGCCAGCTGCACAACTGAAGCATGCAGGGAGGCGACCCGAGGGCGCAACGAGCACGAACAATGTCACCCGACCTGTAATGACTAGCGCATTCTCAAGCGGTACCGAAACGATGGTCTGACGGTCCAGGGCCTGCTTAGCAATAAGCCCGCGACCCAACGGCGTCGGACCGCATCGAACAAGCCGCTGCGCTCCCGCTGCTGCCGCCAGCACTTCTGGGTCCACCGGTGGAGATTCAGGACTCGTGCGGGGTTCGGCAGGGGCAATAGCCGACGACGGCGCCAAAACAGCGACGCCGACGCTCGCGGGGGTCGAGCAACGGCTGCAGCGTCGACCGGTGGCCAGCGACGCCCTGCTAAGTACATGGCCGGCAATCCTTGTAATAGACGGAGGCAAGCGCACCGTCGCTGTGGGCGACATGATCGTTGGAAAGGGCGGATAAGGACAAACGACTTGCATGTTGGCGACGCGTCAGAATCAATTGGGCCTATATAACCTGAGTGCCCAATATTTAGGTATTGTTATACATAGTAACGCAAGTACCTTCTTGCTGTACTTGGGCTATCCCCAGCTGTCCTATTGCAACGGTGATAGTCGCCTTAAACCCTCGCCCGAGCTGAATTGATCAAACACCTATAACCATGCCGCGTGTGCTCTTGTTCCCTGTTGATGACACGGACGACTCCCAGAAAAGCTGGGACTGGATGATAAACAACTTTTACCGGGACGGCGACGAAGTCCATCTGCTCAACGTGATATCCCGGCTTACGTTTGCAGCAACTCTGGGCGTACCTGCAGTGGACTTTATGCCTCAAATCAATCGGGAAGCCTATGAGGCGGCGGTCCGGAAGGCCGAGGCATTCATTGTCAAGCGCTTTCTGGCACGCCTACCCCAGGAAATCCAGACAACTCCAATTGTCCATATCATCAAGGTGTGTTGTATGGGGCCTGCGGTTTGGAAGCCACAGTTGGCCAGGCCGTGGTGCCCACGCGCCACGTGTCGTTGCTGACTCCCTGTGACCTTGCCGTCGCCCGTTGCCTCTGCTATTTGAGACTGTTTCTGCCATAAGATCCCTTCTGGTTCCCGTCAACGGATCGTCGCTGTCCGGTCGCCCGCTTCCCGTGCTTACCGCGTGCAGTCGGAAGTCGACACCAACAGCGTGGGGCACGTTATTTGCATGAAGGCCGAAGAACTGAAGGCCGCCTGCGTTCTCATGGGCAGCCACAACAAGGGACCGGTCGCTGAATTCTTTATGGGCTCCGTGTCGCAGTACGTATCCCACCACTGCAAGCAGCCAGTGGTGATTGTCAAGCAGTCTTAAGCAAAGCCGAAGGGAAGGGCGGGAGAGGTGAAGGGGCATTCGTTGACCATGTGTCAAGCGCCCACCTCCGTTTTTGTTAATGGCGGCGGGTAAGGGTAAGGCGTGGTTGCACATCCGGCAGAGCAAGCGGCCGGCGCCACTTGTGCCTGAGTTGGTGACCGGATGAGGAGCCAGGACTCCTTGCGGCTTAGGTTGGCGTCCCAAGCTTGCTCTAGCGCGCACCGAGGCTGCGGCGGGATGGGCTGCGACGGGCTGGCGCAGGGTGCATGCAGATGCAGTGGAGCTCATATCTCATGCCAGAACGGATCGGCGGCGGGACCATAGCCAGCCAGCGAGTACAGCGAGTTACTGTTCTTGTGGGCTCTGAGCCATCTGCCGAATTTTGACGAAGCGGCCGACGGCGTTGGTGGAGTCCGCAGGAGGCGTGGCGCGTGCACATGCTGCAACGGCGTGTTTCCACCACTGGCCCGCATTGGCTTGGCGTAACACAGGAGGGCGGTGGCCCAACGGACGGCTTGTTGGCTAATACCTGACTCACTGAGCAATACCTGACTCACTGAGCAGTACCTGACTCACTGAGCAATACCTGACTGAGGTAGACACGCGCTCACTCCTGGGACCAGCCGGGCCGATGTGTGGAACGGGCAGGTGAACGGCCTGGCGAAATGGGTCGCGGCGCAGTTTTCTATCGTCGACATGGGTGTTGATTTTTTGTGGGATGGCGTACTTCCCGCGGATTGCCTGGTGCGATGTTTGTTGTAGCTGTGGCATCAGTGCTGTCCGCCCGCCCACGCGGCGGAGGTGCGGCAGTTGTGTTTCGTTTCCGACGACTCGCTGGTCGGTGGTGGTTAGCCCGTGTGGGCGATTGGTCGGTAGTTAGGTAGTTAGGTAGGTAGGGTGCCTCCGAGGTGCGGCGCTGGCGGATCGCGCTACGGAGTTGCCTGGGCGCATTGCCTGGCAGGCAGCGGAAGGCAGACTCATCTCTACTGTCTACTAGGTGTTACGTGTACTAGGTGTTGCTTCGGCGCCTGGGTGTCTTGGACGCCTGGGTGTCTTGCCGTCAATGCAACGGCAGGTGACGCAGCAGGGCAAATTAAGGTGCTTCGGAGTGCGTGGCGGGCGTTAGGGACATGCTCCCCTTGGAGCAATCGCTCCTCTAGCTGAGAATGCGGGGCGATGCAGCGAGGCTGAGTCCTGTGGGGCTCATGCGCTGGGCCTTCTGCTGCTTGTCGGGGCAGTGTCGGGGGGGCGCCGGCAGCCGTGTCGTGCCCGCCTTGCCTACGAGGCACGAGCCAAACGAGACCGAGCATGATTGGAAATACGGAGTGCAAGCAGTGGTAGTGATGTGTGCCGGGGCCGCTTTGGTTTGTGGTTCTGTGCACTTGTGCGATGAGGGTTACTTAGGTGGTTAGGTTACGTCAGAACCCCGTTAAGCTAGCGATTTCTGACCTGCCGATATGTGTAACAATCGGTCACCGCACTCGTCCATTCGCCTGCTGCTGCTGATGATGACGTAAGAGTTTCGTACAGCGGCCGTAAGGTCACGACTCAGTGGCACGCCAGGGGCTTCTGAGCAATCTTCGCGTGGGAACGACGACACACTAACGAAGTCCTGCCAAAGCCGCTGTCCGTAAGCCATCAGTGGTTCCGTGCCCTCATTCCGTAACAGCTCGCCGCCATCCTGTTGGTCATGTTCACAAGATGCCATATGCCGCCCAGCGGATATTGGCATGGTGTTAGGTGGTGTGGCGTCAGCGTGCGACAATGGCTAGGCTTTAAAAGATTAGAATAGTTTTGACATGTAAAGACCCGCAATAATTGCAAGCAGGGGCATGGGACTGCGGGCCGTTGGACACTACAGACGATATGCAATACCCGGGTTTGTTAAAACAAACCTGGGCTGTACTTTTACTGGGGCTGGGCGTGTCTGCGTGCGTGGTGACCGTACAACGGACCTGGCAACGGTGAGGGCTGAAATTGCAGCTTTCCTTGTCCTTATAATTTCGCTTTAAAGCAGTAATTTGATTGTAATTATGCTTGACGTTGGACTTCTTGGCAAGATATAAAACGCTCTTCAGGTGTAAGCGAGCAAAGCGAGCAGCGACAACATTACCTATATGTCCTATATAGTAAGAAGATCGTAAGGAGGCAGTTTGTAGCGGATGCTGGACAGTAATTCGCTTGCGACCCTCACATTGCAAACACGTCGGTTGCAAGTAATTCTGTGCGCCCCGCACGCGCACAAGTGCCGCTGTCGCCGCTCACCCTGCCCACGCGCCGGTCGCAAGTTATCGCCGTCGCTTATGAGCATGTCACCGTCCCCTCCTTTATAATAGTGGAAAGTGGTTGTGTTGACTGGAACTGACTGCATAAGTGCCTCTGTCGTCGCCACGCACCCTGGCCAAGCGCCGCTCACACGTAGCTCTGTAGCGCGGACTGGAGGGGGGGGGCTTCGCCCCCCCCCTTTAACACCCCCCCTCGTGCAAATGTGTCAGGATCGCTCCTCCCCATCCATCTCCAACGCCCCGCATGCGCACAAGTGCCTCTGTCGTCGCCACGCACCCTGGCCAAGCGCCGCTCACACGTAGCTCTGTAGCGCGGACTGGAGGGGGGGGGCTTCGCCCCCCCCTTAAACCCCCCCCCTCGTGCAAATGTGTCGGATCGCTCCGCCCCATCCATCCCCCACGCCCCGCACGTGCACAAGTGCCTCTGTCATCGCCACGCACCCTGGCCAAGTGCCTCTGTCGTCGCCACGCACCCTGGCCAAGCGCCGGTCACACGTACCTCTGTGGCGCGGACAGGAGGGGGGGGCCGAAGCCCCCCCCCTTAAAACCGGTACACACACATTGTACTCTGCTGGGAGACTGACTAGTTCAATGTGTTGACAAGGCTGGTGAGCATCTTGGTGCTCTGTCAGCGCACCAACCCGTGGCCCTCGCCCCTCCCACGCGTTGTTCACAAGGGCCTCCATGGCGCGAACAGCAGGGGGGAGCTTCACCCCCCCTCACCCCCCCTCGCGCCAGATTGTCCGATGGCGCAAGTACCTCCGATTGTCTGCTCGCTCCCAGACCCCACTGTAGCTCTTCGCCTTGCCCTGTACTCGTGCAAGTGACCACGCCCGTCACACGTGCAAGTCCCTCTGTCACCGCTCACCCCACCCATGCGTCGTTCGCAAGCTCATGCAGCAAATAAATGCGAGCGTCGCAATGGTGCGTATGTGCGTGCGTGCGTAAAGCTGTGTGTGCTGTACGGCTGGACGTGCATGGCAAGTCATGGCCGTCGTCTCATTGGCATGTCACCACTTCGACTCCGGGGCTCCGTTGGACACCACCCCGCGCCTCTCACCCCACCCACGCGTCGTTCACAAGGGCCTCCATGGCGCGGACAGGAGGAAGGGGCTTCGTTCCCCCTCACCCCCCCCCCGCGCAAGTACATCCGATGGTGCAAGTACCTCTGACCGTCCGCTTGGTCCTGGACCTCGCTCGCTGTAGCTCTTTGACTTGACCTGCGCTCGTGCAAGTGCCTCCGTGCGTGCGTACGGCCGTGTATGTGTGCCGTGTGGCTGGACGTGCATGGCAACTCGTGGCCGTCGTCTCATTGGCATGTCAGCGCTTCGAGTCCGGGGCTCCGTCGGTGCACCACCCCACGGCCCTCACCCCACCCATGCGTCGTTCGCAAGGGCTACGCGGCACTTTAGCATATAACACAGCAGGGTCAGCCATATTGTGTCGTGTCCAGGGTTCAAAATAAGGGGGGGGGGAATTATTCTGGGAGTTGACCCATACCCTTGATTTGCTCATCAACTGGCAAGTGCCGGGTCCCCAAAGTTACGTAGCTCACGGTGAGGACGGCGACGGGGGGCGGGAGCTTCGGCTACTGGTAGTGAACCTCTGGCGTCAGGACCGCAACTGTCCGTTGCTGACTCTAATAAGATGGCTCGCTCTAGTTCTACTTAATTAGTACTTCACAAGCTTGGACTGGGACAGGTATACAACAACTTGTCAACACACCCTAGCCTCCAAGGCTGACTTGCATGCAAATGGGAACAACCACGACGCCAAAAAAACCCGGGATCGCTGCAAGCCCTTTCTCGTTTGGGTAGGTTTGGGTTGGCTTTTGGTGCATTTCCGGGAAAAGAAAACAGTTCAGGCAGAAAGGGTAAGAAACATTGCAAGGAGTGCATCTCGCAGTAGCTATTTTTGGTGCTATTACTATTGAGAACGATGAGAGCTAGGATAGAGTGGAGCCGTCTAGACGACGTGTCGACGTCTAGGGAAGCGTCAGGAGCTAACCGAAACTGCCGAAACCAACGGTCATTGCTGCTTGGCCATAAAGACGGGCACACTTAAGCTTGTCGAAGTCATATTTTAAAGTCCTCATCCGCTGCTGCTCAAATCCGGAGTACTCTGTTCTTTAGCCTGCTCTGCGACCTAGAGCTACCCAGTTGTTAGCAAGCGTCCATCCGAGTCCATCCTTGCCCCATGCCTGAGTATTCTGCTCCTCAGCCTGCTCTGCGATCTAGCCACACCGTTCTTAGCAATCTGAACGGAATTGACCTGTGCATAACATGGCATAACGTCTGACGGTCCATCGGATTGCAGCGGGCATCGGCGCTAGGCGCTAGGATACAGTAAGTCGCACTAAGTCGCACTAAGGAATGGGGCGGATGGGAGCCGGGCGTTTAGTCGCGGCTCGGAGCCTTATCCACGATGCAGCCTGCTACCAAGATACTGGGTGGCCCTGGGTGGCCTGAGTAACGAAGGACGGCAGCGTAGCGTTGGAGGGATCCAGTCAAATACGTTGTACAGTGAGCTTCCGGTCCCCATGCTCCACATCATGTTACACTTTGTACATGATTCATACACAAGAATAAACCCACAACTCCAACGGCTTTGTACATGCCCCAACATCGGCTGCTGTCCTGCCCCAACATCGGCTGCTGTCCGGTCCCTTTCTGCCACAAATTAGTGGCTGGGGCGCAAGTATAGGTGCATATGGATTCACTTGCACGAGCACTGCCCGATGGTTCTGCCTTGTGGTCTGGAACCCACTGTAACAAGTACTACTACGCGCACTGAGGCATTACACGGCAACACATCGTGTAAAATACAAACGAACGGAATGCTTTAAGTCCTGTCACGGTCGGTGGAGTGCGCTTAGCACAGCAAGTTGGATCTTTGAATTCACTCGACCTGGCTGTGGTCCCTTGCATGCGGCTTGGAGGCAGCGCAGGAGGGTACAGGCTCGTCTCCGCTTCGACGCCGGACGCTGCCCCCCCCCTCCCTCCCTCCCTCCCTCCCAGCCACCGTAATAAATCCTGACAAAAGCTGACCTGGCAAACACGATTCCGTCCCGGTTCATCCTGGTCAACGTCAGCGTCAGGCAACCGAACTCTTGCGCATAACATATGGTTTATGCACGGGCTGGCTTTCTCCCTCACACGCCGCAATTTCGGCGGCTGTCGGGCACTCAGCGCTACAGCCTCGACTGTGTGCCGCCGTACAGCAGCCGCTCATTCTCCCGGTACTTGGCCTTCCGCGGCGCCATCACCGCCGCCCAGTGCTCGTCCTCGCGCGCGCGCAGCTCGCGCCGTACATCTTCCGTCAGCTCCAGGGAAAGCACCTCACTGCGCCAGGGGTTAGTGGGAGATGCCGGGTGTGCACCGGGGGCGGCGTGAGGGGTTTCAACTGCTGAGGGCCCCAGCCGTCGTACAAATAAAAGCTGTCTCGAACCCCGTGCAGCCAGGCAGACGGGGGGTCGAAAGACCACGGCCCGTGGGGTGCTGCCGTACCACCGGTCAACGAACTACACTCACCTGAGCTGGGCAAGCAGCAAGTCGGCCTCCCGAATGCCAAACACCATTGGCGGCTTGATCTTGATCACGTTGTCATACGGTCCGTCCGTGCTGAGCAGCACGCGGCGCGCCTTCATGCGCTCCTTGATCCACCTGCGGAGAGGGCCCCCCGGGGAGTTTGGGGACGTGTGTGGTTACAAGGTACCAACGGGGCAGGATCAGCCAGGATTGGTTGGGTTGAGCGCCGTGTTTCCTATCTACCACCCTCCCCTCCTGTTGCCTATCTACGGCACTCCCCCTCTGTATCCGGGCTGGGCTGGGACTTCGCCTGGCATCCGTGCTTCCCGTATCACCATTTCCCCATTCGCCACCCCGGTTCTCTGCTTTGCGCTCCCAACTAGAGCACATTTGTTTATTTTTCTTCCCTTAACCGACCGTCGAGAAGTCGGTTTCTGTGGCAGTCAACCCAAGTCCAGTAGCATGCACGCGTCGAGGTGTCCGAAGACTGTGCACCAGCTGCACTTCCCATGCCGGGATACCGGTTCTTTCCTGTACCCCCCCCCCCAGAAACGCGGTACCTGTTACTCTTTGTCGCTTCACCCACTCCCTCTCTCTGTCCCGCCGAGGAGCGGGCTTCCCTGCACGTCGCCTACCGCCCTAGGCCCCCCTCAGCCCCCCCCAGGCCCCCCCCTCAGCCCCCCCAGCCCCTCCCTCAGCCCTCCCCCCAGCCCCCCCTCAGCCCACCTGGCGGTAACCGGTGCCTGGCGCTTAGATGCCTTGTCCGCCACCAGCTCCACACCGAGGAACAGCCCCAGTCCGCGCACGTCACCCACCATCTCGTGCTCCTCCCGCAGCCGCCGCAGCCCCGCCAACAAGTACTCGCCCACCTGCGTCCGGTTCCGGAGCCAGTTCCGGAGCCGTGGCAGGGGGCGGGGGAAGGAGTAGAGTGCGCGTGGTGCGTGACGTGTGTGTTCTGACGGAATTAACGGAAGAAAGCAGGGACCACCGAAAGCCACTCGTGCGTGTGTTTGTGAGAACGCAGAGTGCGAGCTTGCCCGGTGGCCCCCCTGCAGCAACTACCTCGCACCTCCCCTCCGCCCACTCCGGACACCGACCCGCGCCAACCCCCACGCAACTAACGACCGGCGTCGAGCGATTAACCGTTATCATTAACCGTAAACCATGTACCCTAACCGGCTAATCCAGCGCTCGTGATAACCGCAACCACCGCAACCACCCACCCGGTGAGCGTGCTCCTGCAAGCCGTCGCGCTGCAGGAGGCGCAGTACGGCAAGGCCCGCCGCCACCGCCGTCGTACTGCCGCCGTACGTGTTGAAATACTCCATCCCTGGAGCCGCGAATGCCTGCGCCAGCTCCCGGCTGGTGGCCAGGGCCGCCATGGGGTAGCCGTTACCTGGCGGGGGGGGAGGGAGGCGGGGGGGGGTGGCCACTGTGGAGGTGGTGGTGAGTAGCGTGTAGGTGCCCCCAGCTCTCAGACCCCCCAGCTCTCAGACCCCCCAGCCCCCAGACCCCCCAGCCCCCCCAGCCCTCAGACCCCCCAGCCCCCAAGGGTCCCCAGCCCCCAAGAGTCCCCAGCCCCCAGCCGCACCTATCGGCTTTCCCATGGTGACGATATCGGGAACCAGCCCCTGCGTCTGGAAGCCCCAGAACGCCTGCCCGCAGCGGCCGAAGCCGCACTGCACCTCGTCCGCCACCATCACCACCCCCTCCGCCCGCAGCACCTCGTAGATACCCTGGATGGGGTGGATGTGGATGGGGTAGATTTGGATGCGAATGTGGATGGGGTGGAGAGAGCAGCGGTGGAGCGACGGAGGGGAAATGGTTTTGATGGCGTGGGAAAGTGTCGACTGCATGCCAGAGGTCGTATGTTGGAGAACGGGATGGGTTCTGCAGGACGTGGATGGGGGAAGAATGGGGATGGGGGCAGAGCTGTGTTTTCACATGCTCGCAAGGCTGACACCTGCAAACGGTACGGTAGCTGCAGTCGCGCGTGGGTGCCGGGTGGACCTTGTCCTGTGGGTGCCGGGTAGATCTAGGATCCTGAAACACAGCGACGGCCCCCCGCCCCCCCCCCAAACCACCTCGAGTAACCGGGTCCTGTTTGCCAGCCCCACCACCATCATCACCACCAAAGAACCCACCACCATCACAAAACACAAGGTTGGTGCCAGCCTCCCGCCAGCACCCGCGGCCCCGCCCCATGAGGCCCCCTGGAGACCTCCCTGGAGCTTCCCGGAGGTCTTATCACTCCACCCCCTCGCCCCCTACCTGCAGGTACCCCGGCGGCAGCACCACCTGGCCCCCGCACGACAGCACGGACTCGCAGAAGAAGCCGCCCAGCCGCCCGCCCGCCCGTCGCGCCGCCTCCATCACCGCGCGCGCAGCCGCCCGGCCGTCCAGGTTCTCCCCCCTGCGGTGCGGCAGTAGCAACAACAGGACGGCATTCCGGCAGCAGCAGCGACAGGACAGCAGTAAGGCAGTAGCAACGGCATGACGGCGTTCCGGCAGGAGCAGCAGCAGCGACAGCAGTAAGGCAGTAGCAGGGCAAGGGCGGGGCAGTGGCAAGAGCGGGTCAGGAGCTACAGCCCCAGCGTAAGGGCAACGCGAGCGATGGCGGCTGTGGCAGTGGCAGCTCCGGCGGGGCGCCATTTCAGGGTGGGGATCGACCTGAAGACGTCCCGCCCCGTCCAACCCTTCCAGGCGGCTCCCGTGGGTGCAGGAGTACCCACCGACCACAGCGGGTGCAGCGCGCTGCACCAGCGCAAGCTCTTGCCTAGGGTGCCACCTGTCGCAGACCCAGCCCCGTCACCGCCGTACGCCCCGTGACTCATCCGGGCCCAGTGGCCGCCGTACGCCGCGTGACTCACCGGTACGGGTCCGGGCATGGCACGACGTGCACGTGCGCCTGGCGGCCAGTGCCGCCCACGCCCCAGAACTTGTAGGGACTGATCGGTATGAGTGAGGCCAGGTGGCCGTGGTAGGCCCCGCCCACCACCGCCAAGTGGGTGGCTCCAGGGCGGGCGGCCGCGATAATTCGCAGTGCGAGGTCGTTGGCTTCGGAGCCGGAGCAGACGAGGTACAGCACCTCCAGGGGGGGCGCCTGATGCCGCTGCTGTTGGTGCTGTTGGTGCATGTGCGAGTCCGTCGGCGCTGACGTTGGCGCGTTGCCAGCCCTGCTGGCCGTGCAACCACCGCTGCTGCCGCAGTCTCCGCTGCTGCTACTGCTACTGGTAGTAGTGGTGGTGGTGGTGGTGGTGTTCAGTGTTGCGAGTAACTTGTCGGTGTAGGCGGGCAGCGCGGGGTGCAGGTAGCGGGAGTTGGTGTTGAGGGTGTGCAGCTGGGCGCTGATGGCGGAGGCGACCTGGGCGGTCCGGGTGGCGAGGGGCAGGAGAGGAAACCCTTTTTGGCGGGTGGCGGGGGCTTTCGATTGGTTGGGTTTTGGACGGCCCATGCGAGATGCACACTCACGCGCTTGCTTCTATGTTGCTTGCGGCGGGGTGCCGCGGTGCACTGGCACGCGCGCGTCCACCCTTATCAGCTGGCGACTTGACGCTAGCAGGTCGCGACTCCCTATTCCCAGCAGAGACGGGGATCGCTTTCCATCAACATGAGTTTCCTATTCCCAGGAGAAACGGGGATCGCTTTCCACCAACATGAGTTTCCTATTCCCAGCAGAGACGGGGATCGCTCTCCATCAACTTGAGCTTCAGGTGACTTCGCCCCGGCACATACTCAGGCGGCATCGATCGGGCGGTGCCAACCCAGCGGCGCCCGCGAGTCACCCACATGACACCACCTCCCAGGGTCGGCCTGGTCGTCGTCTGGATACCTCAACACCGGTATTGGTGGAGACTCTAGGCAAGGTCCAGCCGCTCTGACCGGCCTGCCACGTCAAGCCAGCACCCGCTCCCCACCTCCCCTGGAGTCGCCATGTTCCTCTCCGCCCCCCGACCTCGCAAGGTGGTGGTGGTGGTGGTGGTGGTGGTGGTGGTGGTGGTGGTGTGGTGGTGTGGTGGTGTGGTGGTGTGGTGGTGTGGTGGTGTGGTGGTGTGGTGGTGGTGTGGTGTGGTGGTGTGGTGGTGTGGTGGTGGTGGCGTGGTGGTGGTCTGGTGGTGGTGGCGTTGCTGGTGGTGTGTGGGGGAGTGCGAACCCACCTCGGCGTTGCCGTGGCCCACGTGGGACACGTTGTTGACGCAGTCCAGGTACGACACGCCCTGATCGTCGTACAGATATGTGCCTTGGCCGCGCACGATCATGAGCGGCTGGGCGTAGGATAAGGAGGTGTTGGGACCGTACGACCGGCGGCGAGCTGCGAGTGCCGTGCCGTACTCATCCGCCGCGGCGGCGGTAGCGGTGACGCCGGGGACCCCATGGCACTCCGGAGCGAAGCCCATGCTGTCGCCTGGTGGGCGTCGCTGACCCTTATTTGGCGTTTGTGGTTGAGTTTCTTCGCGGCTGCGGTTGAAGGCAAAGCTCTCGGGTTCTTAAGTTACGACGCTGTTGGCGTATTGTGGGGGGAATTCCTGTTTGGCGCTGAATCTGCTGGGCTGGGCCGGGACAGGTCACGCAGGGTCACGCCGCGTCACGCCAGGTGGGGCCGCGGTTGGATTGCGCAAGCCGGAGGTCGCTGCTAGACAGCGGCTAACAGCCGTCCCTGAATGTGCGCCCGGATTCTGAGAGGGAAGCGGCGGAGGGTGCGGGAAATAGTCCTTGAGGTCGGAACGTCCCAGCCGATTGCTACATCGGCGCCCCCAAGCCCTTTACCGCGCGTTGTCGCTCAGCGATCAACTTTCATGACGACACGCTTTGCGACGTTTTTACTACTTGCGGGCCCTAGAAGGACTTACCCTGGATTTCAACGCCGACGCACTGAAACGTCAGCAGGGTCTGGCAAGTCGTGGCGCCACCGCCGAACAAAGGAAAGAACTGCAATTATTGGCTATGCTACTGAGCGGCAGCGGCAGAGCAACTGCACGGGCAGGTGGTTAGACCAGCCTCGGTCGGCTTCAGCAACTGAAATGTGAAACAAAGCATCTACCCGTTTTCACGTTTTCACGGCACAATCAGAATTTCCAGTGCCGATTATATTAAGTATTATTCTGCAAAAGCTGATACCTTGCAGATTCGGAGCTGATGCTTAAACGTTTATTTCTGGTCTCTATGCTGACATTTGTATCAGCAACTTCACAGACGTTATATGTTCCCGCCATGACGAACACGAAGCCACCTGTTGCACCGCGGAGACCGCATGTGCTCGTTACGCCTAACGGTACTGAACGCGAGGACCCATATTTCTGGTACGCGCTGTTACTTCTTTGCTGGCTTATCGACGATCTAATAATATTGTTGCACGCGAACGGCTTGCAAGAGTCGGCGAATTGAATATCTCGCGAGTCTGCCCTCCCGGCCTCACAGGCTCCGAGATGACGAGGCCCGCGCCCCCGAAGTAATCTCCTATCTGAAGGAGGAAAATGAATACGCACAAGGCATCCTCAAGCAGAACAAAAAGGTATCGTTACGAGCTAAACGGCGGATCGTATACGGAGCGCACCGGGGATGGCGTGGCGGCTGGAAGTCCCAGCCCGAGATTCAGGCCTGGAGTGCACGGTGATGTGCAGTGGGTCTACGTTTGGGTTCTGGGCGTCGCCTGAAGCCGCATCTCCATGGCTGGCGGGTCGGGGTGCGCGTTGGAGGTGCCCCACCAGGCGTGTACGTACGAAGCTTCTCCGAATCACGGGCGGTACGGCAATGGTCCTCCTGTACCGATACATGCAGAGGCCCTGGCATGACTGACTTCCAATCCTGCCGCGTTGCTTTCGGCTGTGTTCGTGTCGATGCAGGGAGGTATTCTCCGGTTATGCCCCACTGTGCGCACCATTCCCCCTTCCTTGGCCCTTCCCACCCTCGCTCCCTTCCCTTCACGCCGCGAACCCCTCCGTCGCAAACCCCCAACCCCCCTTATGTCCGCAAACCCCGTTGCGTCCGCAAACCCCACCAGTCGCAAACCCCCCAACCTCCCAACCCCCCAGTCGCAAACATCCCACCTACTCACGCCGGTAACCCCTTTCTGCCATACTCATTGCCCGTCCAGCTCGAGGACCACGTGCTGGATGACATGGCGCGCCGTGTACCGCGCGTCGAAACCAAGCCGCCGTACCCGTCCGAATCTTTGTCGTACTGGTACGGCAGCAGCCGCAGCCCCGGCCAGGACTACTGGGTGCACAGTCGCTACCCAGCCCTCACCAAGCTCCAGACGGGTGCGCTCGTAGTGGGTTGAGGCTGTAGGGTCTGCGAGGTGGTCGCGCGGTTGCGGCGGGGAGGGAAGAGGGGAAATCAGGGATCCCCCGATGTGTATGCCGTGCGACGTGCGCGCTCATTTCGTGTTACCCACTGCAG
This sequence comes from Yamagishiella unicocca, assembly GCA_003116995.1. Taxonomy (NCBI): domain Eukaryota; kingdom Viridiplantae; phylum Chlorophyta; class Chlorophyceae; order Chlamydomonadales; family Volvocaceae; genus Yamagishiella; species Yamagishiella unicocca. The sequence goes on from BDSL01000039.1 coordinate 482,466, forward strand.
CCTTCGTAGCCTTAGCCGCAGTCGCAGTCGCAATATCAGCGGCACAGTCCACTCGCCGGGCGTGGTCGCTTTCAAGCGGGCGCGCAGCTGACTCCGTCGTCAGCCCTCCTACCAGGCCCCACTCCCTCTCGCTTGGGACCAACTTCGCCCCGCCTTGTCCTGCCCTGCCGTGCCCCAACCTGCCTGTCTTGTTGCTCAGGAACTGGCTCGAAAGGCCCTCTGTCGTACGGTCCGGACCTGAAGGCGGGCAAGGAGGTGGTCCTAGACATCAACCGGCTGGCCGCGGGCTTCAAGTACTGCGATGTGGGAGCTGTCAAGGTGGGCCCTGTTGCAGAGGTTGGGGCTCCTCTGGGACGTCCACTTAGGGTTTATCCTATTGCAGAGGTTGGGGCTCCTCTGGGACGTCCACTTAGGGTTTATCCTATTGCAGAGGTTGGGGCTCCTCTGGGACGTCCACTAAGGGTTTGTTGCAGAGGTTGGGGCTCCTCTGGGATCTCCAATTAGGGTTTACCTGCACTTGAACGGGGTCAGGAAACACAGGGGCAAGGGACGGGGGTCAGGGTTTCTGTGCCACGTTGCCACCCGCTCCACTTGCCACTGTCACAGCCTTCGCTCAGCAGCCTCTCCACCCAACCAACCCACGTCTCTGCCGGCCTCTCACCCGCTCCCATCCCGCCTTCCCCTTCCCCTCCGCGAACCACCACCACCATCTCCCAAACTCGCCTCGCGCGTTGATCGCCCGCCCGCCCGCGCAACACATCGACCGACAGCCCTCCCCAGACGGGCGCTATGTGGCGTACACCGTGGACACCGTTGGGGACGAGCGGTACGACCTGGTCGTACAGGAAATCGGCACCGGCAAGCGCGTGCGGGTTGCAGGTGCGCCCCGTGTCCGCGTGTTATTTTTTGAGTCGTGGTGGCTGGAGGAGGTCCTTTCGCAGGGCGATATTGGGGCTGCGTTTCTCAGGTCGGGTCTTATCCAGGCCGAGGAGAAGGGCAGAGCGGGAGAACGGAAACGAGGCTCTGTGCCGGGCTGGGCTGCGTGGACGGCAATGCCTTGATTTTGAACTTTGGATTTTGAATTCGCTGCGACGGGGCTGTCGGGAGGTGCTGTGCAGGTGGTGCTGCCGACCGGGGCAGACAGCCCTGCCTCCTCAACGGGAGTCTCGGTGTGGCCATGCGCGTTCCCGGTTGGCTGTTGGTTTTGGTTTTCGGTTGTTTGTTGCTGGTTGGTTGGGTGTTGGTTTTTCGGTTGTGTCACCACCCCTACCCCAACCGGCAAGACGCGCACCTCCAACCGGGGCCTACATCTGCCGGCTTCTTACCTCGGACCGCACCCGCATGTTCACTCCCGCATTCACCTCATGCATCTCCACGCACATCCGCATATCCACGCCCCCTCATACCCGCCAAAGTCACCCGCCAAATAAGCCCTTCCCCGCGACCCCGAACGCAACATGGCGGCTTCCGCGCCCTGGCTGCTCCCACGCTGCTGCACAGGTGGCGACAACAGCACCAGCATCAAGGACGCACCAGCCAGCATGCGGGTCTACGCTGCGGCAGTGGAGTGGAGCCTCGACAGCAAGGCGGTGTTCGCCCTGCTGCTGGTGGGTGGCTGGCATGTTGGTTAGGGGGGATGGCATAAGGACCCGGTTAGGGAGGAACGGGGAGGGTTGTATGGGAAGTGCAGGTGTGGTGTGCGCGTGCCGTACACGACGGACCGCGGATGCTCGACCGCGCGCTGCTTGCCGGGCCTTACGCCGCGGCTGGCCATGCCGCGTCTGCAACAGCTGGCGGACTCCCAACTTGCTAGTGTTGGGCCATCTGGTTGCGCCGGGAATGTCGGCGAGCAGGCAGCCGAGGCGATGTTTTAGCAGGGCGATTGGCGCGAGCCCGACATGCAGGAATAGTTGAGAATGTCCCGCCTGCCTTCCTCCCTTGCACACGGCAAGCCGGGGTAGAAGGGTAGAGCGCGAGCAACCCATCGAGTCGACGACGTGCTCACCCTCCTGCGTACCGTATCCCTTCCTTACCCCTCCATGACCTTCCCCCCCGTCCCCTCCACCCCTGAGGTCCCGACCCACGGGTCTCCTCTCATGCCACCCCCCTCTACACTTCCCGTGTCGAGTAGCTGGTTCTCTTCTGTAACACCCCCCCACACACACGGGTCTTCCTCGGGCATCCACGGGTCTTCCTCGAAACGCCCCACACACACACACGCGCACACGGATGCCGACCCACGGGTTTCCTCTCATGCCCCAACCCCCCGCCCTGCCCACAGACCGAGCAAACCCACGAAGCTTACAAGCTGGTCCGTTGCCAGGTGCTGGCCAAGACCGCAGCCGGAGCCCCCGAGACGCCCGCCAAGATCCGAGAGCAGCCCGAGGTGTTGCTGCAGGTGGGCCTTGTAGCACAGCTCCAGCCTGCGCAGAGACCTGTTTCAGTGTTGACGGAGTACCGGGGGAGCCGGAAAGCGAATTATGCCTTAGGGCGGGAACGACCCACCAGAGCAGGGCTTCAGAGGCGTGTGATTCTGTTCAATTTCTAGTTCAAGGATCGCTGCCTAACCCAGTCCCCCGTCAGGGCCTTAAATTCCTGTTGCAAAACGGGCGAAAGCGACTTCTACGAATTCCGTACCATTCTGTCGGGCTGCGCCCGCCAGAATAGGCTTCGACCTAGAGTTGCTGTAGTAACTCTTCAGCTCAACTTCTGCAGCACCAGACTATTCTGTGCTTATCATAAGTTCTTGATCATAACGCGGGTCTAGCGCGTTACAGCGGGGTCGGACACGTTACAGCAGGAACGCACATTCCTGGCGTCGTTGGTTATAACGACCAACTACTCTGGGAATTTATCCGCGTTCGGTTCTAAGTTGTTTCCGCACGAATCGATACATTACGCAATAATGTATTATGCGATTCGCGCTACAACATCTGCCCCCCTCCTCTAGGCGTCAGCGTCCGCGCGACGATCTGATCGAGTAGCCAAATAAACATCGATGGGGTTTCTCTCTACGAAACTGGCGTCATCGACCCAGGTATCGTGTTCATCGCCAAAACCCTCCCATTTCACGAGATAGCGGGTCAAAGTCCGAGTTCGCAACTTTCTGGTCTCATGATCTAGGATCCGCTCAGCAATCCACACGGGCCGTGCGGTGCCAGGATCGAAATCTACGGCTTTCGGGGGTTGAACAGTGCCGTCGGTTCTGTAGTGTCTCAACAACGAGACATGGAAAACGTTGTGAAATCGGTACTCAGGAGGCAGCGTCAAACGAGCAGCCACTGGGTTAATCATCTTGTCAATCGGGAATGGGCCAATCCATTTTGGCATCAGCTTACGGGAACCTTGTTGAATTGCGAGGTTCTTGGTACTCAAAAGGACCAGATCGCCTACCGCATACTCAACATGTTTCCGACTTAGGCTTTAGCACGGTCTTGTGCAGCAAGCATACATTCTTAGCCGTCGCGAGGCGTTCAGCATACGTATCCGCGTAATGCTTCGAAGCAGGGACAGAGTCCCCCAATTCTAGTTGAAGAGGTGTGCGGGGATGGAATCCGTAGTTCAAATAAAACGGAGTGGAGCCAACGGAACGGTTCTTGAGGTTGTTCATGGCAAACTCAGCCGGGCCTAGGAACTTATCCCACGTAACCGGATCACGATCCACATAGTTACGCAGCATATCCCCAAGGATCCGGTTCATACGTTCCATCTGTCCATCTGTCTCAGGATGGAACGCCGTACTCATGTTCTGTTTGGTTCCAACACGTTTCAGAAGCGCGGGAAAGAACGCACCAGTGAACTTGGAATCCCGATCAGAGACGATTGTTTCTGGCATACCATGCAGTCGCGTCACGGCATCAAAGAACAGATCAGCGGTTTCTTCAGCGTTCATCGTCTTTTTACACGGTCGCAAGTGTACCATCTTAGTCAAACGATCCACAAACACCGTAAAGGCATTGTGACCTTTCTTAGTCTGCGGCAATCCAACGATGAAGTCCATGGACACACTTTGCCATGGGCGTTCAGGGATGGGGACAACCCAGCCGTCTTGCCAGGCGCAGCTTTATTTCGCTGGCAGGAATCACACATGGCGACATAATCTGCGACATCAGCGCGAAGCGTCGGCCACCAAAAAGCTCGTTCAATTAGTTCGATCGCGTCCTGGATGGCCAGCCAAAAGGTCAGAATGGCTTCGGCTAATAATTTCGCGTTTCAAATCTGGTTCGTTCGGTATCACAACGCGGAACTCCGCCTGCCGCTGCACTTGAAGTTCCTAGCGCTGCTGCCATTTCTGGCACTAGTGCTGGTGGCTCGAACCCCAGAACCCAGAAAGCTGCCGAACCCGCAGTTTCGCGCGGCCGACGATCCGGAGATTTTTGTGTTTGAGCTGAAGGTCTGGCAGAAATGCCACCCAGACGCGACGCCGTTTGCCGTGATGCTCTCGGCGTTCCAGGACTTCCCCGAGGCCAAGCAGTGGGCCCAGGGGCTGCACGAGTTGGAACCGGACGTGATGTCCAAGACTCTTGACGAACTGATGCCATTGTTCCTGACGCGCTTCGCGCCAAAGGTACAGTCAAACAAGCTAGATGCGATGCAGTCCTTCTGGAGGGCAAAGTTAAGATGGACATACAGAAGGGCGTTACCGAATACGCTTCTCGATTCCAGGCCTTCGTGCAGCGCGCGGGCTTGGAATCGAGAAGCGTATTCGGTAACGCCCTTCTGTATGTCCATCTTAACTTTGCCCTCCAGAAGGACTGCATCGCATCTAGCTTGTTTGACTGTACCTTTGGCGCGAAGCGCGTCAGGAACAATGGCATCAGTTCGTCAAGAGTCTTGGACATCACGTCCGGTTCCAACTCGTGCAGCCCCTGGGCCCACTGCTTGGCCTCGGGGAAGTCCTGGAACGCCGAGAGCATCACGGCAAACGGCGTCGCGTCTGGGTGGCATTTCTGCCAGACCTTCAGCTCAAACACGAAAATCTCCGGATCGTCGGCCGCGCGAAACTGCGGGTTCGGCAGACGAACGTAAGCTTTCTGGGTTCTGGGGTTCGAGCCACCAGCACACGAAGGCCTGGAATCGAGAAGCGTATTCGGTAACGCCCTTCTGTATGTCCATCTTAACTTTGCCCTCCAGAAGGACTGCATCGCATCTAGCTTGTTTGACTGTACCTCTGGCGCGAAGCGCGTCAGGAACAATGGCATCAGTTCGTCAAGAGTCTTGGACATCACGTCCGGTTCCAACTCGTGCAGCCCCTGGGCCCACTGCTTGGCCTCGGGGAAGTCCTGGAACGCCGAGAGCATCACGGCAAACGGCGTCGCGTCTGGGTGGCATTTCTGCCAGACCTTCAGCTCAAACACGAAAATCTCCGGATCGTCGGCCGCGCGAAACTGCGGGTTCGGCAGACGAACGTAAGCTTTCTGGGTTCTGGGGTTCGAGCCACCAGCACTAGAAGTTCCTAGCGCTGCTGCCATTGCTGGCACTAGTGCTAGGAACTTCAAGTGCAGCGGCAGGCGGAGTTCCTACCGTCGGTTCGCGTGGCAGCTGAGCACGAAACTGCTCGAACGCCAGAGTCAAGGCCGCGTTGGCAGCCTGCTGTTCTTCCAGCCGTGCCAGGCGATCCATGGCACGCTGCATTTCTACGTTCAGTGTCTGAGTTGCCATGTCGGCGTCGGCGTCACGTCCAGGAGTTACTTCACCGGACTCCGACATACGCACAGTACGTCGGTCGACTAGCTACAGCCAGATACGCAGGAAGTGTGTGTGGCAACAAATAGCTGTCACTTACTTCTGGTGGTCTTCAATGGGTGTGACTGGACTAAAGCTTTCAAGGAAGGAAAGTCAGCGCGTGTCAGGCTCATAGACGAGCCTGGGTAACCAAACCAGTATGGCAGCTCAGAGGTCTGAAGCCACGTAGCAGCTTGCAGGCTCCGCAAACGTTCTAAACGGTCTGAGCCCTTAGGCGGTTGCCTAAGGCACCAAATGTTGACGGAGTACCGGGGGAGCCGGAAAGCGAATTATGCCTAAGGGCGGGAACGACCCACCAGAGCAGGGCTTCAGAGGCGTGTGATTCTGTTCAATTTCTGGTTCAAGGATCACTGCCTAACCCAGTCCCCCGTCAGGGCCTTAAATCCCTGTTGCAAAACGGGCGAAAGCGACTTCTACGAATTCCGTACCATTCTGTCGGGCTGCGCATGCCGGAATAGGCTTCGACCTAGAGTTGCTGTAGTAACTCTTCAGCTCAACTTCTGCAGCACCAGACTATTCTGTGCTTATCATAAGTTCTTGATCATAACGCGGGTCTAGCGCGTTACAGCGGGGTCGGACACGTTACAGCAGGAACGCACATTCCTGGCGTCGTTGGTTATAACGACCAACTACTCTGGGAATTTATCCGCGTTCGGTTCTAAGTTGTTTCCGCACGAATCGATACATTACGCAATAATGTATTATGCGATTCGCGCTACAACATTCAGACGGTCGGCGCGAGGCCGCTTCAGGCAGGGCTTCCCGGATGCGATACCGCGGCAGCGGTTCGGCACGGTTGGCCTTCCCGCACGTCCCACACCGAGCCCTCGCACTCGTGTGTTAGCCCCTCCTCTTCCCGCCATCTCCATCAGGACCTTGGCTTCCGCTTTCGCAAAGCGCGCGCGCGATTACAATGGATTTGCCCCGGGAAGTTGTAATTGTCACTATACTTGGGGCTTGGCCTGCATGAGGCGGTAGCCTCCCTTCCCCTCCCCTCCCCAATCGCGGTTTTTTACAAACTCCCCTCCTTTTCGCGTCAACGGTTTATATGCCACATCCCCTCCCCTCCCCGCCTCCCTCCCACGGGCTTGCCTCTCAAAACTCCCCGCTTCCCTCGCTCCCTCCCTGGACCTCAGGACAACAAGTCCGGGGCCGTCCTGGAGCTTCTGGGTTTCAGCTCGTCCGGCAACTTCCTGATGGTGTCGCGGAGGGCTGAGGTGGGGTGGGGACTCGGGTGTCGACCTAAACTGTGACCCGCCCAGACCGGACCCGCCTAGCCCTGGTTTTAGCATGTTGTCTCGTTGCCGGTTAGAGCGTGTTTCTGAGGGCGTCTCACGAGCTTTTCCCTCGGGGGCAACCTCGCTCGCACAGCTTGCTTGGCCTGACGCATCCATGGCCCCGTCCGGCGACACGCACATACCAGGCAGGCCGCATGCTGGCTGCCGGGTTACCTCTTCTGCCGTCCAGTTACATGTTCTAAATAAATATTGGAGAAATAATGTGATCCCTGTATGGAGCACCCAACCTGCCCTCTTCCGCCTGGATTCCTTAAATCTTAAACGTAATCTTCTCGCACGACCGGCCATCTGACATCATCGTGCCTTCCGTGCTCCGCAGGGCTATACCACGCTGCTGGCTCTCGCCCTGGGCAGCGGCGGCACCGGCCCCGCGGCACAGCCGAGCCGCGGCGTGCCGGGTGCCGTCGAGCTGTACGGCAACGACCCCTGGTACGTCATCGCTCCCGGGTCGGCCGCGTGCGACGTGCTGCGCGCCGACTACCTGTACGGCACCGGCAGCGGCATCAACCGGAAGGAGACGTTCGTCGTTACCATGGACACAGACAAGTACCCCGACGGCTGCGTGTGCGCGGTGACGGACGGAGACTTGAAACGTCGTACGGTGAGCCACGGGTATGACGTTGGTCGCTCGAGCGGGTATGTACCACAGGCAGTGGCAGAGGCGGGTGCGGTAGAGGCCGCCGCCGCCGCCGCCGCCATGTGGCGTGTTCATGGGATTCAGCGCGGGGAACTGCGGGCCGTCTTGCCTTATGCTCAATTCTCTGATTTAAGGTTCCAACCTCCTCCGCTCACACACCACCGCCACTACAACCACCACCACCGCCACCACCAGCGCCTCCGGAACATCGCCACCACTCCCACCACTCCCACCAACACGCACGTTACATGCAGGTGCTGGTCCCCGGCCGGCGCGGGAGTCAGGTGGTGGACATCGTGGTGAGCGACAGGGAGGGCGGCGGCCACTACCTGGCCGTACACATGCTGGAGGACATGAAGGCAACCGTCCGGGTGTACGAGGTATCGGCCGTACAGCAGGCGGTGACTGGCGGCCGCGCCGAGAAGCGGCGGCGGGGTCGGGGGCGGCGGGGATCGAAAGCCAAGGCGGCGGAGCCGGCGGACGGGAAGCCGGCGGATGACGACGACGTTGATGACGACAACGATGAAGATGATGACGGCGGTGACGACCATGACGGTGCTGGCGATGACGGTGCTGGGTCCGACGATGAGGGCGTCCAGGAGGCAGAGACCAGGGTGGCGGCTGCCGCCGAAAAGGTGGGCGGTTTTAGGCAGACGTACGGGGAAGTTACCTACGGGATTCTGAGGTGGCGGCTGAGGTGGCGGATAGTGGGCGTTAAAAAAAAATAAAGAAGGATGAAATGCCCGTCTTGATCGTTTCTGTCAATCTGTCAACCCTCCCCTCCCCTCTCTCCATCCAACAGAGCTTTCTAAAGTGCATCTGGACCTATTCCCCGGGCGACGCCATCTCCAGCATCAGCCTCGACCACCACTGCTGGCCGGGCACCGTGCCGTACGTGCGCCTGTCGTACAGCAACCTCACGACGCCCGTCACCACCATCGACCTGGACCTTGCGGCCAAGGCGGCGCACCTGCGCGCGGTGCGTGGCTGTGTCAGTCTTCCGCCGAGCCGCGGTGGTTGGAAGCACACCGCCGAGTCGTGGTTGTTGGAAGTGCGCCACTGAGCCGGTCGTGGAAACATATGTGTGTTTAACACCCATATAACCTACCCTTTCAACCCTATATTGGGGTCTGCGTGGATTGGGGTCTGCGCGGATCATTGGGGTCTGTGGGGATTATTGGGATAAGCGGATGGGCGGAGCCAGTACGGGGGGGCCGACAGTGCCTGGTGGTTGCTTGGGTGGTTCCTGGTGGTTGCTTGGGTGGTTCCTGGTGGTTGCTTGGGTGGTTCCTGGTGGTTGCTTGGGTGCGGTACCATCATTCTCAGCAAGCCAGTCCCTGGCTCGCCACCCCGCCACCCCGGCTTTCCACCCTGCTGGCGCCAATACTCAACCCACGTCCCTCGCGCCGCCGCCCCTCACCCCCTCCACCGACCGTGCGCCAACTGTCCTGTCCGTTTCGCGTCAACGGTTTTTATGCCACCCCCTGGTGGCTCCCTGCCCTCCCTTGACCGCCGCTTGCAGGTGGAGACGGTGGAGCATTTCCTGCCCGGGCAGTACCGTAGCGAGGTCGTTTGGGCCACCGCTCCGGATGGCACCAAGGTCCCCGCCACCCTCGCCTCCCGCGCCGACGCCTGGCCGCTCACCACCGGCCGTCCGCTGCCCTGCGTCGTACAAGCGTACGGCGCGTACGGCAGGAAGCTGCTGCCGGATTTCAACCCCGCCGACCTGGCGATGCTCGACGGCGGCGCCGAGGCCGGCGGCTGCGGGCCTGTGGTGATGGTGATCGCGCACGTGCGTGGCGGCGGCGAGCTGGGCTCGCACTGGCACAAGGAGGGCAAGCTCCACAAGAAGTGGAATACGGCAGATGACCTGGCGGCTGTCGTACAGATGCTGGTGCAGCAGCGCTACGCCCTGGCCGGGGCGGTGGCGTTGTGGGGCAGATCTGCCGGTGGGTGCGTGGAGGGGAGCTTGCCGTAATCGCTTACGTTACTGCGGACGCTTCGTACACCATGCCCTCCGGCTTCTTCCCATCTCGGCCATGTGACGCCACGAGTGATGCTAGATCGACCTCCACATATGAAGGGACATCTCTACATCTTAAATGCACTGGGATGTGCTGCCTTTGTTAACATCCACTCCCCTCTCTCCCGCCCGCGCGCAGGTGGGCTGGCTGTGGGCATGACGGTGGAGCGCTGCTCCCCCGGCACCTTCCGCGCGGCGCTGATGGACGTGCCCTTCCTGGACGTGCTGGGCTCTATGACGGACCCCTCGCTGCCCCTCACCATCAAGGAGCGGCCCGAGTGGGGCAACCCGGCCTCAGCCACGGCGGCGGCGGACAGGGAGAGGAACCAGGTGGGCGGGGCCGGGGCGGGGGGCTAAACCCGTGGGTCGGCACATTCTTCGAGAGGAACCAAGCCTTAGGAGAAGCCTTGGCTGGGTTACAGACAGGAGGGTGGCCGGAGGTCGCACTGCAAGCCTGTCATGTGGTACCTGGACGGACTCGAACTTGCGCTGGCAAGAGACAGGGAATGAGGCCTAGGTGGGGACGGCGGGGAGGTTCACCCCCTACCGACCACGGAATCGCCGTTCACGGATGCGGAGATGTAGTGACGCGCCGCAGGGTCGGTGGACCGCCGCAGCGCGCGACCCGGCATGGTAGCAGTTCGCAGTTCGCCCCTCTATTCCGTACCATCATCCACCGATCATCCCGGCCTTCCTCCAATAACCCCTAAAACCCCACTCGACCCAGGAAACCCCAACCGCCCCGCGACGTCCCGCCGCAGGAGGATTACGACTACATCCTGTCGTACTCGCCGTACGACAACGTCGAGCGGGTCGCCACCAAGACGCCCGCCATCCTCGTCACCTGCAGCCTCCACGACCCGCGGGTGCCGTACTGGGGCCCCGCCAAGTACGTCGCGCAGTTGCGTTTCGCCATGGCGTCGGACGGCGGCGGCGGCGCCGCCGCCGCCGCCGCCACCGCCGGCGGCCCCGTGCTGCTGCTGACGGAGATGCAAGCCGGCGGGCACTTTGCCGCCAGCGGCGCCAGCGGCCGACTGGCGGAGCGAGCCATGCGCGTGGCCTTCCTCCTGAAGGAGCTACGCCAATAAGGGGGGTGACAGAAAAGGAGGCCAGGAACCCAAATTCTTGCGTCTCGTTCGCGGTCGCTGCGCGGGCGGGACTACATTGAGTAGTACATAGGCAGTTGGCCGCATGCATCGTGCCATGGTGCGTCGGCGGTAGGTGCGTTTGTTTGTTAGCTGGTGGTTTGTTGCTTTGCATCAGCCTACCACAGCAGGAGGTGTGCGTAATTTTTTGTACATCGCCCGGCAGCAGCACAGCAGGGCGGTCGCTTTTTTCTTTTGGCAGCAACATGGCAGGAGGGGTGTAAGGAGGGCGCGCGCGCATTTTGAGAAGGTTGGCTTTCAAATAAAGTGGCCATGACTTGCTTGCCTCTAATCATATTGTACGGCTGCAGCAATGATCGGACGAGCTGGAGGGCCTATTAAGGGACGGCCGTGCCGCCTGCGAGTGGCTGTCGGCCTGTCGGGGCGTTGCTGCGTGCATCGATACATCCACGACAGGATGGCGAGGCCGGGCTGTGTGAAGGCATTCTGGGACGTACATACTTGCTTGCCGCAGGCCTCTTTGGCGCTTTAAAAAAACAGCGATGTTTTCGTGACTACAGTGGCATCTGCAGGTCGCAACGCAGTCATACATGTGTAGTAGTTCTGGTTGAATGTCCGGCTTGATGTCAGAGATACCGCCGGTGAAGAGGTTCGTACTTCTTTTGGTCACTTTGGCATTTCAAAACGAAATGGGCTTCATTCTCGCGTAGGGGTGTAACCACCTGCCAGCACCTGCAGGCCACGACGCTTTTAACGGAGCGCTCCATCCTTACCTAGCCCCACCTTGTGCCTCCTCATGACCTGTTCGAAGGTTCGATACCGTGCCCACTGGCCGCTGCCCGCTTGCGGCCGCTGCCCACAAGACGGTGGCCCCTCCCTGCGGTTGTGGCGAGTACCCTGGTGCGGTGAACGGCGGGCTCTCCCGTCGGCAGCGTTATTTCTGGGCCTGCCCGGAAGGTGGCTCAAGCCGTTGTCGCCCAGGCAAGGCGGGTCGTCGATTGTGCCTCACGAGGCAGTTGGATCTGATTGGATTATAATCAGGAGTACGCTCCGAGGCAACTTCCTCCCGCCAACGGCCCATCTTGCCATCCCGAGCCCTTCATGCTTCATCCGATCAGACTTGACCTCCTGCAACCTTCGCGGGCCTTTTGTGGGTCCGTATCTGGCCCACCGATGCGGTAGCATGGTATGATCACTACCGTTCTTCCACCATGCTCCCATCCCGTTTTCGCGCCAACCGCCTACCGTATCAACAGCCCCCAATCGGCGATTCGTACACTCAGAACTTTACAACCCGTCTGACAAAGCTTCCCAAGCGAAACACGTGCACACAGCTTAGGAGAGCTGTTCCACGTTTCTCGGGTCCGAGCCTCACAGCAACGCATTTGAAAAGGAACGCGAGAAATGCGTTATATGCTTGCAATAGGACATACTTTAGCGCATTACACGAATAGCATAAGACTTTCTCCCTATGATTCCAAAAGGCCCTTGCCAAAATTATGTGCCAGTTCCGGAGCATCAGTACGGCAATGCAGCGACACGTTCGTCGCGTTCCTATGAAGAAGTTGTCATGACAAGTAAAGTAATTGTTGTGGTAGTAAGGGGTGGGCACTTCCCTCATCAAGCAGACCCCAGCTTGGCGGACGTTCCTGCAGTCCGCAACATAGCTCAACGGCAGAGGTGATCAAGGCGCGATTGCCACAGAGGTGCACTTGCGACATCGTTCAGTAGTTCTCTTGCGCAATCCGCAGCACACTTTACTGTCAGCCGCCGTCACAACAAATGTCTGTGGCGGACGTTTCTGAGGGCAAGGATTACTCCTTTCCGAAAGAGGAGGAGAAGATCTTGGAGCTATGGGACCGCCTTGATGCTTTTAAGGAGCAGCTGCGCCGGACAGAGGGCAAGCCCGAGTACATCTTCTTCGATGGGCCCCCTTTCGCCACCGGTCTGCCTCATTACGGGCATATCCTGGCCGGAACTCTCAAGGCACGTTGCGCCGCGACACCAACTGTCACACGCACCTCCACATCGCGCACATCCACGCCAAGGCCATCTAGCCCTCGCTGTCAACAGCCTCCCGTCAGCTTGACTCGCCGAACGATATCCGAAGCTGACGTCTTATGAACCAATTACAGGACATCGTGACACGTTACGCGTCGGCCACGGGTCACCATGTCACCCGCCGCTTCGGCTGGGACTGCCACGGCCTGCCAGTCGAATACGAGATCGACAAGAAGCTCAGTGAGTCCCCCGCCTAAGATATAAGATCCGATCTGCTGGTCTGCCTGGGTGGGGACAGACACATCGGTGTTGCCATCAGCGGCGGCGGACGCGTGGTACCGCGGGTGCACTGTTGTTGGGAGGGCAGGCTGATGACTGTGTTTCCAAAATCAGCATTGCCTCTCCGATCGGCCGATACCCCGAGGTCCACGACCTTGCCTGCCTGCCCCCATCTGCGCAAACGGTTTTTGTTCTGGCCTAAACGGTTTTCATTTTGTGCACGGGTTTTACTTACCCGCCTGCGCCTGCCCCCACCTGCGCACACCCGCCCTACGTTCGCCCTATTACTCCCCAACCGGTACACCAACCCCCAAAACCAGCCATGGCGTATAACCTGGTCTTCGCGCTACCTCCCCACCCCACCTTCGGCTTTCGCAACCTAGTTCTCCAGCATGCATCTCAAAACGTCTGTCCTAAACGTTTTTTCCGGGCATCCACGGGTCTTCCTCGAACCCCCCCAACACCATGTCGTGTAACATGGTCTGTACCCCCCCCCCCAACACCATGTCGTGTAACATGGTCTTCGCGCTACCCCCCCCCCCCGCCCCCCGAATACCAGACATCAAGAGCCGGGACGATGTGCTGCAGATGGGTATCGGAGCCTACAACGAGGAGTGTCGTAGCATCGTCATGAGGTACGCGGTCAGGCCGGACGGGGCGCGGCGGCGGGCGGGCGCGGCTGCAGCTGCGGCGGCGGTGGTGGCTGCAGCTCGCCTGATGTGGGTTCCAGCTGTTTGTTACCTCGGTAACCCGTTAACAAACCTCGACCCCGGCCGCACCATCGCGGGTTTCCTCGCCCGGCTACGTCCTCCGAGGCAAGCCGTGACGTCGATCGTCAGAATGGGGAATGTAGGGCTGGGGGCGCAGGCTGGAAATTCATATGCGTCGCGGGAGCGGTCACATTGCTGTGTTGGCGGCATTGGCGGGATAGCATGCTGTCGTTAAGGAGTTGTTCCATACTGGATGGAAGAGGTTAACGAGGCGGGTGACAAGTGCGGCCGTGTCGGTCGACGGGTGGCTGTGGAGGTGCTGGTCGGGCCAGCCGCCGGGACCGCACCGTGCGACTGGGCAGGGCCGTGGGGTGGGGGGCGGGTCGTGGGTCGTGGGGGGCGCGGGGTGTGGGGGGCCGGGGGCCGCGGGGCGCGGGGCGTGCGTGTGCGTGTGCGTGTTTGCTTGGAGGGGAGGGGGAGGAAGGGAAGATACACCTGGCGGAGCCGTCGTCTTTGGGATGGCAGGTGGACACCACCGCACTCTCGCTAGAGCTCGCGATTGCGTATGGCCAAGGGGCGAAAACCACACACCACGAGTTGGTGGGTGGGTGGAAAACGGATCAGACGATGGCTCCAGGGGCAGGCCCAGTTGCAAGGCCTCCAGGGTGGACTTTTGGAATCCACGGCCGGTGTGTGTTTCGGGGCGGGTGATGGGAAACCCCGCAAAGCCCCGGTGCCGTACCTTAGCTGACCCCACCTTATCCCCCGGGCCAGGTACTCGAAGGAGTGGGCGAAGACCGTCAAGCGCCTGGGCCGCTGGATCGACTTTGAGAACGACTACAAGACGTTGGACCCGTCATTCATGGAGAGCGTCTGGTGGGTGTTCTCCAAGCTGTACGAGAAGGGCCTGGTGTACCGGGGCTTCAAGGTGAGCGGGGCGGGCTGGGGGACGGGAATGGGGGGTTGAGAGGCGCCAGGGGGTGATTTGGGGGAGACAGGAAGTGGTTGGAGGGGTGGCGCTAAGAGGCGGATGGTGCTAAGAGGTGGAAGCTGAGCCGAGGTGGGCTTACGGGGCGTTGAGAGGTGTGGCGGTGGTGGGGTGAGGACCAAGCCCCGCTCTCGCCCACCCGCCTGCTGCCACCACCTAGCTGGCTGCGGCCTGCCTGCCTGCCGCTCGTCCTTTGCCATTTGACAACCGCCAACCGAACACGGTGTTATGGCTTTGATCCCTCCCTCCCCCATCCACGGCGTCTTCTCGCCATGCCCCCGTTTCTCCTCCTCCTTCCTTTCCTCCCCAGGTAATGCCCTTCTCCACCGCCTGCTCCACCCCCCTGTCCAACTTCGAGGCCGGCCTCAATTACAAGGACGTCAGCGACCCAGCCGTCATGGTGAGGGGGGAATGGGGGAGGACGAAACCCGTGATTGGGTGCAGGAAGAAGGGTTTGGGGTATCGGGTGCTGGGGATGGGATGTCAGCACGGGGTGTCGGGTGCTGGGGATGGGGTGTCTGAAAACGTTCACGGGGTGTCGGGGGAAGTCCATGGGGGTATGGCGGGGGCTTGGCTGATCGGCGTGGTGTTTTTATGAAGCCAGCGGGGCTGGGGGGCTGGGATTAGCCAAATAGCAGTCTTCCAAGACAATGGCATGGCTACCGGCAGCAGCCAACTCCGCACATACTGTAACCACCACCTCAACCACTTTCTCAACTACCATCTCAACCAACGCCTCAAATCACCACGCCGCGGCATCCCCTTCCGCATCACGTGC
Source organism: Yamagishiella unicocca (assembly GCA_003116995.1). NCBI lineage: Eukaryota > Viridiplantae > Chlorophyta > Chlorophyceae > Chlamydomonadales > Volvocaceae > Yamagishiella > Yamagishiella unicocca. The sequence goes on from BDSL01000039.1 coordinate 498,031, forward strand.
CTCAGCCCCCCGTGCACATGCGTAACCCCCTGGGACGCCCCGGGAGCGCGCGCCGTCCTGACTCCCGAACATTGTACGGCACCCGCGTGTGACATTCCTGTACGGCACCCGCGTGTGGGCAGGTTTCGTTCCCCATTATCGACGACGCCGACGGCGCCTGCATCGTGGCATGGACGACCACCCCCTGGACGCTGCCCTCCAACGTTGCGCTGTGCGTGCACCCGGAGCTTGTGTACGTCAAGGTGGGTGCGGGTTTCGGAGCGGCCCATTTCCCCCGGGCAGTTGCACTAAGGCTAACCTTATTTTGGACAAAAGTCCCGAGTAGTTGACTTGACTTCAGGAGCTTACAATTGTGATGCTCATTAAACCTAAACCTAGTCACGGAGTTTGGGGCTGCGGGCGGGGGTTGGTTTCGAGCCGTGGCTGCGGCACGTGGGTTGGGGAGATTGGTTGGTTACGTTTGGTTTCGACGCCTCTTGCCCCGCGTTGCGAACCCGGGATCGAGCCCGCAGGCCCGCGACAACGAGAAGAACAAGGTGTACATCGTCGCGGAGGCCCGGCTGGCCGCGCTGCCAGGAGCGGTGCCCAAGCCCAAGAAGGGCGCCAAGAAGGTTGGTCGGTTGGCCGTTGCGGCGATGTGACAAGTTGACAAGCTGCGGGGGGGGGGGGTGCAAGGAAAACACGTGTGCGAAGGAAAAAAAGTTTGAATCGCGGCAGACGTCAGGAGATATGCATGGCGGGCGAGCGCGTGCATGGAGGGTGGGGGAATGGAGAGAAGGAGATTCGGAGACGAGTTAGATAGATAGAGTTTGCTGGTAATGTTTCGGGCGCGGCCGGGGGCGGGGTATGTCGAGCTCGCTAGGGGGAGGGGTGTGGAGGAGGAGGGGGAGGCTGGTGCGGGAGGGAAGTGTCGAGAGAGGTGGTGGCGGGTTGAGGGGGGAGTTCTGGGGTCGTTACACGTGATGCGGTATCCCGATGAGATGCTGCGGTGGCTGCGTGGCGCCAGCTGGGCTGGCAGGGAGGTCCGGAGCTGCTGGCCGGCCCGACACGGTGTCGGCCCCACCGCGGGTGGAGGCAGCGGCGGTCAGGTATAGCGTAGCCATTAACTCCAGGCTGGGCGAAGGGCAGGTAGACCACGCCCACGGTGTCATGCTGAGCCAGAAACTGATCACGAGCAGGGTGGCCAATAGAAGCCAGACGATCCGCTAGGAGAGCCGTGAAATCGGCGGGCCGGTGTCGTTTTTGGCCGCGAAGGACCCGGTAGATCCGCTGCGAATGTTTTATCCCATTCTGTCCCACTGGATGCGGAACGCTCGGAAGTTTGCGCGTCCAGCATTCAGAGGGGAAAAGCACGCGCAGCGGATCTACCGGTTCCTTCGCGGGTTGGGTTCTGTGCGGGTTGGGCTGCATGGAAGGCGGGATGATGGTCCGGCGGCGCTTGCATGAGCTGCGGCCGGCGGCGCGTAGTGATGGCTGCAGTCAATAATGCTTTGGATTTGCTGTTACTTTGTTTGACGTGGAGACGGGAGGGCCGGGGTGCACGGTACGGCGAGCGCTTGTACGACATGGCGGGAAGGGAAGGGGGGCACCTTCGTCACAGGTTTGCTGGGCTCTCATTGCCACAGGCCTCTGTCGGAGGGCTTGAGCACATGCACGGGCGCTGTATCACTCGGGGAAAGGGTCGTTCATTGTGTACCTTTTCATCCATAGTGTCAGTCATAATCTGCGAACCGTTTGTGACACGGCGCGCGTGGCCCTCCTCTAACCCCATTCCCTGGCCGTACCCTCGCCTCTTACCTGCCCAACCCGCACCTGTTCCCTAACCCCTCCACACCCTACGGGTTTCCTCTCAAACCCTCTCCCCCCCCCTTGCGGCGGCCAGGACGACAAGCCCGAGGGCGGCTTCGAGATCCTGTCCAAGGTCCCCGGCAGGGAGCTGGTGGGGCTGCGCTACACGCCGCTCTTCCCCTTCTTCGCGAGCCTGGCGGCGGAGGCGGGCTCGTCCAAGGGCGCCTTCCGCGTGGTGTCCGACACGTACGTCACGGACGACAGCGGTACGGGTGTCGTACACCAGGTGCGCGGGCGAGCACGATGATGCGGAGGGTGAGGGGCAGGCCCCGCTGTCGCCCTGATGACCTGATTGATGTAGGCGCTAGCGCACAACATTACAGTGGGACCTCTCCTCCGTGTGATCCTAGCACCTCCGTGTGATCCTAGCACCTCCGTGTGATCCTAGCACCTCCGTGTGATCCTAGCACCTCCGTGTGATCCTAGCACCAGTGTCAATGGCGGAGACTGAACCTTGCCGCGAGGTGCTTCGCGCCCGTGGGCCCCTATCCTCATTGCGTACCTATCTAACACCACCGCCAACTACCGCACCGGCACCAACCGCGCCCCTGCCCCTGCTCCCCCGCCCAGGCGCCGGCGTTCGGTGAGGACGACTACCGTGTTTGCCTGGCTCACAGCGTGTGCGAGAAGGGCGAGTCGCTGCCCTGCCCCGTGGACCTCAACGGCCGCTTCACCGAGGAGGTGACGCTGTTCAAGGGCATGTGAGTGGCTGCGTGTTGTGGGAATCGAACCCGGATGAGCTGCGCGGAGCGTGGTTGGCAGAAACGGTCCTACGCGGTCCTGGCGCTGCGGGGGATGCGGGAGCGGGGAGCGGGACGGGAGTGAGGACGTGCACAAGGGCCGCCTCGAAGCCACCCACCCACCCACCCACCCACCCACCCCACTGCTGCCCGATCCCTGCGCGCCGCGCCGTGCTGTCGTACACCTGTACGGCCTCAGGCACGTCAAGGAGGCGGACAAGGAGATCGTTGCCGCGCTGAAGGAGGCGGGTCGCCTGGTGGACAGCTCCTCCATCACCCACTCCTACCCCTTCTGCTGGCGCTCCGACACGCCGCTCATCTACCGCGCGGTGCCGTCGTGGTTCGTGGCGGTGGAGTCCATCAAGGAGCGGCTGCTGCACAACAACACGGTGCGCGGACTGCAGCCGCCTTAGTGCACACGTTATAGTTCGTACTACCGGTAGCTGCAGCTTAGCACACATACTGTGCACACACTTCCGTAGCGTTCTAGCAGCTTAGCAATAAGTAAGATGAACACGCAAACACACACGCAAACGCAATTCCTGCCCGCCGGTTCGCCGCCACTTCGTGGTGGGCGGCTACCTGGCTGCGCAGGTATTGACCGACAAGTAGAGACCGGCATAATAAAGTCGGAATGCCAAGACATGCAAACAGCAGTGCGCGGCCCTGCGGCCCTGCTGCCTCTCCCCCTGACACCCCAACCCAGACTACCCGGACGGCGACGACCTTCCAATCCGGGCACCCCTCCCCAAGGGTTTTCCTCCCGACCCTCTTCAACCCTCGACCCTCCTCAACCCTCGACCCTCCTCAACCCTCGACCCTCCTCAACCTTCGACCCTCCTCGGCCCAACCCTGCGCAGCTGACGTACTGGGTGCCCAGCTACGTGAAGGAGAAGCGCTTCCACAACTGGCTCGAGAACGCGCACGACTGGGCGGTCAGCCGCAGCCGCTTCTGGGGCACCCCAATCCCCATCTGGGCCAGCGAGGACGGCGAGGAGGTGGTGTGTATCGGATCCAAGGAGCAGCTGGAGGAGCTGACGGGGGAGAAGGTACGGCACGCGGGTGGCGGGGCGGGGCTGAGGGGTGTGAAAAAACGTTTTACGCAACGGGGCGGGGGGGGGATTCAGAGGGCGGCGGGGGTGTGGGAGGGCACTCAACTCGTGTTTTGGTGTCGGCACGGGTGGGGCATGTGGCGGGTGCACTGACGCTCAGGAGCGTACACGAGGCGGGTGTGTTGCACTTTTGGGAGGAGGGGTTTGGCTTTTTAGGGTTTAGGGTTTTTGGGGTTTTGAGGCGGCAGGGGAACGGCGGATGGGACTATGTCGTCGCTTGCAATCGCCCGCCGAGTTTCTTTAGTCCCATGGAGCAGCGACCACGCGCCCGGCCTTCTGTCCGGGGAACCCGGCTTATCTCTCACCCTTCCGCCGTTTCCCGGGGTCCCTCTCCACCCCCCTCTCCCCCTTCCGGCGGGTCTTAGATCACCGACCTCCATCGGCACTTCATCGACCACCTGACGATCCCCTCCAAGCGCCCCGGCCAGCCGCCACTGCGCCGAGTGGACGACGTGTTTGACTGCTGGTTCGAGAGCGGCTCCATGCCGTACGGCCAGCTGCACTACCCCTTCGAAAACAAGGAGCTCTTTGAGAACAACTTCCCGGCGGACTTCGTCGCGGGTGGGAGGGAGGGGTTTAGGGTTTTAGGGTTTTAGGGTTTTACATCGATTACCCGTCGCTAAGGCCCGAACCCCTCCGCCGGGTCCCCTCACCCGCGAGCCCTCCCTAGCCGTGTGCCTCACCCCCTGTGCCTGCCCCTCTACTGCTTTCTGCCCCCATCCTCGTGTCTCGTCGCCAACGCTTCAGATGCCTACTGATCTCGCTCCTGCCGCCCCCTTTCCAAACCGCCCCCTGCCCCCCTGGCCCCCGCTCGCTGCTCCCTGCCCCCGCTCTTCCCCCAGAGGGCCTCGACCAAACCCGTGGCTGGTTCTACACGCTGATGGTGCTCAGCACGGCGCTCTTCGACAAGCCCGCCTTCAAGCACCTGGTGTGTAACGGGCTGGTGCTGGCGTCGGACGGCAAGAAGATGAGCAAGAGGCTGAAGAACTACCCGGTAAGGGGTCGTTGGGGTTCTCAAGGGTCTTGGGGGGGGTCCTGGAAACATGATCATCGGGTAAAAGCACTGGGTGGAGCCTATGGTGGCTTAGGAACTAGGTGCAATTGCGATTGGCTTAGGAACTAGGTGCAAGTGCGTTTGGCATAGGAACTAGGTGCAAGTGCGTTTGGCGCAGGCGCTAGGTGCAATTACGATTGCAGTTTGTTACGAGCAGCGGGCTGGCCGGCTCAGTTGGGGCAGCGATTGGGGCCGCTGTGTGCCGTACCTTCGGATGGTGGGCGGCGGCGCGGCGGCGGCGCCTTCTTGGCGTGCGCACGCTTCCGCCCTCCTCCCCCGTTGGTTTCGGAGCCAGGCCCCGCCTCCAGTGGCGCTGTCAGCGGCCCGGGGTTTTCCCGGGTCCACCCCTTCCGGCCGCTCCCCCGCGACACCAAAAACTCGGCCTCATAGTACCGTGGTGCTTGGTGCCCCGTCCCACCGCGGCCTCCTTGTGCCTTGACATGTCATCATGTATGACGCACGCCGGTCCCATCGACACCGTGTCGTGATGTAAGGATATATCACTTAGCAAGCAACGCACCAGTATTCTGATTCTGCAAGCGCGATTACCAGCGAGCCAATGGCTTGGCGTGTGCGAGCGATGCGAAACGGTATTTTGGGTCGCAAAACCAGGTCACATTCCTGTGCAGCTCTGCTACAGCCGCGGATTTACGCCATCCACGGCTAAGCGTCGAGTGTCAAGCGCCCATAAATGTACGAATGTTGTACCGCAGTCTAACAGCTCGCTTTCTCTTGCCTTATCGTTTACGCATACCGCCTGCACGCCAATACACGGCGGGCTGGCCGGCTCAGTTGGGGCAGCGATTGGGGCCGCTGTGTGCCGTACCTTCGGATGGTGGGCGGCGGCGCTGCGGCGGCATCTCCTTGGTGTGCGCACGCTTCCGCCCTCCTCCCCCGTTGGTTTCGGAGCCAGGCCCCGCCTCCAGTGGCGCTGTCAGCGGCTCGGGGTTTTCCCGGGTCCACCCCTTCCGGCCGCTCCCCCGCGACACCAAAAACTCGGCCTCATAGTACCGTGGTGTTAGGTGCCCCGTCCCACCGCGGCCTCCTTGTGCCTTGACAGGTCTCGCATCGAATCCCGCATGACGCACCGTGCAACTAACCACATGACTCACCGTACGACCCACATTATTCGCAAGCCTTCCTGCGGAACGCACGAGCTGAGATCTGCCGTACGTCCGGTACCGTACTGCCGTACCGGCGCGAATCGCCCCCGCAGGATCCCACCGAAGTTTTGGACAAGTACGGCGCCGATGCGCTGCGGCTCTACTTGATCAACTCGCCGGTCGTTCGCGCGGGTGGGTGGGTTGCAAGGAGAGCCCCTGTACGAAAGAAAAACCTTTAAAGGAGGACAGACGTTTGGAGGTGCATGCTGGAGAACTTGATTCTCCAGGAGGAAACTAAACGTCGGGGGTCGGGGGTCGTATGTTGAAGGTTGTATTGGTGGGTGGGTGGGTGAGGGCGGTCCGCCTACGGCCGGTGGTTCTCTAGAGGTGGTCGGGTTTTAGGGTTTTGGGATTCCACATTGTCAGGCAAATTGATTTATGCGATTGTGGCGGTGTTGCACGGGTGAAAATACAAGCACCAGGTCCATCGCTTGCATGAGGTCGTTCGGTGGGATACGTAGAACACGAGGGGTCTCACCCCTGTGTTGGTGTGTTTCATGTTCCCTCCCTCCTGGCCCCACTTGCAGAGACGCTGCGCTTCAAGGAGGAGGGTGTGTTTGCAGTGGTCAAGGACGTGTTCCTGCCCTGGTACAACGCATACCGCTTCCTCATCCAGGTGCGGAGGGCGTTGGGGTGGGGAGGCGAAGAGGTCGTGAAGCTCCGAAACCACGGCACTATGCCAAAGTTGGAGTGCGCCGACGTTTTGGCCAATGGCAAAGCATAACTAAAAGCACAATTGCTAAAGCACCGTCGATTCCTGGGAACGCTTGACGGCCCCAATGTCACTCTTGATACCTTCACGTCAAAAACCCACGTCTCCACGGCTGCCGTTCCCCCTCTCCCGCCCAACAGAACATACTGCGGCTCGAACTGGAGACCAGCACCCGCTTCAGCCCCATCCCACCGGCCGCCCTGCGGCCCACAAACGTGCTGGATCGCTGGATCGGAGCCGCGTCCCGGTCGCTGACGGCGTACGTGACCACGGAGATGGGCGCGTACCGCCTGTACACAGTGGTGCCGTACCTGGTACGACGGGTGTACGACGACGGGAGTAGTGGGTCCCCCAAACCCGTCTGTTTCTCCCCCCAGTGCCTCAGCGTGCGCTTCGGCCCTTGCGGCGTTTGCGCTTAACCCATTCTTGACATTTGTTTACTCATCTGCAGCAGCCGAACCCGCCAAACGCCACCAACGCGCTCAGCACAGCGCAACGCCGTCAGCACCGCCGCGCCAGCAACCCCCACCCCACCACCTGCGGCGCCTCTTCTGCTCCCACAGGTCAAGTTCATCGAGAGCCTCACCAACGTGTACGTGCGCTACAACCGCAAGCGCCTCAAGGGCGCCAAGGGCGTGGCCGACACCACCACCGCGCTCTCCTGCCTCTTCAACGTGCTGCTGGACGTGTGCAAGGTGCGTGTGCGGTGACCGAGATTACCCCCGTCTGTCCGTGCCCGTGCCCGAGAGTCCGAGTCCGCCCGATGATCCCGTGCCACGCATCCTAGTCAGCCCCCCCCGGCGCACGTCTAATGCGTCCACACCTTGCGCCTCCCGTGTCCTGCTTCTCCGTCCCCACCCACCCCCATCCTCCTATGTCGTTTCCACGAGTCTCCTCGCTACCCGACCCCGCACCCAACCTCCTGCCTCAAACTCTCCAGCATCCAACTCCAAACGACTGTACCAAACCAACCGTTTCTTAACCGGTTTTACTGTTCAGTGCCGACCTGCGGGTTCCCTCTCATACCCCCTACCGCAGCCTGGTACTTGTCGGCAAACTCCTGCGCTCTCCTTTCCTCTCCTCCCCTGCCCCCCTCCCTCCCTCCCTGGATGACACGACACCCTCCCTCCCTGGACGACACGACACCCTCAGGTCATGGCCCCCTTCACGCCCTTCCTCACGGAGACCATGTACCAGAACCTGCGCTCCGCCCTGCCCGCCGGCGAGGCCCCCGAGTCGGTGCACTGGTGCGACTTCCCGCAGGCGCAGGCCTCCCTGGAGGGGGACGAGCGCATCCAGCTTTCCGTCGACCGAATGCAGGTGGGCGTGGGGGGGTTGGCGGCAGGCGAGGTCGGGGTCGGGGGCGGGGGCGAGGGCGAGCGTTATAAAGGATCATGCGGTAGTCAGCGTTTGCGTTTGAATCTGCGCCGTATGCTGAATGTATCGCTAGCTGCGTCGCACTACTCCTCGTGACCGAACGGTTTGTGGGAATATGGACGTTGGGTGAGGAGGGGGTGAGGAGGGGGTGAGGAGGGGGTGAGGAGGGGGTGCGGAGGGGGTGCGGAGGGGGTGAGGAGGGGGTGAGGAGGGGGTGAGGAGGGGGTGAGGAGGGGGTGAGGAGGGGGTGAGGAGGGGTGAGGAGGGGGTGAGGAGGGGGTGAGGAGGGGGTGAGGAGGGGGTGAGGAGGGGGTGAGGAGGGGGTGAGGAGGGGGTGAGGAGGGGGTGAGGAGGGGGTGAGCAGAGGGTGAGGAGGGGGTGAGGAGGGGGTGAGGAGGGGGTGAGGAGGGGGTGAGCAGAGGGTGAGGAGGGGGTGAGGAGGGGGTGAGGAGGGGCTGTGAATGCCGATGCGGAACCCCACGGAGGATGGGCCAACGGGAGGGCTGCGGACAGCGCGCGGCCCGGAGCAGGGGAGCGAAGGCGATTGCTTAGCAGTTACTTTTGCCGTGCGCTGAGCAACGCCTGTGGAAGCGCGCTTGTGGGGGGTTGAGAGGAGGCCCGCGGATCGGCACTATAAGAGGTGATAAGCGAAACAGACGAGGACCGACGTGGGTATGTATGGGGGGTGGCGGATGTATTGGTGCCGGAAATCTGCGAACTAGCGTCGCGTACGGCGCCCTGGCGCCTCTTTAACCCCCAATCCCGCGTCCTCCCCCCGCCCCGCCCCCCCCTCCGCAGCGAGTGATCGAGCTGGGTCGTACCATTCGCGAGCGCCGCAACAAGCCCCTCAAAAGCCCCCTGACCAAGCTGGTGGTGGTTCACTCAGACGCGGACTTCCTGGACGACATCCAGGGTGGGCCGGGGAGGGGACCGGGCAGGGGACCGGGCAGGGGACCGGGCAGGGGACCGGGCAAGAGGGGGGATACAAGTATAGAACCGGCAAGAGGGGGGAGAGGGGGCAGAGGGGAGGGGAGCGGGGGGCAGCTGGATTCGTAGGCTTCATGCAGTGGTAGTGGCTTGGCCGTGCTACTCGTGGGGTGCGCTGTTGCTGTTGTTGCCGTTGCTGTTGCCGTAGTGTGAGGGGGCCACTGCGACGCGCGGCCTGGGCTCCTCGCCGTGGTAGCCGGCGGCAGGGGCACACGAGGATGCGAGAGGAGACCCGTGGGTCGGAACTGAAACGTAAAACCGCGGTAAACACCGTGGTGGTGGTGGTGGTGGTGGTGGTGGTGGTGGCGGGTTGGGGGCCGCGGGAGGGTCGTGTCCGGGGTCCCGCTGCTCGCTCCTCTGGGGCAAGCGCAAGCCGGTGGTATCACGGCGGTTATCCCACCGCTTGCCTTGCCTCGCCGCCCAACCCTGCACCACTAACCGCCAACCGGCAACCAACCCAACCACTCCCCCAGGCGAGCTGCGGGAATATGTGGAGAGCGAGCTCAACGTGAGGTCGCTGGAGGTGTGTGCGGACCCGCTCAAGTACGCGTCGCTGCGCGCGCAGCCGGACTGGCAGGTGGGCGGTTGGGATTGGCGGTTGGCGGTTATTGGGGGAAGGATGGATGGGTGGATGGAGGGAGGGTGGCACGGATGGCGGTTGGACGCGTGCGGTCGCTCAGCAGGTACAGCAAGCTGTTTGGGGACGTGGAGGGGAGATGCCGTGAGCCCTGACGCCCGCTGCGTCGGTGATCAAGCTGCTCCGGATACAGGCTGCAGAGCTGAATCAGCAAAGGCAGTCCAGGGAGGGCCGATAGGGTCAAACGGCGCAGTTACCTAATTGCCCTGTCGTTGACCACTGCCGTCGCCACTGCCATCGCCTCGGACCCCCCCCCCTCATGTTGTGTAACCGAGTCTTTACGCCCCACCCCCTTCAGATGCTGGGCAAGCGGCTCGGCAAGTCCATGAGCGCAGTGGCCAACGCGATCAAGGATCTCACGGCGGATGAGATCCTGGCGTACGACAAGACGGGGTCCATCACGGTAGCGGGCCACGTCATCGAGGCGGGCGAGATCAAGGTAGGAGAGCCCTAGGGGCTTGAGGGTGTGACTATTTGCCTGGACGCGAGGTCGGGAGGTTTCCGACTGGCCGCCGTTAGTTCAAGGCTGGTTACCGTTTAAGTAGCCTTCGATTGCTATTGATGTTGACTGTTTGAATTAAGCCTCCAAAACTGGCTGATTGTATACGACGCCCTTCGCAAGATAAGGCCTGGAAAGCTGGATGTTCGTTGCGATGCCGTCTAAAACAAGCGGGCTGTTGGCGGGGCCAATCGTACACTATCGCCCCCTCCCCCCTTGTTTCCTCGCTAACCCCTTCCCCTCGTCTGAACGCCAAACCTTATAAACCTCCCAAGCCCTAAACCCTAGATCCTAAACCCTAAACCCCGACAGGTGCTCCGGGACTTCCGGGTGCCCGAGGGTGTATCGCCAGATGACGTGGACGCCAACGGAGACGGCGAGGTGCTGGCGGTGCTGGACCTGCGGCTGGACGAGAGCCTGGTGGCGGCGGGGCTGGCCAGGGAGATGGTCAACAGGTGGGGCTGCGGGGCGGGTTTTGAGGGGGAACCCCCAGGGCTTGGGGGAGGGGAGGAAGACGGAACCCGTGGACACAGCAAAGGAGGAAGGGGATACGTTACTAGCAAGACCGCTAGCAGGGGGTTGGGGAGAGTTCGGAACAGCGGTGGCTGGGGCTCGGGAGGGGAGGGGGTCCCGAGCTCATTCGCCTCTCGGTGTGCGTGCGCTTACGCGCGCGCGTAAGCGCGTGTGCGTAAGGCCCACTTGTCTCTCCAGGTTGCACTCTGACCTCCAGAATGCACCTCCAAGCGCACATGTTGAATGCCGCGTCGCCAGCTACCACCTTATTTCCCTTCCTCCGGTTTCGCAAGCTGGGGCCTGCCACGTCACGATTGGACCTGCCACGTCACGTCATGTCACGTCACGTCAAACCTCACCGCACCCCGCCCACCCGCGCCGCCAACCGCCCTACAGGTTCCAGAAGCTGCGCAAGTCCGCAGGGCTGGTCTTGACCGACAAGGTGGACGTGTTTTACGACCCAGCCGCCGAGCCCGACTCGACCGCCGCCTCGCTGGCGTCCCTGGTGGCCTCTCACGCTGACTACCTGCGGGAGTCACTCGGCGTCAATGTGCTACCCGCGTCGGCGCGGCCCGCCTCCGCCGTGATCATCGCAACGGAACGGACGTCCATCGGCGGTGGCGGCGCCGCCGCCGCCGCCGCGGCGGCAGCCGCGGCGGCGGCCGGGGGCGAGGATTCCGTGACGACGGCGGCGGGCGCAGCACTGGCTTTCACCGCCATCCTGGCGACGCCGGCGGCGGCGCTGGCAGCGGCGCCGCTGTTGGCGGCGTGCGGCGGGTCGGAGGAGCTGGCGGAGGCGGTGGCGGTGGTGCTGGCGTCGCGCGACCTGGCGCGGCTGCAGGCGGAGGCGGCGGAGGCTGGGGGACAGGTTGTCGTACGGGTCAACGGCGCCAGCGTGGCGTTGACGACGGGCAAGGAGCTGTTTTTCTCGGCGTCAGCGGCGGCGGCGGCGGCGGTGGTGGCGGTGACGGCGGGCAGTTCGTAGTTCCTTCGATAGCGGGACGGAGCAGGGAGTGACATTTGTAACTGTGTGATTGTATGTAGATGTACGACAGCTGGTGAGGGGCGCATCGTGTATGGCATGGCTGGTGGTAAGCCGTGCGGCTGCCGGAGGTGCAGGTGCAGGTCAGGTGTGGGATTGGCAGGACGTAGTGATGTAATGACGGATGCTGATGCGTGCGGGAGGGCGCCGCGGGGCGGTCGGGGGCCCCATGGGGGAGAGGAAGCCTCAAGGGGGTAGGGGTAGGAGGACGGAGACCGCCTGAGAAGGGGTTCGCCTCTCTCTCCAGACGTTCTGCGCAGCTTATGTGCTAGCGGCGGCCGGCGGTGGCGGAGTGGGCATCGAACGTGGGCTGTACTGGTGGGAGTTACTGGGTCTGAGGGAGGTGCGGGGCTGGTAGTTCGCTACGTGCCGTTACGCGCCCCAAAGTCACGCCACTAGGAGAGACGGGAGAGCCGGGAGGGCTCGACTGGGTAGTGGGGTGTGCGATGTGAGTGGTCCGCAGGGGCTGGCGGAGCGGAACGGAGCGTGGGCTGCACGGCCGCCAGAGCGCTGCAGGACGGCTGCGGGGGCAGGACAGCGTGCGGACTGCAATGTCCGTGTTGTGTTACATGGCCCGACGGTATGAGATGCAGCACGTGAGAAGTGCTGTGCGGATTGACGGATGAGGTGGGATCCGAAGGCTGTTCCAACAGAGTGTCGGAGCGGCTCTCAAGCCTTTGCCGAGGCGGCGGCGCTCTTCGCATCCATCCGGATGGCATTAGAGCTGCAAACTTGTATGAGATGTGCCCGGCCCTTACCCCTTGACAGGCTGAGCCCCTTTCAAAACAGGTGCAGCGGCAGGCGACATTGCACATTTCGCTTGGATAATCCAATGCAATTAATTAACTGCAAGCGAATTTCGGAACGACTTGGGTGACGTGCGAAAAACCGTGCACGGTTTCCTTTGCGTATTGCCGTACATGCAGCGATTCACGCCCTCCACTCGGCCCAACCGTCAAGCGCTGCGCGCTTTCCCCAACGCGTGCGAGTTGAGGCGGTGACGCGATGCCGGGTCGGTTCGGACCGGAGCCTAATTACAGAGACGGACGTTTCTTCACACGTGAAGTTCCTTCCACATGCTTTACAAACGATCCCTTAGGCTGCACACAGGCCGGTCGGGGCCGCACGCCCCCCAACACGTCTGCAGCCGCGGTCTAGACGCGTGTTAGGAAGCCAGCCCGCTGGCCAGCGCCGCCGCGGGCCATGCAAGCCGCCCCTCTCAGCCCAGAGCACCGCCGCCGTGATCCCCACAGCCCCCCTCCCCGACCACTCGCCCGTACGCTACGACTACGACTCCAGCACGCTCGTGTGAATATCCGGCGCTCAGCAGCACTAACGTAGGTGGGTGGGTGGGTGGGTGGCTGGGAGTGCAACAGTGACCGGGAAGCTCAAGTGGACGCAGCGACTCGGGGCGCTCGTCCCGTCCCCTGGTGATGACGTAATCCAGCCCCGGTGGCGAGCGGGCCTCGCAGCGAGCCGGAGGGTACTGCTGTCTGCGCCAACCTTCTAGCCCCTGTCAAGCCTAGATGCGGTGTCAGGCCTGGCTGCTGTGGACCTTGTGGTCACAGTTCGACGGACCCGCTACCCAGGATCCCGGATCCAGTAGGACAGGCAGGCCGAGAAACCGTACGACATCCGATAGGGCCCGGAACGAAACAGCGCCCATCCCGGCACCAGAGGAGCCCAGTCAATGCAATGCCCGCTCCACACCCCAGAGCAAAACGCAGCCCCCGCAGCTCAGCCACACGTGTGGTCCGCCCGTGTCGCTGTCACGCGACCTGCATCCTAATTTCATACCCAGTATACAATTGAGCTGTGCGCCCGCCCGCGCGTGGCTCCCCTCCTCTTCCTCCTCCTCCGTCCGCCAGCCCTCAGCAGCTGCTTGACGTACCAGCGCGCCAGCTCTCGCACAGCGTCACCTGACGCCGACCAAGCAGCCCGCGCGTTTTTACCGCCGCTCGCCACTCCGCCGCCCCGAAACCATGTTGCCGTACGGTGCCGTACCACCCCCCCTTCCGTACGGTGGCACCTTGCTGGCTGGCTGGTTGCCTGTCTGACTCACGCCATGATGGGGCCCACTGGCGAGACGGGTGCCTCGAGGAAAGAGGCGCCCTCGCGAAAGTAGTTCACGGCGCACGCCAACTCGCCGTTGAGGCCGGCCGGCACGACGTCCACTTGGATGCGCGCCTTGCCCTTGGCCAGCACCTTGCCGTCCTCAGACAGCTTGTACTCGAAGATGCGAGGGTGCTTCAGGACCAGGTCAGGAACGCCAGAGTCTGGGGGTTGGGGAGTGGAGGGGTGGGCGGAGTGGCCGGGTGGGTGCGCGGCGCAGGTGGCGCGTGGAGTGGAGCAGCAGCATGTAGGCGAAGGGGCTGTGGGTGAGGGATGAGAGTAGTATTTGCCGCTGGAGGCGGGGTTTGGTGAGAGGACATTGTGTAACGGTAGCTGAGCGTACACAAGGTGACGAGAGAGGAGGGAAGAGAAATGTTTTGTGTTGATAAACCGTCCGAGTGCGATACGACGTCGTGAGTTAGCTGGCTTTTCGTACAGGGACGCTTTTTAAACTAGGATGGGGCAGGATCCAGTCAGTTTGGAGGACTGCGCGAAGTGCAGTAGCGCAGTGCCAATGTGTGCGTGCAAGCCTGAGACGTGGTGGCGCTTGGCAGGTAAGCAATCATCCGTCAACTCATGATACTGGCATGAAGCTGCCTTTTTTCTTCGCCGGCAGTTGGGGTCATGCCATGTGAGTTGCGGGGCCGGGGGTAGGGGCGACTCCGGAGGCAGAATTGGGGCAGCCTTACCCGTAGGGAGTACGTATCGCCGATCGCCCTGCTAAGTACTTACCCGGCACGCCTCTCCCCTTCAGGTAGTCGACTACGGACTTGAGGCGCGTCTCCGGGTTCAGACCCAGCAGCACGACACTGATGGACGCCATGTTGCAAACCTCATCCTGCTTCAGGCCGACGCTGACAAGGTAGTTGACCTGCAAGTGAAGCACGTATTATCCCATATTGCAATGCCTAACTCGTTCACCGACCATGCGAGGGTAGGTCGCCTTACCACTCCTTGTGCCCTCTCCTCAGTCGTGCGCAGCATCCCCTTCATAATACGGTCGACAATTTGCTCAATCCAAGGCTTCTCCCAACCTACGCGTTACATGAAGGAGTGCTGTTTCACTTGAGAGCCAGCGCGTAGAAACGGGCCGTCGCAGTAAGACGAACACGTACCCAGGGAAAATAGCATCCGCTGCACCTTCTCGATGCTCATAGGCAGCTTGTACGGATCCTTCTCCGACCATGGAAGAGGCAGCTCGCCAGGAGTGTTCTTCGTGATCACTGTCTTAGTGTCGGGGCTCTGCTGAGTTACGCGCACGATGGTGCTCGCCCTGCGGCGCATGAGCGATCGCTCCGTGAGTCTTAAGCAAGCGCATTTTTTGGGAACCAGCTGGTGTTATATTGCGCTGATCATGTGAGGAGGACACAGGAACTGCGCGCCGCACCTCGACGACTGCACGTTATGGGGCTTCGCGAATGGGGTCGCTTGCGAGCGAGATCGACACACCATGCCTAGGCCTTGGCGGCCGCAAAGAAGAGGTGCAGCCATGTAAAAGTAGGGCTCTAGGTGTCACTGGTGGCTGTGGGTGGAGTGCGAGTGAGGGTCGGCGGATCCTGTACTTTTGACAAGCTTGTCTAGGTCAATACGTTATAAGTTGACATCCAGCGCATGCACACACTCTGTGCGGCTTCACATGGCTTGGCGCGGGGTGAGGTCGTACATTTTGGGCACTCCTCTCTTATGTCCATCCTACATTACATATCCAGGCGACATATGTGGAATGCGCGACGGAGTCGTCAATTACCCTGAATTATCATGCTAAACAGCCACGCAAACACGCCTTGATACCTAGCATTTCACCCTAATACCCGAGACGCTGTTGATCAGTAACCAAGACGCTGTATTGCGTTGTTTGGATTGCTGCAGTTTCTCCGGAACGACAAATAAAGAGAACGGGGTCTGTAGATCGTGCGTTGTGTTGGCTCAGTCGCTTCTGTGCGGCCGCCATAAAGGGGCGTTGCCATGGATCAGGAGGTTAAAATACAGCAGTACATCCTTCTAGCCAAGGGTGCGCGGGGGCGAGGGCTAACCGAAATAATTGCCAAGGCCACGGCCGACCCCGGCATCTTCGGCTTCGGAGAGCTCTTGGATGTGCCCAGCATCAAAGAGGTGTGTAAAGCGGGCAACATCTGTGTACAATGCGTTGGGGAAGCACACGGCATATGCCGGAACGAGCTGCCAGATGCAGTTCCGCAACGTGCCGCATAAGCGAACTGCATCGCTGTGCACCGATGGGTAGCGCAAGGCTTTTTACCATCCGTCACCTGTACTCAGGCTCGCGGCCGCGTAAATGCAAATCGCAGCGCCCCCCTGCTTTCCACCCACGCCCAACCGCACCCTTACGCCTGCGACGCTCCGTGTCCCCACCCTTTTCAACGCCCCGCAGCTCCAAGGAACAGACTTGGCGCCGCACTATGCGCTGCTGCAGCTGTTCGCGTACGGGACCTGGCCCGATTATCAAGGTGTGTGGCTGTCGTATTTGGCATGCTGCAAACCAAAACTACAGCGGTCCAGCGTGCGGCCAGAGCATGCGCAGGAGGAAGCCTTCCTTGCCCGCGCCGACCGATACTCGATCCTCTGCAGGTTAGCGGCCAGCCGGACCTTTCCAAGTGGCCAGTCAATTGGGTGCCTGCTAGCCCTCTACCCACGGCGCACTGCAACCTAGCAACCAGTGCTCGGGCTTTATTTCGATGGCGTGTGCTTGATCGCATCGCACCCCCCTCCCCCGGGCCGCCCGTCGACTTTCCCCCTCCCCCGGGCCGCCCGTCGACTTTCCCCCTCCGCAGCCAACGCAAGCGGCCTGCCGCCTCTGTCAGAGCAGCAGGTGCTGAAGCTGAAGCAGCTGACGGTCGCATCCCTTTCTTCCAGCCAAAAGGTGCGCGCCGCCGCCGGGTGTAAACCCAAACCCCTCTCTTGCTGGGCCGGCTCTCTAACCGAGCCAGCACAGCCCACAACGGCCGAGCAAAGGGAGCTCTGGCGGGGCGTAGGAGCCACCTGATCGCACCCCTCTGTAACTACTTGCTCTGAGAATTGTGCTGAAGTGCGCTGCAGCCGAGTACCTGACTTGAGTGCCTATTGTTGCCGCTGCAGGTATTACCGTACAGCCAGCTGCAGGCCGCCCTTCAGATCGGCAGCGTACGCGAGCTGGAGGACTTTCTGATCAACCACTGCTTCTACACGGGCGTCATCATCACGGGGAGGCTGGACCAGAAGCAGGCGTGCTTGCAGGTGTGTGCGTTGTAATTTACCGCCAGGGGCAAAGGAGGGTATGCGTGTATGTGTGCATGCGTTTACCGCTAACATGGAAATGGAGGTTGTGTCTGGGTGCCCGCGCGCCGGCTAGGAGTAGCCCAAAGCGACATACATTGGATCGTGCTGGCAGGCGCGCATGCACACCCGTGTGTTGGACATGCAAAGGAACAACGCGAGCACACGCTTCGGGGGTACATCGACACGGACTGGCAGTCCTGTCCCCTGCTGCCAGTTCTGTCCCCTGCTGGCTCCACGCTCCGACGCCTCTCTACCCTCGTCTGGACCCGCGGCGGCGGCTGCGGCGGCGGCCACTGCTCATCGCAACGCCCGCCGCTGCCATGCCCTCCAGGTGTACGACGTCTTGGGTCGGGATGTACGACCAGAGCAGCTGCCGGAGCTGACGCAGCGAATGGCCAGATGGTGGGTGGGCGCCTTGGGAAGTGCGGGTGGCGGTCATTGGAGGCGGCCCTGAAGGCGCCCCTGAACCCCCTCTCGCCCCTGATTACTGCCTCGGCCGAGTCAGGGTCTGTGCTTCACTCTCTTGCGCACGGAAGTGAAACATATGAACTACAACTATTTTTCTAGCCACGCGTATAACATCAAACAACATCAACCGCCTGGGCGCGCTGGGGCGTGCTGGTCGGGGATGGATGCAACGATAGGATCAGTGCGATGATCCACGTTCGCTCCTCCCTAAGGGATGAACTGAACGGTATTGATTTACGTCGGAACTGCAGGATCACCGCGGGTGACGAGCTGCTTCGCGCCATTGAGGCCCGAGTGGCATACGCCTCGGCCACTAGCGACGCGGCGCGAGTTCACCGGGAGGAGCTGGATGCTCGGGTGGAGGAGGTGAAGCGAAACATCAAGGTGGGGGGCGGCGGGACGGGGCGGCGGCACGAGTGTTGTTCCCCCCCCCCCCCACACACACACTGCTACTTCTTCGCGAGTACTTTTGCAAGTGTGCCCTCTGTTGCTGCCAGGGCTACTCTTTCTTGACTCCCTCCTCATGCTTCCCTTCTCCCTCCCGAGCACGTCCCGAGCACGTCCAGCCGCTGCAGCCGCTGCCTTCCCACCCCTTCCATGTTTCCTCATGACCCCACTCTCCTCTGTATTCTCCTTTTGCGTTTTCCCGCTGTCCCGCCCTCCCTGATCTGCCCCTCAGGCTGAGGCTCGCGCCAACGACGCCATGCTCGAGGACGGGGGCCTCCTGGACATGATGGACGAGGACCGCATCGCGGGGCTGGGCATGGGGCTGGGCATGGGCGGCATGGAGGGCGGCGGGCCGAGCGGCTCGGGGACACGAGGAGAGAGGGCGCCGGGGCGGCCGAAGAGGTGAGAGAGAGGGGGGAAGGGGGCGGGGTAGGGTAGAAACGCGGGGATGGGCGGGGCATGGGTGATCGGTATGGTAAGGAGACTAGCAGGTGGCGTTCTTGGGGAGGAGGAAGGAAGAGGCGGTGAGGCTGGGGACGGTAGCGACGGGCCGGAGGGCAGCAGCGCCAGCGGTGTGGGCGGCGGAGTTGTGGCCGGGGACGGTAACGGTGACACGCATGAAGGGTGTGCGATGCATTCTAGCAACCCTTGGAGCCGCGAAAAGAACTACGCCGCGTCCCCTGTGTTCAGCGGTAGAACATGTCTTCCGTAGTAAGCATACCGTTACAACCACCGTACCTCGACACACGCCCTGGGCCCTTCGCACTCCTTCGTTCGCGTGTGTGGGTGCACTCTTTCGTTCGCACCCACACATGCCGCCAGCCTGCGACGTCGACACCTCCTGCTGCACCCGCAAACACCACACACAGTGGTTGCCCCCTCGCTTCAAAGCTTCACCTCCGCGCACGATAGAATACACTTTTGAGGGCGGCACGGTTACCCGACGGGCCTTATGGGTCTCGGGCCTTATGGCCACAGCTGCGTGCCGCTAACGTTGATGTCCTTCCCGCAGCAGGCGAAGGTGATGCCGCAACGGAAAAGGACGCCTGGGTCCACCGTACTAGCCCGGGGGTTGGGGGGGGGGGGCGGAGCCGCCACCTGAGTCCGGGCTCTGGCGCCCGCTGAGGAGCGCGGCAGCGGCGCGACAGCGGTGCGACAGCTGGCAGCGGAGCTGGTCTGTATCGCCAACACTTGGCGGGAGGACCTGAGCGATGGGCGGGTTGGCCGCCCCCATGGCCCGCGCCTCAGCCCCCGGTGTACGGCGGCTCGGCCCCCGACTCTCCGAGCATGTCTGCCGCAGCGACATGCCCCGATCGTGCAGCATGGGCGGGTGGATCGGCCTTCCGGTGTCGCGACAGGCAGTGTCGCGGCGTGTGGTGAGGCCCAGGCGCCCGACCTTGACGGCTGTCACCGTCTTACTTCTCATTGTCGCTGTTCGGCCGTTCGGCTAGGAGGGCGCGCATTCCGCGAGGGGAGGGCAGGAGGGGCGGCGGCGCCAGTGGGTTTCCACAGCTCAGCAGTGGGGGATAGGCACGGGCCTGCACATTACGGAATCGCACCGTACTTCTGTACCTCCCATAGGGGCAGCGAACCTTCCGTGCATGAGAATGTGTGTGTAAACACGGGTCGTGTTGCACGGTCTCAGGTTAAGGAACCAAACACGTACACAGCAGGCAGAACGTAAGCAATGTTCCCATGGAACAGCGGCGGTTGACGTGTGCAGGATGGGGCCTGTAGTGAGGTAGGGGTTGGCCTGGGGCGGTGCTGACAGGCTGGTGGCGATGGTAGTACGGAGGGGGAGACGGTGGAGCGCGGAGGTGGGCATCGACCGCATCTTCGACAGACCCGATCTGGACACGGATTGTGGTCGAGATTGCGGTGTTGGTGAGGAGTGACAGGCGACAGCGGCCGCGCACGCGGTCACGGTGCGAAGTGCACACGGGGGGGCCCCGGTGTGCGAGGGGGGAAACCGAACCGCAGTGATACGCGCTGTGTAATCTACGGGGACGCGCTCCTCGTTCATGCGGAGGAGGGTGCGGAATGGGCTGGGGGGCCCGCATCCACCGGGTTCGTGTACTGAAAAACAATGCCGCCATTACCAATCGATTGGAAGGCGGTGTAGGTCGCACACGGCTGCGGCCAGACTTGACCGACCGTCAATGCCGGGACTTGTTGAAAAAGGACCCCACGAGAAGAAGTCTGACAGGACGTGCTCGTTTGGCAAGCCCGACCAGCCAGCGTGTGCCGTCCGCAAGTCGAGCACGTCAATGCCAAGGCGCCACCCACCAATGGTTGTAACGGTTACAGTGGTATAGTCGCAAACGGGCCGTCATTACAGTTTCACATGTTACTGGCAGGACGTTGCTGTGGACGTCGTATGCGTCCGCACTGCAGGAGGCTGACTGACCGCACCGCCGCTACCCCCGTGCTCCTGACTGCTCCCGTGGGACTTGTTAAGTGGCCCTATCGTTTGGGCCCCAGTGGCCCTTCCGGGGGGGTCCGGCTGGGCAGTAACAGTACCCTAAATCGCGCCCTTTCCATGCTACTACACGCCCACACAGCACCTCGACGGCACGCCAGCCACACCGCCACGCCCACGAACGCATCCCTGCCTGCCTCCTTGTTCCATTTCCAAGCCAACCAAGGGTGGCAGTTGGAGGGGTGGCCGCATATTTCGGTTGGCAGCATGTCGGCGCGGGTGGCCGCGCTCATGCAACTTTCGGAAACAGTGGCGGCTCAAGCGGCCGCGCATGATCTGTTCGTTCCGTAGGCGCTGGGAGGCCAGCTGTGGCATGGCCACTGTGGCATGGCGCTGATAAGGCATGCTCGAGATGGTGGGAATGCTCTTCCCCAGCTGTAGTCCAGCTGCGCCAGCTGCTGCTCCTGGGCCTTACAACTTAGCCGGTGCCAGGCGCGCCGTACATGATGACCCTGTCGTACCGCGTTTCCGAAGTCGTTGTTGTTACTGCTCCCCACTGCTGAGCGGGTTATTGTGTTTCGCACACGCTGTGTCGATCACCCGTTGTTATTGTACTTGTTACAGTGGGCTCCAGACCTTAAAAGGTAGAGCCATCGGGCGCATCGCCTGACACTGAAAGAGACAAGGAAAGCAAGGAAAACCGATGATTCCGAAAGGCAAGCCACCCAGAGCCTCACAACCGAGAGCCCAGAGGAAACAGCAAGCACCAATACACAGGGAGAGGTTGCGCTGATGGCTCCCCTGCACATGGCCCGTTGTGTCGTGACAGGGCATATGTTGGTTGATATGAAGCGCTGGTGTGGCCAACCAGGGAGGGATGGAACTTCCAAAAAGCAGTCGCCAACTACCACTACACAAAGCACAACCTGACCAGTCACCACCACCACCGCTTTCCCACTCTATCCCACTCGGTGGCGCCATGAGGTGCAGCCTGGCGTCCTGGGCTCTCGAAGGCTCCAGCCATGTCTTTCCGTGCCTGTTCATCGTAACCGCCCATCCAGGCCACCTAGGGCCAACATGCATGCCCACCAGATTGCTCGTGAACACGCACACAGCGCCCTCACCTCCGCCTCTCCGTTCCAAGCGAGCATTCCCCACCCGGCACCCAAACAAACGATGCATCACTGCTCCACAAAACGTACAATGCTATCCTAAAGTAGAAATAAATGAGTGCTAAACTGCTCTCGGCCGATTGCTCCACGACTTCGAGACCTTGCGACCTATCGTAGGCGCACTCGGCAAGAAGAGAGCGCACACCCACACCAGCGACACCACCGCATCAACATGGCTCTACCTTTTAAGGTCTGGAGCCCACTGTAACGATTACAACAACAACAACATCGTCACCCCTGTCGAAAGCGGTAACAGATGTACGCGTACATCCGTTACCGCTTTCGACAGGGGTGACGACGTTGATGCAAAGGCATAACAAAGATCGAACCACAAAGGCATCACCGCATCAACATGGCGGCCGCGCCACCCTAGCGCCCGCACAGTGCTGTGCGTCAGCCCGGCCGGCGTCAGTTTGCTGCTGCCCAGCACCCGCAGCAGCACACTGACCGCTCCCGCCGCTCTGTGAAGAATCGGAAACGTCCCGGACGCCAGCAGCGCCGCAAAGTCCAGCAGCGCGAACATCATTTTTTAGTTGATCTGTTGTACGGGCGATGCCGAGGTGCGCCGGCGCAGGCTAGATGCCGTATTCCCAAAGGAGCTGCCTGCTTCATGGAGCTGGTTAGCTTCTGAGGCGGGAGACAAGCATGCCGATGGCTGAGAGGTGCTGCCGCCACGCCAGGAGCACCACCTCCGAACGGTCTGGTGAAGAAGTGACGGGACTGGTGACAGCGCACTATACCAAACACCTGCACGCGACACAATGCCAAACAGCACAGGCGGAAGCCCCTCGTGTCACGTCACTACCATAACACACAGAAAACGGAAACGTGACAGGATGTAGCGCTAAGACGTGGCACCCGTATGATGCACTAATGCAGGACCCCCCACAATACGCTGTGATGAATACCCACTCTCCGAAACAGCAGCAGCTCCACCAGATGTGTGAACTGCATGAAGGGCATTTGGAAATGTGGGGCGACACATTACTTTCCGGGTGGGTGCACGCATGCGTTTGGGGAGGTGCTGTGCGGGGATGCGTGTCCTGACATACGGATGAGGTGTGCTGTCCTATCGCGCAGGTAGCATTGCGTCGGGAGGGAGGGTCAACGAGGGGACGTGCGGTGGGGTGCGTTTCGAGGCCAGGCGAGACCGGACTTGCAGATGAAGCCAGCATCGGCATGCAGTACGAATACCGCAATTTGCAGTAGGGTTGGGCGCAAGCTCGCAGGGCGGATGCGGTGTGGCGTGCCTCATGCCCAATGCTAGCTGCACATGCAATCGACAGAAGGCAGCAGCCGTAACTTCCACTGTGCGACATGCAGACCTGTGCGAAGTATCGCGAACCCTCCCTTAAGCATCGGACACGGGTCCATGTTGCGGGCAACTTGAACCAGATGCGCGATCAAGAAGCAGCATCTGAACGATCATTGTGGCCCATATGCAAAACGTGCGGGGATTGCAACGACCTCGGCAATCCCGGACGAGCATAGCAGCAGCGACACGGCGGACCGCAGGGTCCCTAGCTAGTCAGGCCAATCAAGCGGGGTTCTGTCGTCTGACTTACCTCCCGCATACAATATACTTATTTATAATGGCCTTCCGCATATAATGGCCTCCCGCATACTCCCCGTATACAACCCTATGCTTGTATAACGGACTTACGGGTAAAGCGGTAGGTTCTAACCACATCCAAATGCGTAACCCTTCATCAGTAGCTGAAGAACATTCAAACAAAATGACAAAGCCTGAATACCATACTAGTATAACTGTAGCTCTTATTACCCCAACTGCTATTGTTAAGGGGATTTGTTTTGCATACGGCAATAAACTGGCGCCAACCAGGCAGGGAGGGAAGTCCCAATAAGCAAGCGCAACCACCAGTCGCCAACTACCACTACAAAAAGCACAACCTGACCAGTCACCACCACCACCGCTCTCCCACTCTATCCCACTCGGTGGCGCCATGAGGTGCAGCCTGGCGTCCTGGGCTCTCGAAGGCTCCAGCCATGTCTTTTCCGTGCCTCATCATCTTAACTGCTCATCCAGGCCACCTAGGGCCAACATGCATGCCCACCAGATTGCTCGTGAACTCGCACATAGCGCCCTCACCTCCGCCTCTCCGTTCCAAGCGAGCATTCCCCACCCGGCACCCAAACAAACGATGCATCACTGCTCCACAAAACATACAATGCTATCCTAAAGTAGAAATGAATGAGTGTTAAAAATGCTCTCGGCCGATTGCTCCACGACTTCGAGACCCTGCGACCTATCGGAGGCGCACTCGGCAAGACGAGAGCGCACATCCACACCAGCGACACCACCGCATCAATGTGTTCACTGCTTGTTTGTGCTGAGGCAGGGTTGCCGAAATCGGAAACCCATGTACGACAAGGCGCAACAAGCACTGAACACATTGATGCACTAGCGCCTTCATATGCCGCCCGCGCCACCCCAGCGCCCGCACAGTGCTGTGCGCAGCCGGCGTTCCGTTCAAGCTGCCCAGCACCCGCAGCAGCACACTGACCGCTCCCGTCCCATCATGGACCGCTGGAAACATCCAGGACGCCAGCAGCGTTGCAATGTCCAGCAGCGCGAACATCCTTAGTTGACCTGTTGTACGGGCGGTGCCGAGGTGCGCCGGCGCAGGCTAGATGCCGTGTTCCCAAAGGAGCTGCCTGCTTCACGGAGCTGGTTAGCTTCTGAGGCGGGAGACAAGCATGCCGATGGCTGAGAGGTGCTGCCGCCACGCCAGGAGAACCACCTCCGAACGGTCTGGTGAAGAAGTGACGGAAGAGGTGACAGCGCACTATACCAAACACCTGCACGCGACACAATGCCGAACAGCACAGGCGGAAGCCCCTCGTGTCACGTCACTAGCATGCCAACCTTAAAACGGAAACGTGACAGGATGTAGCGCTAAGACGTAGCACCCGTATGATGCACTTGTGCAGGACCCCCCACAATACGCTGTGATGAATACCCACTCTGCGAAACAGCAGCAGCTCCACCAGATGTGTGAACTGCATGAAGGGCATTTGAAAATGTCGGCCAGTAGTGGAAAATAGGGCGACACATCACTTTTGTGATCGCAGCAGCTGCCCCGTCATAGCTGGTTCCTCCAAAGCTGCCTAACACTGACAACCCACACGCCCACACGCAATCCACACTCATCCATCCAACCCACCCAACGCACCAGCCGGCATGGGCACTCCCGCCGCGGCTGCACAACAAACAGTGAAGAGGGGAAATCGTTGTGCCGGGTTTGTGTTGGAACTGCGAGCTCAGGCGGCAGCGCTTCAAGTGCAAGACGCGACAGTCCGCCGGCATGCGGCTGTTTGCGAAACCTGCAGTTGGTACAGGCCCTTCCAGGTCGTCCCACGCGGTGGAGCAACCCAACCCAACCCACTTAGCTGAACGCAATTAAGCAACAGTAGGAATTCGGCGGGCGGACGAAGGGCATTCGACAGGCTATGGCAGGCAGGCGCAGCTGAGGCCCGAACTCACCGTTCAGGCGCATCTGCAGCAAGATCTTCTCCGTCCGCAGCTGCTCCTCCTTCTTCCAAAGGTACTGCTTGTAACCCTCAGGGGCTTTCTCGAGCTGTTTTCCAACAACAGAGATCTCGGCTTCGACTACTTGTATGGCCGCGGCGACGTCAGCAATTGCCGCGACGACTTCAGCCTCCGTTGTGGCCATGGTAGCAGGTACCGCACGCCAACGATCAGGGCAGGACTGCGGACAAAAGGCGTCGTCGGTCGCTATTATATAGAGGCTTTGTTACAGCTAAGCCTCACGGTAAGGAGTATGCACAAAAGGTATACTAAGCTCAAATACGTACAGGCCTATTACGTATATACTCTCCTAATACGGCGCGATTATCCTGCTGCATGAGCCAACTTGCGCATGAGCCTACCAGGCATATGTTCGCCCATTACGCTTACAGGCGCAATACATATATTGACCTAGGAACCGTACAGCACCCGTCTTGTTTTGCCTGCTACGCTCTGGCCATGCTCTCGCTGACCAGGCATGCACCGCTACTCTTGAGACGTTCGGCAGTGAATTGTGGCTTGAACTTCTTGCAGCTGGCGCAATGCTATGGCCGCGGGGTCGCTCTCGACAACTTTAGGGTTGACTTAGTTTGGCGCATCGGCAAGCTAGTCCGCCGCGCATGTGCACCAGTCCTTAAGTTGACCTCCTTAACTTAGCGAGCACTGAACACAGGCTTAAGACATAATGATCTCCCATGAAGACATGATTGATTGAATGATTGATTGATTGATTACAAGCTCTTGGAGCTCGTAAGGCCCAGACGAGCCAGGAGGCTCATGGACCGCTAATCAAAGTAATTCACAAAGAAGAATTGAAAACGTTTACGTAGCCATGCTCAAATAACGTAGCAATAACAAAGCCTCTATATAATATCAACCTTTCTTGATTTTAGCGACCGACGACGCCTTTTGTCCGCAGTCCTGCCCTGATCGTTGGCGTGCGGTACCTGCTACCATGGCCACAACGGAGGCTGAAGTCGTCGCGGCAATTGCTGACGTCGCCGCGGCCATACAAGTAGTCGAAGCCGAGATCTCTGTTGTTGGAAAACAGCTCGAGAACGCCCCTGAGGGTGACAAGCCGTACCTTTGGAAGGAGAAAGAGCAGCTGCGGAAGGAGGAAGAGCAGCTGCGGACGAAGGAGGAGCAGCTGCGGAAGGAGAAGATCTTGCTGCAGATGCGCCTGAACGGTGAGTTCGGGCCTCAGCTGCGCCTGCCTGCCATAGCCTGTCGAATGCCCTTCGTCCGCCCGCCGATTTCCTACTGTTGCTTAATTGCGTTCAGCTAAGTGGGTTGGGTTGGGTTGCTCCACCGCGTGGGACGACCTGGAAGGGCCTGTACCAACTGCAGGTTTC
Organism: Yamagishiella unicocca; assembly: GCA_003116995.1. Lineage (NCBI taxonomy): Eukaryota > Viridiplantae > Chlorophyta > Chlorophyceae > Chlamydomonadales > Volvocaceae > Yamagishiella > Yamagishiella unicocca. Next base: position 524,508 of record BDSL01000039.1, read on the forward strand.
GCAAACAGCCGCATGCCGGCGGACTGTCGCGTCTTGCACTTGAAGCGCTGCCGCCTGAGCTCGCAGTTCCAACACAAACCCGGCACAACGATTTCCCCTCTTCACTGTTTGTTATGCAGCCGCGGCGGGAGTACCCATGCCTGCTGGTGCGTTGGGTGGGTTGGATGGATGAGTGTGGGTTGCGTGTGGGCGTGTGGGTTGTCAGTGTTAGTCAGCTTTGGAGGAACCAGCTATGACAGGGCAGCTGCTGCGATCACGGTCGATTGCATGTGCAACTAGCATTGGGCATGAGGCACGCCACACCGCATCCACCCTTCGAGCTTGCGCCCAACCCTACTGCAAATTGCGGTATTCGTACTGCATGCCAATGCTGGCTTCATCTGCAAGTCCGGTCTCGCCTGGCCTCGAAACGCACCGCACCGGACGTCCCCTTGTTGACCCTCCCTCCCGACGCAATGCTACCTGCGCGATACGACAGCACACCTCATCCGTATGTCAGGACACGCACCCCCGCACAGCACCTCCCCAAACACAGAAGAAGGCGCAGGAATCAGGCTTCCCGTCAGGGTTGCGTCGCCTGTGAAATAGTTCGCCCTTCCAGGCCGTCCCACGCGGTGGAGCAACCCAACCCGAGCCAACGCGACCAATCAGCCCAACGAACTTGAGCCAAAGTAGGACAAAGCGGACCTCACCCCAGAGTGCGGAGACCCAGCGCCCTAAAAACATTACTGGGACTCACCGCCAGCTCCCGCGCTGCCCGGACCAGGCCCAGCCGCCCCACCTGCATGACATACGTAACCCAGGAAGCACGTACAATGCAGTTTGAGAGGGAGGGTCCATCAAGGGCAAAGGGGCGCGGCGAAATGCACGCGAAAGCAGATGGCAGCAAGTGGCGAAATCACCGCCGGGAGGGTCAAGTTCAACTGGAAGTGAATCAGCTTCCGGGTGGTGTAGCAATAGCAGGATCAGTCCCGCCACCCGCAGGGTGTGTGGGAGTGTCCTATGTTCTCGGGGGGATGTCCTGGGTTCTCGGGGTGTAGGCGAAGGCCCTAGATCAACTGTAGGTTTTGCACACAGCCACATGCCGGTGTATTGTCGCGTCTTGCACTCCACAGCCGCTGGTAAGCGATCTGGGTCTCTCATACGGCTTCACACGTTTTGCGAATCATAATCCAGCCCTAGGCCTTGCGGCGTCTCCGCTTCATCCTCTTCCCGTGTCTGCTGTGCAGGCCCGAGCAGCTCAGCAGCTGACGGTGAGTCCACTTTTCGCGATGTCTGCTTTGCATCGGGCCAACCCTGCCGCCGGTGAGATCTCCTCGGTCTCATCGCGTGCGTGCGGTAGCCATGCCCCATGTCTTAAGAGGCAGTTTGGGTGGGACGCGGTGCGGCGTGGAGCGTGTCAACCCCAACATACTAATTACTCCAAACGCCGGCTTCCCATGCAGAGGACAGGCGGCGGAGACAGCTTGAGAACATGCCGACACCCTCCGCCTTGGCCAATCACGAGACCTGGCAGCAGGTGCAGAGGGTCTGTACCAAGACTGGTGACCCCCCGTTCTTCATGTGCTTCCGGCCTGGCGGCAGCTACCCTGCTGCGCTGCCGGTGGGGTTGCTGGACCCTGTGCTGGACAAGCTGGTGGGCATGTTCGCCCAGGCGATGGTTGGGCAAGGCGAACCGCTGTCACAAGCGGACTGCGAAGTGGCCTTCAAGCTGTGTGACCAGATGCCCCAGGGCTTCAGCAAGGAGATGCAGCGGGAGGCGGCCTTCAGTGCCACCCTGGAATCGTACATCGGCGCGTCAATCATCAAGCACTATTCTGACGCTGCGTCAAAGTCCGTGACCGACGGGAGCATTTTCTGCACGGTTGACTGTGGGGGGCTCTTGCTTCAGGTGCCAGTGTACGTTCAGGAGGTCAAGCTCGAGGTGGGGGCAGACAGGGAGTGCCGACCCCTCCTTGGTTATACAGTTACTGAGTCGTTGGGGCTGCCGGGTTCCGCCTGGCGGTTCAAACAGACCCCCCCGCTAGCATTGCGCAAGCGGCAGCGCGCAGTCTGAATTGTTCGGTGCCACGTATCCTTTATGCTCCCGCTTCCACTGTTGGACACCTTTATTATGGCTCGACTCGACTCCCCTTTTCGTCCCCCCGTCGCCCGTTCTCCCCCCCTCCCTTCTGCTGGTGCCGCTCCTCACTTCCAAAGGTCAGTCTTGGGTATTTGAGCTGGGCGGGCGGGCGGGGACGCCTCTGATGTTGGGGCCTTTGATGAACGTCATTGGCTGGGTGAGCTGGATCCTCCTGCTGCGCGCGCATGCGCTGCCCTAGCCCCTTAGTGTCTGCAGCCAGCCAGCTCATGCGCCGTGTCAGCCGTTTTCGGGTGGGCCTAGCGCCCGCCATTGTTCCAGCCGGCGCCAGCTGGCTTGCCATCGGCGCTGCGCTCATTTCCGAGTGATGCCCAGCGTGTCCGGCCTGACAATATGTTGCACTAGCTTACCTTCGTCCTTCTTCGCAGATCGGCAGTTCGGGCGACCCCTATTTTCAAGGCCAGCGATATTACCAGCTGTATCTGACGAGCGACAACCTCGCCGCAGTCGTCAAGCACACGGTTCTACCGGTGCTGTTCGTGGAGTTGGTGGGGCCGCACATCCGGGTGTCGGCGCTGGCCTCTGTGGAAGGCGCCGGTGTGGTCTGCGAGCCGCTGACTCCCTACCTGCACCTCTTCAACATGCTGTCCAGCCAGCCTCAGCACATGGACCGCATGGCACGCGTGCTGCGAGCACTCAAGCACGGCATCACTCTCCTACGAGAAACGTGCAGTACCCTGTCCACCCCCCCGGGTGCTGTGCGTCCCGCCCAGGCTGCGGCGTCTTCGCCGCCTGTGCACGACCCGCCCCTCCAGCTTCCGTACCCCCTACGCCCAGGGCTTGGCTTTCGGGATGTAGGGGCCCTCGTGCCCGGGGCATACCCGCTGCTGTACAAAGCTGAGCACGAGCAGAGCGGCAGGCAGGTGGTGATAAAGTTTGCTTTCCTCAGCGAGCAGGCGACTCGGATCCACCGCGCCTGGGCAGCGGCCAGTCTCGCCCCCGAGCTCATTAGCACGCGGCTGCTGCCGTGTGGCCTGACCATGCTCGTGATGGAGCTGCTCAGGCCAGAGGACGGCTGGACCACGTTTCACAGCCTGGCGCCGGAGTGGAAGCCGCTGCTGTTCGACGCTGTGCTCGTGAAGCTGCGGGAGGCTCACAATGTCGACGTTGACGGGTATCGGGCGGTGCACTCCGACATGCGGCAGGCCAACGTCCTGGTCCAGCTGCGAGCGGACGGCCAGCAGCCGGGAGCACCGCTGCAGGTTCGGTTCCTGGATTTCGACTGGAGCGGCCTCGTGGGGCAGACACGGCTGCCGGCCTTCATCCGCCAGCGGCTGCCAGGGTACGGCGCGGGGCAGGAGGCCACGCAGGAGTACGACATGGCCCTCTGGCACCACGAGCTGGTCGAGCTGCAACCTCGATGACGTGCAAACACCTTAAACATGTTGCCATGGCCTCGGACTGACGTTGGCGGGGGACGTTGGGTGGAGTAGGGGGATGTTGGGGGAGGGAGGAGGAGAGGGAGGGGGGATGTTGGGTGGAGAAGGGCGGCTGTGTCCTCGTGCCCAGGTCGTGGCGGCCCAGCGGGGGGCACGCGCAATCATGAACGTGCTGCAGATAGAGACGTGATGCACCACTACAGATAAACGCGTAATATAGCAGTACACAATCGAGAATTAGGGCCCAGCTGCCCATGAAATGCACGCGCCGACGATGGGGCTTAACAGCCGTAAGCAGGCCCCAACACTGGTTGTCCTATGGCTGCTACCTAGGTCACAATCCCCCCCACAACCAAGGGCGGGAGGTACATGAACGCACGCGGTTATTCACACACTGACTGCGCGCACACGAGAAAGTTCTGTAACGATTACAACAACTCAGGCATGCCCGATTGCAGACCAACAGAGCCAGGCCCGCAGGCCGAGGTGGCGGAAGCGCCTCATCTCCCTGGTTGCCCTAACGCCCGCCACACCGGCACCACTCCGAGCCATTTCAAGCTTCGCGGTGTTCAGCACTGTCCACGGCACTAGCAGCGCTGCCCCCCACCATCACCCCTAGCCATACACCTCCAACCCCACCGCATCCCTCGACATGCAAGACCTCTAGCCCACCGCCTGAACAAACCCACGTGCCCACCTCACTCAAGCATACGACGTGCCCTTGACAGGGTTACCTCCTCCGACTCACCCCCAGGCCAGCGTAGCATGAGGTACCGTGGCCGTGCCAAGGCCCCGTGATGCTCCAGTGCCCCTTTTGGTTCGCTGGCCCTGAGACGGGATCGGGATGCAATACGACTCCTCCAACCGACTTACAAAGTCCGGAACACCCGTCCGACCTGTCCACAGCCCACAAAAACCCTCGCCGCCCCGCTAATCGGCTTGGCGATAGCTCAACCCACCCCATAAACCCCCAAACCGAAAGCCCACCGAAAGTCCACTACACTCCAACGACTGACAGACCCTTCGCACCCTCGGGGAGTGCAACCAAGTAGAGGGGTTGTCGAAACTCCGACGCGGCCTCCGGCCCCCCTCTCAGCCCTCCCTGGGCATCCTCGTGGCCCTGAGAAGCTAGAGCCGAGCCCCCCTCGTCGGATCTCCAAAACGGTCTGCATGGCTGCGACCCGACCAAGCGCATGCAGAAACACCCCACCTACCAGTCAGGGATACCGGTCACATCGCTTCCACAATCTGCATGCGCACCGACGCCGCAGGAACAACGTAGCCGTCTACCGCATCCGACTTCCACCTACCATGCGCCTTAATAGCCTCGCGCTGCGCGCCTCCCGCCGTAGCTGCGGTCGCCCCCCCCCGTCGTAAGCTGTGGGCTGAGAACTCCGCTACGTCGAAACCCAGCTGTGGGTATCCTCTCTGGACCTCCCGCAACAGCGAACGTAACCGATTTGTGAAATCCCCCTTTGCCAACCCCACCGGGCGGGCCCCCCACTGGGCCCCCTTGCAGAATAGCGGGTGCTGCTGGGCGGCCCCCGCCTCTAGGGCGTTGCTGACGTGGCGAGCCACTATCTGCCCGATCTTGACGCCGCTGCCCGAAACCCCCGCTAAGTGCACTACCGCCCCTACTCCTAGCTGGTCCGTCTTACTCCGTCGGATCACCAGCGCGAGGCCTCCCCCCGGAAGCTCCCTCACATCCCCAACCTGCAAGCCGGCCAGCTCACTCCTCCGCAGCATTCCGAAGAATCCCAACACCAGCCAGCAGGCATCCTGTTCCCGGCCATCCCCATCCGAGGGAGCCACCTGGACCTTCGCCGCCAACCAGTCTATCAGTATCCGCAGGAGCGAAATTGGCATTCCTGACTTGGCCTTCGGCCCCGCCGCCTTCACCCCGACCCTTGCTCGCAGCGCTTGAGTCAAAGTACGTTGCACCATGGGGTCCTGCCTGATATGCTGCGACGCCGGAATTCCTCGCGACCGTTGCCAGTCCGCCAGCGCTGACAGCGTCCCCTCAATGGTCGATCGCGACCATCTGCTTGCTGCGTGTACGATGAAAAGACACACGACCACCCGGTTAAGGTCCTTGTCTCTTCCGGGCGGGAAAGCCGTTTCCACGCTCGCGCCCAAGCTCTCCGTAACAAACTCCGCAAACCGCCGACGGTGGGCCTCGTAAGTAACTGCCGAGGAGCTGGCAACTGCGCTGCCTGCTAGGTTGACCACCTGGTCGACCACCGAGGAGCTGGCAACTGCGCTGCCTGCTAGGTTGACCACCTGGTCGACCAATCCTGCCACGTAAGGGCCTCCTTGCCCCGGCTGCAGGCCGGCTTCCGTCAACAGACAGTGGCTACACCAGAACCAGCCCCCTGAGTATGCTCCCGCCGCTAGCCCGAGGCAGCGGCGGTGCGCTTGGATCAGGCAGCCCTCACAGCGCAAAGTTCCGCCGTCTGCTGGTCTACTGCATACTGCGCACTGCGCCTGTCCCCCGTCCACTGCGGGTGGGCGAGAAAAGGGGTCACGGGATACGGAGCACCAAGAGGTCATAGGGGCACGGGTCCGCTTCTTCACCCCACGGCCACAAACAGAGTCGCCGCCCGCTGCGGAGCACTCGCAGGATCCTGAAACGCGAAGACTCCCTCCGAACGAACCAGGAGTGCCAGCCTCGGGCTCGCCAATCCGGAACCACCACCGTGGCCCGAGTGCTGCTGTCTAACACTACCGCGCGCTCGATGACTGCCAAAACTTCCCCGACCAGCTCCTGGGGCGGAAAAGCCCACAACACCTGACCCGCTAGCTCCGCCTCCCTTCCCAGGACGGAGTTCACGGCGCTGAAGAAACTCCTGCACCCGGGCTGTGCATTGCTGCCCCGCGGATCACAGCAGCAATCGACTGAGGGACTGTACCTTCCCCCGCCGCAAAGCTCTCGAAAAATGCTGGGCTTAAGCTGCAAATTCTGATCCCGGGCACTGCTGAGCTGCCGGCTAAGACGGTCTGCCCGCCCATTATCTACCCCCCTTATGTGCTCTGCTCTAACTTCGAAACCGAACTGAATAGCCAAAGCCGCGATCTGCCGCGCGATCTGCCTTCCCTCCGCAACACGAGTAGAACCCCGAGTAATAGCTGCGACTGCCTGCGTGTTGTCGCAGCGCACTAGTACCCTCCTGCCCGCTAAGGACGCCGCCCAAGATTGCAAAGCTCTCAAAACTGCCTTCAACTCCAGCCAGGCCACATGGAGGCCCCGTTCTTCGGGCCCCCATTCGCCTTGTACCTCCGAAACCTCCCACGCTGCCCCAAACCCCTTCCCGCTGGCGTCGGTGAAGACTATTGCTCCGTCTGTCCCCAAAAACTCCCCCCTAACTAAGTCCAAGTCTGCGACGACGCAGCGCTTCACCCCATCCCACACAGAAGAAACGTCCCCTAAGATGGTCAACCAAAACGTAAGATCGTCCGTGGCTGCAGCAGAGAGGCGGACGGTGGCGGGCGGGCGGTGGAGAGTGGAAAAGAGGTCATCATATACCGCTTGGAGAAACGAAGCACCCCAGCGGCAGGCTCGAGCAATGAACGTGAGCTTGCCGGCCACGGCCTGAAGCGTTTTCCGACTCACAGGACCAGTTGCAGCGTCGGTCAACAAACTCGACACGTCCTTAGCGTAACGTGAGCGCTTGTCTGTCGAGATCCGCATCTCCAAAGCTACCGTGTCAAACAACATGCCCAAGAAATCCAGCTGCTGTAACGGGACGTCCTTGCCACGGTCCTTGCTGGCTTTCCACTCGAGCCCAAGCTCAGTACCCAACTGGTCCAAAACCGCAAAGGCTCCAACCACATCCGCGTGGGTAGCTCCCAAGATAATGAAATCGTCCACATAAACGAAGATAATCACCCGTAGTCCGCGACGGTCACATTCCGTCTGGAAAATGGCACAAGCTGCTGTGGTGAGCTCCACGAAGATCGGCGGACTCTGGCTGGCTCCAAACGGTAGAACCACCCATCGCTGAAGTGCCCCCGATACTGGGTGCCGGAAAGCCATAAACCGCCGCGCCTCGGTGCACAATTTGACATGGTGAAACCCGCTCGCCAAATCCCGCTTGCCCAGAAACCCTTCCGATGGCAGATGCTGCAAGATGGTGTTGAGGTCAGGCAGTGGGCAAGGCAAGCGAGTCATGCACTCATTGACCCCCGACCGCGAAGGGTCGATGATGGGGCGCAGGCTGGTGCCATCCTTAACGACGACGAAGAGCGGGTTGATGACCACTGCGAAATCAGCCTCTGAGCCATGGAGATTGGGGTCGTACTGCTCGGTCTGACCCGACGCCAGGAGCTCGTCGAAATGCTGGCCCAGCCATACACGGTGATCCGGAGTCAAGGGATAGTTAGCGAGGTGGTGGGAAAACTGCGGCTGCGTGTGAAACACCCAAGCAGCCTCGTTGCGGATGGCTGGAGAGTCGAAACCATAACGCTGCCAGGCCGCCGTACGCAGCTTGTTGCCATCACGGCCAAACCACCCCGTCGCCGCCGGAGCCTCCGCTACCGACGACGGAAGCCAGTCCTCTGTAAGGCAGAGCAACAAACCAACAGAAGCAGACAAAACTCAACAAAACCAGGCCGCTGCACGAACCCTGGGCCCTTCACGCGGTGCCGACGGAAAACACACGCAGCACACTGCCCTGTCACCCTGGAGAAAGGGGCCCAATAACGCTGGCGCCAGCGCCTCCCATCACCAGGGAGGAGAGGTGGCCCGTCACATGGCGCCAATCGTCCCCGTCTCCCGGGGGAAGGGGCTCTTACCTATAAAGACGCCCTCGCTGTCCACTGCAGTTCCCGCTGTTTCTTCATCGCCGCACGCCACTGACGGCGGAACTAAGAAAACCCCCTCAGAGGTGGAACCTTCCCGGCTCCCAGCGGGCTGCTCTGAGAGCTAGGCCACCTTCGAGCCCCGCACGCGAGAGCTGTAGTCCGACCACGCCCGCTCTGCTTCCGTCGGATCCTGCTGGTAAAGGACCGCCAGTGCCGCGCAGTGGCGGAAGGTGTGGCCGGCTGTGTTGCAGTGGAAACACAACGAACCTTGGCCGCCCCCGCGGTCACCTCCCAACCGAGGCTGTTGAGCTGCCTGAGGCCGCGGAACCGGAGGAACCGGAACCACACTGGCGAGTCCTGCACCTGTCAGCTTAAACATTGATGCCCGCTGCGAGTCCGTAAGGCCCGCGAAACCCTGAACGAAGATCTTCTCCTGTTCGGTACCCTTCGTCATGACGTTAACCGCGTCCTTGAAAGGGAGAACGGCGGCAACAGCCGATACGCTGGCGAATGCCCCCTGTAGTTCCGAAACACGGCGCCATGCCTGCGCCTCCGCCGCCCGCAGAAGTTCCCGCCGCCGGGGGTCGTCACAGACCTGCGCCCGCTGATAGAAACTCTCCGCGTTCTCCTGTAACGCTGCCACGGAAGACTCAACCTTCCTTTTGAACTGGGCTGGGTCCCGAGCTGCCGACCGCATATCAAACACCCTGGCCATCTCGCCCATGAAGGAGATACTTTCTGCCGCGTGGGTGAACTCCTCCCCGTCCCCCAAAATCTCCTCAAGCGCTTTGCCACACCGGTCGCCTGCTCCCAACCGAGCCAGCTCGCCCTTCCCCAAACCGTTGGGTGGAAACTGAGCCGCTGGAAGCTGTAGCTGCATAGACGGAAGCGGAAGCTGCGCTACGTTTCCACTCTGGAGAATGTCCCCCAGCGCAGCAAGCTGCCGATCCAACTCGTTACTGGTGAGTCGGTTCGCCGCAGCTGCCTGAAGCGCTGGAGCCAAGGGCTGGCGAAACTCCCCCAACCCTGCTGGGACGACCTCGTTGCCTACCCCCGCCTGCCGAGGAACTCCCGCCATCTCACCTGCTTCACCCCCCGCCACGAGAGCCGGCGCTCTTGCTGCCGGAGGAGCTGCAGGAGGTGCTGCTGATGGCCCTGCTGGTGCCCCTGCGGGCGCGGTATATACCACCAGCTGCCCACAAAACACAACACCAACGGCCGAAAGACGAACGCTTTCCAGTCCAAACGACCACCAAGAATACCGTAAACCGACCACCAGCAGGCCTCCAAGGCCTCCCCTCCAAAAATACGGCCGACCTGGCCGGGCCCTATGCGCCCAAAAAGCCATTTTTCAGAAGAAGAAACCCGAAAAATATACATTTCCTCCGCCGAACACCCTTGCCCCTGCCCTCTCCCTGCTCCAAACGCACGATTGGATACATCTCCGGGCAGCAGGGCAGCATCTGCTCCCCTTCCATCAAACGCCTCAACTGCCGAAAGGGCTCCCGGGCCACTTGGCTGTGGAGCCCGGTAGCAGTTTGCCGGCCTCACAAGGCTTCTCACCTCCCAGAGTCATGGAGCTGGGTTCACCGCGCCCGAGTGCGTGTACGTCGCGCTTACGCATTGCCTGTTGCCTGAGTACGGGGATTGCCCAAGCCAGGACTGTGTCGTGACACGGCTGGGACCCATAGGTCAGATGCCCCAAGGTTTGTCCTTTTCGTGGAGGTCTCAGTGCAAGCGTCCACCCTGCATGATATAGTGCCATCATGCCTCTTCGGTTATGTGGGAGAAAGGGGTTGCGCGGCCCAGCCCGCATCTGCGCGCCGCTCGGGTCCCTGCCGTCGGAAAGTCGCTGAGATACCGGCATATTTGTGCATAATAACCTCTTAGCCCATTACACTTTACACCAGCTCATGTCAGGCGCGGCTTGGCTTAGATTGACTTGGTTTGGCCAAACCGGCAACAACATCGAGCGCATGCACCCAGCCCGCAAGCCCCGGACGCCGCCCGTCACAGCTGAGCGTCCTTTTAGGTGCCGTATGAATGTGTATCGAAAGATTGGCATACCGATTTGCAGCTAAGCCTCACGGTAAGGAGTATGCACTCAAGGTAGACTAAGCTCAAGTACGTACAGCCCTATTACGTATATACTCTCCTAATACGGCGCCATTATCCTGTTGCGCTACAACTTGCGGATGTGCCTATCAGGCCTACTGACCGCTTCGGTGGAGGGGGGGGGGCGGGTTCGCATCGTCCGGCTGGTCGGGATACCGCAAGCCGAGCACCTCCTCGCTCTCGCTGATGACAGCCTCCCAGCAGTCTTCCACATCCTGCTTGCGCCGCGCCTCCGTCACCGATTTCAATCGCTCCGCCGCTCCGCACGCGCGCGGTAGGGCAGCCAGGACGCCAGGAACCCTAGTTGCGGCTGGGGCTGCACCGCCCGATGCGGCGCCCGACGTACTGTCACGCTGCGCCTGGCGACGTGCAGCGTCCGCAGCACACCGCCGCTGCAGTTCCACGCTGTCCATATCCATACGGCGAAATCACCTGCAACACATGCCACGCGAAGGTTTGGTCTGACCTGCGCGGCGAGGGGTGTGAGCACAGAGGTGCGCCGATTGAACACTTTTGACGACGCTGTACGCACCGTTATCTATGCTAATTGCTAGCTCTAATGCCACCGCATGCACCGTCAACAGGCAGGCACCAAGCACACCATCATTGCACGCATTTCCACCCCTCGTGATACTTTTGTCCCCCGTACACCGCACTGCACCTGGCTGCTCGTCACGCCACCGCTGGCCCCCATGTCGGCCGCCAGATGCGCCCCCACTGCCGCGCCTTGCTCCGCCACAAACGCCGCCTGCACAAACCACAGGAGAGTCAGCGATGTTTTCTGGCGTACCCTCCAAAGACCGTGCGTGGCAGACACGCTTCATGTGTCGACCCTCACCACAACGTCAAGAAATGCGGGCGAAGTGTCATGCTAATCGTACAATTCAGTCACGCACTCAAGGTCAGTCCGAGGCCATGGCAACATGTTTAAGGTGTTTGCACGTCATCGAGGTTGCAGCTCGACCAGCTCGTGGTGCCAGAGGGCCATGTCGTACTCCTGCGTGGCCTCCTGCCCCGCGCCGTAACCTGGCAGCCGCTGGCGGATGAAGGCCGGCAGCCATGTCTGCCCCACGAGGCCGCTCCAGTCGAAATCCAGGAACCGAACCTGCAACGGTGCTCTCGGCTGCTGGCCGTCCGCTCGCAGCTGGACCAGGACGTTGGCCTGCCGCATGTCGGAGTGCACCGCCCGATACCCATCAACGTCGACATTGTGAGCCTCCCGCAGCTTCACGAGCACAGCGTCGAACAGCAGCGGCTTCCACTCCGTTTTCACGGGAGATCATTATGTCTTAAGCCTGTGTTCAGTGCTCGCTAAGTTAAGGAAGTCAACTTAAGGACTGGTGCACATGCGCGGCGGACTAGCTTGCCGATGCGCCAAACTAAGTCAACCCTAAAGTTGTCGAGAGCGACCCCGCGGCCATAGCATTGCGCCAGCAGCAAGAAGTTCAAGCCACAATTCACTGCCGAACGTCTCAAGAGTAGCGGTGAATGCCTGGTCAGCGAGAGCATGGCCAGAGCGTAGCAGGCAAAACAAGACGGGTGCTGTACGGTTCCTAGGTCAATATATGTATTGCGCCTGTAAGCGTAATGGGCGTACATATGCCTGTTAGGCTCATGCGCAAGTTGTAGCGCAGCAGGATAATCGCGCCGTATTAGGAGAGTATATACGTAATAGGCCTGTACGTATTTGAGCTTAGTATACCTTTTGTGCATACTCCTTACCGTGAGGCTTAGCTGTGGCGTGAGGCTTAGCTGTAACAAAGCCTTTATATAATATCAACCTTTCTTGATTTTAGCGACCGACGACGCCTTTTGTCCGCAGTCCTGCCCTGATCGTTGGCGTGCGGTACCTGCTACCATGGCCACAACGGAGGCTGAAGTCGTCGCGGCAATTGCTGACGTCGCCGCGGCCATACAAGTAGTCGAAGCCGAGATCTCTGTTGTTGGAAAACAGCTCGAGAACGCCCCTGAGGGTGACAAGCCGTACCTTTGGAAGGAGAAAGAGCAGCTGCGGAAGGAGAAAGAGCAGCTGCGGACGAAGGAGATCTTGCTGCAGATGCGCCTGAACGGTGAGTTCGGGCCTCAGCTGCGCCTGCCTGCCATAGCCTGTCGAATGCCCTTCGTCCGCCCGCCGAATTCCTACTGTTGCTTAATTGCGTTCAGCTAAGTGGGTTGAGTTGGGTTGCTCCACCGCGTGGGACGACCTGGAAGGGCCTGTACCAACTGCAGGTTTCGCAAACAGCCGCATGCCGGCGGACTGTCGCGTCTTGCACTTGAAGCGCTGCCGACTGAGCTCGCAGTTCCAACACAAACCCGGCACAACGATTTCCCCTCTTCACTGTTTGTTATGCAGCCGCGGCGGGAGTACCCATGCCTGCTGGTGCGTTGGGTGGGTTGGATGGATGAGTGTGGGTTGCGTGTGGGCGTGTGGGTTGTCAGTGTTAGGCAGCTTTGGAGGAACCAGCTATGACAGGGCAGCTGCTGCGATCACGGTCGATTGCATGTGCAACTAGCATTGGGCATGGGGCACGCCACACCGCATCCACCCTTCGAGCTTGCGCCCAACCCTACTGCAAATTGCGGTATTCGTACTGCATGCCGATGCTGGCTTCATCTGCAAATCCGGTCTCGCCTGGCCTCGAAACGCACCGCACCGGACGTCCCCTCGTTGACCCTCCCTCCCGACGCAATGCTACCTGCGCGATAGGACAGCACACCTCATCCGTATGTCAGGACACGCACCCCCGCACAGCACCTCCCCAAACGCATGCGTGCACCCACCCGGAAAGTAATGTGTCGCCCCACATTGTCATGTGCCCTTCATGCAGTTGACACATCCGGTGGAGCTGCTGCTGTTTCGCAGAGTGGGTATTCATCACAGCGTATTGTGGGGGGTCCTGCATAAGTGCATCATACGGGTGCTACATCTTAGCGCTACATCCTGTCACGTTTCCGTTTTCTGTGTGCCATGGTAGTGACGTTGCATGAGGGGCTTCCGCCTGTGCTGTTTGGCATTGTTTCGCGTGCAGGTGTTTGGTATAGTGCGCTGTCACCTGTCCCGTCACTTCTTCACCTGACCGTTCGGAGGTGGTGCTCCTGGCGTGGCGGCAGCACCTCTCAGCCATCGGCATGCTTGTCTCCCGCCTCAGAAGCTAACCAGCTCCGTGAAGCAGGCAGCTCCTTTGGGAATACGGCATCTAGCCTGCGCCGGCGCATCCCGCCAACGCCCGTGCAACAGGTCAACTAAGGATGTTCGCGCTGCTGGACATTGCAACGCTGCTGGCGTCCTGGATGTTTCCAGCGGTTCATGATGGGACTGGAGCGGTCAGTGTGCTGCTGCGGGTGCTGGGCAGCTTGAATGGGACGCCTGCTGCGCACAGCACTGTGCGGGCGCTGGGGTGGCGCGGGCGGCACATAGACGTGCTGATGCCTTTGTGGTTCGGTCTTTGTTATGCCTTTGCGTACATCCGTTACCGCCTTCGACAAAGATGATGACGTTGATGAGTGTCGGGCGGGGAATGCTCGCTTGTAGCGGAGAGGCGGAGGTGAGGGAGCTGTGTGCATGTTCACGAGCAACCTGGTGGGCATGCATGTTGGCCCTAGGTGGCCTGGATGGGCGGTTACGATGAAGAGGCACGGAAAGACATGGCTGGAGCCTTCGAGAGCCCAGGACGCCAGGCTGCACCTCATGGCGCCACCGAGTGGGATAGAGTGGGAAAGCGGTGGTGGTGGTGACTGGTCAGGTTGTGCTTTTTGTAGTGGTAGTTGGCGACTGGTGGTTGCGCTTGCTTATTGGGACTTCCCTCCCTGCCTGGTTGGCGCCAGTTTATTGCCGTATGCAAAACAAATCCCCTTAACAGTAGCAGTTGGGGTAATAAGAGCTACATAATCAGCTACATAAGAGCTACTTATGGCATTCAGGCATTGCCATTTTGTTTGATTGTTCTTCAACTACTGATGAAGGGTTACGCATTTCGATGTGGTTAGAACCTACTGCTTTACCCGTAAGTTCGTTATATAAACATAGGGTTGTATACGGTCTTCACACATGTTTCGTGTCAAAACACTGGGAATTCGGCCTCGGAGCCATGGTCAACGGTCGAGCTGCACTCAAACATTCGGTTCGGTGCGGCGTGGCCAAACTCAGTCCCGACTGCCTCCTCAAGGCTAGGCTGCAGCCGCCCGGTCCTTAACCCGATGTTTCGCGTTTAGTAAGGGGACTGTGGTTCCATAGCTTACCGCAATGTTGAAGAGATTGAGTATGTTTGTAAGTCCACATCCGAAATATCGGTACTTTGGGGGCCAGAGGAAACTTGTTTGACTGTCATCGGGTCTAACGAGAGAGGCGGATTTTTGCCCACGAGCCAATGCCCCATTATTTCCCACGAGTGACGCATGTATATACTGTCATTTTCCCTGGTGATAAAGTTTTCTTTCCTCAGCGAGCAGGCGACTCGGATCCACCGCGCCTGGGCAGCGGCCAGTCTCGCCCCCGAGCTCATTGGCACGCGGCTGCTGCCGTGTGGCCTGACCATGCTCGTGATGGAGCTGCTCAGGCCAGAGGACGGCTGGACCACGTTTCACAGCCTGGCGCCGGAGTGGAAGCCGCTGCTGTTCGACGCTGTGCTCGTGAAGCTGCGGGAGGCTCACAATGTCGACGTTGACGGGTATCGGGCGGTGCACTCCGACATGCGGCAGGCCAACGTCCTGGTCCAGCTGCGAGCGGACGGCCAGCAGCCGGGAGCACCGCTGCAGGTTCGGTTCCTGGATTTCGACTGGAGCGGCCTCGTGGGGCAGACACGGCTGTCGGCCTTCATCCGCCAGCGGCTGCCAGGTTACGGCGCGGGGCAGGAGGCCACGCAGGAGTACGACATGGCCCTCTGGCACCACGAGCTGGTCGAGCTGCAACCTCGATGACGTGCAAACACCTTAAACATGTTGCCATGGCCTCGGACTGACGTTGGCGGGGGACGTTGGGTGGAGTAGGGGGATGTTGGGGGAGGGAGGAGGAGAGGGAGGGGGGATGTTGGGTGAAGTAAGGCGGCTGTGTCCTCGTGCCCAGGTCGTGGCGGCCCAGCGGGGGGCACGCGCAATCATGAACGTGCTGCAGATAGAGACGTGATGCACCACTACAGATAAACGCGTAATATAGCAATACACAATCGAGATATAGGGCCCAGCTGCCCATGAAATGCACGCGCCGACGATGGGGCTTAACAGCCGTAAGCAGGCCCCAACACTGGTTGTCCTATGGCTGCTACCTAGGTCACAATCCCCCCCCCACAACCAAGGGCGGGAGGTACACGAACGCACGCGGTTATTCACACACTGACTGCGCGCACACGAGAAAGTTCTGTAACGATTACAACAACTCAGGCATGCCCGATTGCAGACCAACAGAGCCAGGCCCGCAGGCCGAGGTGGCGGAAGCGCCTCATCTCCCTGGTTGCCCTAACGCCCGCCACACCGGCACCACTCCGAGCCATTTCAAGCTTCGCGGTGTTCAGCACTGTCCACGGCACTAGCAGCGCTGCCCCCCACCATCACCCCTAGCCATACACCTCCAACCCCACCGCATCCCTCGACATGCAAGACCTCTAGCCCACCGCCTGAACAAACCCACATGCCCACCTCACTCAAGCATACGACGTGCCCTTGACAGGGTTACCTCCTCCGACTCACCCCCAGGCCAGCGTAGCATGAGGTACCGTGGCCGTGCCAAGGCCCCGTGATGCTCCAGTACCCCTTTCCTCCGCCGAACACCCTTGCCCCTGCCCTCTCCCTGCCCCAAACGCACGATTGGATACATCTCCGGGCAGCAGGGCAGCATCTGCTCCCCTTCTATCAAACGCCTCAACTGCCGAAAGGGCTCCCGGGCCACTTGGCTGTGGAGCCCGGTAGCAGTTTGCCGGCCTCACAAGGCTTCTCACCTCCCAGAGTCATGGAGCTGGGTTCACCGCGCCCGAGTGCGTGTACGTCGCGCTTACGCATTGCGTGTTGCCTGAGTACGGGGATTGCCCAAGCCAGGACTGTGTCGTGACACGGCTGGGACCCATAGGTCAGATGCCCCAAGGTTTGTCCTTTTCGTGGAGGTCTCAGTGCAAGCGTCCACCCTGCATGATATAGTGCCATCATGCCTCTTCGGTTATGTGGGAGAAAGGGGTTGCGCGGCCCAGCCCGCATCTGCGCGCCGCTCGGGTCCCTGCCGTCGGAAAGTCGCTGAGATACCGGCATATTTGTGCATAATAACCTCTTAGCCCATTACACTTTACACCAGCTCATGTCAGGCGCGGCTTGGCTTAGATTGACTTGGTTTGGCCAAACCGGCAACAACATCGAGCGCATGCACCCAGCCCGCAAGCCCCGGACGCCGCCCGTCACAGCTGAGCGTCCTTTTAGGTGCCGTATGAATGTGTATCGAAAGATTGGCATACCGATTTGCAGCTAAGCCTCACGGTAAGGAGTATGCACTCAAGGTAGACTAAGCTCAAGTACGTACAGCCCTATTACGTATATACTCTCCTAATACGGCGCCATTATCCTGTTGCGCTACAACTTGCGGATGTGCCTATCAGGCCTACTGACCGCTTCGGTGGAGGGGGGGGGCGGGTTCGCATCGTCCGGCTGGTCTGGATACCGCAAGCCGAGCACCTCCTCGCTCTCGCTGATGACAGCCTCCCAGCAGTCCTGCGCGGCGAGGGGTGTGAGCACAGAGGTGCGCCGATTGAACACTTTTGACGACGCTGTACGCACCGTTATCTATGCTAATTGCTAGCTCTAATGCCACCGCATGCACCGTCAACAGGCAGGCACCAAGCACACCATCATTGCACGCATTTCCACCCCTCGTGATACTTTTGTCCCCCGTACACCGCACTGCACCTGGCTGCTCGTCACGCCACCGCTGGCCCCCATGTCGGCCGCCAGATGCGCCCCCACTGCCGCGCCTTGCTCCGCCACAAACGCCGCCTGCACAAACCACAGGAGAGTCAGCGATGTTTTCTGGCGTACCCTCCAAAGACCGTGCGTGGCAGACACGCTTCATGTGTCGACCCTCACCACGACGTCAAGAAATGAAGGCGAAGTGTCATGCTAATCGTACAATTCAGTCACCACCAGCGGACAGTCACCACCAGCGGACAGTTACCACCAGCGGACAGTCACCACCAGCGGACAGTCACCACGCTCCGGACTGAACGCCAGCATGTTTCCGTCCGGACCTTCGCACCCTGACCCGGCCATCAGTCGTGCCGCCACCACTCGTCCCCACGTCGGCCGCCAGATTCGGCCCCACTGCCGCGTCTCCCTCCGCCACAAACACCGCCTGTGCGGGGCAGGTCAGAGAGGCGGTCTTCATAAACTTAGGCCCACCACGGCGGTCGACCACCCTATGCCTCACCTCAGCGCCCTCCCCCGCCGCTGCTTCCTCGGTCATCACGTTGTCCGCCACGTCAGCGACCGCCTCGAAGTCCTCACGAAGCTCTGTGCGTCACACCCGCACCATGCCAGGTGCTGCGTCACGCAGAGCCGCCACGAGCCGGTCGTCAAGCTCGCCCCACTCCCGCTCCACTGCAAGCCGGCGCAGGCTCGCATCAGATTCCAGCAGCTCCTCCACCGCTCTGTAGAAGTCGGCCTCGCTACTCGCTGCGCCTCAAGCCATGCCGCACGCGCCCAGCTTGAGCACCTCATCGGGCGATGCGCCGACGAGTAATGACGCGCTCGCGGCCGCCGAGGATTGTGAAGCCTAAATTTACCTATAATTTAAGACACCGCGCGCTAATCCGCGGCGGTCAAACATTGCATCCTCGCAATCGGCGCGGAAACACGTCGCTGTCTTAGTTTTTTTGTTTGCGAGCACAGGCGTGCACAGTATTTTGTTCAGGAAAGACCCGCAGCTTCGGGGGGGCAGAAGTGTTTATCCCGCCGAGTCGCGAACGCGCGGTACGGCCGACCATGCGGGCCGCGCCGGCTCACCCTTTCCCGTCAGGAAAAACAGCTACGAGGCATGATGGCACTATATCATGCAGGGTGGACGCTTGCACTGAGACCTCCACGAAAAGGACAAACCTTGGGGCATCTGACCCATGGGTTCCAGCCGTGTCACGACACAGTCCTGGCTTGAACAATCCCCGTACTCAGGCAATACGCACTGTATAAGCGCGACGTACACGCGCTCAAGGTCAGTCCGAGGCCATGGCAACATGTTTAAGGCGTTTGCACGTCATCGAGGTTGCAGCTCGACCAGCTCGTGGTGCCAGAGGGCCATGTCGTACTCCTGCGTGGCCTCCTGCCCCGCGCCGTACCCTGGCAGCCGCTGGCGGATGAAGGCCGGCAGCCGTGTCTGCCCCACGAGGCCTCTCCAGTCGAAATCCAGGAACCGAACCTGCAACGGTGCTCCCGGCTGCTGGCCGTCCGCTCGCAGCTGGACCAGGACGATGGCCTGCCGCATGTCGGAGTGCACCGCCCGATACCCGTCAACGTCGACATTGTGAGCCTCCCGCAGCTTCACGAGCACAGCGTCGAACAGCAGCGGCTTCCACTCCGGCGCCAGGCTGTGAAACGTGGTCCAGCCGTCCTCTGGCCTGAGCAGCTCCATCACGGGCATGGTCAGGCCACACGGCGTGCCAATGAGCTCGGGGGCGAGACTGGCCGCTGCCCAGGCGCGGTGGATCCGAGTCGCCTGCTCGCTGAGGAAAGAAAACTTTATCACCAGGGAAAATGACAGTGTATACATGCGTCACTCGTGGGAAATAATGGGGCATTGGCTCGTGGGCAAAAATCCGCCTCTCTCGTTAGACCCGATGATAGTCTAACAAGTTTCCTCTGGCCCCCAAAGTACCGATATTTCGGATGTGGACTTACATACTCAATCTCTTCAACATTGCGGTAAGCTTTGGAACCACAGTCCCCTTACTAAACGCGAAACATCGGGTTAAGGACCGGGCGGCTGCAGCCTAGCCTTGAGGAGGCAGTCGGGACTGAGTTTGGCCACGCCGCACCGAACCGAATGTTTGAGTGCAGCTCGACCGTTGACCATGGCTCCGAGGCCGAATTCCCAGTGTTTTGACACGAAACATGTGTGAAGACCGTATACAACCCTATGTTTATATAACGAACTTACGGGTAAAGCAGTAGGTTCTAACCACATCCAAAAACTTACGGGTAAAGCAGTAGGTTCTAACCACATCCAAATGCGTAACCCTTCATCAGTAGTTGAAGAACAATCAAACAAAATGGCAATGCCTGAATGCCACATAAGTAGCTCTTATGTAGCTGATTATGTAGCTGATTATGTAGCTGATTATGTAGCTCTTATTACCCCAACTGCTATTGTTAAGGGGATTTGTTTTGCATACGGCAATAAACTGGCGCCAACCAGGCAGGGAGGGAAGTCCCAATAAGCAAGCGCAACCACCAGTCGCCAACTACCATTACAAAAAGCACAACCTGACCAGTCACCACCACCACCGCTTTCCCACTCTATCCCACTCGGTGGCGCCATGAGGTGCAGCCTGGCGTCCTGGGCTCTCGAAGGCTCCAGCCATGTCTTTCCGTGCCTCTTCATCGTAACCGCCCATCCAGGCCACCTAGGGCCAACATGCATGCCCACCAGGTTGCTCGTGAACATGCACACAGCTCCCTCACCTCCGCCTCTCCGTTACAAGCGAGCATTCCCCGCCCGACACTCCACCAAGCGATGCATCACTGCTCCACAAGACGTACAATGCCATTATAAGATGGACATGAATATGCGCTCAGAATTCTCTCATTCCACGGTTTCGAGGCCCTGCAACCTATCGGAGGCGCACTCGGCAAGAAGAGAGCGCATGCCCACCCCAGCGACACTGCATCAACGTCATCATCCTTGTCGAAAGCGGTAACGGATGTACGCAAAGGCATAACAAAGACCGAACCACAAAGGCATCAGCACGTCTATGTGCCGCCCGCGCCACCCCAGCGCCCGCACAGTGCTGTGCGCAGCAGGCGTCCCATTCAAGCTGCCCAGCACCCGCAGCAGCACACTGACCGCTCCCGTCCCATCATGAACCGCTGGAAACATCCAGGACGCCAGCAGCGTTGCAATGTCCAGCAGCGCGAACATCCTTAGTTGACCTGTTGCACGGGCGTTGGCGGGATGCGCCGGCGCAGGCTAGATGCCGTATTCCCAAAGGAGCTGCCTGCTTCACGGAGCTGGTTAGCTTCTGAGGCGGGAGACAAGCATGCCGATGGCTGAGAGGTGCTGCCGCCACGCCAGGAGCACCACCTCCGAACGGTCTGGTGAAGAAGTGACGTGACAGGTGACAGCGCACTATACCAAACACCTGCACGCGAAACAATGCCAAACAGCACAGGCGGAAGCCCCTCATGCAACGTCACTACCATGGCACACAGAAAACGGAAACGTGACAGGATGTAGCGCTAAGATGTAGCACCCGTATGATGCACGTATGCAGGACCCCCCACAATACGCTGTGATGAATACCCACTCTGAGAAACAGCAGCAGCTCCACCGGATGTGTCAACTGCATGAAGGGCACATGACAATGTGGGGCGACACATTACTTTCCGGGTGGGTGCACGCATGCGTTTGGGGAGGTGCTGTGCGGGGGTGCGTGTCCTGACATACGGATGAGGTGTGCTGTCCTATCGCGCAGGTAGCATTGCGTCGGGAGGGAGGGTCAACAAGGGGACGTGCGGTGGGGTGCGTTTCGAGGCCAGGCGAGACCGGATTTGCAGATGAAGCCAGTATCGGCATGCAGTACGAATACCGCAATTTGCAGTAGGGTTGGGCGCAAGCTCGAAGGGTGGATGCGGTGTGGCGTGCCTCATGCCCAATGCTAGCTGCACATGCAATCGACCGTGATCGCAGCAGCTGCCCTGTCATAGCTGGTTCCTCCAAAGCTGCCTAACACTGACAACCCACACGCCCACACGCAACCCACACTCATCCATCCAACCCACCCAACGCACCAGCAGGCATGGGTACTCCCGCCGTGGCTGCATAACAAACAGTGAAGAGGGGAAATCGTTGTGCCGGGTTTGTGTTGGAACTGCGAGCTCAGGCGGCAGCGCTTCAAGTGCAAGACGCGACAGTCCGCCGGCATGCGGCTGTTTGCGAAACCTGCGGTTGGTACAGGCCCTTCCAGGTCGTCCCACGCGGTGGAGCAACCCAACCCAACCCACTTAGCTGAACGCAATTAAGCAACAGTAGGAAATCGGCGGGCGGACGAAGGGCATTCGACAGGCTATGGCAGGCAGGCGCAGCTGAGGCCCGAACTCACCGTTCAGGCGCATCTGCAGCAAGATCTTCTCCTTCCGCAGCTGCTCCTTCTCCGTCCGCAGCTGCTCCTCCTTCGTCCGCAGCTGCTCTTTCTCCTTCCGCAGCTGCTCTTTCTCCTTCCAAAGGTACGGCTTGTCACCCTCAGGGGCGTTCTCGAGCTGTTTTCCAACAACAGAGATCTCAGCTTCGACTACTTGTATGGCCGCGGCGACGTCAGCAATTGCCGCGACGACTTCAGCCTCCGTTGTGGCCATGGTAGCAGGTACCGCACGCCAACGATCAGGGCAGGACTGCGGACAAAAGGCGTCGTCGGTCGCTAAAATCAAGAAAGGTTGATATTATATAGAGGCTTTGTTATTGCTACGTTATTTGAGCATGGCTAAGTAAACGTTTTCAATTCTTCTTTGTGAATTACTTTGATTAGCGGTCCATGAGCCTCCTGGCTCGTCTGGGCCTTACGAGGTCCAAGAGCTTGTAATCAATCAATCAATCAAACATGTCTTCATGGGAGATCATTATGTCTTAAGCCTGTGTTCAGTGCTCGCTAAGTTAAGGAGGTCAACTTAAGGACTGGTGCACATGTGCGGCGGACTAGCTTGCCGATGCGCCAAACTAAGTCAACCCTAAAGTTGTCGAGAGCGACCCCGCGGCCATAGCATTGCGCCAGCTGCAAGAAGTTCAAGCCACAATTCACTGCCGAACGTCTCAAGAGTAGCGGTGCATGCCTGGTCAGCGAGAGCATGGCCAGAGCGTAGCAGGCAAAACAAGACGGGTGCTGTACGGTTCCTAGGTCAATATATGTATTGCGCCTGTAAGCGTAATGGGCGAACATATGCCTGGTAGGCTCATGCGCAAGTTGTAGCGCAGCAGGATAATCGCGCCGTATTAGGAGAGTATATACGTAATAGGCCTGTACGTATTTGAGCTTAGTATACCTTTTGTGCATACTCCTTACCGTGAGGCTTAGCTGGCAAGTTGTAGCGCAGCAGGATAATCGCGCCGTATTAGGAGAGTATATACGTAATAGGCCTGTACGTATTTGAGCTTAGTCTACCTATTATGCATACTCCTTACCGTGAGGCTTAGCTAACAGCTGCAGCACTTTTGACGACTTCTGTCCGGCGAGGGCCCAGTCCTGCCCTGGTCGTTGGCGTGCGGTACCTGCTACCATGGCCACAACGGAGGCTGAAGTCGTCGCGGCAATTGCTGACGTCGCCGCGGCCATACGAGGAGTCGAAGCCGAGATCTCTGTTGTTGGAAAACAGCTCGAGAACGCCCCTGAGGGTGACAAGCCGTACCTTTGGAAGGAGAAAGAGCAGCTGCGGACGGACAAGGAGCAGCTGCGGAAGGAGAAGATCTTGCTGCAGATGCGCCTGAACGGTGAGTTCGGGCCTCAGCTGCGCCTGCCTGCCATAGCCTGTCGAATGCCCTTCGTCCGCCCGCCGAATTCCTACTGTTGCTTAATTGCGTTCAGCTAAGTGGGTTG
The DNA here is from genome assembly GCA_003116995.1 of Yamagishiella unicocca. Taxonomy (NCBI): domain Eukaryota; kingdom Viridiplantae; phylum Chlorophyta; class Chlorophyceae; order Chlamydomonadales; family Volvocaceae; genus Yamagishiella; species Yamagishiella unicocca. The sequence goes on from BDSL01000039.1 coordinate 547,709, forward strand.
GGTTGGGTGGCTCCACCGCGTGGGACGACCTGGAAGGGCCTGTACCAACCGCAGGTTTCGCAAACAGCCGCATGCCGGCGGACTGTCGCGTCTTGCACTTGAAGCGCTGCCGCCTGAGCTCGCAGTTCCAACACAAACCCGGCACAACGATTTCCCCTCTTCACTGTTTGTTATGCAGCCGCGGCGGGAGTACCCATGCCTGCTGGTGCGTTGGGTGGGTTGGATGGATGAGTGTGGGTTGCGTGTGGGCGTGTGGGTTTTCAGTGTTAGTCAGCTTTGGAGGAACCAGCTATGACAGGGCAGCTGCTGCGATCACGGTCGATTGCATGTGCAACTAGCATTGGGCATGAGGCACGCCACACCGCATCCACCCTTCGAGCTTGCGCCCAACCCTACTGCAAATTGCGGTATTCGTACTGCATGCCAATGCTGGCTTCATCTGCAAGTCCGGTCTCGCCTGGCCTCGAAACGCACCGCACCGGACGTCCCCTTGTTGACCCTCCCTCCCGACGCAATGCTACCTGCGCGATACGACAGCACACCTCATCCGTATGTCAGGACACGCACCCCCGCACAGCACCTCCCCAAACACAGAAGAAGGCGCAGGAATCAGGCTTCCCGTCAGGGTTGCGTCGCCTGTGAAATAGTTCGCCCTTCCAGGCCGTCCCACGCGGTGGAGCAACCCAACCCGAGCCAACGCAACCAATCAGCCCAACGAACTTGAGCCAAAGTAGGACAAAGCGGACCTCACCCCAGAGTGCGGAGACCCAGCGCCCTAAAAACATTACTGGGACTCACCGCCAGCTCCCGCGCTGCCCGGACCAGGCCCAGCCGCCCCACCTGCATGACATACGTAACCCAGGAAGCACGTACAATGCAGTTTGAGAGGGAGGGTCCATCAAGGGCAAAGGGGCGCGGCGAAATGCACGCGAAAGCAGATGGCAGCAAGTGGCGAAATCACCGCCGGGAGGGTCAAGTTCAACTGGAAGTGAATCAGCTTCCGGGTGGTGTAGCAATAGCAGGATCAGTCCCGCCACCCGCAGGGTGTGTGGGAGTGTCCTATGTTCTCGGCGTGGGGGGATGTCCTGGGTTCTCGGGGTGTAGGCGAAGGCCCTAGATCAACTGTAGGTTTTGCACACAGCCACATGCCGGTGTATTGTCGCGTCTTGCACTCCACAGCCGCTGGTAAGCGATCTGGGTCTCTCATACGGCTTCACACGTTTTGCGAATCATAATCCAGCCCTAGGCCTTGCGGCGTCTCCGCTTCATCCTCTTCCCGTGTCTGCTGTGCAGGCCCGAGCAGCTCAGCAGCTGACGGTGAGTCCACTTTTCGCGATGTCTGCTTTGCATCGGGCCAACCCTGCCGCCGGTGAGATCTCCTCGGTCTCATCGCGTGCGTGCGGTAGCCATGCCCCATGTCTTAAGAGGCAGTTTGGGTGGGACGCGGTGCGGCGTGGAGCGTGTCAACCCCAACATACTAATTACTCCAAACGCCGGCTTCCCATGCAGAGGACAGGCGGCGGAGACAGCTTGAGAACATGCCGACACCCTCCGCCTTGGCCAATCACGAGACCTGGCAGCAGGTGCAGAGGGTCTGTACCAAGACTGGTGACCCCCCGTTCTTCATGTGCTTCCGGCCTGGCGGCAGCTACCCTGCTGCGCTGCCGGTGGGGTTGCTGGACCCTGTGCTGGACAAGCTGGTGGGCATGTTCGCCCAGGCGATGGTTGGGCAAGGCGAACCGCTGTCACAAGCGGACTGCGAAGTGGCCTTCAAGCTGTGTGACCAGATGCCCCAGGGCTTCAGCAAGGAGATGCAGCGGGAGGCGGCCTTCAGTGCCACCCTGGAATCGTACATCGGCGCGTCAATCATCAAGCACTATTCTGACGCTGCGTCAAAGTCCGTGACCGACGGGAGCATTTTCTGCACGGTTGACTGTGGGGGGCTCTTGCTTCAGGTGCCAGTGTACGTTCAGGAGGTCAAGCTCGAGGTGGGGGCAGACAGGGAGTGCCGACCCCTCCTTGGTTATACAGTTACTGAGTCGTTGGGGCTGCTGGGTTCCGCCTGGCGGTTCAAACAGACCCCCCCGCTAGCATTGCGCAAGCGGCAGCGCGCAGTCTGAATTGTTCGGTGCCACGTATCCTTTATGCTCCCGCTTCCACTGTTGGACACCTTTATTATGGCTCGACTCGACTCCCCTTTTCGTCCCCCCGTCGCCCGTTCTCCCCCCCTCCCTTCTGCTGGTGCCGCTCCTCACTTCCAAAGGTCAGTCTTGGGTATTTGAGCTGGGCGGGCGGGCGGGGACGCCTCTGATGTTGGGGCCTTTGATGAACGTCATTGGCTGGGTGAGCTGGATCCTCCTGCTGCGCGCGCATGCGCTGCCCTAGCCCCTTAGTGTCTGCAGCCAGCCAGCTCATGCGCCGTGTCAGCCGTTTTCGGGTGGGCCTAGCGCCCGCCATTGTTCCAGCCGGCGCCAGCTGGCTTGCCATCGGCGCTGCGCTCATTTCCGAGTGATGCCCAGCGTGTCCGGCCTGACAATATGTTGCACTAGCTTACCTTCGTCCTTCTTCGCAGATCGGCAGTTCGGGCGACCCCTATTTTCAAGGCCAGCGATATTACCAGCTGTATCTGACGAGCGACAACCTCGCCGCAGTCGTCAAGCACACGGTTCTACCGGTGCTGTTCGTGGAGTTGGTGGGGCCGCACATCCGGGTGTCGGCGCTGGCCTCTGTGGAAGGCGCCGGTGTGGTCTGCGAGCCGCTGACTCCCTACCTGCACCTCTTCAACATGCTGTCCAGCCAGCCTCAGCACATGGACCGCATGGCACGCGTGCTGCGAGCACTCAAGCACGGCATCACTCTCCTACGAGAAACGTGCAGTACCCTGTCCACCCCCCGGGCGCTGTGCGTCCCGCCCAGGCTGCGGCGTCTTCGCCGCCTGTGCACGACCCGCCCCTCCAGCTTCCGTACCCCCTACGCCCAGGGCTTGGCTTTCGGGATGTAGGGGCCCTCGTGCCCGGGGCATACCCGCTGCTGTACAAAGCTGAGCACGAGCAGAGCGGCAGGCAGGTGGTGATAAAGTTTGCTTTCCTCAGCGAGCAGGCGACTCGGATCCACCGCGCCTGGGCAGCGGCCAGTCTCGCCCCCGAGCTCATTAGCACGCGGCTGCTGCCGTGTGGCCTGACCATGCTCGTGATGGAGCTGCTCAGGCCAGAGGACGGCTGGACCACGTTTCACAGCCTGGCGCCGGAGTGGAAGCCGCTGCTGTTCGACGCTGTGCTCGTGAAGCTGCGGGAGGCTCACAATGTCGACGTTGACGGGTATCGGGCGGTGCACTCCGACATGCGGCAGGCCAACGTCCTGGTCCAGCTGCGAGCGGACGGCCAGCAGCCGGGAGCACCGCTGCAGGTTCGGTTCCTGGATTTCGACTGGAGCGGCCTCGTGGGGCAGACACGGCTGCCGGCCTTCATCCGCCAGCGGCTGCCAGGTTACGGCGCGGGGCAGGAGGCCACGCAGGAGTACGACATGGCCCTCTGGCACCACGAGCTGGTCGAGCTGCAACCTCGATGACGTGCAAACACCTTAAACATGTTGCCATGGCCTCGGACTGACGTTGGCGGGGGACGTTGGGTGGAGTAGGGGGATGTTGGGGGAGGGAGGAGGAGAGGGAGGGGGGATGTTGGGTGGAGAAGGGCGGCTGTGTCCTCGTGCCCAGGTCGTGGCAGCCCAGCGGGGGGCACGCGCAATCATGAACGTGCTGCAGATAGAGACGTGATGCACCACTACAGATAAACGCGTAATATAGCAGTACACAATCGAGAAATAGGGCCCAGCTGCCCATGAAATGCACGCGCCGACGATGGGGCTTAACAGCCGTAAGCAGGCCCCAACACTGGTTGTCCTATGGCTGCTACCTAGGTCACAATCCCCCCCCACAACCAAGGGCGGGAGGTACACGAACGCACGCGGTTATTCACACACTGACTGCGCGCACACGAGAAAGTTCTGTAACGATTACAACAACTCAGGCATGCCCGATTGCAGACCAACAGAGCCAGGCCCGCAGGCCGAGGTGGCGGAAGCGCCTCATCTCCCTGGTTGCCCTAACGCCCGCCACACCGGCACCACTCCGAGCCATTTCAAGCTTCGCGGTGTTCAGCACTGTCCACGGCACTAGCAGCGCTGCCCCCCACCATCACCCCTAGCCATACACCTCCAACCCCACCGCATCCCTCGACATGCAAGACCTCTAGCCCACCGCCTGAACTAACCCACGTGCCCACCTCACTCAAGCATACGACGTGCCCTTGACAGGGTTACCTCCTCCGACTCACCCCCAGGCCAGCGTAGCATGAGGTACCGTGGCCGTGCCAAGGCCCCGTGATGCTCCAGTACCCCTTTCCTCCGCCGAACACCCTTGCCCCTGCCCTCTCCCTGCTCCAAACGCACGATTGGATACATCTCCGGGCAGCAGGGCAGCATCTGCTCCCCTTCCATCAAACGCCTCAACTGCCGAAAGGGCTCCCGGGCCACTTGGCTGTGGAGCCCGGTAGCAGTTTGCCGGCCTCACAAGGCTTCTCACCTCCCAGAGTCATGGAGCTGGGTTCACCACGCCCGAGTGCGTGTACGTCGCGCTTACGCATTGCGTGTTGCCTGAGTACGGGGATTGCCCAAGCCAGGACTGTGTCGTGACACGGCTGGGACCCATAGGTCAGATGCCCCAAGGTTTGTCCTTTTCGTGGAGGTCTCAGTGCAAGCGTCCACCCTGCATGATATAGTGCCATCATGCCTCTTCGGTTATGTGGGAGAAAGGGGTTGCGCGGCCCAGCCCGCATCTGCGCGCCGCTCGGGTCCCTGCCGTCGGAAAGTCGCTGAGATACCGGCATATTTGTGCATAATAACCTCTTAGCCCATTACACTTTACACCAGCTCATGTCAGGCGCGGCTTGGCTTAGATTGACTTGGTTTGGCCAAACCGGCAACAACATCGAGCGCATGCACCCAGCCCGCAAGCCCCGGACGCCGCCCGTCACAGCTGAGCGTCCTTTTAGGTGCCGTATGAATGTGTATCGAAAGATTGGCATACCGATTTGCAGCTAAGCCTCACGGTAAGGAGTATGCACTCAAGGTAGACTAAGCTCAAGTACGTACAGCCCTATTACGTATATACTCTCCTAATACGGCGCCATTATCCTGTTGCGCTACAACTTGCGGATGTGCCTATCAGGCCTACTGACCGCTTCGGTGGAGGGGGGGGCGGGTTCGCATCGTCCGGCTGGTCGGGATACCGCAAGCCGAGCACCTCCTCGCTCTCGCTGATGACAGCCTCCCAGCAGTCTTCCACATCCTGCTTGCGCCGCGCCTCCGTCACCGATTTCAATCGCTCCGCCGCTCCGCACGCGCGCGGTAGGGCAGCCAGGACGCCAGGAACCCTAGTTGCGGCTGGGGCTGCACCGCCCGATGCGGCGCCCGACATACTGTCACGCTGCGCCTGGCGACGTGCAGCGTCCGCAGCACACCGCCGCTGCAGTTCCACGCTGTCCGTATCCATACGGCGAAATCACCTGCAACACATGCCACGCGAAGGTTTGGTCTGACCTGCCCGGCGAGGGGTGTGAGCACAGAGGTGCGCCGATTGAACACTTTTGACGACGCTGTACGCACCGTTATCTATGCTAATTGCTAGCTCTAATGCCACCGCATGCACCGTCAACAGGCAGGCACCAAGCACACCATCATTGCACGCATTTCCACCCCTCGTGATACTTTTGTCCCCCGTACACCGCACTGCACCTGGCTGCTCGTCACGCCACCGCTGGCCCCCATGTCGGCCGCCAGATTCGGCCCCACTGCCGCGTCTCCCTCCGCCACAAACACCGCCTGTGCGGGGCAGGTCAGAGAGGCGGTCTTCATAAACTTAGGCCCACCACGGCGGTCGACCACCCTATGCCTCACCTCAGCGCCCTCCCCCGCCGCTGCTTCCTCGGTCATCACGTTGTCCGCCACGTCAGCGACCGCCTCGAAGTCCTCACGATGCTCTGTGCGTCACACCCGCACCATGCCAGGTGCTGCGTCACGCAGAGCCGCCACGAGCCGGTTGTCAAGCTCGCCACACTCCCGCTCCACTGCAAGCCGGAGCAGGCTCGCATCAGATTCCAGCAGCTCCTCCACCGCTCTGTAGAAGTCGGCATCGCTACTCGCTGCGCCTCAAGCCATGCCGCACGTGCCCAGCTTGAGCACCTCATCGGGCGATGCGCCGACGAGTAATGACGCGCTCGCGGCCGCCGAGGATTGTGAAGCCTAAATTTACCTATAATTTAAGACATCGCGCGCTAATCCGCGGCGGTCAAACATTGCATCCTCGCAATCGGCGCGGAAACACGTCGCTGTCTTAGTTTTTTTGTTTGCGAGCACAGGCGTGTACAGTATTTTGTTCAGGAAAGACCCGCAGCTTCGGGGGGGCAGAAGTGTTTATCCCGCCGAGTCGCGAACGCGCGGTACGGCCGACCATGCGGGCCGCGCCGGCTCACCCTTTCCCGTCAGGAGAAACAGCTAAGAGGCATGATGGCACTATATCATGCAGGGTGGACGCTTGCACTGAGACCTCCACGAAAAGGACAAACCTTGGGGCATCTGACCCATGGGTTCCAGCCGTGTCACGACACAGTCCTGGCTTGGGCAATCCCCGTACTCAGGCAATACGCACTGTGTAAGCGCGACGTACACGCACTCAAGGTCAGTCAGAGGCCATGGCAACATGTTTAAGGCGTTTGCACGTCATCGAGGTTGCAGCTCGACCAGCTCGTGGTGCCAGAGGGCCATGTCGTACTCCTGTGTGGCCTCCTGCCCCGCGCCGTACCCTGGCAGCCGCTGGCGGATGAAGGCCGGCAGCCGTGTCTGCCCCACGAGGCCGCTCCAGTCGAAATCCAGGAACCGAACCTGCAACGGTGCTCCCGGCTGCTGGCCGTCCGCTCGCAGCTGGACCAGGACGTTGGCCTGCCGCATGTCGGAGTGCACCGCCCGATACCCATCAACGTCGACATTGTGAGCCTCCCGCAGCTTCACGAGCACAGCGTCGAACAGCAGCGGCTTCCACTCCGGCGCCAGGCTGTGAAACGTGGTCCAGCCGTCCTCTGGCCTGAGCAGCTCCATCACGAGCATGGTCAGGCCACACGGCAGCAGCCGCGTGTCAATGAGCTCGGGGGCGAGACTGGCCGCTGCCCAGGCGCGGTGGATCCGAGTCGCCTGCTCGCTGAGGAAAGAAAACTTTATCACCAGGGAAAATGACAGTGTATACATGCGTCACTCGTGGGAAATAATGGGGCATTGGCTCGTGGGCAAAAATCCGCCTATCTCGTTAGACCCGATGATAGTCAAACAAGTTTCCTCTGGCCCCCAAAGTACCGATATTTCGGATGTGGACTTACAAACATACTCAATCTCTTCAACATTGCGGTAAGCTATGGAACCACAGTCCCCTTACTAAACGCGAAACATCGGGTTAAGGACCGGGCGGCTGCAGCCTAACCTTGAGGAGGCAGTCGGGACTGAGTTTGGCCACGCCGCACCGAACCGAATGTTTGAGTGCAGCTCGACCGTTGACCATGGCTCCGAGGCCGAATTCCCAGTGTTTTGACACGAAACATGTGTGAAGACCGTATACAACCCTATATTTATATAACGAACTTACGGGTAAAGCAGTAGGTTCTAACCACATCCAACAAGGGGTGTCGGCTTCCTCCAAGCCGGAAAAAGGGCGGGCCCCCCTTAAATCCGTAAAGGCCAGTTGCTTAGCCGCGTGTGTGACAACAGCAGCAGGGCTGTTTCACCACGCAAGGATAGAACCACCTTGACAAAAGTGTGACAACAGCAGCAGGGCTGTTTCACCACGCATGGATAGAACCACCTTGACAACAGTGTGACAACAGCAGCAGGGCTGTTTCACCACGCAAGGATAGAACCACCTTGACAACAGTGTGACAACAGCAGCAGGGCTGTTTCACCACGCATGGATAGAACCACCTTGACAACAGTGTGACAACAGCAGCAGGGCTGTTTCACCACGCAAGGATAGAACCATCTTGACAAAAGTGTAAGGGAAGCCAGCATTAATTGATTGCATGCGCCAATTCCGGGCGCATGCCGCATGGTCAGTACCGTGAAGCCCCAACCGACATGCCCTTGTCGTGGAAGGCCAGAGCCTTGCTTAGGAAACCAACGTGCGGGTTACATGGAAATCATCTGCGAGGTGCCTGCTGACAGAGGTGAGGGTTTCACGGTAGACAACATCATAATCATCGTTGCCGGGCATCAAAGCGAATGATAGAGCCGGGGAGTCGTTGGGAACACGGGTTTAATTGGTGGGAACACGGTGCGTGTCATGACCGTGTTCCCAGCATTTAGGCCGTGTTCCCGCCCTTGCAATTATTCCGGACACAATCAACGAATCGTCGTTATACGTCATTTAGAAGGTACCGGGCATCCATGCGAATGATATGAGTTCCCAGCATTTTAGGCCGTGTTCCCAACCATGACCGGCTAGCCTTACATCCCCACAGAATACTGCCCAAAATCACTCCAAGGCTATGGTACCCTTAGTATGACGGATAAAAGCTCGATGTGTCCGGACCACTCGCAAGGGTGGTAACACGGCCTGAAACGCTGGGAGCACGGTCATGACACACACCATGTTCCCACCAATAACCCCCGTGTTCCCACCCATTCCCCTGCTCATCTAACCCGCATGGATGCCCGATTACTTTCAATACGACCTCTAAGATAAATTCAATGTGTCCGGACAACTGGAAAGGCGGCGGGGAACACGGCCTAAAATGCTGGGAATGGCATGCACCGTGTTCCCACCAATTGCAAGGGCGAGAACACGGCCCGATCACTCAGTGTTATGTACCAAACCAAACCATTGTGAGGCTTGTGCATGCCAACCATCGCCAAAGTGCTGGCTGGCACAGCCGAGCGCGCCACGGGAGAGAGCGTCATGAGTGCACCTCCTCGCTCGAAGGTCCCGATCGGTTGGCTTACGATAGTAGTAGCGCAGGTCATAAAACAAAACGGCTAGCCTATCTGCATAAAGTCAAAAGGTGCTCGGCCCGGCAAGCCGCAACAAATGGTGAAGTTAGATGCAAGGCTGCGGCGAGCGGATATCAGAGATATCAGATGCCGTGGCTTGATCTATTTATTATAAGATACACGGAACCTGCTAGAGGGAAGTAAAGTGCGAAAGGCGTTGCTTTGACCCCGGCCTTGCTCCACGGCGACCGTGAAACTCATTCTCGCTCAAATGATTTTTGCTTGCCAAAGTAAGGTGAGGGTGTAATAGAGGATGCATAAGGCTATTGAAATATGGTTACAGTTTGGCGTCCTATAATGTTTGGTCCGAACGCACGCACGCACGGACATGGGCAACCCTAGGGGGTGGGGCCCCCCGAGGCGCTTCGCGCTGGGGCCCCGCCCCAAAACAAGTTGCTCGGCGCTGAGGGGCCCTCGGAACTCGGCCGACGGGGGTGGTGGTACGGAAAGGGCGAGAGTACGGCGGGCGACGGCGAGGATGATTGAAGGAGTTGGTGGACGAGAAGCACACTTCACGGTGCCGCCGGCAGCGGTGCTGGCACACGTCAAGGATGGCCGGCGGCGTGTGCACGAGCGACTTCGAAACGACGAGCGCATGGCCCCCCCCCCCGCCCCCCCCCCATCGTCTTCGCACACGCTTCTCGGTGCCGCCGACAGCGGTGCTGGCACACGTCAAGGATGGCCGGCGGCGTGTGCACGAGCGATCTAAACGACGAGCGCGGGGCCGGCCGCGTGTGCACGAGCGACTTCGAAGCGGCGATCCTGCACACGCCGGCGGTTCGGCTTTACTGTTGCCAGTGCTGCTGTCAGCGTCGCAGCGGCACGGGGCCGGCCGCGTGTGCACGAGCGACTTCGAAGCGGCGATCGTGCACACGCCGGCGGTTCGGCTTTACTGTTGCCAGTGCTGCTGTCAGCGTCGCCGCGGCACGTACACGACGGCGGGGGGTGGGGTCCACGTGACGACATTGTCAGTGCTCCCGCCCTCGAACCGGCGACCGCGCTCGAACCGGCGACCGCGATGCGTGCACGCGCCACTGGCGATGAGCCTCGAACTGGCGTCTTGCCGAAGCGTGCACGGCTGCGACCACGACTGCGGCGCTCATGCGACTTTACGGTGCTCGGGCCAGTCCTTGACGTTTGCAGCGCCGGCGTCTGCTGCGTCGCGAAGCGTGCGCGGGGGTGAAGGGGGACCGTCGTCGTTTCGAGGTCGCTCGTGCACGCGCCGCGAAACGTCCTCACTGGCGACTCGCCGAATCGTGCACTACAGCTGCGACCATGACCGTGGCACTCCTGCCTCGAAACGGCGACTTAACAAAGCGGCCACGGCGGCGACTTGCCAAGCCCGGCCGACAACGGCGCCTGCATAAGTTAAGGACGACCCGCGGCGTGTGCACGAGCGATGATTTCGAAGCGACGAAAGCGGGGGGGGGGGTTGGCCCCCCCCACCCCCCACCCCCTCGTCTTCGCGGACGCTGGCAGACGTTAAGGACGGCCGGTGGCGTGTGCACGAGCGACGAATTTAAAAAAAGAAGGGTGGTTCGCTTCGTCGCTTCGCCTCCCCCCTCCCCCTCCTTCGCCGTCGCGCGCGCTTCACGATGCAGCCGACGCCGGCGCCGACACACGTGAAGAACGCTTCGCGGCGCGTGCACGGGGCGAAGCGGTTGCGCGTGCAGTTATGCCCCCGCCCTCGTCGCTTCGAGGTTGCGCGTGCAGTTATGCCGGTGCTGGCGTCGGCGGCGTCGCGACGCGTGCGCGATGGCGAGGGGGGGGGAGGGGGGTGCGGGGGGGTTCGAGGGAAACCCGTGGATGTCCGAAAAAACCGTTTAAAGAGAAGTTTTGAGATGCATGCTGGAGAACTGGGTTGGGGATACGAAAGCCGAAGGTCGTAATATGACCTTTGGCGGCTAAGCTATATCGGCTACGGTGATACGAAAAGGAGCGAGGACCCCACGCGACGCACGTTAAGTTTGCGCAGATTCAGTTTTGGGCGCTAGCAGGAAAACTGTGGGAGTGGGTGCGCTATGGGAGAGCGGCCATCGCGGTCCGGTCCCAGTCCCAGTCCTATTCGGAGTCCCAGTCCCGACCCGCCCGAATACCGACCAATTGCGTGAGGAAGCCGGGCATTACCAGAGGAGGTCCGCTGTCGTCCAGGAGAGGAGGCCGAAGCCGCGCCGCGCCGCCATGGGGGACGCGAAAGCCCAGACGCAGGTCCCGACGCCCGCAGACGAGAATGCAACGACTAGCAAAAAAATTACTAGAACAGAGGCCCAACCCAGCGGCGGAACTCACCTGGCCAGGGCCCAGAGCGGGTGGGGAAAGCGGTCGACGCGAGGCATGCGGGCGGGGGGCAGCAGGGGGCGTTAGTAACGATACCCAGGCGCTGAGCGGGTGGACAGGGGTCAAAGCAACGAAGAGGCCCCAGCGGCGCGGCGAAAGAGGCGGAGGCAGGAAAGGGGAGGACGGTTATACGGGGAGACGGGTACGACGCGGGCTGGTACGGCGGCGTACGGCGGTGGACGGTGGAGGCCTGTACGACGGAGGGAGGAAGTGAGGAAATATGGGGCGTAAGCGTGAAGATGCGGGGCAGGGCGAGCAGGCGAGGAGACGGGATACCGGGGGAGGCAGTGCGCGGTCCGGGCTGGTCGGATCCCCACAGCACTGCCACAGCGAGGACGGCGCCGCCACAGTGCGACGCCGGCGGCGAGGGACGCGGGGGAGAGCGGCTGTCCAGGCGGGGGAGGGGGAGAAGGGGCTGTGGGAGGAGACAGAGTGCGAATGGCGTGTGCGCGGGTGGGTGAAGGGGCGGGGGGGGGGGAAAACGGAGAGCGAGGCGGCAGGAACCGTTTCCTAGGAGTGTTTCGGTCTTGGCTGGGGGGTTGGGGGCGTGGAGGGGGCGGAGGGGCTGGCGTGGGATGAGGTGCGGAGGGAAGGAGGTGCGGGGCGCGGAGGGAGGCCGGCGGCGGATTACAGGTGGTGTTGTACCACCAGTCCTTTAGAGGGGGTAGAGATAACTACCGGTTGGGCGAAGTGCCAAAGATAAGCCAGAGCGAAGGGCTCCGCTGGCGGGCGGTCGTACAGCACGACCGGCGAACCCGCTACAGTCAGCGTTAGGCGAAGACCGCTAAGTATCAACCGATAGACAAGTAAGACGGAAGTCAAGGAGACTTCTACCAGTGACCAGTGTCACGGCGACGCAAAGGTGCGAAGCCCCGTGGGTCGACGTTCAGTAACGTCGAAGCACAAGTAAGCTGCAGTTAAGTTAGTTACGGCCAGATAAGGCTCCGGTCGGCAAGAGTAAGTAAGGTTAAGTGAAGTAAGGATAAACAAGAGGAAGTAAGCAGTGGGTAGGCAAGGGAGACTGACAGGCCTAACTGGTACCGTAATACAACAACTATCCCCCCTCCAGGACGAAGCGTCCCCGCGTCGCCACAGGATTGACTAAGAAACGTCACGCTCCCGGCTGCGAAACGCGTCAAGCACAGGTTTCATGTCAGGGGTAAAGTTGCGCGCAGGTTCCCAGCTGTTATGTTCAGACGAGTAGTTCTTCCACTTGACCAAGTACTCATGGACAGACCGGCGACGGCGACCTTTTCCTGGGCGGCGTATGCGGTGGTCCAATACACGCTCAACGGCAAACAGAGGTTCGGCGGCGGCCCAGGTTATGGGAGGCGGCTCAACTGCCGAGGGGTGTTCAGTGTCAGATGGTCCAGTGTCCATTGGCGCCCGGTACGGTCGCACCAAGGAAACATGGAAAGTGGGATGAATGCGCAAGTCCGCAGGCAGAATGAGTTCAACAGCCGCATTCCCAACCATGCGTTTAACAGCGAAAGGGCCAATCCAGCGTGGCTGAAGTTTACGCGTACCCGACAAGGAGCGCAAGTTCTTCGTGCTCAGTAGGACCTGATCACCCGCAGCAAAGGTGATGTCCTTCTTGCCAAGGTTGTAGTACGCCGTAGTACGCTGTTGCGCAGCCTCCAAGCATCGTTTGGCCTCAGACAGGCGGGTGACAAAAGACTCGACGAAAGCCTTCGCTGCGGGCACCGGAATGTCAAGCTCACGGGACACAGGAGTCGCCGGGTGAAATCCGTAATTCAGGAAGAACGGGGACTGCCCAGTTGAACGATTGACAGCATTGTTCATGGCAAACTCAGCAGCAGCCAAGTGTGTATCCCACGTGTCAGGGTGCAAGCCGGCAAAGTTGCGAAGTACGTCACCTAGAGTGCGATTCATGCGTTCAGTTTGCCCATCAGTCTGGGGGTGGTATGCCGTGGACAGATTCACACGAGTACCGACCAAGTCACCCAAAGCGGCCCAAAACTTACTACCGAACTGCGGCCCACGATCGGAAACGACCGACTTAGGCACTCCGTGAAGGCGGACAACGTTGTCAAAATACGCACGGGCGGTTTGTTCAGCAGTGACAGTGGTGGTCGTAGGCACAAGATGCACCATTTTTGTCAAGCGATCGACCAAAACAAGCACGGCGTCGTATCCCCCCTCAGTTTTGGGCAAGGCAACGACGTAGTCAAGCGACACACTATCCCAGGGAGCGTCCGGAACGGGCAGAGGCTGAAGAAGCCCATGAGGTTTACCGGACAAAGGCTTGTTGCGTTGGCAGGTGTCACAGCGTTCCACGAAGCGCGCGGCGTCGCGAACCAGGCTGGACCACCAAAAGGTGCGGCGGACGAGGTCGACCAAGCGGGAAACACCAGGATGACCGGAAAGAGGGTCCGAATGGCAGCGAGTCAGGATGTCGTGGCGAAGTTGATCATCGTTGGGCACAACCACCAGGCGCTGATCACCGGTGGTGCGAAGCCAAAGGCCACGCTCGCAGGTAAGGGAAGAGGTGTTATCGGCGTCAGTGAACCACAGGTCTGTTGCGTAAGCCGCGATAAGGCGCGAGGCGAACCCTGAGACAGTAAGTTCCGAAGCGGCGGACTGGCGACGTGTAACGACGTGTAACGTGTACAGCCGAAAAGAGGGACGGGTGGCGACTAAGGGCGTCAGCAATGTTAAGGGTACCGGCAAGATACTCCCAAGTGAAGTTGAACCGGGCCATGAACTCCATCCAGCGAGCCTGCCGGCGGTTCAAAGTAGGCACACCCTGCAAGTAAGTGAGCGGCTTGTGATCGGTCTTAACCACAAAGGAGCGGCCCTCAAGATAGCAGCGCCACTCGCGAAGGGCGTGGACAACCGCAAGGAGCTCTTGTTCACCCGTTGTGTAGTTACGCTCTGCAGAGGAAAACTTTTTACTGGCAAAGGCAACAGGACGACCGTTTTGCAGCAAGACAGCACCCGAACCGTGTAAGGAGGCGTCGGTAAGCAACTCGACACGAAAAGGCGCGGAGTAGTCGGGAAAGCTCAAAACAATGTCCTCAGCGACAGCACGCTTAAGTTCATCGAAAGCAAGTTGGCAAGCAGGAGTCCAGGCGGCAGCGGACAGAAAAGCATTCTGGCGCGTCAGGGAAGTAAGGGGCGCAGCAACGATCGAGTAGCGCGCGACAAACTTACGGAAGTAGTTGGTAAGGCCCAAAAACTTGCGAAGCTCCTGGACACCGGAAGGGACAGGCCAGTCACGCACGGCAGCAACCTTACGAGGATCCATGCGAATACCATCAGCCGACACCACGTGGCCAAGGTATTCGACCTGCTCCTGCACCCAGTGGCGCTTGGAAAGTTTGGCGTAAAGCTGGTGTTTGCGAAGAACGTCCAGGACCATACGAAGGTGATGCAAGTGCTCTTCCTTGGTTTTGGAGTAAATCAGGATATCGTCCAGGTAGCACACGACAAACTTATCGATGTACGGCCTGAGCATACGGTCCATGCAAGCTTGGAAGGTGGCAGGGGCGTTAACCAAGCCAAAGCTCAACACGGTGTACTCAAAGTGACCAAAGGGCGTGCGAAAGGCCGTGGCAGGGATGTCGGAGTCAGCAATGCGAATCTGGTTGTAGCCCTGCTGCAGATCAATGGAGCTAAAGTAAGCAGACCCACGCAGTTTGTCAAGCAAGTCGTCGACGCGAGGCAAAGGGTAGCGATTCTTCAGAGTCACCGCGTTCAGGCCACGGTAGTCAATGCACATGCGCAGACTCCCGTCCTTCTTACCCACGAACAGGATCGGGGCAGAGTAAGGGGACGTGCTGGGACGAATCATACCTTTAGCAAGCAAGTCAGTTACTTGCCGTTTAACCTCGTCGAGCTCCAAGGGACTCAAGCGATACATTGGACGCGAAACGGGCTGAGCGCCTGGAGTCAAAGGGATGGTATGGTCCACGGGTCGGACCGGAGGAAGCCCCGGGATCTCGCGGAAAACGTCTGCGTATTCGCTAAGGAGCGACGCGACAGCTGGATCCTGCGTCTCGGCTGGCACAGCAGCAGCGTTAAGGTGAACAGTAGGGCGGACAAGCAACGCATGGGCACCCTTACGGAGCCATCGCATAGCCTCCTTACGACCGCAGCTCGTAACAGTGGGGCGCGCAGAGGAGCCCGAAGCGACGGAAGCAGAGGCAGCGAGCAAAGCAGCAGCGGCGAAATTAACGCACGGCGCGGCATCCGCAGCGGGTGGCCCCCCCTGAGCCGGCGACGCGAGCCAAGACACGCGACACGGCGACCCACGGGCAGAGCGCAGCAACAACGAACGTGCAGCATAGTCCATAACAGCAAAGTGCTTTTGCAAAGTAGCAGAACCCAAGATGTACGAAGCGGCATCAGTCAGCTCGGCAAGCACGTACGGGTTAACAGTAAGGCGAAGGGAGCCCACAGAAAGGCGAAGCGTAACCTGGCCCAAGTAAGATAGCCTGCTTACCACCGTCAGCGAGGTGAACGTGCGACCAGGAGCACGGCCGAATAGGCAAACCAAGGCGGTGGACGACGGGAGCACCGATGAAGTCGTGGCTGGCACCCGAGTCGAGCAAGGCAGTAAGGGCGAGGTTGACAGCAGTGACAGGGATCACAGGCAACGAACCACCTGTCGAAAGGGAAGAAGCAACTGCCAAAGAAGAGACAAAGGGCTCAGAAGGCGGAGCGGAACAGGGCAGTGCGGCGTCGTACCAAAACTCGGCGGCATAAGGCAGGCCAGGCAGGGTAACGGTACGACCATCAACAGACAAGCCAGCAAACAGAGACGTACCGGCAGCAAAGCGACGAAGACAACGCATACCTGAGAGGAGCGCGGCGCTGCGCGCGGCGGCGTGAGCCGGAACCAAGAGGGCCAAGGCGGAGTCAGGTCGGCGACGCTTGCATGCACGGTAGTGAGAAAGCAATGAACGCAAGTGCGAAACGGTGGAGGGAACCGCCAGGATTGTGTGACCGCCAACATCAACGGAGGAGAAGGAACGACCGCGGGGCGCGAATAGGTTACAAGAAGAGTCGAAACCAGCGCAAACAGCGACGGCATCAAACGTGAACGGGCGACCCACGGAAGTCTCCAACTCAGTGAATGCAGAAGTAATGTGTCAACTGCATGAAGGGCACATGACAATGTGGGGCGACACATTACTTTCCGGGTGGGTGCACGCATGCGTTTGGGGAGGTGCTGTGCGGGGGTGCGTGTCCTGACATACGGATGAGGTGTGCTGTCCTATCGCGCAGGTAGCATTGCGTCGGGAGGGAGGGTCAACAAGGGGACGTCCGGTGGGGTGCGTTTCGAGGCCAGGCGAGACCGGATTTGCAGATGAAGCCAGCATCGGCATGCAGTACGAATACCGCAATTTGCAGTAGGGTTGGGCGCAGGCTCGAAGGGTGGATGCGGTGTGGCGTGCCTCATGCCCAATGCTAGCTGCACATGCAATCGACCGTGATCGCAGCAGCCGTAACGTCCACTGTACTACATGCAGACCTGTGCGAAGTATCGCGAACCCTCTCTTAAGCATCGGATACGGGGTCCAAGTTGCTGGCAACTTGAACCAGATGCGCGATCAAGCAGCAGCATCTGAAGATCATAGTGGCCCAAACGCAAAGCGTGCGGGGATTGCAACGGCCTCGGCAATCCCGGACGAGCATAGCGGCAGCGACACGGCGGACCGCAGGTCCCTAGCTTATCAGGCCAATCAAGCGGGGTTTTGCCGTCTGACTTACTTATAATGGCCTTCCGCAGGAGGTTCTTCCCCTTCAGCAGCTCCGTAAGCTGTTGCAGCAGCAACAGGTTCGCCGCGCGATGATAGTCCAGTTCCTTCTTCAGGTCATCGTTCGGGCCGGCCTTCAGCTGCTCCTCCAACGCTAGAATGGCATTTCCAACCCTGGAGATGGCCTGGTCCTTCTCAACAATCGCCTGCCCAACTCGCTCTAGCTCATTGGCCATGGCTTGCCGACGCTAACTCCTACAGTAACAGCGCGTTTGGAGTCGCAGCGACAGCGTCTGGGGAGAAACTTCTACAGGCAGAAGAGCTCGAGAAAGGAAGAGAAGAGCACTGCAGGTTTGTTAGGATGACAAGGGTAGGACGCAGCTACTTCAACTGAGGGATTTTTTTAATCGGGATATGAATATAACAAGTATAGAACGCGTCGGAGTCAGAGCGGCCACAAAACGGCAGTTGTATGCGGCTATCAGGGCCTTGCGAGAAGCTCACGCACGGCAAGTGCGTGCCGGCAAGCGCATCGCGTCGCCGGTCCATGGCTCGTCCTCAATCAGTGATTGAGTGGCGTCAGCGGGTCAGGCAGCCACGCAGACAGCCTAGCACATTCCGTGCGAACACACTCGCCTCGAGATGGATCCGATGTACGCAAGCGCCACCGCCTTGGAGTTGAGCTGAATTGTCGGGCGGGAAGTCGTCGCCAAACACACTCACGCTCTTCAACATTGCGGCAAGCTATGAAACCACAGTCCACTTACTAGACGCGAAACATCGGATTAAGGACCGGTCGGCTGCAACCTAGCCTCGAGGAGGCAACCTCCCAAAAAGCAACCGCAACCTCCAGTCGCCAACCACTTCTACAAAAAGCCCAACCTGATCAGTCCCCACCACCACCGCTCTCCCACTTAGTGGTGCCGTGAGGTGCCGCCAGGCGTCCTGGTCTTCCGACCCAACTGGCCAGCGGGCGGTCCCCAGCCATGTCTTTTCCGTGCCTCATATTCGTAACCGCTCATCCAGGCCACCTAGAACCAACATGCATGCCCACCAGACTGCTCGTGAACACGCACACAGCGGCCTCACCTCCGCCTCTCCGTTCCAAGCGAGCATTCCCCACCCGGCACCCAAACAACATCATAATAGGTACTAGTTAGGCGCGGCGATGGAAGCCTAGGGTCACGTACGGCAACACAGAGGCACGTTCACCCTTCCAGCCCCGCCAGCAACAAAGGGAGCGGCTGAACGTGGCTGCGTTGTGGGAGGCAGGAGGCGACTAGCGTTGAGCCACACAGTTGTGCGTGGCGTGACATACAAGAAGCGGCTAGTGGGGTTGCAGTGGTGGCGGCGGGCCGCTGCAAGCATGCTTCGCAGCTGAAGTAGATCTTACATATCGCAAAAACGTGCAGTTGTTACAGGCTAACGCGTCCTATGCAGCTCGCCCTGCCTGGGAAAGCTTTGCTTTGCTGGGAAAACTCCTCGGGACACGCGTTTGGAGGTGCATGCCGGATAACATGGTCCAGCCTGAGTGCTGAACATGTTTGTGTAAGCACTTG
Source organism: Yamagishiella unicocca (assembly GCA_003116995.1). NCBI lineage: Eukaryota > Viridiplantae > Chlorophyta > Chlorophyceae > Chlamydomonadales > Volvocaceae > Yamagishiella > Yamagishiella unicocca. The sequence goes on from BDSL01000039.1 coordinate 566,412, forward strand.
CACGCATGAGCGCAAGTCCATCTCCCACCACACTGCAGGTTCTACGGATGGGGGTGAGGGAGCTGGGTGAGATTTCCTCAGCTGCGCGGGTGGCTGCTGCTCGGATGCGTTCGTGACGGGATCGTGACGCGAGCATGATGACAAACGCAGGATCGATTTTTCTTTTAGCTGCGTGTACAATATCAGCACCAATATCAATAGAACGTGGTGGTCTGTTCGCCAATATGCCAATACTGGGCAAGTGAGCTGGGCGTACCGTGTCAGTTACGCCTCAAAATACCGGTACGTGCAGCGTAAGAGGGACCGCGTCCGCACGGAACCCCACATCCCCTCTCCTGGACGACACGCCTCCGTGTGCGACTGGCAAGGCTATCAGGACGCGCTACAACACTCGCCTAACGGCGGCGCTCGCCGGACGGCAAGCCAGCGTCACGTCGTCGGCGTCAGACATATCTTGCAGGCCCTCCGCTGCCTCATGCGAATCCCTCCCGCTACCGCTCACCACGCGGGGGGTAATGCGCCATGTCGCTAAGATGTCACTCGCGGCCAGAGGCGGGGATCCACGTGCCGGGCAAGTGAGCCTTTGGCGCCCCCCCAAAGCTCCGGGTCACGGCAAAAACAATCTGACCAAAGAAAATACAAGAGGGGGCAGGATGCCCCAAAAATATAGTACACGTGCCAGACCACAATGACATAGCAAAATCTTTGCTTGCTTGCTTTGATACCGGTGGGCTGAACAAACTGAGTACGTCGGGAAGGAAGCCGAACCAGCCAACCGCCGTGACCCCACGTCACGGCGGTTGGCGGTTGCCGGACCGTCGCACATCGCGAGGCACTTTCGTCGCAGTCCCACCCTGCGCCCACGGCAACCTCCACTGTTGCCGCAAGCCAAAGCAAATGTCTCATGCGGTCCACTCTCCTTCAGAACACCGGCAGGGACCCGTTTGCGTGAAGAAACGTCATAAAAGTAGTTTTAGTAGCGACAGTTGAAGGGTTCGGAGACGGGAATGGCTGCGCCGTGGAAAACCGCAGCAAGCCCTGCCAGGGGGGGCTCCTACCAGCCCACTTGCCGGCCCACTTGGACACCGCCCGCCTTCCAGAGCCTCGTCGGGTGTGCTACGATGCTCCCGCACCGCCATCCGCCTGCTCCTCGCCCTCCGCACCGTGTCTCTAGTCTCCCCGCCAATCGTCACGCGTGGCGTGCAGCCAATTGCGGCGGAGACGACGCAAACCTGCTCCGCATTTAGTACATTCAGCTCCGCTCTACACAGCTCCCCCCCCCGCCGACCATGCGCCACCTGACCTGTCCTTTCCGCGTCAACGGTTTTTATGCCACCCCCCTCCTGGAGAGAGCAAGAGAGCCTAACGCTACTCGGCAGCGGCTGCAGGTGTTGGTGTGGGCTGCATACGGCGCGGTGGGGTTCCGGTTAGCCGGGGGGCGACTACCTGCTGACACACCACTCCTCCAGCAGCTGGCGTTCCGGGCAGGGCAGCGAGCCTCGTTCCGGGTCGTGTACAGGCCGCAGCCCCCCTCGCGCCCTCCCTCCTCTTCCCCGCCGCCCCCATGGCACACAGCACCGAAAGCAAGCGAGGCGAACGCCGCCTCAGAACGCAATGCTCCAGGCGGTAACCAACCACGGGCCCGCCCTGGCCACGGCCACGGCCAAGGCGCAGCAACTGTATATAGAAGCGCTACAACAGAAGCGCCCGCCTCCTGGCCCCCGCCCAAACCCGCCCGCACAAGGTAAGCCGAGTTTCCGCCACCAGACGGGTCCCCACATGGCGCCGGTCCCAGCTCCCCACAAACCCTAAAATAATGCCACCACCAGCAGGTAAGGCATACAGGCCAGATTTCTAACCCTGGTACGGCGGCTACATGCACTCAACAATCCTGGTGCTGCTGGCGCACTCGCCCCTTCACGCGCGCGCATTCCCCTCTCCTCTCCATCCCAGCCCTCGCCACACACGTAGCCACCTCCACCTTCACTGGTCCGACGTCACCCCACCCCCCGTCGGGTAACCGGGTCTCTTTGCTAAACCCGTAGGGCCGGCTGCCCACCGTGCCACACTATGAGCCCTTCCTAGCAGCTGTAATACCCCACACTGCCAGCCCTGGAAGCCCTGGCAGGCAATGCAGCCACCGTCAGCCACCAGCTAGCTCCTCCTCTCCCCCCCGCGCTCCCTCGCACTCCACCTTCCTCCCTCAACCCTCCATCACGCGCCCTCGTCCTCGTCCTCGCCCCCGCCCTCGCACGACACCACCGACCCAACCGACTCAAACCCCGACGAAGCGCCCAGGGGCTGATGCTGCGGCAGCAACGACTCGCCATCAGAACCGTCCCCTGCCTCCCCTGCGTCCTCCCCTGCCTCCTCCTCTGCCTCCTCCCCTGCCTCCAGGCCTCCGGCAGTGACGCTATTTGGGTCATCAGCTGCGGAGTCGTCGTCACCGTCCGCAGCCTTGCAGTCCTGCCCGCAGGAGCCCGCCGCCGCCGACCCTGCCACCTGCGACCCTGCCACCTGCGACGCGACCTCCCACGTCCCATCGCTCTCTATGACCTCATCTATATCCGGCACGTCGTCCGCCAGGCCGTCGTCATCCGCGTCATACCCCTCCACACCGCCGCCGCCACCCTGCTCACCCTCGCTGAGCAGACCGACGGCGCTGGCGCCATCTTCCCCCTCCTCGCCTGCTGCTGCTGCTGTTGCTGCTGCCGGAGATGAAGCCCCATGCGCTGATGTCGCCTCCTCGTGCCCAACACTCTCGCTGCCTTCCACCTCGACGCCTGCGACCGACACAACCTCCTCCTCCTGCTGCTGCTGCTCCTCCTCCTCCTCCTGCTCCTCCCGGTCGTCACCTGCCGGCGCCAGCTCACCTCCAACCTCCACGCCGTCAACGCCGCCGTCGCCATCGCCGTCAACGCCGCCGTCGCCATCGCCGTCAGCCCCGATCGCGCACTCCCCACTGACCGGCGCCGACCAGGACGGCCGGAACTGCAGCCCGCTGCTAGCCCCGCCGCTGCTATTGCTGGCGCCGCCGTGGCTTCCCTGGAGCGCCTCATGGGTCCTTGGCTCCAACACCACGACGCCCTCTGTCTGCCGCCCGGCATCATCCCCCTCGTCATCGCTGCTGCCGCCGCTGCCGCTGCTGCTGCTGCTGTCGCTGCTGTCTCCGCCGTTGCCCTGGCCACCGCAGCCCGGCACGCCGGGGGCCCGCGGCGGCCGCTGCGGCGCTTCCGCCAACGACGCCAGGCCGAAGCCTAGCGCGAGACCCAGCCCGATTCCTCCACCAGGTGAAGACGCCAGGCGCCCAGTCATCGTCGACCCCGCCGGCAGCGAGGTCGCGAACGGCAGCGACCCGATCGACATTGGCACACGGGGCTCGGGGTACGGCGAGCCAGAGGCGGCGCCGTCGCCATCGCCGCCGCCGCCGCCGCGGCGCAGGCCGGACGGGCCGTGGGGTATCGCCTGGGGGCCCGAGGAGCCGCGCTGCGGCTGTGCCCCCGCCGCCTGGGCGATTGGCCCCACCGGTCCCGACCCGCCGTGCCGCAACCCACTGGGTGCGTCGGCATCCGGCAGCGCGCCGGGAGGAGCCGTCGCGCCGGCAGTGCCGGCTGCACTTCTTTGCTGCTGCGGTTGCTGCTGGTGCTGCGGTTGCTGGGCGGCGAGGAGGGAGAACGGCGACGGCGCAGTCGGCGAGGCAGGAGCAGCCGCAGTTCCGCCGGGAGCTGCCGCCTCCGCCGCTGTCGTCGGCGCCGGCGCTGAGGCCGCTTCGCCTCCGCTTCCACTTGGATCAACTGCCGCCCCGCAATCCGACGTCCTTCCCGCGCCGTCGGCCGCCACCTCGGCATCCTCCTCAGTTCCGAGCTGGACGACCGCAGCCACGGACTGATCCTCAGGCCCAACCGCCAGGTCGCGCCCTTCGGCCGTCCCCCCCGGCTCCGCCCCGGCTCCACTGCCGCCCGCCGCCACCGCCTCCCCGCCTCCGCTGCTTCGCGACCCACCAGCCGCGCCCCTAGAGACCCCAGACCCCGCCGCTTCCGCTTCCGCTTTCCCCTGCTCCTGGGTTTCGGAGCAGCCGCTCGGCGCCGCTTCTTCCCCTCGCCCCTCCCCGCTCTCTCCGCCCTCCCCAGCCGCGGCGAGGACGCCGCTGCCGAAGAGGCCGCCCGCCGCCTCGCCCTCGCCGTCGCCGCCGGCGGCGGTGGCCCGCTGAGTGAGCAGCGCCTCCAGCGCCGCTATCCGCTCCTCGTACGCAGCAGCGCGCGCCGCCAGCGCCGCCGTCTCCCGCTGCTGGTGCCGAATGAGGTCGTCCTTCATGCCCATAGCCCTCTGCATCGCCATCACCAGCTCCGCCGGGTCCCGCCGTGGCGGAGGTGGCGAGCCCCCCACCGCCGCCACCGCCGCCGCCGTGCCCGCCCCAGCGCCTGCAGTCGCCAGCGGCACCCCTATCCCTGCTGCTGCCGGCGATGAGGACGGCGCAACGCTCGTTCCGCTGGTCGATACGCGCGTGGGTTGGGACGCCGGCCCGACCGCATCAGCAGACTGTTGTTGCTGTTGCTGCTGTTGTTGCTGTTGTTGTTGCGTTTGCTGCTGTGACGTGGAGGTTGCTTCGCCGGCTCCCGCGTCCGGCGCCGTGAGCTCGCGGATGCAGGCCGCCGCGATGTGGTTGGCCAGCTCCGCGCGTAACCGGGCGTTCTCCATTTCGAGCGCTGCGGGGCGGGGGGCGCATCGGCATCCAGGGAGGTCAGAGGGGAGGGGTTGCGAGGAAAACCCGTGTACGAAGAAGAAGAAACCGATTGGGACATGCGCTTCGGGGAGATGCATGCTGGAGAGCCTGGTTGAGGACGCTAAGAGGGAGGGAGGGAGGTGCCCCTCGTAACGCGGGGGGGGGGGGGGTAAGATGAAAACCCGTTGGCATTTGGGGGGGTTAGGATTGGGGTGATCAATTGCGCCTTTGCTCAAAGGGGCACCAAAGCATCGGCGGAGGGACGGCCCCTCAGCGGATGTTCCTGCACGGCTCTAGCGGCGTGCAGTTGCGTGCCGTTGCGTGCCGTTGCGTGCAGTGGCGCGGCAAAGGCAGCAGCACAAGGTGCGAGTGCAGGTTCAGCCCCGAGGCCGCCCGCAACGAAGGCGGCAGCGCCATCCGACACCAGGCAGGCGGGCGCCATCGAGCAGGCAGGCGAGCGCCATTTGACAGCAGGCAGGCGAGCGCCATTTGACAGCAGGCAGGCGAGCGCCTCTCACCGTTGACGCTGTCGGCAGGTGGCGGCGGCTCCGCATCCAGTACCGCCACCGTGCCCGGAAAGGCCGTGGATGCAGCGCCTGACATGCGGCTGCCGCTGTGCTGCTGGAACTGGTAGTGGGACACGGATGAGCTGCCGCCCGCCTCCAGCCCCGCCCCGGGTCCGTGGTGCGGCTGGTGGGGGTGGTGATGGTGATGGTGGGGGTGGGGGTGGGGGTGGTGGGGGTGCGAAGAGGTGTGCGGCTGCCGTGGACCCGCGGGGACAGACGACACGCGCATGGTGCTGCTCAGCAGCCGCTCGTCCAAGTACGACAGCCGGTGCAGGTCGGCCATGGCCACGGTGATGAGCGGCACCGCGGGGGTGGGCACGCTGACGTGGCAGTGCGGCGGCTCCGAAGCCAGGCCGGCGCGGGCGAGCAGGTCGGAAGGCATGTAGCGAGCCACCTGCGGGGCCGGCGTGGGTGGTGGCGTGGGCGTGTGGGTGCACGGTAGCAACTTTTGTTTTTGAACGACGCGCCCTGCCCCCTCCCCAACCCCCACACGCAACAACAAAAGCCCAGTTTTTCTCCCCCGTCGCTTAAGTCTTGCAAATAACACGCATTTCATGTCCCTATCCATCCCCCACCTGCGCCGAGAATGCCGTCCGCCTGCCCGCCTCCTTGTCCCTGAAGCGAGCCATGTGCTCCGCCAGCCGACCCGCCTGAACCGGGGGCGGAGGTGGCAGTCCGGTTAGCGGGGTTGGAAGGTACGACTGAGTGGCGGGTGGAGGCAGCAGCTTCTTGTCGTACGCATTCTCTTTGTCGTACCGCCCCGTGTACCGGTCGCGGGGCGGTACAGGGGATCCCGGTGGTGGGTTGGAAGGTGGGCAGCGCGGCCGGGATACAGGACGCCTCTATAGGTTTGCCGGTAGCCCGCCCCAGTGCTCCAGCATGCGCCCACAAACTAGGCGTCCGCCGACCATGAACCAACTATCCTGTCCTCCTCGCGTCAAACGGTTCTCATGCCACCCCCGGGTCTCCTCGCCGCCCCCTCCAGGCCCTCAATCCTCCCCCCCGGGCTGCACACCTCCCGGCTGTTCTACCTGGCCGCAGTACAGCTGGTGCCACGCGGTGCGCCGTACCACCTCCGCCAGCAGCGCCCGGTAGGCGGAGGGCAGCCTGTGTGTGGCGGGACGGGTGGCCGGAGAGGCCGTGTTGGGGGGGGGTGGCGGGGGGGCCGTGTTGGGTGTGTGTGTGTGTGTGGCGAGCAGACCCGGTTGGGCCGGGGGTACCGTGATGCGGCAGGAAGACCCGGTCGCTGGTGGCGCCACGACGCGGCGCCAGGAGGAAGACCGGGGGATAGCTCGCCACTCCCCTTTAGCCACCAAAAGTTGACCACCCCATCTGTCCAACACGGCCCCCGCAATGGCCATTTCCTCCATCACGTAAGCTTTCTGCTGCAGCTTGCGTGGCATTTCCTATCTTGACACCTCCTACTTCGCCACCGCCCCTCCATCCCACCCGTCCACGCTATCCCCCTTTCCACACCCAGCTATACCACCCATGTCGCGTAACCGGTTTTTATGCCCCCCCCCCCCCCCGCCCCGGTGCACCACACGCACCCCTCCACCCACCCAGCCTCCCCGCCCACCCACCTGTGCACCACCCTCAGCTCCCCGAACGCCGCGTCCTGGCGACCCAGCACCTCGTGGAAGGCCGCCAGCTTGTTCTTCATGTCGCGGATGCGGGACTGCTGGCCGGAGATGCGCTGCAGCTGCGACAGCACGTCGCGGCTCATGGCCACCTTGGAAGCCTCCACGCTGGCGGCGAAGGAGGACAGCTGGCTGTCGAGCTGGGCTAGGCGGGGCAACACGCGGTTGCGGTGCCTGTGTGTGTGGGGGGAGGGGGGCGTGCAGGGAGGGGAGGGGTATGGAGAGGGGGGGGGAGGGGTATGGAGAGGGGAGGGGACGGGTATGGAGAGGGGAGGGGAGGGGTATGGAGAGGGGAGGGGTACGGAGAGGGGAGGGGTATGGAGAGGAGACGGGTATGGAGAGGGGAGGGGAGGGGTATGAGAGTTAACCCGCAGGCCGGCACTGAAAAGTAACACCGAGTAGGAAACGTTTGGTGCACTCGTTTGGGATTTCGTTCTGGGAGATTTGGTCTAGGTGAACAAAGCCGAAGGTGCAGGGAGCGAGGGGGCCGGGTTGGGGATGTATGGTCAGGATTAGTCTTGTGCGATGACGGTGTAGGGAGTGGGGCGGGACGGGGGATAATAGGGCCCACGTGGCCAATGCTGGCCCTCCCCTTCCCCCCCATACACACGACACACCTCCACATGCCAGCCGCAGTCTTCCCATGGCGCCCCTTGTCCACCCCCTCCCTCGCCTCGCCCCTCCGCTTCCCCTAGCCCCTCCCTCGCCGCCAGCCAGTCAACTCACGTCTCGTGGATGGACTCCATGGCCGCCGCCGCGTCATGCAGGGCGCCCTGCCGTATCCCGCCGCCGCCGGACCCCCACGGACCGCCGCCGCCGCCGGCCCCCCCGCCACCCGCCGCGTTGCCCAGCTGCCGTACGACGTCCTCCACCAGCGCCCGCACAGTACGCAGGTCCTTGGAGAGGACCTGGTCGGGGGTTTCCGGAGGGGTGTTTGGGGTGTGTGTGCGCGTTTGTGTGTGGTGGGTTTTGCCACATGATTCGGACACCGGTCTCTGGCCCACCGCGTCCCTGCTGCCTCGAACCGCAGCAACCGTCCCGCCCTTTTCATACACCCTGTCCTTGTCCCAGCCCTCTCATGTACCAACTCCCTGCCCTAGGGCCTCTCCTGCCCCCCGGCCCTTACTGGAGCTCCTCCCCTCCTCCTCCCCTTCCGCCTCCTCTCCCTCCCCCTCTTCCCCTTCCACCTCCTCTTCCTCCTTCCCCCGCACCTGCACCATGCTGCTGTGCTCGTCCAACAGCGCCTCATTCTCTGCCAGCAGCCGCCCGAGGGCGTCCAGGTCAACGCTGGGGGCCTGCGGTGTGTACGAATGTTAGTACGAACGTTAGTTCGGACGCTCGTACGGACGTTCGTACGAATGACAGTGCGAACGGTGTGCCAACGGTGTTGCGACAGGGCCGGGGCCAGCTAGGAGGGTAGGCGCGTCATGGTCGGCGCAGCCTACAGTTTTACGTAATGGTCGATACGACGTCGTAGTCGCTGTCACACCCCCCCTTGCTTCTGCTCCCTCCCCCCTGTACTTTGCGGTGGGCCCTCCACCCAGCTGGCCACCCAGGTGGCCGCATCCTCATCCCGCCCGTCCTAGGCCCAGAACCACAATACCGCCTCGCCGCAACCCCCGCCTACCAGTATAAGGCCCTACCGCGCAAACCACAGCAACGTGCTTCACTGGCTTGGTGGGCATTCCTAACTGTCAGCTTACCCTACATCAGCACCCCCGCCTCCGCTCGGCATCCCCCCCACCTGCATGAACAGCCCCTACCGATGTGCCCGAAGACAATGCGCCAGCTATCGTACTACCTATGCCGTGTCACCGCCCTTTACGCCCGGCATCCCCCCCACCTGCATGAACAGCCCCTCCACGTCCTTCCGGAGCATCTGGAACAGCGCCTCCAGCTCCGCCACCTTGGCTCCGAAGCTGGCGTGGCTGCGGCCGCACGTCTCGGCCCAGTCGCGCAGCCGCTGCACCGGGTATAGGTCCGCCAGGTGCCGCGGAGGGGGCAGCACCGCGGCCCCGTCCTGCTGCTGCTGCTGGTGTTGCTGGTGCTGGTGTTGCTGCTGGTGCTGCTGCAGTTGCTGCTGGTGCTGCTGCTGGTGCGGTTGGTGCTGCTGGTGCTGGAAGGCCTGCTGCTGCAGTTGCTGCTGGTGCTGCTGCTGGTGCGGTTGGGAGGGAGGGGCATCCTGCTGCTGGGAGGGCTGGGAGGGCTGGGAGGGCTGCGGCTGGTGCGGGGGCTGCTGCAGCGCGGGGTGCAGTTCGATGGTCTCCAGCGCCGCCAGGTCGGAGGGGAAGGTGGTCAGCAGCGTCGCGTGAACTGCGTGCTGGGCGTTGTACCTGGGGGGCCGGCACGACGAACGCGGGGGAGGGGGGTATGAGGGGGGGTGTTAGAGGGGGTGTTAAGAGGGGGTGTTAAAGGCGGGGGTGACTAAATGTATTGCGGACCTGCCAAGGGTATGTTGACATCAACAGACGGCGTATCTGTCCGTCGCCTTAGTAGGAAGCAGCTCCCAACGCATGCGGCAATACGAACCCCCGCCAGGTCGCTCATCAGCCTCCACTCCACGGGTTTCCCTCGAACCCCGCCCTGCTTCACCCCGTCCCGCCCTGCTTCACCCCGCCCCGCCCTGCTCCACCCCGGGCATCCACGGGTTTCCCTCGAACCCCGCCCTGCTCCACCCCACCCCGCCCTGCTTCACCCTGCCCCGCCCTGCTCCACCACCGCCCCGCCCTGCTCCGCGCCCTCCTCCTCCACTCGACACCCAACACCCACTTGTCCAGGAAGGTCTGGTAGCTGCTGAGGATGTAGCTGTAGTGCGCCTCCACGTTGGCGCGAGCGGCATCCGCGGCCCGAGCCTGCACCTCCTGCTCCGACAGCAGCTGCCGGCACCTGCGTTAGGTGCATTGGGTGGGCGAGATGAGGGCTTGTGGGTCCTCATCCGTCGGATCCAGCCCCGAGCCACCCCTCGCGCCCGGCCTGAGTTGTTGGACGGGTAGAGCCCGCTGCCTCCGCCCGGCTCCCCGCCCCGCCTGGCACAAGTCGTGGGGCACCGTCCGGTTTTCTTCCTGTTAACCGCTGGCCAGCGGCGCCCACCCGCCCCACCTTTCACCCAACCCCACCCGCCAAACACCTCACACACGCTTCGCTTCCCTGGCGCCAGTCCACTCTCCACCCCAGCCCTTTCAACCCAGCCCTCCGTCGGTCCGCGAGTCCTCTCCCTGATGCCAGTCCCCTCCACGAGTTCCCTCCCTGGCGCCAATCCCCTCCCTGGCGCCGGTCCCCTCCCTGGCGCCGGTCCCCTCCCTGGCGCCGGTCCCCCCCTGGCGCCAGTCCCCTCCCTGGCGCCAGTCGCGCCGGTCCCCTCCCTGGCCCCAGTCCCCTCCCTGGCGCCCACCTTTGCAGCCGCGACTGCGCCACGTCCCAGTACGCCCGCGTGGTGGCCAGGTGGTGCTGGAAGTGCCGCTCGTAGTCGGGCAGGGCGCGGACCAGCGGGCTGGGAGCCAGGTGCAGCGGGTGGGCCAGGTTCACCTCGGCGAGGGGGGGCACTGGGGGCGGCAGGAGAGGGGTTCAGAGGAAGGGCAGGACACCCGGACAGGGCATGTGAGGAAAGCCCGATATCGACATAGGCTGCTGAGATTGTGCGCCAGGCGGCAAGTAGATGCTTCTATTCCCAAAGCGGGTGCGCGACACAAAGCCTAGGCTGGGAGGACGCACATGGCTGCAGCTTCAATCCTCCAACAAGACCCAAAGGCCCAAACGGCACCGCCACCACCACCGCCACCACCATCACCACCAACCGCCACTTCCTGCAGCCCTGGTGTCATTGCGGGGACACCGCTACACCGCCCGGCCGGCGACGTCGTTACGGCAGACAGACAGACAGGCAGGCAGCTCGCCCGGCCAGCGCCGACCGGCCAGCGCCGACCGGCCAGCGCCGACCTGCCAGCGACGCCCGGCCAGAGACGCCCAGCCAGAGACGCCCGCCCAGAGACGCCCGGCCAGAGACAGACAGGCAGGCAGGCAGCTCGCAGGCGGGATTGAGGTGGCGTCCTACCTTGCACTTGCAGCGGGGGCAGTGCCTCCGGCGGCGGCAGCGCCGCCCCCGGCTTCAAATAGGAGCGGCAGTAGAGGAACACAGGGTGGTCCTCCACGACGGCGACCGAGGGGTCCTGTGGGCCGCATGTTTGCAGCGGAAGAGGAGGAAAGCCCAGGCGAGCGGTGACGCCATGGGTGATGATGTGATGTGCACTGCGCGTGCGTGGTTTCCATGGCAATAGCTCACGCACATAGACACGGAGCGCTGGCGTAGCGGCACACAGGGTGCTGGCCGCAAAACGGTCGTGCAGCGAGCGGTGGCACGCAGGATTGTGCGGCAGCTGTCGTGTGGCAGGTGTTCGTGCGGAGAGGGGGGGGGCGCGCTGATGGGGCTCTTCGCGCCGCGCAGGTCCAAGGGCAGGCTTTAAAAGGGACAGCATACCAATTACTAAGGCCACGGCGTTGGGTGTGCTCGCGGTCACGGGTCAAGCAGCGGATTGCGACGGTGTAAAGTAATTCGGTGCTGTGAGGGCGAAGCAGCCCGGAAAGGCGGCACACTAGGGCTCGGCAACCGCAACCCATGCTTCGGGGCAGGTGCACTGTTGGGCCTGCCCGAAGCTGTCTGGCAAGAGAGCGTTCCAAGGATTTCCATCGAAATAACTGTTCGCAGGAACAGAGGAAGGACGGAATACTGCTGGTTGCTGGCCCGGGGCCAAGACCTTGGCCCGCGCGAAGGTGACACTGCGCTCACTCCTCACCACAGGCAGCCTGTACGCGCCCAATAGCTTCGTCGGGTCCAGACGGGCGCCCTGATACATGACAATCTGGTCCGTCACATCGATTCCTGTGAACGAGACCAGGGCGTGCTGCACCGCGTCCACCCTGAAGAGGATTTGCAATTCAGCGACGCGACACGTCAGCACAGGGCCGTGAAGCAATAAAAAAGGCAAGTATACAGCTGAATACCGCATACAATTGGTGGGACCCCGCGCACGTGAAGCGTTGCTGAAGGGCTAGGGCCACGACTGGGTGTTGCGGTTGCGTCCGGGCGTGAAGGGCACAAGTTCCGCAGCACAACGTTCATCATACTTTTGAAAACCTTAATCATGCTGCTCACCGCGTGGATGGCTGCACGTCCAGCTGCAGTGTCCGGCCGCTGTGGGCAACCAAGACGAGCAGGCTTGCCATTTGCAGCAGGCGTTCTGAAGCTGCCCCTGAGTTTGGGCTTTGGGCCCTGCTAGAATATCTATGTCAGCATAGAGCACGCTGGTGCCAAATAGGCACAATCGCACAAAGCACGTAAGAACAGGCGTTGTAGAAACGTAATCAAAATTGACCAGTGATGATGCTGAGTGATAACAATTGTATATGTGTTAACGTATATCCTTTGTAATTTGCCAACCATAGGGTGGGGCATTTGCCTCATAGCTCCGTACATATTTTTGATAGGTTTGGCCCCTACGCCGTTTCCGCTGCCCCCCACCTCTACAGCAGGACCTGCTGCTAGTTAACGCTAAAATCTACCCACTCTTTTCCCTTCCAACCTTGGGTCTTTACCTTTCTATGACTGACATTAAATACTCTTGCAACGTCTTTCCGCACGACTTAAATTGTGTTCGGGTTTATGATGAGAACGCTTGCTAGCTTCAAGTAGCCGCGGACCCAGTAGGGTCCAGCGGGAGATGCGAGCCAGGCTTCTCTGCCTGACTCTCTGCCTGGTGGCCGGTTTGGCGGATGAACTGCGGTGGGACAGCCCCTGGCCCTCCTGGGCACGTGCGCCCGAACCGCGGTCATTTGCTTCGCTGACAGGTAATGTCCTCTGGTGACGGAATGCGACGAGCGTCATCGTAAGCGCGCCTTCGTACCTCCCCGCAGGCTTCAGTAATGGCTCCAGCGTGTATCTGTATGGGGGCTTCTCTCATGCAAGAAACGCATGGCTGAGCGACGTATGGAGCCAGCAGTTCAACGCCTCTTGGGGACATTTTCTTATAGAAGATGGAGGTGTGTCCTGCGCAATGTTTCATTCGTGTTCTCCGGGTCAATCCAACGGCCGCCATGCGTCAATTCGGCTGCCTTGCAGACCTGCCCGGCCCCTTGGAGCATGCAACGCTGGTTGCGCTGGGCGACACGCTCTTGTTAGCGGGCGGGAGGCACGGAAACGGCAGCTTCAGCAACACGCTATACAAATTGGACAACAGTAACTTACCCGCGAAATGGGCGGTCGCCCAGGTGCGCGATAGCTGCCGCACGCGGGGGGCGAACCGGGCTGCGACTGTGGCTGACGGTGACATACCGAAGGCCGGCATAATGGTTTAGTGGGGACATAAGGGGGGGGCGGGGAACCGGTGCGGGGTGATGCCGCCGCCAGATGCGCGTGCCTCCGCCTTCGTACATACTCTGCATGACTCGTGCAAAATGGGTTGGTAGCACGAGGTATACGGGGCCCAGCACAGCCGCCGAAGGTATCCTGGGCGCGCGGGCGGGGCATGGGGCGAGGAAAGGGCGTGCACGTCTGGGGGGCGCGGGCGGGGCATTGGAGCTGGGTGGTTTACCCACATGGGTCCAGGGTAGAGCGCTAGGCAGCGCGCAGCGTGCGGCTCGCAGCGGGCAGCGAGCAGTCCGCAGCGCGCAGCAGCACCTGTTCGTATCCGGCGCTCGCGGTGGGCGGCACCCACGCGCTGCGCCCAGCTGTGGGCCTAGCCCCTGGCCCCATCCTCCTGAGAACAGCATCATGCAGCAGCATTCTCGTTGAACACAGCGGCAGCAGCAGCGGTACTGGCAGGCAACAGGTGGGCACCAGGGGCAGGAGCAGCAGGTGGCGGGGCGCACCCCTGCCTCCCCCCCGCCGTTGCTCCAGGGCCCCATTGTGCGAGCCTGCTGCAGCCTGACCGCCGAGTGCAGCGGCAGCGGCGGTCGCGAGGCGGAGCGATATGGCGGCAGTGGCGCCGCCTAGCAGTGCTCGCGGGTGCCCCCCGGCACAACGCATGGGCGCCGCCCGGCACAACGCATGGGCGTTAACTGGGTCGGCCAGCCTTCCAGCCGGGCAGCTGGGGCTCACGCAGGCAGGAGGCGCTGGTGGCGGGGCCAATCCCTCCCTCACCCATGCGACACGAAGTACCTCCCGTGCGCGGTAGTTCCCATCCCACCCAACACCTCCTCGCGGCTCAGGCTGCCGGCCGCAACCAGCGGCAGAGCCAGTAGCATTAGCAAGCAGCACGAAGAGCGGCAGCAGCGCACAGAGCAGCAACGCCCGGGGCCGCTGTGGGGTGGCTTGCCACGCGCCCCTTCCTCCCTGCGGCACCCGGCCAGTCTGCCTCGGGTCGCAGCCGCAACCTCCTCCTTGCGGCGCATCCAACCATTTGGCTAGCCACGGGACCTGCCCACGTTGGCCTGCCCGCGCTGGCAGCTTCCTCAGAACTGGGTCATCGGGATTTACTTCAGGGGTGTCATTCGCCGCCGCCGCCCCTCAATTATCGGCCCCTGCAGACGCTCACCAGCGCCCCCCCCCCTTGCCCCTCCCCGCCGCGCCGCCGTTCCGTCAACGCAGACCGACATGCCGCAGCTGTACTGGCACTCGGCCGTGTCGTACACGGTGGATGGCTCGCCGCGCGTGCTACTGTGCGGAGGGCCGCTAACCGTGGATTCTGTGTACGAGCTGTCGTACGACAATGTAACGGCCGTGTATTCCATGACTGCCATGTAAGCCGCTGTGTTGTGCTGGCGTTTGCGCTGGTGGGGGGGGGGGGAGAGGAGGACAGGGAGGGAGGGAGATGGAATGCCAGGGGGGCAGTCCGTATCCTCCACGCCGGTGGTTGGCAGCCAGGAACGGCGGCGCAATATGGGGTGTGTAGCACCCACACATGGGTGGGGATGGTGGTTGGGATCCACACATGGGTGGGGATGGGAATCCACATATGGGTGGGGATGGTGGGTGCACTGGGCCGGCGGCGACGACGCTTGTTGGACCGCCCTGCGTGGCTGTAGCCAGCAGCAACTTTCATCAAGTACCCGCCTCTCTCTTTCTGAGCAGTGGTCACTAAAACCCTAACTCCCCCAATGACTCACATGGCCACCCACAGGGCCCGCCTGCCGCGGCCCGTGTTTGGGCATTCGTTAGCGGTTGGCGCGGACTCGCTGGTCTACCTGTCAGGCGGATTGCATAATCTCAACGACCGATGGGACGAGCTGCCGGTCCGTGCTGTGCCGCCGAGGCTGGGCGCGACAATGGCGGGGGCAGCGGACACGGGGGTCACCCCATCAGACCACGTGTATCTCTTCAACCGCAGTGCCGGCGTGAACGGCAACTGGTCGGACTTGGGATCGGTGATGGGTCACGCCACCGCGTTCCACTCGAGCTGGATGCAGGGTAGGTCCCGGGCGGCGAGGGCGGCGAGGGCGGGAGGGAAGGATGCGGGCGGTAGGGAAGGTAATGCGGGGCGCCGTCGTCGTGGGCGCGGGTTTAGGCTTTAGGGTTTAGGGTTTTAGGGTTTAGGGTTCTAGGGATGCAGCGTCGGGAGCATCAGCCTTGTCTAGGGGCGCTCGGGCATTCTGGAGAGTACAAACAAGCGCGGCACGGGTCGTGTTTCACGCCTTCCTCCCTCCGCTTTCCGTTCTCTCTACATGCCGACCCCCGGGTCTCCTCTTGGACCCACGGGCCCCCTCTTGAACCTACGGGTATCCTCTTGGACCCACGGGTCTCCTCTTGAACCCTTCCCCCTCTTTGTCCCCGTGCGCCAGGCTCGGCGCTTTTCGTCCACGGCGGGGCCCAGGCCCTTGCGGGGAGCGGCGTCTTGGCGCCGTACGGGCTGCAGGTCGTAGCGATGTCCGGCAACAGCACGTCGTACGATTTGGATGCCGTGCAGAAGGCGGCGGCCCTGTGGGGTGACGTGCAGCCGACCCAGCTGTCCGGCGCGGCGGTGTGGGCAAATGCCAGCCCGGAGGTGGGTTGGAAGGCGGGCAGGGGGCATGGCGTGGGGCGGGGCGGCACGGCCATTTGAGTCGCATGCGGGGAGGAGGGGTGGCTCTGACGGGGGCTTGCCGTTCCGCTGTATCCGCCGCCTCCCTGTACCGGACTGTGCCGCCTGCGCCGTCCGGACACCTTCATCTGCCCCACATTACACCACAATACCACCCAGCACAGCATCACCCGTCACCCATCACCCGTCACAGCATCACCCGTCACAGCATCACCCGTCACAGCATCACCCGTCCCTTACCTCCCTTCCCCCGGGGGGCCCCGTCCCGCTCCCTAGTCCCCGTGCTTACCCTCACAAACCGCGCCCCGCCACTGCCGCCCCACAGCCGAGCGTCTGGCTCTTCGGCGGCTGGGCCACCCCGCAGCCCCTGTCGCTCGCGGCGGACACCTACCAGGCGCCGCAGGACAGCAGCCTCACGTGGCGCCTGGGTTTCGGAGCGGCTGGCTCGCGCTGGCTGGCGCCGCAGCAGGGCGGCATGGCGCCACGCAGCGGCGGGGGGGTGATGGCGGTGGCAGTGACGGTGGGGGGCTCGAGGAAGCTGCTCAGCGTGGGCGGCCGAGCGCTGGGCGGCTGGACAGGTGCGGTAGGGGGGCGTGGGTTTCGGAGCCCCGGGGTGTAGGGGGGCGAGGGTTTCGGAGCCCCGGGGGGCGAGGGTTTCGAAGCCCCGGGGTGTAGGGGGGCGAGGGTTTCGGAGCCCCGGGGGGCTGGGAGTAACCCGGGCAACGCTTGTGTGTGTGCGGAGAATAGGCCGGGCAGCGCGGCTTCAGCGCGGCCCAGCGAAGGGAGCGAGGTGGTCTGCCCTCCGTTTCCTACGTCGTGTAACCGAGCCTTCCCCCCCCCCCGGCCACGGTTTGTCGGCCGTAAATTCGCGGATTCTCTCACAATCCGCCCCTGACGGGTCTTCCTCGAACCCCCGGCTGACCCCCGGAACCTCCTGCCCTCCCAGGCGCCTCATCCTCCGGCGGCAGCTCCCGGTTCAACCTAGCAGACGTCGGCCTCCCGATGCCGCCCAAAGCCTCGCCGCGGGTAGCGGCCGAGTCGTACCAGTTGTACGACATCTGGTTGATCGACCAGGCCACCGGCGCCCGCGAGGCGGTCTGGCTCTCCAACAGTACGACACTCGCTGCGTCCGCGGCCTGCGGCGGCGGCAGCGGCGGCGGCAGCGGCGGCGGCAGCGGCGGGTGCAGCTCGCTGCCGTTCGGCACCTCGGCCTCGCCGGTGTCGTGGGGCCCCCTATGGGACCGCCGCCTGGTCGAATACCTGCCCGTCAGTGGCAGCAGCAGCGGCAGCAGCAGCGGCAGTAGCGGCGGCAGTAGCTCGCAGGGCGGGGGCAATCAGGTGGTGTATATGCAGGCGGCGGAGGTACAGGAGTCCTCCGGGGCGGCGTTGCAGGTGGGTGGGTGGGCGGGCGGGTGTTGGGCAGCGTAGGTGGCGGGTGGGTGGGTGGGTGGATGCAACGGGGATGGGAGGGGGTTCGGCGGGGTGGGTGGGAGAGGGTTGGTGGGAAGGGGGTGATGGGAGGGGGTGATGAGAGGGGGTGATAATGTCATTTTGTACGGGCGCAACTTCCCCCCCTACACACCCATGCACCCCCACCCCCCGACACGCACAAACACACATGCACATGCACACCGACACACACAAACACGCACTTCCCCCCTACACACACACAGCGTCTGACCGTGTTGGTACGCCGGCCCCCCTCTTTCCTGGCCATCCCACGGTCCTCCCCCAGGTGGGCATCTGGGTCCTGACGCTCACAGCGCAGCAGCTGACGGCGGCGGACGGCCCCTTCACCGCCTACACGGCCACCTGGCAGTCGGTCCTGCCGCCCACCCCCTCGCCCGCCTGCTACCCACGCACCCTCACCACCGCCACGCACCTCACCGCCGCCGCCGCCGGCTCCGGAACCAGCTCCACGTTGTCGTACATCGCGGTCTTCGGTGGTCTGGCGCTCAAGGTGGTCACGAAAGACTCGCTGGCGGCGCTGCCACAGGCCAGCGTGTGTCTGCTGGAGCTGGCCGCGAACGGCAGCCGCTGGTTGACGCCGCCGGAATACGCGCCCTCTGGTGCACCGCAGGTAGGCGTCCGGAGGGGAACAATAGCTATCTCCGTGACCATCACAACAGGATGCAGAAATGTTTTTGGGCATTTTCGCAAACACCTTCAGCAGTAAAAAGTCTGGACTATCAAGTTGTGTGTTGGGGGGATGCACGTTCTCCCATGGACCCTGCCGTACATGTCGCACACGCCGTCTTACGTGGGGAATCGGGCGCACCACACACCGCGGCTGCTTTTCATTTCTCGTTATCCTTGCATAACAGCTCCCTTGGCATCGTGTTGCACACCGCTGCTGCTTATCCGTTCTCGTTATCCTTGCATCACAACTCTAGTGGCATAGTCTTGCGCGCCCAGCTCGGTGGCAAGAACACTGTGTCGGCGCATAAGCCCCCCGCCGCAGCTCCCTCGCCGTCGGCGCGCCACCCCCGCCCCCCGCCACCCCCATTCCCTTGCCTTCCCACTCGAAAAAGCACCCGTCAATCACACCCCGTCCGCCTACTCAACAACACGTGCATCAGCACAAACTCCCAACTCCCAACTGCCAACGGTCCTAACCGACGCCCCCAGGCCCGCTACCGCCACGCCTGCGCCGCGCGCCCCGGCCTCGCCTCCTTCTCGATGACCTGCTACGGCGGGATCTCCGAGGACGGCAAAGGAGCGCTAGCCGACGCGTGGACGTTCTCGTGGCCTGCCGGCATATCTTCGCGCCTGTCAACCCATCTTGGCTCCTGGAAGCTGGCGCCTGCGAACTACTCGGCGGTGCGGCCAGGGGCCCGTGTTGACCACCTGATGCTGCCCATGCGAGGTGCGCTGGGCGCGGGAGCGGGTGTGTGTTTTAAATATGTGTTTTCAGTATGCTGAGCTGCGCCGCGAAGGAGACTGAGCGCGAAGAGACCAAGGAATAAATATGTGTGTGTGTGCTTGTGTGTGTGTGTGGTGTAAGGATAACCCGTGTAAGAAGGAAAGACCGTCTGGGACATTATACGTTTGGAGATGCATGCTGGAGGACTTGGTTGAGATAGCCGTGGGTCGGGATGGGGGTGGGAAGGGGAGACCCGTGGGTCGGGAGGTGGGGGTGGGAAGGGGAGACTGGCTGTGGCGCTCCGCGTGTGTTGGGCGAGCGGGGTGGGAGATGCGGACCGGGGTGGAGGGGCAGTGGGTGGAGCTGTGTTTGGAGTTCCTGGCGTGGCGGGCCTGACGAATTTTCGGGGAGTGGAGGTGTCGCAATTTCTCCTGTGCTCCGGGCCTCATTTGCGCCACTCCCGCACGTCGCTCTGGCTCCTGAGCATCCTTCTCCCATATTGGTCTCGAGTATGCAGAGCGTTTCCTACTCGGCTGTCCTTCGAGTGCCGTATGCCGGCCAACGGGGCTCCTCTCTCAAAACCCCCAGTGCCGCACTCCCCCCGCACCTGTCGGTGCCCTGTCGACGCGCTGACATCCAGCCGGGGGGGACCTGCCTGGCTGTCTCCGCGTTTCGTCCCATGGGTCTCTCCCGACACGACACCCCAGCAAGTGTGCGCCGGTCCCCACTCTGAGCCCAACCCTGAACCCCCAACCCCCGACCCGCAACCCTGAACCCTGAACCCTGAACCTTCAAACCCCAACCCCCAACCCTCGAACCCCCAACCCTGAACCCCCAACCCCCAACCCCCAATCCCTGAACCCCCAACCCTGAACCCTGAACCCCCAATCCCTGAACCCCCAACCCTCAACCCCACCTCCGCACTACCAGGCTACAACGCCGCGGACGCCGACAGCACCTCCACCGCGGCGTCGAAGGCCGTCGCGCCCCTGTCCGTCTCCGACTACTCCCCCGTCATCCTGGTCGGCGGGGCCCTCAGCACCGCCGCCGCCGCCGAGGCGGCGCGGCGGGACGTTTGGCTGCTGGAGGCTTCGGGCTGCGTGGACCCGGACATGGGTGACCCCGTTGCTGCCGCCAGCGGCCCCACCATGCCGCAACAGGCGGCGCAGGTGTGGCTGTCCGTCCTCCCCAAGGCGGCCCCCGTGGGCGCCGCGGAGGACGACTGGGCGGTGGTGGCGGCAGGAGTGGTCAGAAGCGAGGTGGGCGGCGGGGTTGGGGTGGGGGGGTGTGCAAAGAAGACCCGTGGGCACGACCGTGGGAGGTGTAGCTGGCGCATGGACTTGGGATGCCTGGTTGTGCGCGCATGCTGGCGCCAGAGAACCACTCCCTCCTTACCCCAGTCTTCGCCCGATGTCAAGGGATCCTGTCATGTGACCGTTATATGTCGTTAACCCGGTCGTTATATGTCGTAAGGCTGACGCGCACGCGGCCTGCTGCCCGCACGTCCGCAGACGAGCCTGGAGATATGGTTGGTGGTTGCGAACCCGGATACGCTGGTGGACGAGCTGCGCGCCGTACGTGTGGTTTCGCCTTTGAAAGCAGGTGAGGCACCCAGCTGCAGAGGGGCCCGTTGAAACCCGCAGCCGCGTCGAGATCCAGGGAACCTTTCAGAGGCTGGATGCAGCTGCGGCTGGCTTTCCGCGGTTTGAGGGTTCGGGGGGTTTAGGTGTTTTTTTAGGGTTTTGACGGCGATGTACTATGTTGTGGGCGATCCACGTGGCGTG
Organism: Yamagishiella unicocca; assembly: GCA_003116995.1. NCBI lineage: Eukaryota > Viridiplantae > Chlorophyta > Chlorophyceae > Chlamydomonadales > Volvocaceae > Yamagishiella > Yamagishiella unicocca. Next base: position 586,996 of record BDSL01000039.1, read on the forward strand.
CGTGCGGTGTAGCTCCTAGTCGGGTCTTCCGGGCTTTCTTCCAACGCCGCGCCGAGCGACATCGCGCCTTCCTGGGCACGTGAGTGACCCCTTTCCAAACCCACCTGCCCCCTCCCCGCAACCTCCTCCAAACTAGCAACATCCCTTCCCAAACGTCGCCGTCCCGCGTTTGTCTTCTACCCACTCACCCGCCCGCCCACCCACCCGGCTCCCCTCACTGCGGCGACGACAGGCTGTCTGTCCACGTCCATCCGACCGTACTGCAGCAATCTGTCGTACGCGTACGACGCCGTCGCCAGCGCATGCTGGCCCGGCGCCGCCGTGGTGCCTTCCCTCGAAGTCAAGCATGCAGACAACCGGCCCCTGCCGGGCGACTCACTGACCCGCTCCATCGGGTTCGCATTGTACGACCCCAACGGCGTGGGTCTGCACTTCAAGGTGAGGCCTAGCCTGCACGGAAACCTGCCCGCAGCCAGCATCGGGCCCGGCTGGGGCATCGGGCCCGGCTGGGGCCCGGCCCGGGCCCCTGGGGGCCGTACCGTTGCGGCAGCAGATGTACGGCTGCGTGGGTGTGGCGCAATGCAAGCTATGGAGAGTGGCTAAGGCGGAGGCGCCCGGCAGTGTGGGGTAGCGAGGGAAGCCGTGTGGGAGGAAAGAGGAGAGGGGAGACTGTTGGTTGGTCGGTCCTCTTCACCATTCTGTTTTTCTCCGCCGTGATTCAGCATACGCTCTCTCCTCAACTCTCCCGGCCCGACGAGTTAAAATGCATGACGTGCGCGGGCATCATTGATACCCAGACAGGACCACCCCCTGCAACCCTCTTATGCGGCCACGGGGGGGGGGAGGGTGAAAATATATCCAGAGGGGGTGTACACGACCAAGCCCCTGAACCCTCTCATACACCACCAGATGCCGCCGCAGTTTACCATCAACAATGTACCGAACTAAAGCAACCGCACCCAACCAACCCCAACCAACCCAACCAACCAACCCAACCAAATAACCCAGCCAACCAACCCCAACCAACCAACCCAACCAAGCAACCCAACCCAACCCAACCCAACCCAACCCAACCCAACCCAACCCAACCCAACCCAACCCAACCCAACCCAACCCAACCCAACCCAACCAGCCCGCTCTCCGCACCCGGCCCCCCCTCTTGGCAGAGCTCTTCGCTTCCTAACGGTGCCTCCTACTACATCTACGACGTCCGCCTACCGCCGGCCCTCAATAAGTCCGACCTGACGATTGTGTCGTACGGCAAACCGTACGTGGAAATTACTCGCAGCACGGGCTCGTCGCCCAACATGTCGTTCGACGTCATCGACTTGGCTGCGACGGTACGCAAGCGGCGGGCACGAGGTCTGGGGAGAAGCCCAGGGTCGTGGGGTGTGGCAGGAGGAAGGGGGGGGCGGGAGTGGAGCTGGCAGGAGGGAGGGGTTAAGGAGGCGCCGGAGGAGGTGGCCGAGGTCAGGGAATCGGGGGTCGGGCGATGTGTGAGGGTAGAAAAACAAGGTGAAGGGGACGATGCCGCTCGGCCCGCAACGCACCCGCTGTCACCACATATTAGGCTATTGCGACGTTGAAGACGCCTCTGCCCTTGTCCACATCTTACCACACCCTGTCCACACCTACCTGCCGTATCTATCATACAGCTCTGGTGCCAGGCTCATCCCCCTCACAGCCGCCCCAATAGGCTATAGGCTGACGGTTTCTCGCCTGCCGGTCCCACACTGGTCGTATCCTAGCCTGACCGATACATTGCTTCATATGACCAAAACACATCTCTGCGCTACCCCCATCACACACCTTACCACAACCCTAGTACCTATACCAGGGCCCCCTCCCCACTCCCCACGGCAATCCCCCCCCCCCCACTCCCCACCCCAGATTCTCAGCGCCAGCGGCAAGTCATTGAGCAACATCACTACCGAGCTGCGCGTGCTGTACAACGGCTTGTACCGCAAGCGGAGCTGCTCGGGAATGGCCGAGCTGGGCAACGACTGTGACGTCGCCGTCAGCAACTCGCTCGGCAAAGTGAGCTTCACTGTCTTCCCCGTGAACCAGTCCCAGCCCGTGGCGGTGTCGTACGCGGTGAGTGCCGTACGGAGCAGACTGGGCTCGGGCGGCGGGGCGCGGTGGGGCGGAGGCGGGCTCCCCGCCGGCGGCGGGGCGATCATAACCAACCCTGGCATGTGTTATACCAGCCCTGACATGTGTTCCTTCCTTTGGTGTTGGCGGGTGTAAACTGGACCCAATGGGGCAACCGCAGTGTACTAATGCGGCGGCATTTACTGCCGCATGAATGCACGGGGATGGGGGCAAGGTACATTGGGGGGGTAAATAATATCCGCGAATCTACATGGGGGGATGCAGAAAAGAACTGGGGGAATCGACATAGTGAGGAATCCCATTAAGGGAGCGGCGTGGACTCGTGGCCACGTCTATGCAGTCTCGCCGCAGTGTTCGTCTTGTCTACAGCCTTTCCATCTCATGTTCCTCAACTTGGACGACAGGGCTAAACCTGTCCGGCACCACCCGGCATCCCTCTGTCCCCCTTCTGAACCTCCACCACCCACCCACCCAGACACCCACCCAGACACCCACCCAGACACCCACCCAGACACCGACCCAGACACCCACCCAGACACCCACCCAGACACCCACCCAGGCACCCACCCAGACACCCACCCAGACACCCACCCAGGCACCCACCCAGGCACCCACCCAGACACCCACCCAGACACCCACCCAGGCACCCACCCAGACACCCACCCAGACACCCACCCAGACACGGGCCATATGGGACCACGTAATCGCTATCTACCCCCCATCCACGAATCCCCCTATCTACCCCCCATCCACGCAATTTACGGTTTTCCTCGCACCCCCCCCCCCAATCCCCCAACCTACGTATTTTCCTCGCCACTGCCCAGCCACGCATTCACTCTCGACCCTTCCCTGCCCTGTCCTGTCCTGCCGCCCTTGCAGTTGATCGTCTGGAGTCCGACGCTTGACGGCACGACCTACGCCGCCGAGCTGCCCTCACACGTCGGCGCCGCAGCTGGCGGCTCCTCCACCATCATCGGCACCGGCGGCATATCCGCCACCCTGCTGTCTGACAGACTGAGCCTAGCCTACGCCATCACCTTGCCGGCAGCGGCCTCGGACAGCAAAGTCGACGTCACCTTCAACATCACCTTCTGGCCGCCGCCGGGCGTTCAGCTCCGCCTCCCCGCCAACAGGTGACCCCTGCAGCCGCCCATCCCCGGGGCTTCCTTCGCAACCTCCTCCCCCCCGCCCCGGTTTTTCTTGCCCTTACGTTGCTGTCCACATCGCCTAGCTTCCAGCAGCTCCCGGGTGGGGCTGCGGGGACGGAACCACGTGGCTCTGCGCTTCACCGGGAGCCTGGGGCTTGACTGTGCGTGGGTCGCTGCGTGTTGATCGCGAAGTCGAAAGTAGCTAGGGAGGGGTACCGCGGGAGCGGCACAGGGGGAGGGGTACCGGGCGAGGTGCCGGCTCACGCCCATGCGACCAGGAGGCTTCGGCTGAGGAGTCGCCAATTGACTGCAGGGGGGCCAAAGGTACTAGCATCGCTGCTGTTGCCGCCGCCACTCGCCGCCACCTCCGCCCTTGCTGTCGTACAGATTCGTACACACGTGCGGAGTGCGTGTCGCCATGAAGCGTGCAGCGCACACGCCTCCCGACTCCCCAACATGCTTTTATCATGGCGCAATGGATCCCAACTTGGGGGGAAAACCCTAATTCCCTCTCCCCCTCCGGGCCTACGTCGTGTAACCGGGTCTACTCGCCCCCCCCCCCTGGCACGCGCGTGTAGGCGTTGGTGCGCCACCTTCACTCGGTACATTGGACCCAACAGCCTGGATTCGAAATCGGCAGTAACCTTGAACGAGAGCTACTCGGCAAGGAGGATCAGCCAGCGCATGGAACCAGGATCCTACGCGTACGAGGTACGGCAGCCGAAAGCGTGAGGCCGCGGTACAACCCGGCGACTTGACCCACCGCCCCCCTCCACCCTCCATCCTTCCGCCGTATTGCTACAGTCCGCACCGCTGGTTGGCGATAACCGCAACCGCCATAGTTCCAACTCCCAACCGGCACCAGCAGCTGATCACCAGCCCCGCCCCCCTAGCTCTGTTTTAAACGGTTTTTTCGGACATCCACGGGTTTCCCTCGAGCCTCCCTAGCTCCAACACCACGCACGCCCGCGAATCGCGGCTAATGAGGCACAACAAAACCCACCTGAACCCCCTTTCCTTCCCCCCACTTGGCATCTGCCCTCGTCCCTCTTTGTCCCTGTTTGTCAAGTAACGGTTCACCCTGCTCGCCGTATCCAGCCCATCCTGTCTCCCAGTCATGTTCTTCTTTTTCGCACCACCCAGCCCATTCACCCTTCCCTTGCCTGCCTGTCGCATGTCCTCCTCCTCCTCGTGGTCCGGTCCTGACACTCGCCGCCTTTGCTCGCTCATTTGGTCTTTCCATTCTCAGGTCAGTCTACTTCTCCCAATTTAGGTCGCACGTAACGGGGCGGGTTCACCTGTGTTGTTTTTTCGGTCGCATTCACGGGCTCTGGATAGGTTATGGGGCTTCTCTCCGTCTCGCCTCCATTGGCGTCGCATATTTTCACGAACAATATTCACTTCTTCCGAACAGCTTCTCCGCCAGCCGCCTTCCCTTACTCTTTTAGTCGCTTTCATAACACCTTTCCTTACCGCCTACGCTGCCATACCATCTCTCTTGGCCTGCCGACCGTGGATTCGCGGATGATTACCTATGACCCCCCTCGTGTACCCGCGTCTCTCGCCACACACACACACACACACACACACACACACACACACACACACACACACACACACACACACACACACATATTTAACACACACACACACACACCCCTCCATCCGCAGATGCTCGACAGCAACCCTCTTTTCAGCCTGACGACCGGAGAGGCCACGGTTTCGGAGCAGGCGGTCGTGCCAATCGACGTGTACATGTCGTCCATAACTTTCCGCGTCGTGTTTTCTCGCCTGGTGTGGCCGTCCTCCCTGGAGCCCAACCCCAAGGCCACCAGGATGATGGTGCGGCTGGGCATCGCACCGCCTGCCGTACCCGAGGGGCCGCTGATGCTGCCCGCCGCCGCCGGGCTGGGAGTGTCGTCCGAGATGTATTGGGACGAGCTGATGATCGCGGACGACGGGCAAGCCACGTTCACCGTGATCCCAAAGTGAGTGCGGTTTTCTCAAAAGGCTGTTTGGTGGTGGCGGCTTTCAGGTTTCAGGTCCAGGGTACGGAAACAGGGGGTGGGGCTGGGGTGAGCGGCTGTTTTGTTACAGCGCCTCCTTTTCCGGTGGAGCGGGGGGGGGAAGGGGTTAGCTTTGGTGTGTGTGTGGCGGCGGGGGAGTGGCTGGCAGGCTCATGCTTGGTCCAGCCGCTGCCTGGCACGTCCGCTTACCCATCCTTATCACGCGCCCCCCATCTGTTATCCGTTACGCCCCCCTCCCCCAATCTGTTCTGCAACCCTCCAAACCTCCCCTTCCCCCACCCCTCCCAGCACGCGCTACGTGGTGTTGTACCGACCCTCGGGTCTGTCCACGGTGCTGGCGCAAGAGTACGTTACGTCAGCGCCCTTCACGGTGGCTGGTTTGGGCGGCAACGACACCTTCGTCAAGAAGCTACCCCAGGCGTTGCTGTGCGGTCCGGAAACCACGACCTACATCCAGCAGCAGAAGGGGAAGTTCCCGGCGGATGACGTCAACCCCGGGGATGTCGTGTATGCCTTGGGTGAGAGCCGGCTTGATGGCGGGGGGGGGGTGCAAAAAGACCCGGCTACTCGAACGTGGGAAGCGCAGTTGGCGCACAGGCTTTGGGCACCTGGTTGCGTGCGCTTTGTGGGTGGGTGGGAGAGGGAGGGCAGGAGGCGTGGCGAGGGGCACGGCGGGGAGGGGAGGGAGAGGAGGTTTTGCGCGGATGGCGGTGGGAGTTGGCTGGGGGTGGGGGTGGGAAGGCCTGCCGTACTGGTCGCGAAACACAGCGCCATTGGCGTCGTTGTGTTGCTCGGCGCTACGTGGCGGTCGGATCGGAAGGCATCGTTGTTGTGTCCCTCCCAGCGGGCCACCACTGCAGCCCAGCACCACCACCTTCACCGCCCTCGGTTTGTGGGCCGTGGGATTCCCGGAACCTCTTATACCCCCCTCCCTCCCCCGCGCAGCGTGGGCTCCCTACGCCCGCATATCCTCAAACCACCGCGCGCCAGACTCGTCACCTTAGTCACCTCGTCACCTGTTGTACTACGCCTTAACGAAAAGGACTTGCAAGTGGATGTCCAATCTCGACACATCCTCGTAGTGCCCAGGGTACAACATCACCCCCCCCTTTCTGCCCTTCCCGGCATGCGACACGATCCCACTCGTACCCGGTGCGATCACACACGCCAGCAACCCCGTGCACCTCCAGCGACAACCCGCAGTCCCTGCCCCCCCCCCCCCCCCCCGCCCCGCCCCGTCCAGATGTCCTATGGCTATGCGCCCGCTACACTTCCCCAAGTCGAGCTACCGGTCCTTTGTTATGTAACCCCCCGGCCCCCCGTCCGCTGACTTTCCTCACAAAACCCTTCCCGCCCTGCCCCCCCCCCCGCCCTGGGGGTCTTCCTCGAAACGCCCCCCCCCCGGCCCCAGGCACCAACTGCATGTGGATCATCTCTACGGGTATGCCCATCATGCTCCTGCGGCTGAACTACACGGGGCTGGGCCCCAACGACTACATCAATCTGCAGACGGACACGGGGTTCGTCATGAAGCTGTCCGACCAGGACGGAGTGTTCGCGATGAGGATGACGGCATCAAAGTGAGTGAGCGGCAGTGGGGGGTTGGCGGGCGGGCGGGCGGGGGGGGGGCGGCGCGGGTGATAGGGGCACGGCGCGGTCCGGCGCAATGAGAGACGGCGCCATTGGCGGGCGGTGGCGCGGACCCATGGGTCGGTCGGAGGAGCTCCGTGCACGTGCGCGTGAGGGTGAGCGTACGCAGCTGCAGCGGGCACGGACAGGCGAACGCCGGCGGACCTCATCTGGTAATTTTCGTCCGCAACTTTATGGTCGGTATTCGGGCGGGTCGGGACCGTGCCGCGGCTGCCCGCTCTCCCGTCGCCGCCTCCCCCAGTTCTCCAGCTAGCGCCCAAAGCCAACCGGTTCCACGAAACGTTTCCTTGCGTCGCGCGGGGTCCTCGCTTCCTTCCCGCCGTAGCCGATTTAGCTTAGCCGTAGCCGATTTAGCTTAGCCGCTGATGTTCGACTTACGACCTTCGTCTTTCTATCCTCAACCCAGTTCTCCAGCATGCATCTCAAAAAGGCCTGTTCTAAACGGTTTTTTCGGGCATCCACGGGTCTTCCTCGAACCGCCCCCCACACACCCACACACACCTCCTCCCCGCTCACTCTCCTGCCGCCGCAGCGTCACCATCCGGTTCCGCACGGGCAGCGACAACACCATGAGCGTCCATTTCACAGTGGAGTGGGAGGGCCAGGCCCAAAACACCTCCATGCCGCCCCAGTTCATCATGATGATCGCCGCGTCGTCAGCGGCGGCGGGGGCCATGCTGCTGTTCCTGTGTCTCTGGCACTGCGTGTTTAGGCCGGTGCAGATGAGGCGGCAGGTGGGCGCTGGGCGGCAGTTACGGCGGGAGCCGGCAGTTACAGCGGGGGTGGGCAGGGGTCCGGAGCAAGGAGGGTTCACCCGGGGGGGGTGTTCGGAGCAAGGGGCCCGGTCCTCAGCGCTCGACACCCCAGGCTTCGTGGCCCGTCATTGTGATCATTCCGACAACGTTTCTGGAAAACACGATCTCAGCCGCCGTCCCCGCAACCCCTCATGGCCTGACGAACTGACCCCCGCAACCACGGAACCCCCCCCACACACCCACCCGACCCCCCTCCTCGCCGATTTGACCTCTGCCCTCCGTCTTTCAACACCGTGTGACGCCGGTCTTCTCCTCCACCCCCCTGCGCCGCGCAGCAAGCCGCTGCCGCCCTGGCCGCCGCGGCCACCGCCGGTGCCGCCGCTGGCGCCTCGGGCGTGCGCAGCGGCGCCAGCCGCACCCGGGTGCCCCGCCGCTACCTCCGCATGATGGAGACCACCTCGTACTCCTCCAAGGACACCCTGGCCAAGGCCCCGGTCCCGAAGGTGGTGGTGGTAGAGGCGGCGGCGTCCAAGTCCGCCCTCACCGGCCTGTCGGAAGGACCCGCCACGACCCCCCTTCATGTGGAGGTGGGGCCGGGAGAGGGGCCGGGGGGGGGTGTTACAATAGAAGGACCGGCAACTCGACTGGGGAAATGTAGTGGGTGCATAGCCTTCAGTGCAGGGCCAAGGGGGGGGATTTAGGGTTGAGGGGGGGGGTTGGTTCGTCAGGCCATGAGGGGTTGCGGGGGTTATGCTGGGAAAGGAGGCGAGCAGCGGCGACGGCGGTTGCCGGTCATGCGAGTATACGGGTAGGAGGGGAAGCTGCGGGAGGCCCTTGAGGCGCCAGGGAGGGGACTGCGCGCCCGGTGGGGTGAAGCTGGTCGTACTGGTTTCGGGGCCGCGATGTATTTTTATGATGCGCTGCGCTGCGCGTGAGCGCGAGCGCTGTTTTGGAAATAGCGAGTACCGGTGTCGCGGCGCCGTTGCCAGGGGCGAGACGGGTGGGGCTCGGTGCACACACCGGCTCAGCACCTTGCCACCCTCCGCTACCCAACCTCAGCCGCCCGCCTCACCCCCCTCTCATCATCCTGTCTGTGCATCCTCCTCATTTCGCACCCCCCTCACCCCCCTCACCCCCCTCACCCCAAAGTGCCGTATCTGCCCCTCCGGCCCATCCCCATCCCCATCCCCATCCCGACCTCCATAGATGACCGTCATGTCGCCCAAAGCGGAACCTCCGCCACCTGCCGCCGCCGCCGCCGCCGCCGCCGCCGTCGCCGCCGGCACTGCCGTCGCCGTCGGCACCGTCATGACCGACGCAGCGGATCCGCCCAGCGGCCCCGCCAGCCAGAGCGAGCCGGAGGCCGCCGGCGGGGAGGTCTGCTCCATCTGCCTGTCCGAGTTCGAGGACGGGGAGCGGGTCAAGCACCTCCCCTGCAAGCACTTTTACCACGTGGCGTGCATCGACCAGTGGCTGGGCCGCGACATCACCTGCCCCCTCTGCAAGGACAACGTGCTGGACGCCATGCGGGCGCTCTTCGGCCCGCTGCCGCCGAGGAGCGCCGTCCGACCCGGCGGCAGGGCAACGGGCGTGGGTGAGGAGGACGACGGCGCCAACGCAGCCGCAGCCGCAGCGGCGGGAGCTGCGAGCCCCGGGCTGGCGCCCGCCGCAGCAGCGGCGGATGGAACCGGCACCGGCGCCGGCGCCGCAACTGCGGATTTGGAGATGGTGGTCATCTTGCCGCGCCCGCCAGAAGTCTCCGGCGCCAGCGCTGCTGGCGGCGGCGGCAGCGGCGGCGGCGGCGAGGCGGGCGACGGCCGCCACGATCCTGGTCTGCCCGGCAGCACAGGGCCCTGGGACACGGCGGCGGGGGGGCAGGTGGTGTTGGGGGGGGTGGGCGTGACGCCGCCGAACGCGGGGCCGCCGACGGCGGCGCCCGGCGGTAGCGGCGGCGGCGGCGTCACGGCCGTCCCCGTCTCGCCGGCGCTGTTGGCGACGGGAGCGGCCGACGCCGCCGCCGCCGCCGCCGCCGACGTCCGTACGGCGTCCACTGCACAGTCCCGGGAGCTGCGGCCCATGCGGCGGAACATCAGCACCGACCTGACGACCGAACACTACGGCACCAGCACAGACTCCGACAGCGACAGCGAGTTCGACGTCGCCGCCGCCGCCACCGCCAACAACACCAACAACACCCACACCCACACCGTCGGCGGGGGACCCATCAACTCCAGCCGTAGCAGCCCGCCGGCAGCGGACCGGGCGTTCCAAGCCGTGGCTCACCCGACCTCCGGACAGGGACACCCGCACCAGTACCAGCACCAGGGCACGTCTGCAGCAGCGGGAGCCGGGAACCAGCTGGTGGTGCCGCCGCTGGGGCTCGCCGCCGCCTTTGGCAGCAACGGCAGCGGCGGCCGCGGCAGCGGCGGCGGCGCCGCCGCCCCCTCGCCGTACTTCGAGACCAGCGTGTTGACGCCTAGCCCTCGACCCGTCGTGGAGCACGTGCAGCGCTCGCCTTGCAGCGGCGGCGGCAGCAGCAGCGCCTTGCGCTGGGTGGGCGGCGGCTCCTCCCAAGTGATGCCCATGCCGCGGCCGCCGGCGCTGTCCCACGTCTCCACCCAGCACCGCCTGCCCCGAGCACAGGAGGCGCAGATGGCCGTCGCAGCCGCGGCGCTGTCGGCGGCCGCCGCCGGCGTCAGCGGCGGCGGCAACAGCTGGCGCACCGCCTCCACCACCTCCGCCGGCGACGGCGACGGGGTGTCCTGGCACCACCCCCACGCGGGGGCCTCACCCCACCCGCCGCCGCTGGATTCCCCAACCGCAACCGTCCTCAACTACCGGATCCACAACAACCCGCTGGCGGCGTCGTCTCCATCGGCCGGCGGCAGCCCACGCGCCATTGACCAGTCCGCCTCGGAGGAAAGCCACGCCGGTGGTGGTGGCGGCGGCGCGTCGGGTTCGCCGGGGGTGGTGGCTGTGATGCCGTACAGCCCCCCGCTCCAGGGGGGCCTGGCGCTGCTGCTGCCCCAGAACGGCCCCACCAACCCGACCGTTTCGGTGCTGTCCAGCAGCCACCTGATGGACCCAAGCCGGCGCAGCAGCGCCAGCAGCAACGGCGGCGTAGGGACTGTCCAAGTGCGAGCTGCGGGCACGCTGGCGGTGCCCGAGGTGTGCGCGTCCGGCGATGACTTGATTCGAACGCCAAGCGCGATGGCGCGTACGGCCGGCGGCGCTGGTTTCGGAGGCGGTAACGGCCCCGCCGCCGGCGCGCACGTGGGCTGAATGAGGCAGCCCCGCGGCTGGCTTGTGGTGTGTTGATCCACCACGCGAGTGGGTGTGGGGGGGGGTGTGGGGGCGTGTCGGAGATTGGGGGGGAAGGCAGGAGTGGGTTACTCGTAGTGGCTAGGTGAGGGGGGACGGAAGCATTGGAAGGGAGCACGGGCTCGCACCACGCGGACGACCAAAGAGACACGCCGAGCAAGCGGACGCGCTTGGCGCGTGTTTGCTTGCGGCGCTTATGATCCGTACGGCGCGTAGCACCAGGGGTGTGCACGTAGCTGGTTAGGCACAATTTACGATATTAGGCTGCTGAGTGTGGTTGCGCATGTATGAAAGCTGGCGGTGCATGTGTGTCCTGTATGTGTCCTGTTAGGGCATATGCACGTATAACGTTTTACAAGAAGCGGAAATCTCGGGGAGCGCACTCCCTAGGTGTCCGTGCAGCGCAGGGTACAGTGCAGCGCAGTGCAGTGCCGAGTAGGGCACCGGCCGGCCTGGCGGATGTCCGCCCTCTCAGGATCACCGTTCGGGTGTGTGCGCTCTGCGCTCCGCCACCGTTTGGGGACGAAACGGACTAAACGGACTAAACGGACTACCGGTAAACAGACAGGCAGGGGGCCATGCGGGGTTGCCAGATCCCCGGGTTGCGGAGGCCATTGGTTGCTGTTGCAGACAAGATACAACACCGGGAGAGGCTGCTGCGCAGTCCGGATTTTGCAGACTCGCTCTCCGAAAGCCCCCGTCGTTGGAGTGGGAGTGGGAGTGTTAGCAGCAGCCAGCAACGCGCCCCGCCGGCTGGGTCGTGTGGCTGCTGGGAAGGTTCGGGGGTACCAGTAAACGCCGCCTGTTGTAGTTGGCTGCTCGGACCGGTTATTTGTTAACGCATGCATGGTGGTGGGTTGATCTCGCAAGGAGGAGTGTTTTGGGGGCCTCTGTTCGGGCGCCGCGCGGTACTACGGCGGCGCCGCCGCGTGCCGTACTGTGTCGTACACCGCGCAGCAGCAGCACGCTCTGGCGTGAAGGTGCACGCGGCGGGGTGGGAAGGGTGGAAGAGGTGGAGGGGAGAGCGAGCACCGTACCGCGACAACCGTCCACCCATACTCAGCGCAGCACGTGAAATGCGCTTGCCTCTGTGTGTCGTACAATGAGATTGCAATTGCATTCCGTGGAAGTTCATGCAGCCAGCTGGCGTGTTTTGTTGGCGGGGTTGGAACCACGCGGTCCTGCGTTTTTCGAGGGCCAACAACACGTGCGAGCCCTTCAGCGATGCGGTGCGGTGTAGGGTCGTACCGCGCGCCTGCGGGCTGTGCTTGTGTTTGCGTCTTCGGCTCCGGGACGTACAGGGCACAGGGCGACAAGTGCGGTGAGCAGCAGAGGTTAGAAGTAGTGAGGGTGAGACAGAGGGGGTGTTCGGGTGAGTCCGGGCTGGCACAGGGAAAGCCATTGGCGGGAATTGCTGCGACGTTATTTCTTCCTTGCTGCTATCTCACCCACGGACACCGGGACGGAGGGGCCTGTGCGCATAGCGGCCGCCTTACTCTCTGCGGTGGGGTGAGGGACTGAGGGTACGGACCAAAGGTGGGCGGTGGGGTGAGGGACTGAGGGTATGTACCGAAGGTGGGCGGTGATGCATGTAGGTCACGACGACCGTCCGACCTACCGACCAGCCGCGGGCACTACAGGTTGCATCTTGCCGGTCTGAGGACACACTGTTCATTCGCATGCGTTGTTTTTATTCATCCATGTTCAAGGCAGTGTTTACGGGCGTCGTGTGTGGGTCCGGGTCCGTCTTTGGCTTGGCTGGTTCCGTAGCAATTAACACGGCGGCAGCTGCGTTTGGCAGGTTACATTCTGACCTCACTCAGTCCTCTCTGTGTCGCCCTGTGCTAGCGAGCTAGTAGCCAGCTAGCTAGCTATAAGCTAGCTTTCTGGAGTCCCAAGCTCGTTTCGGTAGACGGGTGTGACTCACATTTCACGTTTTGTGAATCCAAGCATAAGGGCCTGCGAGTTGCAACAATTGTTGAAGCCGATCAG